>OX376203.1:2430000-3630000 GCA_947363905.1 Lithophane semibrunnea | reverse complement strand
TACACAAAGTAAAGCAACAGTCTGGGTTCGAACCCACGACCAATGACTCGTAAGTCAGGGCCGTTACCAATGGGCCACCACTAATCCATCAATTATCAATACTATTCAGCTGAAAGATGTCCACTGCTGATTCATCTTCATCATTCTTATCCCAATTTATTTGGGGTCGGCGCATCTTTGTCTCTCATACTTCTCTATTAGCCGTCATCTCGATAGTCTCGGAGTTGAGCTGCACGATTATTGACAATTGCGTGCACTGACTGGACAGGTCCACTCAATCTGTGTGGTTCTTTCCTCAAAAGACCATTTCAGACACCAATCTACATGGTCTTCACATAATCTGACCAAGATTATGTCTGGACTTTAAAAGAGACTTTGACCTCTGAGTTTGTTTCGGCCTTTCTTCTCAGAGTAGTCAGATAGGAAACGCCGACCTCATCTAGTTTTAAAAAATCTGATTGACGTGTAAAAGTGTTTGTACAAACCTACTTACAGAAATAAAATCATTTATCATTTATCATAGTCACCCCCTTTCTAGCCATATCATCTTTCACACGATGGACTGTGTCTGTGTCACATCGTTTCTTTGGTCTTCCCCTACTCTTATAGCCATCGACATTCATACTCAAAACTTTCAAAAGGAGTATGAAAGGATCGAAGCAGGTGGCTTAGTAAAGCCACCTGCTATACAGGGTGTTAGGGTAAACACCGTTATCCTTGCAACCAGTGGTTTGGTTTCATTTATAGAACGTAAAATCAATGGAAAATTACAACTTTTTTTTTCTTTTTTTAACCGACTTCTTCAAAAAGGAGGAGGTTCTCAATTCGTCTGTATGTTTTTTTTTTTTTTTTTTTTTTTTTTTTTTTTGTGTGTATGTTACCCGATTACTCCGCCAATTATGAATCGATTTTGATGATTCTTTTTTTGTTTGGTAGGTCATACTTCAGAGGTGGTCCCATATAAATTTTATTAATTTTGCTTGCGTAGTTTTTGAGTTAGCTTCAATAATTACGTAGTTTTTCCACTTTGCGATGTTGATGACATGTTAATTGACTCCGTCACATAGCAGACAACGGTATACGAATTTGTGTGGGGTAGTTACCACAACTAAAAAGTGAAAAATAAAAACTTTTTACAAAAAAAAAAACAACCGACTTCCAAAAAAAAAGTGAAAAATAACTTTAATTTCGGAAGTCGGTGTCTTTGGTTTTCAATTTTCGTTTTTTGCCACCGACTTCCGAAATTAAAGTTATTTTTCACTTTTTTTTTGGAAGTCGGTTGTTTTTTTTTTTGTAAAAAGTTTTTATTTATATCTACATTTTACCACAAGAGACGCAAGTTCGTTGTCCTATGCGCTAGGGCAACGAACTTGCGTCTCAACACGGGCGGGGGATACGGGATGTGACCTGAGCGGCCGCGAGCGCGACCCCTCCCTCAGTCAGTCAGCTGTTTCGCTAAAGAGCACGGTGTCGGATAGAAACTTTTTAAAATCTTTTAATGAAAATAACGTTTTTTTTTTGTTGTATTCGGTCATTTATTTTTATATTTAAGTCAACTACCCGTGGTTTGAATGACAAGACTGTTTACCCTTACAGCCTGTATATAGATACAGTTTCTGCCTACCCCCATGGAAACGAAGCGTGAATTGTAAGTATGAGTATGTCATAGGTTTTCAATCTCATTTTTCAATAGACTAACTCCTAAAACCACAAATCAAGCAATAAAAAGCCCAACACGGAATTAGGTCTTCACAATCTAAAGGTAATTTCGATAGCTGGCCATCCATCAGGCGCGCTAATCACCGTGCGTCCTTTATTTGCTCATTAGCTGTATGGCCAAACATTCGGCCACCATCGGCTCTGTTCGGCAGTTTCCGGAAATGCGGCTTCTTTGACTCTTTGCTTCGGCATTAGCGTAGTGGTCCTATTGGTTGGAATTGGAATTGCAAATTAGCTGAAAATGTCAAGTAAACCATGTTTGATTTGGAAGGAGATTGTTTGTTTCGATACTGTTCTGTTTTCTATTTGATCAGTATCAGATAGATTGACTGTTGATGCGTTTTTTATTGTTTCGATATTGTGTACTGACGATGTTTTAATTATTTTCCGACAATCGCAAAGGTGATGAAATCAAGCTCACGAAGGAAATTATCCTATACATATTTTTCTGCTTGGAAGTTTATGGCAGCAAAAAATAAGAGTTCTAGAAACCTATTTATTTATTTTTTGCTAGCCTAAGCTGTCCCACTCCTGGGCAAAGGCCTCCCTCTACTCCTTCTTCGCGAGCCGAATATATTTATTAATCATTATTTCAATTACTCTCTACTATCAGTCCCTACAGTGAGGCAGTAATCTCTCGACAGGACTACACTAACAATTAATACCAACTTGTGTTGAGAGTCAACAATTATTGGTACAAACATTGGATTGGTTTGACACAAAAGTATTGCAAAATTTCACTCCTCCGAATCGATCTCAGTCCTCGCCCTCCACCATACATACACAAACATATACTCTATAACTATAATACATAGAAACACTCACAATATACAACACGGCAAGTGGTCACGCTCGAACAGCTTTCTGTAGCTAAACGCGTCGCGGGCGATCCATTAACTTGTGAGCTAAAGTTGCTTTACGCATGTGGACTAGACATACCTACTGACGGAAAGAATGATGGACTTTTTGAAGAATATGTAATAGGAAAATTAACTATGTACTTATAAGTCTACTTGTGAGTTACTTGTGGTTACTGTGCGAGTCAATAAATACTTTTTCTTTTTCTTTCTTTTATTTATTTCTTTATTTTCTTTCTTTCTTTCATTTTATCTTTCTTTCCTTTCTTTCTTTCTTTTCTTTCATTCTTTCTTTATGATGTGCTTGACACTTTGATTTAATTAATTCATCTGCCTAATCCCTTAATACAGGTGGGATGTTATTATGTGATTCATTATCTTAAATTAATTATTTTTTTCTTTCTTTCCAGGTAAGCAAAATTAAAGAGCTATGGCAGTAACGTATGTATATTATATCCGTTGTGTAGTTTAGAACAACGTGGTCACACAGACAAGACACAAAAAAGCGACTTTAATTTATAATTATGTATAGAAGCAAATGTATCTCAGAGTGCTCATTTCCTGTACGTTAAACAAATGCACCGAATAAAAACGTTCAAACTTATCGATAGCTGATGACATTATGACAGCTATGAACCAGTAATTTAATCAAAAACTTTATCTCACAGATAGTAGTATCTCTAAGTAGAAGGCCATCGCTCAAGTCAAAGCGAAGTACCGCAGATGTGATTAGCAAGTTAACTTAGTATGACGTGAGTCAAGTTTGACGGTATAGTTGGATGTTCTGACCGCCCGTGTGTATAGATTTATGTATTGGGGACATGTCTTATATCCGAGACTTCGAGCCATAACTCAGCTGTGTTTGGCTTTCGACTATCTTAATATTATGAGGAGAATAATGTTTGAAGTTTCTGTCTGATTCACTGATATTAAAAGGATGGTTTCTTTTATCTTCATCATCTGCCTAGCCTTTTCCCAACTATGTTGGGGTCGGCTTCCAGTCTAACCGGATGCAGCTGAATACCAGTATTTTACATGGAGCGACTGTCTATCCGACCTCCACAACCCAGTAACTGGGTAATACGATACCCTTTGGTAAGACTGGTTTCTTTCATCTTCTTCGTAGTATTTTGTTTATTGACAGATTTATATTTTTAGGGTTCCGTACCCAAAGGGTAAAACGGGACCCTATTATTAAGACTCCACTGTCTGTCTGTCCGTCTGTCACCAGGCTGTATCTCATGAACCGTGATAGTTACACAGTTGAAATTTTCACAGATGATGTATTTCTGTTGCCGCTATAATAAAAAATATTAAAAAAACAGAATAAAATAAATATTTAAGGGGCTCCCATACAACAAACGGTACGGATAATGGTACGGAACCATTCGTGCGCGAGTCCGACTCTATTTTAGACCCAAAATCTCATAGTTAACCAATCTATGCATGCTATAAAGTGAGGAGACCTCTCGACTGCGTTGATTAGATTGATCGAAGCTTCTAGGAGGTAAGACGCCGATATCTTGTATCTATATGAAGATTGATGAAGCGTTTCTACGTAAATGTAAACAAAGATGTGTAGCTTTCATCACTGTCCACCGTCCATGAGCTTATGTTGACGATCATTAACGATATCCATGATATACATAACTATATAGCTGCGCCCGCGATTTCAGCCGCATAAGTCTAGATCTTGTTGGAATATCGGGATAAAAAAGTATACTATGTCCTAACCCAGGTCATGGTCCACCCATCTGTTAAATTTCATCCAAATCCGTTGAGCCGTTCTAGCATGAAAGCGTAACAAACAAACATACAAACAATGTAATCTTTTTTAAATTATACTATACTAGCTGCGCCCCGCGGTTTCACCCGCGTAAGTCTCGATCCCGTGGGAATATCGGGCTAAAAAGTATCCTATGTGTTAATCCAGGTTATAAGCTATCTGTTTGCCAAATTTCATCCAAATCCATTCAGCCGTTTTTGCCTGATTGAGTAACAAACATCCAAACACACAAACTTTCACATTTATAATATTAGTAGGACTAGCTGACCACCGCAGACCGCCCATTGTGTCACCCTATGTTAAATTTCTACATTTGTATCTGTATTTTTTATGGTGTACATAATAAAGAGTATTCTATTCTATTCTATTCTAGCTGTAGCCCGCGTCTTCGTCTGCAATCCATGATGAAAGACTTACGCGGATGAAACCGCGGGGCGCAACTAGTTTTCTCATAAGCGCAATCTGCAATTAAATAAAAAACCATTATTCCTGAATCAAACTTAATATGTTCCATCGCAGGTGTTGCCATAATTCACTTTCAAAACTAATAAGCCACATAAACAAAGCTTCTCATTTCATAATTCACGCCGCAGAGCCGCGGACGGCAGCAGTGTTGCCAGTGCAATAATAATAACATATCGCTCTCGGGGGACGCTCGCTCATTTACCTTGTTGATTGAGAATAGGGAAGGAAATATGAAATAAATTGAGGTGTTGATTCAATAGTAATGCAGGTTCATTTAAAAGAGAAGGCAGTGAGTGATAGCGAGACGGTTGACAGGGGAGAGTGGAAAAACCGGCCAAGTGCGAGTTGGACTCGCGCACGAAGGATTCCGTACCATTATCTATAAAAACGGCAAAAAATCAAGTTTTTTGTATGGGATTAAATATTTGTTTTATTTTAATTTAATTATTTATTTTTAAAATGAATATGTAACTAAATATTCTGTGAATATTTCAAGCGTCTACATATTGCCGTTATCAATATCGAGCAAAAAAACGCGCAAACTGTTACCATGAAATCAGCACACGCCTGGCCGCGGCGTACTCATACTCCTTTTTACCCAACTACGGTGAAGCAAAAAGGAGAGTTATGATTTTGACCGGTATGTTTGTCTAAGTATTGTTATTTTAAACTAAATATACTGAGCCTTTTCACGCCATAAAAATCCCATAAATGTTCCAAATAAAATATTTTTCTTTCTTTATTTCCATAAAGCGTAGAATATGGATGGATCAGTGTTGCCAGTGCAATAATAATAACACATCGCTCCCGCAGGACGTCGGTATTAAATAGTTGCTCTAGGGATCACTCGCTCATTTACCTGGTTGATTGGGAGAGTTAGGAAATTCTAAATTAAATCCTATGTCCCCCGGCGCAATGCAGCTGTGCCAAACTGTACCCTATTACTAAGCTTCCGCGGGCCGTCTGACGGTCTGTCTGTCAGCGGGCTGTATCTCATAAACCGTAACAGGTAGATAGTTGACATCATTTTCACAGATTGTGTATTTCTATTGCCGCTATAACAACAAATAATAATAAAAAAATAAAGCTAATAATTAAAAGACCCCTTTTAATTATTAGCTTTATTTTTTAATATCACGTTTCTCGTATGGGAACCCCCCCATACGAGAAACGTGATATTTCGGCGTTTTGCTCGATCTTTACGGTACGGAACCTTTCATTTGCAACTCCGACTCGTACTTGGACGGTTTTTAGGTAATATTCATCAGTTTACAATCTCGCGAGATAGATAGCCGGAAAGTTGACGTCCAAAAAAAATGTTGGTGCCTCTTGTCGTGGGGTATCCGAATCACCCCCATGTATGTTCCGCGATTTTTCTTAGTTTTCGAGTTTTCGAACATAAATTGATAGATTTATGTTCGCTGAATTATGAATTAAATTTTCAACTTCAAATTAAAAATCATAACAGGTGACTTCATGGTTCCTAAGAAGGCTTCAAGAATGACTCTCAGTTTTCATAATCAAATAAAAAAGTAGTACTTAATGTGGTTACGTTTGGCTAAAATTGGCCTTCAAAGACAGCGAGGTGGAAAATTCTCTAAAGTAGGCGATAGAAAAAAAAATTGACCATTTTCTCGTTCCTAAATCAAAAATTCCGAAAAAATCATAACTCGAAAACTATGAAAAATCGCGGAACATACATGGGGGTGATTTGGATAACCCACGGCAAGAGGGACCGAATTTTTTTTTTGGACGTCAATTTTCCGGCCAGCCTTTATAATCTTAGCAGTAGATGGCGCTAGTGCCAGGCATAACATCACCTCCGCGTATTTTAATTAAAAAAAATATATAAAACACAGTTAAACCGCAAATAAATAGTGAATTGTAAATGAAATAGGATAATAACGGAGTACTAGTGTTATCTTACCGTTATATGCAAGTACAGTGATTAAAATAACTATTTTCAAAATACAGTGCAGATACATTGTTGTTGACATATAAAACTGTCAATGTTTGACTATAAAATTAACAATAACACAACGAGTGTAGTGCAAATAACATCAAATCTAAGTGGAACAATAAACTGTAATTAAAAAACAGTTCGTTTTTGTCTTAAAATAAACGTTTTTTTTATAAAAGTGGCGGTTGCAGAAAAAATCTTAAAGTTCAAAAGTCAGTCTTAATAACGTTTATTCAGCTGTATGTTAAGAAAACCTATTTGAACTAACTTAATAAGTACAAGTTGGCGTAGTGGTATCATTAGCTACCGTGCGAACTAGGTGATCCGAGTTCGGACCTGGCCAACAACGTTGACTTTTTGCGACGCGTAATTTGTTAATCATCATATTTCTGGGCTTATATTCATATTCTTGGGCGACTACGAATTACAAGAAATAACTAAAATGGATAATATAGATAACATTACCCAACGCAGGACCAAGAAAACAGCCCTATCGCCTAACATTTCATTTATGTCTACGCAGTCGGACTGTTTATCAAAATCTCTTTCCGATTTATCAATCGGAAATATTTGCAGTGACGAAACCGAAGAGATGAAAGAAGAAATCGAAAGGTTATTGCTCGAACTGCAAACTGCGCATGCTGAGATTGACACATTAAACCTAGAAAATATCACTCTAAAAAAGAGGACCACAGAGCAAGACAGTATTATTAAAAAACTAAAATCATTATGCACTGATTCAGTAGGAAGCTCAAACAAAAGTACCTCAAAAAGCAAACATAAACGCCTACGCAAAACATTGGATAAAAAAAACTTAAATAATGTGAGTTGTACGGACTTAGGTTTAACACTTGACGAGGATCTCACAACAGATAGCGCTAATACTAAAATATCAAGTTTGAGTTCGCCTTTATTAAATAAAAATAGAGTAAAACAAAACAAAGTGATCCAACCAAACATACCACAAGTAATCAAAAAGTTGAATAAGATATGCATTCTGAGTACGAACAATAAAAATAAAATACTACCAATAGCAGAAACAACATTTGCTGAAGCGTTCAAGTTAAGCCACTATCTTAAGCCAGGCGGAGGGACTGCACAGCTTCTAGATGGAATACAGTCAAAGTTAAGCGGTTTTACCATGAATGACTATTGCATAATTTTCTTAGGTGAAGAAGACTTCAAAACCACAAATAATTATTTTGACATGATCCTGAACATAAGAGAAACACTGCACGATGTGAGACATACAAATATCATTATTTGCCTGCCGACATTCATCTACGCGAACTATGCAAATTTATATAATTGGAGAATAGAGACTTTTAATAATTTATTATATCTTGACGTATCTACGCATGGACATGCACTTCTCATAGATAGTAACTTAAATTTAAAGTATGATTACAGTATGTTTTATAAATCAGGTGGAATTAATAACTTTGGACTGCATACAATCTTCAAAGATACATTAAATTTAATTAATGACTTACAAAGCTACTTCATGCAATCTAACGAAGAAGACTCAAGCCTCAATGAAAGCAGAGAGTGTAACAATTTTTTTCGTGACTAACCACCTATACGCATTGCATCAAAACATAGCAGGATTGTTAACAAAAGCAGACTCTTTATCTGTCTGCTTGCAGGAACTATCAGAAAAAGGCATAGAAGTCGACATTTTATGTATAACAGAACATTTCATGATGCAGGGATATGAGAATCAATTATGCATAGATAATTATTGTTTAGCAGCATGTTTCAGTAGAAAAGAAAGTAAGAGAGGTGGTTCATGTATCCTTGTGAAGAACGGGCATCAATGGAGGGAACTCCCAAAAATTGATAAAATATCTTCTGTTGGTGTATTCGAATGCTGTGCCATAGAGCTTATTAACCACAACACCATTTTTATATGCATTTATAGGGTTCCGAACAGCAGGAATTTATCTCTATTTTTCGATAAATTGTTAATATTGTTACAAACTTGTACTAAGAAATCTCAAAAGATTGTCATAGCGGGAGATTTTAACATTGACATATTAAAACGAAACAATAATACAATTGAATTTGAAAATCTGCTATTAAATTTTAACTTAAAACTAGCACTAAACAAACCTACACGATTGAAGAGCCAAACATGCATAGACAATTTTGCTCATAATTTCAATAAGTCTTGCAAAACTATAATAGTAGAATTCGCATTATCTGACCACACAGCGCAACTTCTTAAATTCCCTGTAAGCAAAACGTGCGCAATAAATAAGTGGCGTACAAAAAGACGGGATTATAGTGACGATAACTTATGCAAGTTTAAAAATAATTTAAGCAGCTTGACATTTACAGAGGTATATAATGCTAACGACCCCAATATTGCTTATAAGGCTTTTTTAGATTTGTTTAAATTAATTTATGACCTATGCTTCCCTCATATTGGGATAACTGTAAATATTAAAAAAAAAGTGAATTGGATATCACGGGGCATTAAGATTTGTAGCAAAAAGAAACGACAACTGCTGTGGCATTATAGGTTAAAGCCTAATCAGGTAAATAGAATGCGTCTTAAAAATTACACCAAGCTGTATAAAAAAATTATAAAGCTGACACAGTGCGCACAAAATAATTATAAAATTAAAACCTCAACAAATAAATCCAAAACGACATGGCAAATCATTAAACATAGCAAATTAAATATACCAAAACCCTCTATAGATAAAATAAAAATTAATAATGAATCCATCACAGAGCCAAAACACATAGCGGATCTCTTTAACAATTATTTTATCGACAAAATTCAACCCATAGTACATGCGGGAACTACAGTTACACGACATATTTTGAATAAAAGAGACTCTATGTATATGGCACCTAGTACACCTTATGACGTACTTAAAATCATATCAACTCTCAAAAATACAAAAAGTGTAGGCTACGATGGAATTGCCACAAAAATACTCAAAGCGGTAGCTGGCGTCATATGTGCTCCGTTAAGTTACATAATTAATTTGAGTATCAGTGCTGGCATATTTCCATCTGCACTAAAGACATCTATCTTAAAGCCACTATTTAAGAAAGACAATAAAGAGTTGATGGTGAATTATAGACCGATAGCGCTCATCCCTATAATTTCCAAAATCTTTGAAAAATATATTCACAAACAACTCAACTCATATTTAGAACACAACAAGATCCTCTGCAATGAACAAAAGGGTTTCAGAGAGAAAAAAACCATTAATATGGCAATTTATGATTTTTTACACATAGTTATGACAAATATGGATCAAAATAAACCGGTGTGCAGTATATTTTGTGATATGACTCAGGCATTTGACTATGTTCAACACAGTATTCTGCTTCAGAAACTCGAAGCATATGGCATTAGAGGTAACGTACTAAAACTATTTGAGTCATATCTTCAGCACAGAAAACAAATAACGGAAGTCAGTAGGATAAACATCATTAAAAAACGAGAAGAGTCACATCGGTCGCAAGAACGTGAAGTAGTGTATGGTGTCCCACAGGGAAGTGTTTTGGGACCTCCCCTGTTTACATTATATATTAATGACTTGCCTAAGTCCACGGAACAACCTATGAGCCTCTTTGCCGATGACAGCGTAGTGACAATTGCGTGTAAAAATCGAGACACATATAAATCTGACATTAATAACTCGCTAATTGCAATTATAGAATGGTTAAATAATAACAATTTAAAAATAAATTTAAATAAGACTAAAATCATGCACTTCAGTCAACGCTCTTTGACATTAAATAATAATCTAGACATAAACTATAATAATAATAACATTGACGAAGTTGATACAACAAAATTTTTAGGACTTACTATTGATAATAAATTAAATTGGAAGGCACATATAGAGATTATCAGTAAGAAAATAAGTACCTCAGCATACGCTCTGTACAAACTGGCATCAGTAATTAGTGTAGATGCTTTGCTCACCGCATACTACGGCTTGGTGGAGTGCATTTTAAGATATGGTGTTATCTTTTGGGGTAACTCGACTGACCGGGAACTAATATTTAAAACACAAAAGCGTTGCATTAGGTCAATGTTCAATCTGGCAACCACTCAGAGTTGCAAGCCTTATTTTCAAAAATACAAAGTCTTGACATTGCCTTCATTATACATCATTGAAAATGCATTGTTCTTAAGGTCCAACCCTCATCTGTTTTCTCGCATGGCAGATCGATTTCCACGTAATAGACGTGACAATAGTCAAATTTGCCTACATCAGTATCGAACGTCACTTATGAGGAAAAGTGTCTTTTGCATGGCTCCAAAAATTTATAATAAACTACCTAAAAGCTGGAAGCAGTTAACTGACGTAGTGTTTAAAAAGAAAGTTATAAATTTTCTAGCAGATAAAGCATATTATAATTTAAATGAGTTTTTAGATGAGAGATTTTGACCATGTATTTACTAATTTATTATTTTTAATTTTCTAATATTATCATGACATTTTTAAATAATTAGACTGATTGACATTATAACTTATTTTATTAATATTTGCATGCCATTGTTTAAGGCAAACATGATGATCTATTTTTTTTCTTTCCTTTTAACATCTCTTGCATGCTGACAATTTGTGTTGTAAGTATGTATTTTACTCATGTTTGAGCAAATAAATGATTTTATCTTATCTTATCTTATCTTAAGAATGCATTCAGTAATGAACAACCGAATAAGCAATTTAATTTCATTAAGCTGTTTACTAATTATAATCCTGTGAAATATGAACTAAGTACCTACCCAAACATATAAGGGTTAGCTTAGCTTTAGCTTTCCCTTATTTCCGATACAAAATCATATCAAAGTTCTTAAAAGCGTCCCTAGTTCAGTAACCCCGAAAACATTTTTTACTGAATGCATTATTTCTTTTTTTATGCCCTGCTGATTCAGTTCAGGACCCTTATCTGTGCCGTAACTGTAATTTATTAGGTATAAGAAAGTGTTTAAGAATGTCGCTCTATTGAACTATAGCTTTATCTCTCACCTGAGCTCTGTAGGGATGGGGGAGTCGGAAATCAGGTGGGGGTTAGGGCTGTCGCTTTTAAAATAGTTTAGTATTTTCATCGCAAATATTTTCTTGTATTTCTTAATTACACGTTCCCGTCATTCCCGGCACTGTCATACAACTTTCAAACTACAATTTGCAAGATAGAGACGGAAACATGTCTAGGTCAAATCACGTGCTTATGTAACGTTTATATATCTCGACTTTAGATGCGTAGAAGTAATGTATTAGTGGTATAATTTCACGAAATTGCAGAAAAGGAGTAATTATCCTTCAAATCAAATCAAATCAAATTGTTTATTGCAATCCATAATGTACAAATTAGGTGGAAAATAAAAATTAAAGAAACAATTATGGATCCTGTCGGGCACAGCATATTTTAAAATAGGTAGAGAGCGGAAGAGCGCTTTACAAGTTTTTTTTGTTATTATGTTAGGGATTATTTACATCTTACCTATGTATTTATATTTAAATTCATTCTCTTATTCTATTAATATTTTATATACGTCTATCCATTTATTTATTAATTATTTAATTATTATATTTATTTACTAGCTTACAATTTGTTTATTGTTCTTAATGTAGTATAATTATTAAGTATTATGGTATAATTTATTTTTTACTATTTAACTTATTAAAATATATCTGGTTGTCATAATTATGCATTATTATTATTGAATTGAATTTATCTATTATAAATTATCCTTCGAGGACATCACTTCCTTATCCTTATCCTTACATATTATAAAACAAAGTCCTCCGCCGCTTCTGTCTGTCGTCCTGTTCGCGATAAACTCAAAAACTACTGCACCGATTTTCATGCTGTTTTCACCAATGGATAGAGTGGTTCTCGAGGAAGGTTTTAGTATATAATAACCGATATTCACGCGGGCAAAGCTGCGGGCATCAGATAATAGAAAATAATCGAAAGTCGTTGCTGCTATATAAACAAGTTAATAATAATCATTACATTTGGTGATCCTGCAATACTGTGATATTTTAATATCATTTCTATTCCTGCACTTTCAAATCACAACTGAGTTCCACAACCCTGAGCGTGTGAGTGCCGCACTCTCAATTCAAACCCGCACGTGGCAACCCTACCGTGCCCCAGATTATCGTCGCCGGATAGAAGTTGCCGATTCTTTATTTGCCGATTTGTTAGACGTCCGTATCTCCGCGTCTGCTACGAATGGCTGCCCGTGAATCGGGCTGAGGAATTATAATGCGGTTTTTTGGATTTTATTATTAAATGTCTTTTTCGGGTGTATTGGGATTGCTTTTTGGCACTTTTAGATCGTGAATTATGAATTTGGAAAAGACAGATAAAAGTAACATGACATCTCAAAATACTCTCCTCTGTATACTCTGCTCTGCTTGGTTATTACTAACTAGCTGTGCCCCGCGGTTTCACCCGCGTAGGTATCGATCCCGTGGGAATATAGGGATAAAATGTATCCTATGTCCTATTCCAGGTCATGGTCTACCCGTGTGCCCATCCTCTCCTCTCTAGAGTAGGGAACGTCGCGGCGCCAGCGTCGAACGGTTCGCGTAATACTCGTGATTACTTCGAAATTAAATGTCCGATTCGAATGAATTAAAAAGTATTTTACTGCTAAATAAATACCCTTGATGTTAAAACTATTTATTTGAATAAGAATGAATATTATGTTCATAAAACTCCTTCGCAAATAATGCATTAATTTCGAACAAATTTGATTACCATAAAAAAAGGTTATAGTGAGTCAATCTTAAAAGATAGACATTATGCTGTCGCGGACTTTTTTTTTAGAACTTTTAAAGAGGATCAATTCCATCATACATGATATTTACGTAACATAAACAGTTTACGCAGCGCACGCAACGAAAGCTCTCAAAAAGGAATAACTTTTCCCATTTTTTCAACATATTTCATTTATGCTCCGCTCCTGTTGGTCGTAGCGTGATGTTATATAGCCTTCCTCGAAAACTATCCAACACAAAAAGAATTTTTCAATTTCAACCAGTAGTTCCTGAAATTAGCGCGTTCAAACAAACAAACAAACAAACTCTTTAGCTTTATAATATTAGTATAGAGATCCAAAAAAAGAAAGTAAAATCTTTTGGTGAGGCAACATTTTTCAAATGAAGCAATTATTTTGGATCTATAGATACGCAAAAACGAAGTTTCGACTCTCTTATCTAACATCTATGGCTCATGGAACAAGGGTTTTTTATTCTTCTTTGGTAACTGATCCTAAGTCAGCTATTCTGCCAATGCAGCGAGTGTGCCATCGAACTTTGCTTGTTTGTCGGCATAGAGTTTAACATCATAAAACTTAATTGTAGTACCTTGATTTCGTCAACCCCCAATCCAAAGTTTACCTGAAATAATTCTCCTGATTTTGCACGACCCCATTTCCACGACGTTGAAATTGCACAACATCCCCACGCCGCCTTAAAAGGTTATTGCCACCGTCAACAATAAAAGATTTTAATATAACAAACAGGGGCTGTAAACATTAGCAACACCAATAAATGATTATAGCTATCACCATAGCGCCATGGTGATTTGACTACGAGCTTTATGGTTTTAATTTATGTCCCCCCCATGGTGTATTATGTAAATGGGGGTAATGGGAAACGATCTGGGGTTAAACATAAAGGCCTATTCGATATAAGCAAAATTTTTGTCGCGCTCTGTAGCGATACTGTTCCAAAGTGTCTAACCAGAAGGCGGACCAGAGAGCCTAGACAAGTGGCAATCGCTTCCAAAGCGTTTCGTATTTCTACAACGACTTTCAACAGGATTGACATAAGCTTTTCGATAGCTTATGTCAATCCTATACATTTTTGCCTCACGGGTGGGCCCGTGTTGTTTGCAGTTACTTGTTGCCAAGGTCCCGGTATCCCTTTCGGACTTTCCCGCAACCCTGGTTGAACTTCATCCACAGAGTAACTACAAACGCAGGATCAGTAGCACCATAATACTGTACAATGGAACAGCGGTGGCTCAATAAAGGGATTACTCGTCTCATTTAACACCACACCTAGTGCGGAGACCACTCGTTATATGCTTCATTGAGCTGCAGTGATCTTTGTATGGGAAACGGGAGAAACGCAATATTGATTGGGAATTATTGCCAGTGTCAAAAATAATAATTATGTGAATTAACCTCAATCAATCTGCCTAGCCTTCTCCCAACTATGTTGGGGTCGGCTTCCAGCCTAACCGGATGCAGTATTTTACATGTAGCGACTGCCTATCTGACCTCCACAACCCTGTTATTGGGTAATACGATACCCCTTGGTAAGACTGGTTGTCAGACTTTCGGGCTTCTGACGACCCGTAAAGACTGTCAAAGATCCACGAATGACAGCCAATCAATAATAATTATGTGAATCAAACTAACCAATAATTAACATATAGGACAATTTATGGGTGTTAAGTGTTATTCTGAACATTTTTTTTTTATAAATGAAAAGTAGTTGACACAATCATAAATGACCATTGACAAACATCAAGAAATTACAAAAAAAAATGTTAAAAAAATTGAATTACCGAATTCAAATTACTCTATCAAAATACTCAATCGATTCAATACCATGACGCTAAGCTACCACTAGAATAGATTACATTTTTAACCCGTTTCAACCCCTAGCAAGCTAACTCAATTCTAGCTCACCGAGCATTCTGACACTTCCTATCCCCCACAAATCAGATTGCAGGTATCTGATTGTTGATAAACACTAGACAAGCCCCGACCACCGTGGCCTTGGACAGATATCGACAAAACTAGGCCACTGATACGTCCCACATATGCATACGTCTGTCCCAATATATCGCGATCACTGTTCATTTGCCGTTTTATTTCTGTCCCGCAAAGTAGTTCGAGATATCTTTTTTTTTCTTGTTTATTTTTCTGCTCTGTGGCCGGTGTTTGTGTTCGGAAATTGAATTTATTGTGGACTCTAGTGAAGTGGCAAGGTCTATTCGTTTATGTGTATCGATAGTTGGCGTTCGGAGTTTAAATTGGTATATTTTTAAGAGCTATTCTTATTTTCTTATCATCGGTCTTATGTGAAAGCAAATATTGTCGTAATTTTATCTCTTGCTTGTTTTGTAAGATTAGCTTAATAATCTTAATGTATATTTTGATCTTGCATATTACTATGTTGGGTTTTGTTATTTTTAACCTTTTTCAATTACTCATTATCAGAACTTTATGAAAACATTCGTTCTTGTTGATCGTTGGATCTAGCTACCCTTTTCTGTTTCTTCAGCATGTTGTTTCTTTTCATTTTGTAATATTTTTTTTCCCATTTTCCCAAACCGTAACTTCAAATGGCATCAACATTACTTTTTCTATGTTTTAAAAACTAAAACTAGAGCACACACTAACCATAGAGGCATAGAGGGTAGTATAGCAATAGTGTTTGGCACACTCACAAATCAGATAGCCGGTGTACTTGTGTAGGTGACCGAGCGGATTGCTCGTAGCCACGCCGCCTGACGTACCGTGTATAACCGAGCTATTTTAACATACTACCCTCCGCTTTTAAATAAAATTCTATTACTCGTTTTTGTTACATGTTGGATATGGGTGACAGTATGGCGTCAGTGGTTTGTTTGGACGGAAATAGAAAGCGTTTGTTTGTTTGTTTTTTATGGTCTGGTCTATATCTTTTTTTGAGCATTGGCATTTGAATGTTTGAAAAATGTCATAGATATATTTTTTTATGCGAATGTTCTTTTTTTTTTAAAAAAAATTTAATATATTCTTATAATTAATGCAGTTAAACAAAACAGTTTTCACAGTATGTCATTTCATGATCTAAAATTATTGTTTGTAAGTCATATTTGTGACTTTGTGCAAGTTTTGATGTTTTCAATGTTGATACCGTTTGAAGTTTGGTAAACAAGAATTAATTAGGAAACGAAAAGATAATGGCCGTACCTTTATCAATCACATCGAAAACTCCAAAATTCGTCTCATTCCGATTGGGGCCTCTATTTAATTAAATTAAACATTTGACCATTTGGGTGTACCTCTTTTAATGTCCAATAAACCCACATCAAGACTTTTCCTTTATTTGAACTGTAGGCCTTTTTAGGGTCCCACAAATGCTCTGATAAGCCGTTATTACTATTTCGAACACCTGACTTTACGTGCTTATCTACAGGAGGTTCCAACCGGAAAGGTGTCCCATCCGTATAATTCTAATAGTACTGTTATACAATCTACATTGTTTCCTAGTACCTAACCTCATTTCTACTTCCTTTTAGAAATATTTGACAAAATTACACACGGAAAATTATAATATGGATTTCGAGATGAACATTTTGTTTATAGACCAGTGACCATGTGTTTAAAACTTTTTTAAATAATAACAAAAATGGTGCACCAAAAGGACCAAGACTGTTTATTAGAACTCTTTAGTTTATTATGTGCCCAAAAAGGCCCAGTGCAAAATAGGAGGAAGAAAATAAAAGAAGGTAAGATGGTTCCATTTTCAAATTTCTATTCCGGAAACTTTCGAATTCACGATCTTACACGAACATATTTATTGTTATGGAAGTTTTTAAGTTCTTATTTTGAATTTATAGTTCGAATTTCCGGACATGCATAAGCGTAGTGTTGTGAGAATATGATATCGAGCATATGACATAAATCATTAGGATTATACATTTGGTGCCGAGTATCGATATGTCAACAAGAGATTTGGAAATTTGACGCACAGGTTAATTGAAGTCGTGCTGGTGTCACTTGGTCTCAGATGTCATGTTACATTCAAATTGGGAGTGACAACGCATTGGGCACGTGCCGTCCCGCTCGACACGCCCCGATTCGACGGCTGCTGATATTATCACATATTTCATACGATTCATGTCATCATGGCGAAATTGGACGCAGGATTTTCTTATTCCCTTTTCCTTATTCTACTTTACGCATCGTAAGTTGTACGATTGTTGCCAATATGCTTTTATGTTACAATGAAGAATCGTGCGAACGCATATAGCAGCTCGTTTATCTATCAAGATGACTTAACGTGTAAGTGTTAAGTTATTATTAGGTCTCAGTGCGTGTTAATTTCCAATCAACATCGTTATCTTTCAGTGTCAGGTGTAGGCGCACACAAATTAGAAAATATACGACATAAGTAACGATATATCATATCATGTGTGACCTCCTTTTGGTACACTAACAGCTTATCACGATGTATTTACGTATAATATCGCAGTTTCTCTGAAAACGCACGATATTGGATCGATCGGAAACACACAACGAGTATTAATTTATTTTATTTGCCTGATGCCTGTATATTTTAAAACAAAAAACTGAAATCACTTTATTTAAATAAATTACGGAATTTCCAGTGGTACATATTCAGAATTTCCGTAATTTTTTTTTCCGTTTTTCCTCACTGGATATTGTATTAAATTGGGTGGTTTCGTATGAGTAACTTTTATTAATTTGAGATTTAACCAAAATAGGGCTTCCGTTAATATCGGAGATAACAGTGTTGCGAAAATGATCACTTTTTTAATACATGGCCAACAAACAGGTGCACTATCAGCTGTTTCACCTAATTGTTGTGGGTGAGGCTTATCACTGCGATAGGCGAGACGACGCTGTGTTGATAACAGTTAAACAGTCGCCGGCCGCGCGTCCCCGAGTGTATCTACTCGCCGGTTCCGAAAAAACAAAGTAAAACCGTAAAATAATATTTGCACGGCAAATACGCGCCTAAACGGCAACACAACGTTCGAAATTGGAACAATATTTAAACGCAACGGTAGTGATGTGACGATATCAATTGATTCTATCGATGAATTGACATAACAATGAAAATGAACACGTTTTGGAGTGAGTTTCTGAACGCGGCTGCAAATCACCCGTTCCCGTCGATGCCCATTGATTTACTGTCGCCTTTTGATCTACAATCAAATGAAGATAGTCAGTATTTTGTGTTTATACATTTTATTCTAACTTTGTGTCCATTGTACGATAACGTGCGAAGCCTTTGTTTAATAAAGCTCGTGTACTTTCACAATAGGTACAAATAGTTGCATGACCGCTGCACTAAAAGGGTTGAATCATGACAATCTTGTTTATACACGGAATTACCACTATCTCTTTCTATCCTTTGAGGAACCGTGTTTTCAATACTGCTTTATCTAATTTAATCGGTTGTTGTTAACATAAATTATAATATCTTGATTTTATCGCTTGCTTCTTCTTGCTTTTATAAAACAGATGCACTCGCATATTTTTTATGTCGAAGTAATTAACGTACTCGAAGATTAATATTAGCATATCACATACTATTTCTATAATTATGTTTACACCTTACATGATAATGATAAATGATATTTATTTCTGTAAAAAAACACTTTTACGCTTCGAAATTAAATTATGTTTTACAACTAGATGAGTTCGGTGTTTTTATCTGACTACTCTCAGAAGAAAGGGCTAAACAAATTCAGAGGACACAGTCTCTTTTTTCAATTCCAGACATCATTTTGGTCAGGCCATATGACGACCATGCTGAATATGACCATTATTTAAAATCATCTAAATACCACAAAACAATAATCGATCACAGCTTTCATGATTCGCGTCGCCAACGAGCTTCAACAATTCAAATTAATGTAATCCCCTATTAAAATAACTTTAACCGAATCAATCCTCGTTGAATAAATTAACCGGTTCTAAATCCTCTTACGCTAGTGTTGTGCAAATAAACATTTCACTTGTGCACGTAGATGCATGTGTAATCCAATTAAAATGTTCCCGCCATTGCCAAATTAGAATTTAGTATTTGTGCAGTTCCATTCTGTTACCTACTTTGTTTGGAACTTAGATCTTAGTTCACTGGAACGGATAAAGTTATAGTGAAATTTATCGATAAAATTTGTTTACCTAGAATAAAAGTATGTTTTTTATCTTCTAGTGGCGTGTTTTAATGGATACTCGTCATAAATCATACTGCAAGTAAGCAAATTATCGGTAATGAATAACACGAAAATAGTCGGATGCCAGGAAATAAAAGATAGAAATATGTTTCGATAAAGATGTAATCTTTCAACGGACTAATAGGTACAATTACTAGAATTATTGAAGTATCTTTTTATTTACGTACTTAATACAATTGGTATCGTGTAACTGACTTGTGATGGTTAGATAGGCAGTCGTTCCATGTAAAATACTCTGCTGCATCCGGTTAAACTCGAAGCCTAGAAGGCTAGGCAAATGACGTCCTTAAATTAATCAGAGATAGACCGACCGATATTGTCATATTGACATGCGTAGCTGCAAAAGTGCAGCACTTAACCAATTTTATATAAAACAATACCATTTACAAATTGGATTTGGGAAACATAAATTCCACAATCAATTTGGTAGCGTTTATCAAATTTAATTCATCTGGCGTCCGATACACAGAGTAACGGATGTGTGACGTCAATTAAACTGAACAAATACTGTACCGGCTTTCTTTGTTGTACATACAAATATATTTCATATTGTGTAATGACATAACTAATATTAGAATAAACTAATCTATGAAAATGCTCATCCATAAAAACTGGCACCATATCCTAATTTGCATGCTTCAATTTCCTTCGTTGTGTAAACTCCATGTTGTTTGGAAAAAAGTATCTACATAGTTAGAATCGGTTTCGAAACCGATTTTTCAACTAATCGATAAGTTAAAAGGAACTAAACATGCCCCATCCCTAAACAGCACATTTAAAACCTGAAATCGAAAACGTTACGTTTAAATTGCTCTAAAAGAGCCTTCTCATCCAAAACTTCCTTGGAAATTAAAGCAGTACCCAACCAAATTAATGATAAACTCGTACAAGTACAGTAAGTTGCCAAGATGGTGTGTGTTCTCTGACCAAAGGAAGCAGGGAACAACAGTGAACAACTGTCCTAAACAAACCGTTGTTCCCAACAAGTATGTTTCCCATCCCTAATTACGGACACAGACGGTTCTATAATGTTGCCAAGTTATTTGTGTTTTTTAATTAATAGAATGCTGCTTATTATAGTGGGGTTGCGGGTGCCAGGTTAAATAGACCTGCAAAGTGGCGCAAGAGATAGAGAAAAAATAATTGTATCTCATTTTATGGAATAGAGATAAAATAATCACACTAAATAATTATTATTGAAGTGAAAACTTCGTTAGGCGCGTTGAGCACTTTTCGGGTGAACATAAATCATGGAAATCGCGTCATCGTCACTGTCACGCTTGAAGAAATGTTTTTAGCGCCATCTGCCGTCTACCGTTTGAATTACGTTGAGGTTACGCATTGTTGCTTAGTTTTCACTTCTGTCGGCAGTCCCCAAAGACCCCGCATGTTTTTTTTAAATCTCTTAAAAATACCTTTTGACTACTTTAATATAAATAATTAATAACTCGCGTTATGGTTAACTTTTTATTTTGTTCTAAACTAATAAATTCAATCTCCAAAACCTTTTTACAGATGCTGCAAACTAAAAACATCGCTTATCCGACTTTATCAGTTAATTTCGCTTTCATCGACAACCTTGAATTTCTTCATTGAATCTGTATTTTTTATACAAAACGGCCCACCCTATGTATTATTAAATGGACATGCACTAGTGCCTTCATTTCTTATTACTGTAATAAAGAGTCGCAACCTTCACATGAAATATATTCCTTTTTACATTCCATATATGTAATAAACCGTTGCGCAAACTCGAGGAGTTATCGCGTTCGTTATCGCTTCGATTGCCTTTATCTTTGAATACCAGATAATAGACTCCATGACGCCTACGCCACGCACCTGATCTTCGCAAAGAGCAACACCATCTATCAGTGCCGTTTTCCACATAGATGAGCACTCTCGCCTCGCACCATCTGCTTTATCTTATCGATACAAGAAATATCGATACCTCCGTGAAATCACGCGCGTCAATGAACATTTTCTATTGGATAGTGATGTCCCTTATCTAATCTAAATGTAGTTAAAGCAATAATATCGGTACGAATCGAACGTGTTCCAGTGTTGAATTTAAATTTGTAAATAATAATGTGAAAATGTTTTGTGTTTTAGTGTGGGGTGTTTGTAAATTGACCTGGTTTTGTGATATTGTAGTGTTAGTGGTGTAGTTAGTCGATATGAGGATGCCGTCGGTGTCCTGGTCGCAGACGGCAGAGTGTATGCGTGAGTGCGCGTGGCAGACGTTTTATTGCGGCCTGAGTGTATGTGAGAAGTTCGCCGCGGCTCAGAACCTGCTATCTCAGCCGTATCCGCGTTTAGATGTTGTGATTTCAGCCCCTTCATATGCCGCACAACGTTAGTACCTTTTAGATTGTAACATAAAACTCATTCAATTTAGCCTTTTTAATATATTTTTCACAGATAATTCCTGATACAATTATGATTTCGATACAAAGCCCGATATCAGTGTGATTCATCTACATAACTTTATTGTGTAACTGTGACAAATGACGCGTACCGCAAAATTGTGAATATTAATGTGCAGCATTGTCGTGTTATACCGCAGCCTCGGCTGACAAAACAGAAATACAGATAGTTTTATTATTAAATATCGTTATCCAAAACCGAGCAATATGTTTTGGTTTAGTCGAGATATACATTTATACATTTTGATGTTGGCACATCACTATTGTGCTTTTTGATTTATTATTTTCAATTCTGGTTTTATTCTGTTGTAATTATAAAAGTAAATCAATAAAGTGAATGCTTTCTACTTTTGTGATACCCTTATCATATCTATTATTATGTCTGTACAGTTCGAATTCAAAGTTAATGGCGGCTCGGAAATTAGCTTCTCGCTGCGCAGTACCCCACCTCACCCCCGCGGACATATTAAATTGTTACTGCGCAGCGAATCGCCTCATGTTCCGAGGTTTGAACACGATCGCCTGTCTGGCTTTAAAAACTCCAATCGACCAATTACATTAACTTCTCCTTTTATAACATTCACAAAATGTTTAAAATTATTACTTCAGAAGCTTTACAAAGGGTTCAAATAAAAGCGATAACATATTAACATTCCAGCGACGTCGCTTTTCTGTGAAACAATCAGAGCAAATCCAGGTGCTTATGAATATCACCGGGTGCGAACAATTACGGAAAGTTCACACAAACTTCAGTGATTCATTCAAAAACTCCACATTCGTTTAATGAAGGTAAACAAGGGATATACGTTATCAAAAGTTTATTCTTTTATCATTCAAGTTTTAATTGGCGACGCTACTCGCTACTGGCAAGCAAGACTGTTGGCTGGAGCATTCACGAATAAAAAAAATAAAGCATCGGTTTTTTGTGTTGCCAGTATTCATTTGTTTTTTTAATCGACTAGGTTTTATAGCCTAACGTTAACAAATCTCTGAGAATGATTACCACCTTAAGGCTTATAATTGCATGCATCACAAGGTCGATGATTCAAAATTCAAAATTAAATAAAATCTTTGATAAGTTACCTCCTTGGTTGCCATGTCTTGAAGTAAAAAGTTTGTTCCATTTTTATTAAATAACACGACAGATATGAGTTTTCATAGTAATTTATTTGACCGCTAAACACGACAGATATGGATTTTCATAGTAACATTGCCGGCCGTATCGTCACTTGTTTTTGACAAGTACAGCAATTTAGATTTATCTCGAAAACACACAGCTATAACCGAATCACAAATTAAATTGTTTAAGTTCATATATTCCTGTAATCAAACTTTATCTTATATCTTGATTGATAAACTTGAAAACTTTTATTTTCAATGAAGCCATTTCCTGAAACGAACCCTCAGAACACACGTGAAGAACCAATAACACCAGATACCATAAAAAAAAGTATTCAATAAAAACGAAACGATTCCGATTTCGTGTGTGGCAACGTTTAGGAGACCGCCTAAATACTCTTTGGCTAATAGATTTACTTTTAACAAGTTTTCTTTGGGAGTTAACTCTTAGATGGTTGTCCAATTATGTTGTTTACTGAGTACCTGAGCTCCATGGTTTGAAGTTTGGGTGACGATATACGAGGGACAGTCAATTGATTCAGGCGTGACTTGTGGAAATCCATTATAAAATACAATAGACGTAGATATATTTAGTAACCTATTCCACTTAACTATTCCTCAAGAGTCATAATAACCCTGTAAGAAAACCCTCCCTGTTCGGGTTCGCGACTGGTCAATCGTCCTCCTGAGGATGCCTCGTTGAGAGGTGAAACATGTGTCAATTTCTTACAGGGTTTTGTATGACACTTGAGGAAAAGTTAAGCGTAAATATATCTACGTATATTGTATTTAACACGAGGGATGGTATTATGTGTTTGATTTAGCAGTTTGTTTAGGCAATTTTTTTTTCTCTGTTAAAAAAGAGCGTTAGATTCAAATTGAGCTATACGCGGTTTCGTTTATTAATTAACTAGTAACCCGCTAAGGCTTCGCAAGGGTAACAGATATAATATGCCAACATTATATGCCGCAAAATACCGCATGAAAAAGAAAATAACGTAGAAGTATTTTAACAACCAAATAAAAGCACGTCACCACATGTCTCAACAAGTCGATAGTTAAGCACAAACATTTGCACAAACTTTCTTACCCAATAATGAAACAAGACTCGGTTTCTTTAGGGTTGACATCGGAGGGTTAACTCGTGATAACTTGAGACGGTTCAAAGCGAAAGTTTCTGTTTACTTTAATGCTTGTATTTCACTTGAGATATTTATTAGTAGGAATGTTTTTTTTTCTGTCAATTTATCATCATCTGCCTAGCCTTTTCCCAACTATGTCAGGGTCGGCTTCCAGTCTAACCGGATGCAGCTGAATACCAGTATTTTACATGGAGCGAAAAAAAACCGGCCAAATGCATGTCGAACCACGCACAATGAAGGGTTCCGTAGTTGGGATGAATTTCTCCAACAA
Source organism: Lithophane semibrunnea (assembly GCA_947363905.1). Taxonomy (NCBI): domain Eukaryota; kingdom Metazoa; phylum Arthropoda; class Insecta; order Lepidoptera; family Noctuidae; genus Lithophane; species Lithophane semibrunnea. The sequence continues at coordinate 3,605,274 of OX376203.1, read as the reverse complement.
ACTTAACATTGTAGTTGAAAAACTTGTTCTCCCATACAAAATGTATGGGAGAACATGTTTTTGCAACTGCAAATTTAAGTTGGTCGATTATTACTCGGTAACTTGTGGAGCTTACGTAGCGGTGATAGTTTTCCTTTTAGTTTCGTTATATATACTAATGCCGTGAATTTTTTCACATACCCAAAACCAACCATTTAGCTGGCAGGGGGGGGACACTTGGCTCTAACAAAAATTTGCACTTTAAAGCTTAATATTTCGCAAAAGGATCCCTAAATCCAAAAATGACAAACTCGCATTATTTTTAAACAACCTTTCCAACGATAACCCACACTATGGGATTGATGAGAAAAAAAAAACCATCCCCACTTTACGTGTAGGGGAGGTACCCTAAAAAAAAATATTTTTTACAATTTTCTTTTACCACTTTGTTGGCGTGATTTTTATGTATACCTATACCAAATTACAGCTTTCTAGTACCAACAGTCTCTGAACTAGGTCGCGGACAGACGGACAGACAGACGGACATGGCGAAACTATAAGGGTTCCTTGTTTACTACGGAACCCTAAAAAAGTGTATTAGATTGACTAAAGCTACCAAAAAGCTTATGTCAATCCTGATGCAAGTCGTAGTAGAAATACGAAACGCTTTCAAAGCGATTGCCACTTGTCTATGCCCTCAGGTCCGGTCATACTTCTCTTACACTTGCATCAAGCTCAAAAAGAAACACTATGAAACAAAAAAAACATCGTGAAACAAGCAAGCTGTTCTCAAAACCTTATTAGCGCAAAGTTGTTGGTCCGGCCGGCAATTTGGCGAGCTCCCCGCGCACCCGGCGTGATGTATGACCGATAGGTACTTTGAATAGTTAGGAAAAACGATACTGGAGTAAAGCCTCCGAGAGTTCAGTGAATGTTTCTGTTTTTACGTACGGAGGGTTTGTTGAACCGTTTTTATTGGATGGACGACAGGAAGACCACTGTTTTGTAAATTGTAGCAGACAATTGAGAAGCCCACATCGCCTCTTATTACATACTTTAATTTATTACGAGGTAGTCTAGAATTTATGGAACCGTATGAAGGCAAGAAATTGCATTGGTACGAGTGAGTGACAGAAAATGATTAGAGACAGAGAATAATGGATTCAGGCGTGACTTAAAAAAAAAGTTTTTAAATTAAAATCGATCGCTTTAAAATATTCGACCGAAATAAACGAAAAACTATTTTTTTTTTTTTTTATTTATATTCAGCGTGGTACCTTTTTGCCTGCATCTCACCTGGTGGTAAGTGATGATCAGGCCGAAAGTGAAAGCGAGTTTCACCCGGAATCCTCAACCACAGAGCATCTGGCTATGTTACCTCTAACTGCCGAAACACAACAATGCTGTTAACATTGTTGTTATGGCGACAGACTATATCTATATATACAATAACTAGGTTTAACTAAACATATTAATTAAACATCCACTAGAAAGTCAGTTCAACATAAGACACTAACAATATAACAGTACATAACTCACAAAATTAAACAGTGAACTATTTCGTAGCAACGGCTATGAACCGACGTAGCCGTAGCGTTCGTAGGCGTCTACGACAAGTGCTACGAGCTACGACTATTCTAACTATTCGGAATTCCTTGACTGTATTGTGTTGTATCTATGTTTAGATGTTAGTAAGTATTGTAATAAATTAGATAGAGGGACTACTTTATTAATATGTGCGATAACGGTATCAAATCAATTAGGCACTTCAGAGAAAGTCGAACCAGAAAATCTGGAGCGCTTTGTTTTATTATGCGTTTCATTTTTAAAACGAATCAATATTATCTAAATAAAAAATCTGTTGTATTTTTTTAGGCAATTGCAAAATGAAAATTAGATGACACAAATCCTAACAAATAATTTTACTTGCAAAAGTGAGTTTGTTTGTTCGTTACTCTAAAACGGCTGAACGGATTTGGCACATGGGTAGACCATGACGTGGGTTAGGAGAGGACATAGAATACTTTTTATCCCGGTGGTACGTTCTCATGTAATAATTTCCTACCTCCACGCGAGCGAAACAGCGCGCAAAAGTAAATCCTTACTTCCTTACTAATATTATAAATGCGAAAGTAACTCTGTCTGTCTGTCGGTCTGTCTGTCTATCTATCTGTCGGTCTGTCTGTCTGTCTGTCTGTCGCGCTTTCACGCCAAACCGACTGAACTGATTTAAATGAAATTTGGCACACAGATAGTCTAGAGCCTGAGAAAGGACATAGGCTACTTTTATCGACATACCACGCGGGCGAAGCCGCGGGCGGAATCTAGTAGAATATATATAGAGCAGGTGGCGTTTTATAATTTCTTCCACGGGAAAAAAATTCAAGATTTTTTTAACATCTTCTCTCTTTTTCTAGCATTATTTTCCTGCATTATCACAATTCCATTTGTAATAATATATGATAATATCAATTCAGTTGGTAATGTTACGCTTCTGTGTAATAATCTTCTGAAGTTAAGCCATTTGAGGGAAAGAAAATTGGTAGATTAAATAAGGATAAAACTCATCAAGAGCCGATCATCATAATCCGTTTAAAAACGACGTTTTGACGCGAAACTTGTTATTGAAAGGCCTAAAATTTAATGGAAGATGATTAGGATTATTTATTTTATTTTTCGGTTTTTTAATTTGTTATTAATATTTTAGACAGTTGTCTAGCCATATTTCATATTCCCATACAGTAATATTGCCAAATTAATCAAAAAAGGTAAATATTTGACAGTTATTTGCGACGTTGCCAACTTTCAGAATAAACGCTCTTAATGATTTGCAAAAAAAAATGAGTTTTTAGGTCAAGGAATAGTTTGTCTCGATATTATTTTTCCATTATAAATAAGGTGTATCTATTCCTACACGAAATCGGTTAACGGGTTATTTTACTCACCATCATTAACAACTTTCACAACTGGATAAAACTTGAAATCGCAAAACAAAATTCAGCTGTTACCTACATTTTGACGAGCTATGCGAACATAAAATGTCAAAAATCAGCCTATACCTATAATATTCCCACTGCTGGGACAAAACCCTCCTCTCTGTGAGAAGGAGTGGGCCCAGTGCGGGTTGGTAGATGTCACGTGTCTTCGAATTTTTGGTTCTAGCACATGCCGATTTCCTCACGATGTTTTCCTTCACCGTTTTGAGAGCAGTGGTGATGAAACAATTTACACAAAGTAAAACGCCTGTCAGGGTTCGAACCTACGACCTACAACTTGTAAGTCTTGGCCGTTACCACTGGGCCACCACTGGTCTTAACTCTTAACAAAACTCACGAACTGTTAACCTCCTCCTCGAGATCAGTCCCAGCACTGGGACAGATGGACTACAGGCAATATACATAGATATGATGATATGATATGATAGATATTTTGACTTGGAGACGTTCATGGATCTGTGTTCTGCCTTCTCAATCTGCCTAGCCTTTTCCCAACTATGTTGGGGTCGGCTTCCAGTCTAACCGGATGCAGCTGAATACCAGTATTTTACATGGACCGACTGCATATCTGACCTCCACAACCCAGTAACTGGGTAATACGATACCCCTTGGTTAGACTGGTTGTCAGACTTTCGTGCTTCTGACGACTCGTAACGTCTGTCAAAGATCCACAAATGACAGCCGGGACCAACGGCTTAACGTGCTTTCCGAGGCACGGAGGAGTCTCGATATTTGAAAATGGTCACCCATCCACGGACCAACCCCGGCAAGCGTTGCTTAACCTGATGGATCGACCCGAGCGGCTGTTATTACTTTAGCCACGAGCTCCTCAAAATAACAGTGTTCTGCCTTCTAGAACCATAATTATTGCAAAATAATCAACACTGAAACCAGGCCAAAAACCTGAAAGGAATTAATTTATACTACAGCATTGATTATTGCACCTCCGCCTTAAAATTACACTTACAATTAACAGCAATTAACTTCCATAAAACTGAAATATATGTTAAACCAACAATCACTCCGTACAATTAAACAGTTAAATTGTTAAACAGTTAAATTTTTAACCGGATAAAAAGCAGTTAACGGGACGTTTATTTAACAAATGAGGTAGAACGCGGTTGTGAAAACTAACGACGCGACAGATAATCGAAAACATTGGTAATTTATATTAATTTTGAATGAGTTTAACTTTGTTAATAATTGGTGATAATTGAAACGTTTTTACAACCTTTTTTTGTAATTGAGTTATTTCAGTGTTGTTTCTAGAGACCTTGCTAGAGTTGCTTGCTTGACTACGGCGAAGAAAAAAGGAGGGTTATGATTTTGACCGGTATGTATGTATGTTCATCTGTTCCCTCCTATCTTCTAAACCACTCATCACAATTTGACAAATGAGGTATCGTTGGAAGCACTTTGATCGTCCGCTGGTTATAGGCTATGTGACGTCACATTAAAAATGGCGCGCTCTAGAGGACATAAAGTGAGGAACTAAAAAAAAATCCGTAATATTTTTTTTATCGTACCATGTTGGGTATCAAATAAAAGGGCTTCATGAGCACATTTCAAAAATGTATATATTATAACCCCAAAAGACTTTAAAAAAATTAAAGTAATAAAAACTAAAACACAACTACGACCAAAAAGGTACCGCAGACAGACAATTTTTTTTTTAGTTTTAACTAAGATGGAAAAACAAACTTAATTATTCTATTTCCAAGAAAGGAGACACTGCTTTGAAATAAACACTGAAAAAGACTGCATGTAAAATGAACACAATTTCTTGGAATCTTGTCTCAAAGGAAGATGTTAATAACTCCAGCTTAATTAATTTCTGCTAAGCAAAGGAACACTGCTAACAGTATTTAGTCACACATAAAAACCGGTGAACCTTGCCTTTGATCTGCAACAAAACAAAACCCTTAGTACTGTGGCGCTGTTTCTTGAGTTTCTTGCCCGTTCTTCTCCATAGGAACCTACTACGCTTTGGAATGGGCAACTAGCTTCATCTTTCTGACTGACCGACCCCTTGAAAATTCAAAAGTGCCTGTAATTGGTTTATTTGAAATAAATGCTTTGAGTTTGAGCTGTCACACAAAAATCCTGACGTCACAAAAATCCTGCATCGCGCAATTAGAGTTTACCGTGCAGTGGACATATATACATGAATCCAATATCAATCATTGGGCAGTTGCCCGCCAGACAAAACCCGTCTGGTCGGAGGATCCTCCCTTTTCTATGGTGGATGAGTGAACTTTACACCCTGTTCCTCATACCCCTAAAGTACTCTAAGCTCACAAGAAATTGTGGTCTGTCAAAGGATACAGACAAAACATATTCAGATAGTACCGAATCTGTACACTCAGAAACAAACGTATGCAGTATAGTTTTTCATTCAATGTGGCCCGAACATTTTTAGATATTCCAAGTTATCAATTACTTACAACAAATCAGATAGTACTTGATGCGTTTTTGTTTGCTAAAACGTTTTAACTATCGATGCAATACAGACTGTGTATTGGGTATCTCTCATCTATAAAACATTCTATGCCGTGATCCGACGGTGCGCCATATTGCGAACAGACACAGGTGAGCCCGCGCGACGCACCGTGGGAAGGTGTACGTGCGGGGTATCGCAGACATCGGAAGTTCCTCGGTGCGCGGTGCGTGGCGGTCTGTGGTCGTCTGCCGTGCGTGTCCGTCTGCAAAATCGCGGATCGTCGGATCTGATCCGACGATCCGCGATTTTGGGCTATAAAGTGGTATTTCTGCGAACAGTAGACCTCACGAGCACAAACTTTTTTGGAAGGATTAACCTTTAGCTAGTCGCGCCAAAATAATCACACTGTTAGTTGCGTGGGGTCTGTGCGGACCCCATAGTTTATTTGTGAAAAAAGAAACTTAATCATCATCTGCCTAGCCTTTTCCCAAATATGTTGGGGTCGGCTTCCAGTCTAACCGGATGCAGCTGAATACCAGTATTTTACATGGAGCGACTGCCTATCTGACCTCCACAACCCAGTAACTGGGTAATACGATACCCCTTGGTTAGACTGGTTGTCAGACTTTCGTGCTTCTGACGTAACGACTCGTAACGACTGTCAAAGATCCTGAAAAAAGAAACTTAATCTTTAGAAAAAATTAATATGATTTAAAAGTGTCCGTTTTCGTGCGAGTCACCAATAAGCCTTTAAATCCTGAAAAACTTTACTTTTTCCTTTTCCGTATGCACATATTTACACTAACTACAACAAATATCGTAATAACAGACAGGCTGCCACTGAACGCTTTAATTCCAGCTTGTTGCAGTGTTTCACTGGACGCACTCGCTCTTCCGTTATGCCTGCTTCTTTTATATTATTTACATTCGTTATGTTTATTGTTTTATTTGAAGCGATATTCTTTCATTTAATTTTATGTTTGGAAGTTACTGTAAAAGGTTTTAACTCGGATGGTTTTTTGTTATAACGAGTTAAAGTGATGAAAACCCATGTTTCTCGTTAATCAATCATAATATTATAGATAGAAAAATGATATTAAAGACTGCCTCGTTGATCTAGTTATGGCAAGCGCTACTGCCGAACATGATGTGCTGGGATCTATTCCCAGGTCGTGCAAAATGTTATTGGCTGAAACCAGTCAGCTGTTGCACGCCTCCACGCACGGCTGAGCTTGCGCGTCTTATTGTAATAATTATTATTGTTCTTTCATTACTTCTTTTAACCGTTGTATTTCCATTGTTCATCATTAACATGTTATACAGTCCACTACTTTCAATTCTTCTCCTGAGACCTATCGTCGCGATCGGGAATTTCTCAGTATCCGCCCGGAGTCTGGATTTTTGCCCGGTTGATGGCAATAGGCTCGCCCGCTATACTTAATCATAACTCTGGTAAAAACACCTCTGCCTCACCCTTCGGGGGTTACAGGCGTGATTTTATGTAATTATAGAAGACGTTGATTTGATACACAGCTATCTATCTATGCCAGGGGTTGCGGGAAAGTCCGAAAAGGATACCCTGGGCAACAGGCAACTGAAGGAACAAGGGTGGGTTTTAGTCAGTAAAAGACACGCCCAGCCGCTCCGCCCAGAGCGGGAGCAGTCATTTGATGATTTCCCACCCTCAAAAAAAAAGCTATCGATCTATCCTCGCTCACTAATTGCATATTATGACCATACTACCCGCGGTTTTACCCGCGTAAGTCTCAATCCCGTGGAATTATCGGAATAAAAAGTATCCTATGTCCTAATCCAGGTCATGATCTACCCATTTGCCAAATTTCATCTAAATCTGTTCAGCCGTTTTAGCGTGATATCTTAACACACAAACTCACTTTCACATTCATAATATTAGTTAATATTAGGATGTATGTAAGTATTTTCATCCAGAATACCTTTCAGCGCAAAATGAAGGTACTTTGTAATAATAATTATGTTAACGTGTTCGCAAGTTTAAAGTAACAAACTTATGCAATGACAGTGTACGGTAAAGTTGGCGTAACGAGGTGTGTAGCGGAAATGGCTCGGAAGCGTCCTACGCTCGCCTGGCCATAGAATAGATAGGTGGAGAGGATCCACTTACTACACACACACACACACACACACACACACACACACACACACACACACACACTAACCACCACCCTGTTCACAGGCAACGTAGCCAACATTTAAAGTGTTTGGTTGCTACATTTTCTTCAATTCGCATGCTTGTGTTTATTTCTGTCTGCGGTGGCCCCAGATATTTATAGATTTGATTTTTTTTCAGGCACCCCCCCTTTTTTTTTTTTGAGCTTGGGTTACGTTCCAATGACTTCTTCCGCTCTGGGCGTAGTGGAAGGGCGTGTCAGACTTTTACTGACTAAAACCCACCCGTGTTCCTTCAGTTGCCTGTTGCCAATGACAATGACCCCTTAAAAGGATGCCCGTGAATTCAATTTCACCCTGTATAATGATTATACAGATTGATTTAACCTTAATTAAATTATTCACGTTCTCGAAAACGGTTCTAACGATTTCGATTTAAGTTTCAAAATAGGCAGAGAAATCGATCAAGGTCTCATATCTGAGAAAATTCGTTTTCTCTATTTTTACCTGAGCAGATCTCGGTCGCCAAAAGTTTGGAACAAGATGGCTACCTTAGAATAAATGACATGGCAGCACAGAATTAGTATCGGTATCGGTATCAGTATTAGTAGTTTTACACGTTTGAAAGTAACTCTAGTCTGTTTGTCTGTATGTTACCCTTTCACGCCTAAACCACTGAACGGATTTCGACAAAATTTGGCAAGGAGGTAGATGGCACCCTGGGGAAGGATATAGGCTACTTTTTATCGACATACCACGCGGGCAAAGTCGTGGCGAAAAGCTATGTACTAGACATGGAATTTGTATGAACTATCCTTTAATATTAAATGAGCATTCTCTATTTTTATCGACTTCAAAAAAGGAGGAGGTACTACGTTCGGATGTTTGTTTTTTTTTTTTATGTATGTTCACCGATTACTCCGCCGTTTGTGAACCGATTTTAAAAATTATTTTTTAGTTCGAAAGGGTATACTCCCGAGATGGTCCCATATAAATTTTATTAAGTTTGCTTGCGTAGTTTTTGAGCTAGCTTCAATATTACGTATTTTTCCCACAGTCTATGTAGACGATATAATTATTAGACTCCTTCACTGTTATTTACATAGCAGGTAGTAACTTGTGTGGGGTAGGTACCACCACTAAAAAGTGAATAATTAAAACTTTTTACAAAAAAAAACAACCGACTTAAAAAAAAAACACTAAAAAAGTGAAAAATAACTTTAATTTCGGAAGTCGGTGGCAAAAAACGAAAATTAAAAAGCAAAGACACCGCAGGAATTAAAGTTATTTTTCATTTTTTTTGTGTTTTTTTTGAAGTCGGTTGTTTTTTTTTGTAAAAAGTTTTCACTAGAGGCAGAGGTTGGTCACTCAGGTACTGAATTTAATCATATGAGTCAGTTCAGTCTGTCATTATAAGCTAAGTAATCGAAAATAATGGTAAACGTTTTTATGATGGCACGTAGTTTGGCATTTTGCTGACAACAAAATAATTGCAATCATGGCTAGTCTAATAGCAATTTGCATACAAAAGTTAGAGGGTTTCCACTTTTAGCACTGATTTGAACGGCACTTCTCCCAACCGCACTTGAGCACGTCTACTAATAGCACTGAAACAAAATTTTGATAAGTGCGGTTCGGTGGAACAGTTTATTAATATTATTTTCAATGGCATAGGTAATAGGTAATACGGGCTGGTATCCGCAACTCCACGACAAAGCGCGTATTTTGCGTACGGGTGGGAAATCGTCTATTGGATCCACCCCAGCTCCAGATCTACTCAAATGGCATTCAGAAATACTCAACATTTTGCAATTAGAAATATTTCAACAACAGATTCAAATCCTCATCCGCCCGTCCGTGGCTCGACCTTGACTGAGTACGCCAGAAAATGGCCTGTAACACAACCGTGCATACGTATGTAAGTTGCAGGAGCAATAGCGTGAATATTTGATAGCCTCGTCTTGTGGCTGGCTTGCTCTCATTTATTCATCCTGTATATACCACACCGGACAGTTTTGTGAACTTTTAGCTGTTGAAATAAGCGGAGCAATATTTGTTACCTCTGTTGTAGTTATAAAATTGAGAAATGTAATTTTAGAGAGATAGGAACGAAAAGGAAAATATCATCAATCAATCAATCTGCCTAGCCTTTTCCCAACTATGTTGGGGTCGACTTCCAGTATAACCATTTTTCACAACATAAAACCTAATTTTATCAATGATTCATTTTATTCTCCGCGTTAACGGAAAAAGAAGATACTAAAAAAACCTTCCAATGCTCGCTATAAATCGAAGAATCGCTTTTGTCGGCCAACACTCCAATAGTACAAAACAGTCGCTCGTACCGGACCAAAACCTTGTCTTGCCATCTATACAGTGTTTTTTCTCATAAAAAATAGTTATTGGGATACAGGCCACAGATCTGCGGTCGGTTCTGAATTGGTTATTAATTAATGTGAATGTTTTTTACGTGAATATTGATAGACAAAGTACAAGGAATATTTGGAATGACTAGGAAACTCTCGTACGTAGACAAGATAATATTCAGGCTGAATCGTATTTTACGAAAATGTTGATGTTTTCTTTACATACATACCTCCATAAACTTATGCTTTCTTCGCATAGGGAAGATAAAAACTACAGAACGCCACCTGCTACGATCTGACTTCGAATAACTTAAAAATCACAATAACTGGGCCTAAAACGGTCACATTACCCAACAAACATTTTTGTCATATAATCAAACTTTTATATGACCTTAAGTCTTTTTAAAGTTATTTTATAGTCATTATTTTAACTCTTCGTCATGTACTGGTGCATTATATGTCCGAATAGTCATAAACATTTTTTGTCGTATAATAATGTCATATGACGTTATTTCGACATTTATAAAACTTACTTATCCAACTTTGCGTCCTTTAAACGTTTTCGTAGTATAAACGTCGTAAAACTGTACATTTTGTCATATAATTACCTTTTAAACATCTGCTAAACGGATAATAATTGTTTACACGTAGTATTTGTTACCTTTATATATAAGTCGAATAAGTATTACGAGTGCGACCTGTATACATCCTAAAGTATCACCGCTACTTAATTAATACTCATATTAAAGGTTTATAATAACCTTGTATACAATTTTCGCGCACTTTAATACAAAGTAATAGAGCTCAAAATGAGAGTGAGGAAAATAAGAAAGGTTCCGTATAACATTTAAATGCAAATTTAACTAATCAATTTAACCAAAATACTACAAGTGTAGTAGCAGTACATTTTCCAAAGTTCAGGACTCTTGTTGATTTTTCGAACTTGAAGTCATCCGAAAATGAAGATAATGTTGATAAAAAGACACTTCAACCAACAATGATGACTTCAGAGACTATTAAAAAAGTGGGCTATTGATTTTAATATTCCAAAAGTTGCATTAAAGCAAAATAAATCTATATGAAGGAGGTAATATAAAAAGGCAGTAATAGTAGATTGCTGCATCGAGCGCCAAGTGAGTTATTGATGCACTCGTGTTAATACCCTCGTGCATCAATAACTCACTTTTAGCAAGGTGCGTAATCTACTTTTCTTTCAACTACCAATTTACTCAACTCAAGTCAGGTCAAGTCAAGTCAAGTCAGGACAAGTCAGGTCAAGTCAGGTCAAGTCAGGTCAAGTCAGGTCAAGTCAGGTCAAGTCAGGTCAAGTCAGGTCAAGACAGGTCAAGACTGGTCAAGTCAGGTCAAGTCAGGTCAAGTCGGGTCAAGTCAGGTCAAGTCATGTCAAGTCATGTCAAGTCAGGTCAAGTCAGGTCAAGTCAGGTCAAGTCAGGCACTGTTTTAGTTCTAAGCAAAAAATACGTCCTTTGAGATCGGTTTTGTAGTGATTAATGATAACATTACCACAGATATTATAATACTACGTACAGATACCCAATCCCATATAAAGAAATGACACCACCCTAAGTCTGGCAATTGAGCTGGCTATTTTTCTTCCCCATTTTTTTAACAGATGGCAGCATCATCGACTCACTAATTGCCAGAGACCGTAGTTTTAAAACGCCATCTAGGAGTCTTGCCTAGGTACAAGGCAAGACTCCAGGAGTTTTTGTTCCTTTTTTTACGTTTTTTTCTTCCTAGGCGTTCAATTCTTATATTTCTACGTAAAGTACTAGATAAAAAAAAATGTTGTTTGATTTTCCTTAATGAAACGACTAAACGTTTCAAGTTTAAAGTGACCAAGTGGCAACAGATAGCTACTTTATCATTCTAAGGATTCGAATTGAAGTAAAAGGCTTAATTTAAGTTTTTTGTTGAAAATACGAGATTTATGAGTGTAAATACGATGATTTGAAAGATGTTTTGATTTTTACTAATATTACTATAGCCAAAATTTGCCGTATAACGCTTTGTAGTAATTGTTAATTTCATAATTGTTACATTATGCTGCCATCTATGATTTTTTTTCAAGACTAATTATAATTTGTTCGAGTTGGGACCCCATGACATTACTATGTAGTTGAAAGAAAAAATTGTTTCATTTTTTTAATTATCCCAGGAACGTAATTAACATTTCAAGTTTTCCATTTCAAATGTGCGCGTATCATTTCAATGAGGTCCATCTTTGATAAAAACTTATCAACATCCGCATAATTAGAGATCATTGTGGGGTTTACCTAAAACAAAAATATTATTTAGACTTAACCGCTTGAGTACTAATGATGCACGCGATGCATCAATCGGAAATATCCTTCACCCCCCACTGATACATAAAATGCATCAGTGGGGCGACGCCACGCAACTTAGATCTCTATTTCTACTTAAATACGGGTTAATAGTGTCTATGGGCAGTAGCACTCTAGAGTTGGATGATATTCACGTCAAATTAATCTACTAAATGCTTAATCTGTGCATGGAACACCACCAAAAATAAAATATTTAAAAAAAAAAAAATTGACGTTTGACAGTGTCATCTGTCAGAGTGCCTGCGCGGGTGTGCGCGGACGGTCTCCGTGCATATTTTAATAATTATTTCGTGTTTTTACTACCGTAATCGTCGTGAAGTGATATTAAATCAAATTAATAATAGTTTATACATCGTGTGTGATAATAATATTACCAAAATACATAAGTTGAGTGTGCAAAATTAGCGTATCAAAAAAATACCCTGAAAGCACCACACTCAGTAGAGTGTGGTGGTGATTATGTGAATAGTGTTTGTTTTATGATGTGTACAGCGTGGGAAGCTACTATAAAATATTAATTAGTGTAATTGAATCAATTTGTAAGTGATTTTCACTACTATAACGACATAATAACAAACTTTTGTCGTCAAAACACAGTCCTTGAAATCAAGGTCAAGATGACCTCTAGTTACGTAATAATTTTGTTTTTTATTTTCTGTTATTATCTCAAACTGTTATTTTTTTTAGATTCGTTATCTATTCATAATACTGCCTGCAAAATTTTATAACAATAGAAACAGTATTTTTAACAGAAATCGTCAAAACATAAGAACAAATAAACTACCACGCACTTTACGATAATATTGTATTATTGTAAATCCTATTGTATTCATCCGTTCACCGTATATAGATAAGTATGTGATCTGTTTATTCAAGAATCCAAACTACTTTACGTTATCAAGCTGCCATAAGTATAACTCAAGATATTGAGGTTTTACCCGGAGCCGCTGACACGCAGCGGGCCACCGGGGCGCGATGTCGGGCGAGCAGCGGGCCCTAAAAGAATTACGCGTTCCAGCAAGGAACCTGAGACGAGTTAACTAAGTTATAAGTCACGCAAACAAATATTCTATTTTTTTAATATAAATTCTTTGAACTAAGTTAGCTAAGCGTTTGTAATTTTATTACTGATCCCTAAATCAACTGTAATGGCGTAAACATTTACAATGAACACGCAGTTTATAGGTCGGGAAGTTATGTAGTTGTCATATAACGCAGTCACTTAATAAAATTATTAATAAAATATGTGAAAACGTTAGAGTTTTAAAAGCGCATAAAAAAATTGTTCCAAACCTACCTCACATTAATCAGTAAACTTGATTGCACAATGGTTTACAACTGATGAAATGTTTTTATCACCTCAAATAACAAAGAAAAAATGCAATATTAACTCAGCTGTCAAAAACACCGCCATATTAAATTAACGTGATATTATAATCTGTTACAATATAATTTCGTTCAATACGAGCATCATCTTTAAATGACAATAACACAACGATTACATTATATAAAAGTCATATTGTGTACCATAACTCGACCCGAAGTCGTATACATGCCGCGACAGCTACCATTACATGTTATTTAGTCAAATCGCCGACGTGTATATGACTACTATGCGACTAAGTAGGTATTTATATGACTGTTACACGAAACTCTTAGCAACTTAAGTTGAATAAAATGGGCCCTAATGTCGTCGAGTAAACGTCCTTATGACATTTATACGATTATACTAAATAACATTAAGTTGCCACCAAAACGTCTACTCAACGTCGTAAATGTTTGTTGGGTAGCAATTCCTCTAAAAGTAATTCATTTTCTGAATTTCAAGCTGTCATTAGCAATTCCTCTAATTCGACACAAAACTTAATGTGTGTGGACCATTTTACGAATCTCCATAGAAAACTGTCTAACAGATGAATTATTTCATATTAATGTCAGTTTGTGACAATTTACGATGATTCATAATATTTTCCTATTATGATTCTACCAAAGTGACTTTTTTAAGAACCTGTCATCATCTGCCTAGCCTTTTCCCAACTATGTTGGGGTCGGCTTCCAGTCTAACCGGATGCAGCTGAATACCAGTTTTTTAAGAACCTGTAAAGAATAATAATTTTTTTTTTTTTCTTTATCCCTACTTTTAACATAATCAAAGCTTACCCTAAAAAGAAAACGTTCCCTTTCATCTTAAAACTAAAATAACTATAAGCCCCTACTCTTTACTTAAGTTACAAACGGCTTAAACTCGGCCCGGAAAACTAAGTAACTACTCAACGGAAATATCTCTCGAAAACTAGGCTTAGTCGCTTCGCCTGACTCGCACTTCTGATTGGCTGACACGGGATATAGAATCACCGGTCAACTCCACTGATAAAATGGTCTACAAGATGTTTATTTATTTCTTATTTAGAAAAACTTATAACTTAACTGATATTATTTTCGGCTTTCTTATCAAAATCAACGATTTCCGCCAGAAAAACTGTTAAGAAAAAAAAATACGACGGAAAACATGTTATCCTTTGAAAAACCGCAACTTTTCCTTTCCTAAAATGGTCCACATTTTATTTATTTCCTTGTGAGAAGTGTTAATAATCTCTTATTACAGCTTTATATTAGCTTGCTCTGTTCGTATGTGTTTCCAGTTACTCCAATTGTCACCCATTTTTCAAGCACTTCCTGGCATCCGATCGAGCTGAAACTTGTCATACTTAAATAACTACCGAGACATTTTGAAAAAAATGATACCATGGAGCTGGTCTTATGATGGAGCCGGAAGGTGGCCATGGGAAAATTATTTTTACTTCATTAAGAGCTTGTTTTTAAAAAGATTTTAACTTGTATTTTATTTTTATTGCAATGACAAACTCTTAACTTCACGTCCATTGAAGGCAATATGTCAGTCCCTTTAAACACGACAATTCCGCTCCTATTGTCTGAGAAAAACAATTGAACGCCACGAGTAATTGACTTTTACAAAGAAATCGAATTGAAGTGAAAACACCACTACAGGACGGGCTCCGTCAAGCGGGTCCTGTGTTTTTTAGGGATCCGTACCCAGAGGGACTATTACTAAGGGTCCGCTGTCCGTCTATCCTTTCGCCTGTCTCAGACAATCTTTTGAACCGTAGTATATACTTATGTACACAGACAATTGAAATTTTCACAGAGTATGTACTACTGTGGCCGCTATAAAATATTAAAAATTAAATATAATTAAAAATTAAAACCATCAAAAACAAGAAACATGTTTTTCTTTCGGCGTTTTTTTTTTTTCAAAAAAAGTTTTTTTATTTTAAAGTAGACTCGCGAGTCCGTTTTGACAGCTATAAAAATACTTTGCGTAGCGATGAAAAAAAAAATAGTTTCTTAAACACTCGAGACATATCGATTAAACATAGGTACTTAGAGAGTTTGTAATCGATGACTTATCTACATTGCTTAAAACTGATTCTCAAGTCATAACGTTTTATTACAAGTACTAGAACGAAACGTCAAAACGGAATTCTTAGATTGTCGCGAGTCAATCTGCCTAGCCTTTTCCCAACTATGTTGGGGTCGGCTTCCAGTCTAACCGGATGCAGCTGACTACCAGTATTTTACATGGAGCGACTGCCTATCTGACCTCCACAACCCAGTAACTGGGTAATACGATACCCCTTGGTTAGACTGGTTGTCAGACTTTCGTGCTTCTGACGACTCGTAACGACTGTCAAAGATCCACAAAAAACAGCCGGGACCAACGGCTTAACGTGCTTTCCGAGGCACGGAGGAGTCTCGATATGTAAGGATGGTCACCCATCCACGGACCAACCCCGGCAAGCGTAGCTTAATCTGACGGATCGACCCGTGCGGCTGTTATTACTTAGCCACGAGCTCGTCGTTAGATTTGTCTCTCGTTAGATTGCCGCGAGTGTAGTGTTAAATATTGTACGGTAGTATGGAACTCTTCGTGTGCAAGTCCGACTCGCTCTTGGCTGCTTTTCTTTCCCCGCAACCAACGAGATTGGTTTTGACGCCAGCCTGTCCTTTGTTTCTGTTATTTTATTTACTCTCTTTATTTTCACGTCACCAGCAAAATTATTTACTAAATTAAATTGCATTACACTTTGTTTGTCGAGTTTCTGACGTGGAAATTAGTGGCGTCAGCTTATTAAGTGCAGCCAAGATTGTTTTCAAAGCTTTGTGCTGGGTTTTGAAGTAATAAAGCTAAGCAAGGCATTGAACTAATTTAAAACAATAGGTTTTTATTTTTTGCTTTCTTAAAGCAGTGTATTTAATTACATTACATTGTAAATAAGTTTGGCGTTGTATTTATTCATTTAACTATTTATGTACACACATAATAAACAGACAAGAAGAAAAGAACAGAAAAAAAGTACAAAGGTGATGCTTATTTCTAAAGAAATCTCTTCCAGCACACCTGCGATAGGAAAGTAGATAAGAGATGTAGACACCGTGTGTAAAATTCAAGAGAAAGTAAAATACGTAAAATCAAAACAATTCACTTAATAAACTAGAACAAATAATATGATCATACACTTACATACAAATATAAATACTACATACATAATATACATAACTACCTACTTCATAAATATATATCGAAATAAATACATACACAACTATGACGAAGTGCAAAGATAGTGTTCTTTCACTCTTCTTTTAAAAACTGCAACAGTTTGGCAGTCCCTAATGTCAGGCGGAAGGGAATTCCATAACCGCACCGCGTGCACAGTGAGGGAGTAGGAGTAGAAGTCAGTGGAATGGGGAGGAGACTTAAGGAGATTTCTAAGATGCGACCTGCAAGGCGCATCAGAAGGACGGGCGAAGGGAAAACGCTCTCGCAGATAGGACGGAGTTTTAGGATTGTGAAGGAGGTTAAAAAGTAGACACAATATCCGAGAGTTCGTGTGAAGTTGTAAGTTTCTCTAAGTTTCGAATCTGAGCGTAAGTGTCTTAAGTACGTTAATTAAGAGGAATTTACAGTAAAAATACAGCAGATAATATTTCCAAATACTTACATAATTAAAACAGCGATTAAAAAAAAACATGAAATTCTTCTGTGAATTTTAATTTTATAATAACTCTACCGTAAAACAAACTTTTATTTAAAATAATATATATTTCGATAAAATTGTTTCAATAATAACTTAAACAAGTGAAGACCACTGAAGCGGGTACACCCAATAGTATTGAACGATCCAATTTACCGGTTTAACTGTTCGGAACCAATGTCTGTAGCTACCTTAGCTCTTTATATTATATGTCTTAGGTAAAGCACTTATTTTAGTTTCATCTTTGGATAAATTACGGATATAATTATATTTATATAGTATATAATAAATATATTTATATAGTATAATAGATAAATTATTGTGTGTAAAATCGCTTTGAGAGATAAGACCGCCCATTGTGTCACCCTATGTAAAATTTCTACATTTATACCTGTAATTTTTATGGCGTAGATGATAAAGTGTATTCTATCTATATATATATATATATATAATTAAAGTCGCTTTTCGTATTTGTCTGTATGTCCGCGTTGTTCTTCTTAACCTCGCAACAGATTTTGATGAGGTTTTCACAATTGTTTAGAGAATTTATCCCAGAAGGTTTATGTGTTATTATTATTACGTTATTATTAAAGTTATATATGACTAAGATATCTCGATGTTTTTCGAGTCGTAAAAGCCGTGGAAAGCAGGAGCGTGTCACTAGTACGATAATAATATTAACCATAATTAATATTATGTAACCAGAATTGAGTTACAAAGCAAAATTCGAGTTAATTATTCTTGATTGGATATTTTGTTTGTTGTAAGTAAACATTACATTCTAAATATAAGTGTTATCTAAAGTATTATAAAATGGAGTACTGAGTAAAATATGCGAAGGTGGAGTGGCTGAGACATCATGACACGTGACATAAAACTATTGAATATTAACGAGGATGATTCACATCCTCGTTAAGGGGCATGCGCTAAGGCAGCCCGCGAAATTTTCTTACGTTTTTTGCAATTTTTTGGTCAGTATAAAGTTATATGTTGAGCAAAATATGATTCGCGGCCGTAACAAATATGGCTTTACAGAATTATAATTATTAGAATCAGCAATACACACAGCTCTTTGGGGATTGCCGATAGAAGTGAAAACTAAGCAACAAACGGTAGACGGTAGAAGGCGCTAAAAAACATGATTTTTGTTCACCCAAAAAGTGCTCAACTAAAGAATTTTCACTTCAAAACTCTAATTCTTACTTACCAATAATAACAGCAATACTTACTCAAACTTACACAAAATATTACTCTTTTACTTCACAGATTACTTGACAGACAGTCACAAAGACAGACCCTGTCTAGAAAATGCATTAATTTTAACTTTTTAAGTCTCTGTGCAGTTGTTGACATAAACTTACTGCAGTGTTAGAGAGTTAGTTTGTTGCGAGATTCAAGTTAAACGGTTAAAACGGAAACTTATCAAAGTATTATGCTTTGACTTCATATAGGAGTGTCCAAACACTGTTTATTTCAGAATGTTGACACAAGCTATAGCAATATTATTATTGTACAAACCGCGCGCCCATCCCCTTAAGGGGATCATTTAAAAATAAAAGTATATAAAACCCTCTCCGATCCTAAAGGGGCACATAGGTACTACAATAACATGACCAAAAAATCCTAAAAAACTTATTATTATTGAAAATAAAAAAGTTATTGCTATTTAAAATTCACAAATTTTAGTACCAAAATTACCCCAAATTCATTAAGGGGTTATAAGTTATGGCTTGTAGACACCCGCTAAACGACGGGACGTTCGCCCGTGCGCCATATAATAACCCGGTAAAATTCCTCATTGAACAAAAATGTGCCGATTTTCAACCAGCTCCATGCAATTTTACGTGTCTACGATTCAATTTGGTTGATTTATCCAAATGAGTCTAGAAACGTCAATCTATCTAGCGTTTTCCCAACTATGTTGAGGTCAGCTTTTAGTCTAACCGAATGCAGCTGAATACCAGTATTTTACATAGAGCGAATGCCTATCTGACCTCCACAACTTTTTTCAAAAGAATAACGGTGTAGTTTCTTGCCCATTCTTCTCCATACGACAACTACCTTTTGGAAGGGGCGACTTAAATCAGTTCTATTTCTTTGTTTTTGATATTGAAAAGTGCCTTTTATGTGCCTAATTGTAATAAATTATTTGACTTTGACTTTGACAACCCAGTTACTAGGTAACACGATACCCCTTGACAAGACTGGTTGTCAGACTTTCGGGCTTCTGACGACCCGTAACGACTGTCAAAGATCTACGAATGACAGCCGAGACCAACGGCTAAACGTGCTTTCCGAGGCACGGAGGGTCTCGATATGTAATGTATGGTCACCCATCCACGAACCGACCGCGGCAAGTGTAGCTTAACCTGTCATCGACTCGTGCGGCTGTTATTATTTAGCCACGAACCTCTTCTAAGTGAACCACATTATATTTCTATAAGCTTTCACATTCTTGTTTGTCCCTCGTCTGTAAAATGGTTAAATTTAAAGTCCCTGTTTACTTGCTTACTGAAACTTCGTGCAGTGTTTCAGAGTTTAAGGGCATATACTACCTCAGCTCAAATTCACTTTCTCCCTCGCACCATACTACTCGCGGCCTGAGTGAGAGCGAGACGGAGTAGGATACTGGCGGCCCAATCTCGAATAGTTTTGGTAATTGCTTTTTGCAGGGAAAATAATGGTAAAAAAAAAAAATCGTAAGACCTGCTTTATAGTTAGTTCAGTTATTATGCAAAGTTTCATGATCTCATTTGAAGTATTTTTTTAATACCAGCGGTTTATAGTTCGGTTTAGAGGTGACTTTATATTTTTTTTCTATCGAGTGTAATCGTGTTTTCGTCAAACATAGGAACCTAGCATCAATCCTCAACTTTAACATTTATATTTATTTCAAAATGAATACTGCAGTATTTTCGACATAACAATTTGAGGTTATATAGGCCCTTAAGTGAGTGTAAGATACGAAGTTTAATAATAAAGTAATATTACTTGTGTTCGAAGTTTCGGTGGTGATTTATGAAGCAGTGTGGCGCTGTAGTTGGAATATTCAAATGTATATGCTCTTGTGGTGTGTTAAGAAACCCCATCTCGTATGTGTGTTATAATAATTCGATGTATTCTCAGGATTGACAAAATATTAGTAAACTATAGATTTTCTTTTCCATAGGAATCTACGTACTGCGTAATTGATTTAAACTTTTGATTTTGAAATTAACATGTTTGAATAGTTTTGCGAAGAGCAATGGTGGCCCAGTGCTAACGGCGGCGACTTACGAGTTGTAGGCCGGTGTTCCAACCCAGACAGACGCTTTACTTTGTGTAAATTATTTCATCACCACTGTTCTCAAAACGGTGAAGGGAAACATCGTGAGGAAACCGGCATGTCCTAGAATAAAAAATAGAAGACATGTGACAGTCACTACCAACCCGCACTGGGCCAGCGTGGTGGATTCCGGCCTACCGTCTCACAGAGAGAAGGTCTGTGCCCATGGGCGTACCCAGGGGAGGGGGGAGGGGGGGGGGGGGCAGCTGCCCCCCCTGGAAATCATGTATGAACTCGCCTAATTACTAATCAAAGTGTCAAACCGGGCCTTATGCTCTAACTTTTAAGTAAACCGCGCAGTAGACACTGACAAAATGCACGGTGCAATTGCCAAAAAACCGCGTGCGATGATGGCGGACGAAGATTACAGAATAGGCTGTTTGCCCTATACACTACACTATACAGGGTGATAGGGTAAACACCGTTATCCTTGCAACCAGTGGTTTGGTTTCATTTATAGAACGTAAAATCAATGGAAAATTACAACTTTTTTTTTAAATTCTTTAGATTTAATTTTTACCACAAGAGACGCAAGTTCGTTGCCCTATGCGCTAGGGCAACGAACTTGCGTCTCCACACGGGCTGGGGGTACGGGATGTGACCTGACCGGCAGCGAGCGCGATCCCTCCCTTAGTCAGTCAGCTGTTTCGCTAGCAAGCACGGTGTCAGATAGAAACTTTTTAAAATCTCTTAATGAAAATAACGTTTTTTTTTTGTTGTGTTCGGTCATTTATTTTTATATTTTATTTAGTCAACTACCCATGGTTTGAATGACAAGAGTGTTTACCCTTACATGCCGTATATTGGTCTATGCACTACACTACATTATACCTAATGTTTCATGTAGGTGTATCACCTATGTATACCCCTATATAAAAAATCTGACTTTGCCCCCCCCCCCCCCCCCCCTAGGATAGAAGCTGGGTACGCCCATGTCTGTGCCCCAGCAGTGTGAACATTATGGAATAGTTTTTCTATATCGTGTCGACAACAACTATACGAACATACTTATGTAGATCATGCTGCCATGAAAAGATAACCATTGACTCTAACGTGAAAAGGCCGGGCGGCCATCGGCCAAGTAAAGCAATCTTACGGTTGTCACTGTTAAACAAATATCAACGTTGCGTGCCTAAAAACAAAGTTGAGAATAGATAACCTGGGACGCGCGCCTCTTGCCGCTTACGGCGCGCTCTCGAGCTGATGGAAATAAAGTTGATAATAAATAATTATCAACTTTATTTCAAGTGGTACAAGGTAGATATTTGTTTGGCTGTGACGAATGCGCTGCGCTGCGCCTTGCCAAATGTGCGCCGGCCCTTAATAAACATTGAATCATCGTAATACAATGTCAATACAAGAATCATTATCATCTTATCTTCTGTTATCTTGAGTATGAGAGTAATTCTGATCTACTACTCGTATAACCGCATTTTCCGTTTAAGGGGGATGCGCTAGGGTGGCCCGCGAAATTCAAATTTTCTTACGTTTTTTGCAATTTGCACGTCAGTATCAGGTTGTATGTTGATCTAAATATTATTAGCGCTCGTAACAATTATGGATTTACACAATTATAAACATTAAAATCAGCAATACAACTCTCTAAGCTCATGTAAGTGCATTGAATGACTATTTCATGAAATCATGACATTTGGCACTTTCATGAACTTTGAAAGTTGTATTGCTGGTTCTAATGTTTATAATTCTGTAAATACATATTTGTTACGAGCGCTAATAACATTTAGATCAACATACAACCCGATACTGACCTGCAAATTGCAAAAAACGTAAGAAACATTTAATTTAATTTAAACATAATTAGAATTTCGCGGGCTACCCTAGCGCATATCTTACTTTTCGTTGATTTCGAAGTAAAGACAGACAAGTCAAAACAAATCAAAGTTACTGAATTATGAATGCTAATAATCGGGTCCGAAAATTATTCATTTTTATTAAATACCATATACATTAAACATTACTATTACACAGTGGTGCCGATTCTGTTGTTCACAAACTAAACTAAATTTAAGTTCAGTGCATCTTTTTCTTTCTATTTCATTATGAAAAGGACAGAAGATAAATTTTAGTTTAGTCCTGTCAAATTAATCGGCACCAATTTATAACACAACTAACTTTTTACACTAGGTACTAAATTAAATGATTAATTAACTATACCAATAAACAATTAACTAGAATATGGCGTCGAAAAACTCCGCATCGCTGTCGGCTGGTAATGTACCCAAGAGACTGGCGGCATTGCCACGTTGAATGGCAATACTTAATGCAGACATTTGTAAAAGTTATTCTAACTTATTCCTAAAAATAAAAAACTTGAGAACAGAAATACATTTTCAATACTATTTTTTTATCAAACATATCTATGATGAAAGCCATTACACTATCGCATTTCATTCTATCTCTTGTAAGTAGTCCACACTATGACCGGATGTCCACGTGACGTAACGTCCGGTGTGTCCGCGCGGCTGTCACAAACTTTGCTCTCAGTGACATGTCCGCTGCGGATACACAACCCATATCCGGATACTGTCATACAGTATTACTGTTATATCATATAAATATTAGAGCAGTGGTGGCCCAGTGGTAATGGCCGCGACTTACGAGTAGTAGGTCGTAGGTTCGAACCCTGATAGGCGCTTTACTTTGTGTAAATTATTTCAACACCACTGCTCTCAAAACGGTGAAGGAAACATCGTGAGGAAACCGGCATGTCCTAGAACCAAAAATTCGAAAACATGTGACATCTACCAACCCGCACTAGGCCCGCGTGCTGGATTACGGCCTACTCCCCCCTCTCACAGAGAGGAGGCCTGTGTCCCAGCAGTGGGAACACTATAGGTAGGCTGGTTATTTATATAAATATTACTGGAAATGTGGGTGACTGGGTGTACACCTCTGCATAACCCTCCAGGGATAAGAGGCGTGATGTTTCTGAAAAAATCTAGGACTACTTATGACATGTGGCTGTCAAAATAATGTATATCTGAGACACGCAAGCTACGACAGTAGTAAATGGTTTAACCAAAAGAATAGGGATTTTGACTGGGTAAAAAAAAAACGATTTTGTCCGTCAGTCAGATAATAAAAAACTATTAGACACGTATTTTTTGGTTTATCATATTAATACAAAATTACCTATATAGATAAAACGCATTAAAGGGGGGTGGGGGCTCGCTAAGTCACAAGTCAGTATAAAATCTACGTGCCAGTGACGTCATGCCATATTTTAATTTAATGTATTGCGCTTATTTCTAGATTACGTAAAAAAAAAAAAAATTCGTGTCCAATATTTTTTAATAATCTATCTGACGGACAATTTTTTTTTGTCCACTTTCCTATTCATTATGATTGAAAGGCGCAGAAAAGGTATGACCTACCAAGAACACGATTCAAATTGGTATTATAACATAATCCAAATTGGAACCCATAGTAAACAGTTCAACAATAATATTGCCATTAGACACATGCAACAAATGAAAAACTCTATCCGGTAAAAAACAGCCATAAAGTCCAATCGTACGTCACACGTGTCCCAATTTGTAGCTCGTATGTAGGTCCTTGATGTTTTGACGACCCTCCAAACACAAAAACAAGCGAACACGGCTCTTCGGCTTTCATGCCACACTTCGAATTTCGAATTCCACAAACATTAGGCCTCGAATATCCGAACAAGGTGTCCGAATTTCCAAATACCCGCTCGCAAGTTTTTCGCGTATCGAGCAGGGAGTTTGAATAAAACCGAACTTGTTTGGGGCCATCGGATTTTTCCCGCTCTTTATTTGCATGAAAACAAAGGGGCCTATTGTTGGATCGTCCGGCAGTCTCTTTTATGTGACGACAAAATTGGAACTTCATCGATAATGCCGGTTTGGGACGTTTGCAGATATGAAAGATCTGATGGCAGTATGAATCTTTCAATCATTTTAAGCATAATACAAAATGTGAAAGTTATGAATAATTTTCTAAATAACCTATACTGGCGTGATTGACTGAAATGCGGGTAGTGTTTGTTTACATTTTATCCCAAGGTTTAGCGAACACACTATAGTCAATTCACTCTTATTTTTACATTACACGAAGCAATTCCTCACAACAGGAGTACTAGAAAAACTACTTACAATATCTCAGCTCGTGTTAATATTCTATTTTATTGTAGCAAGTCTCCACATTGCGACCGCCTCGTGTGTGCGATAAAATGTAACTGCTAGACAACAAGTCACTTTATGTTGTAATAAATCTGAGGTCTATCTTGACGGTCAGACAATTGCCAAGTACACTAACTTAGGAAATGACCTGTGGGCTGGCTTGTTTATTTGGTTAGTGTATGGGTATGTAAGACTTGTTGCTAAATAAAAGATTGAAGCAGAGTCTGGCATATACTCAATAGGCTTTTTCATTGTTCATAAATTGTTACTTAATCAATCTTTACTAATATTATAAATTCGAAAGTATCTCTGTCTGTCTGTATGTTACCTTTTCACGCCTAAACCACTGAACGGATTTCGATACAATTTAGTAAGGAGATAGATGGCATCCCGGGGATGGACATAGGCTACTTTTTATCGATATACCACGCGTGCGAAGCCGCGGGCGGAAGCTAGTAACAAATAATTCTTTCAGTTTTCGGTGAAGTAAATATTACATTCAAGAAACTCAACAATACTTATAAATTACATATTTTTGGAGATTCCCGTTTGAAATACCTTTGGTACTCAATGTATAGGTGCCCAAACGGGAATCCTACTAATCCTACTTCCTACTATCCTACTAATATTATAAACGCGAAAGTTTGTGAGCATGGATGGATGTTTGTTACTCTTTCACGCAAAAACTACTGAACATATTTTCATGAAATTTGGCACACAGATAGTTTATAACCTACATTAACACTTTTTATCTCGTTATTCCCACGGGATCAAGACTTATGCGGGTGAAACCGCGGGGCGCTGCTAGTACTTCATATTTTTTTTACTGATATTTTTCGAATGAAATCTTTTGTGACATACAAAACAACTCATCTTCAAGACAACTGACTCAAGTTCAAAATTTAAGTACAAACAAATAGTAAATGAAGAAACCTGTAGACTCTAGGCAATTCAGCAAATAATGTAGTTGGGCGCAATTGTAGCTGCGGAAAATCACAATGTCGCACCGATGTCGCGTTGTCGCGTTGTCGCAGTGTCGCAACAATAAGTGTAACCGACGTCCGCCATAGCTTATTTCTCCGTAAAGCAATGCAATTTCGTTTTCAACAAATAAACGAAACAGAGAAACGAGAAATAGTCTCTTCTTTTTTTGTGTAATTTCGTGGTTTGTCCTAATGATATTGTTGTTTGTTTCAGTTTTCCCGAATGTGCCCGCCGCGCCTGGCATGCCGTGCGCCGGCGAAGACAGTGAGTACTTACTGTAACTACTAGCTATACTACTTGCCCGTTCACTGGCTAGCTCTTTACTTGCCTGTAGTTTAGTCTGGTAAATTTTTACGTGAGCGTGTGTTGGTTTCAAGGAGGCACGAAGGTTGAAATATGTAGGTACTGTAGAGGATTTTTCCGGTTGCCTTTGTCAAACGACCTTCACGAATATTTTATACAAGTTAATGCATAATAATATGAGATATAAATCTCGTTTTGTGATTACCAGTTGGCGCCACTAACGGGTAAGGTCCTGTCAGTACTTTTATTTGATATTTTTGGATATGTTTAAGTACCCATCACTTTATTATAATGTTTATTTTAATACATTTTAAAACGTCAAATTAATATTTACACTATAATATTCCTAAAATTGGCAAGCATGGTATGAAGCAGACAAATATTTATTCTTCCTCTAAGTGCCACCCAATTAGATACTGAGTTGTTACTTAAAATCTTAAGCCATAATTACTCAGGAATGCCATAATATTTACAAAAATTATGAATAATACGTAATAATTCCCGGTAGAAAATCCCGCAAACAGTGAACGTTCGACGTGACATTTGACATTTCGGAGACCTCACGCTACACTAGCGCCTCTAGCGGTGCATCGCTAGAAGCGCTAGTGTCGCGTGAGGTCTTACGGCTTTCAATTAACATTCCCAGTAGGTAATATCCTTATAATTATTCCTTATATGCGCGGAGCCCTTATCTACACCTACAATCCTATACACGAGATGATGAGACTAATGCAAAGCTCACTTCGTAAAATGTTCGTATGTATTCGGAATGCCAACCAGTGATTCGGATTAATTGATTTTTACACTTGAATGGGTAGAGATTAATTAGTAACTGAACCACATTACTGTGATAATTTACAACCTATTTAACAATGGCAACCTTTGCGAACGCTACATAAACATCTTATTTAAATAAAACTATCTTCTGCTTCGACTTCGTCTGCGTTACATTTCTTGTTTTAACATAAAATATACCTTATGACACTCGGCAATTATAGTTTTACTTTTGTGAGAGAATTTTAGGAATCGGATCAGTAATCTGAAGTGAAGGATACCCTCAAATTTTAGGTCTTTATAATAATACTAGCTGACCCGACAGACGTTGTCCTGTAAATTTTCTAATTTTCCGCGCAATTTTCTTAATTTTTTCTTTCATAAGAACCTTCTCTTGACAATAACAAACACAACAGAAAAAGAATTAGCGAAATCGGTCTAGCCGTTCACGCGTGATGGCGTGACCAAGGGAAATAGGGATTCATTTATATAAATATGTATAGATTATAAGTATAGACAAAATATTTTACTGTCAAACTACCCACCACAACAAACATTCACTATAGTCACAACTCACAAATCATACATAAAAGCGAGGAAGAGATATTTGTCAGCGGCCGCAGCAGTCTGCATTAGCATGTGAATACGTCGAAATGATGCACATTACGGATGCCAACGAAGTGCCGACGGCTGGTATGCTATTCAGTCGTGTTTCGTACCCATCATCATAATATTTGTACGTACGGCACGTGCGCCTTTAGCGGCTTTCAGAGCTTTGAAGATTGAAAGTCTAACATTTGGATACCGGAAAATCCAACTATAATATTGGAGTTATGAAAGTAAGATGGCAGTCTTGTTATCATTCTGTATCTGTTCTCTGTCCCAAACCAACTATTATATTTTCGTCACTTTCTTTTTGAACAGACTATATCTGACAACCTTTTGTATCGAACCGTCACGTTGACTGACTTGTTGATAACCACGGTATGAATGAAGAAGCCTAAGCGCAACTCCTCAAACACCTTAAATAGCTGGTGCATTCAGATTTGAGACGTCTACACACAACATAACATCACGCCTTGAATCCCCAAAAGGTTAGGCAGAGGTGCACCTATCCTGCCAGGGTTGCGGGTTAGTCCGAAAGGGATACCGGGACCTTGGCAACAGGCAACTGAAGGAACACGGGTGGGTTTTAGTCAGTAAAAGTCTGACACACCCTTCCGCTCCGCCCAGAGCGGGAGAAGTCATGGGATGATATCCCACTCTCAAAAAAAAAAAAAAAGGTCACCTATAATAGAACAACCTCATTTCGAAGTCCCATGTAAGGGGACGAGCCTATTGCCATCAACTGGGTACAGAAAACATCTTTCTTTCTTTTTCGTATGGTTAATGACTAACCTACTAAACTAGTGTCAGAGTTATTATGCCGCTCATAGAGGGCCTCTGACTTGACTTCACATGCCGTCAAGAAATATCTCTCATACGTGCCGGTTTCCTCACGATGTTTTCCTTCACCGTTTTTGAAGCAAGTAATAATGGAATACATGAATTGTAGAAAACTAAACCCACCGAGTGGACGATGCTTTCACAAATAAGTACCGACTTCACACGGTATTTGCCGAAGTCTACAACGCTAATGAAGTATGTCAACAGAGCCAACAGGGGTTGCTGAGCCTCCAGCAAATTGACAGTTTACCCACAGCAGATTTCTGTAATTCCGCCGCTCAATTTCCTGTAAACAAAGTTGCGCGAACCATATTTACTATCGAATCATGCGACGCTTTGAGGCTCGGATATGCGTCCGATGCAACGCAAACGATTTCCGAATTCTTTGTTTATTTTGTGCCTGTAATTCCATATATCCGGGCTTCATGACCAAATTGGTATTAGCGATTCTATTATAGAGGCCGTAAGGTACAGTCTGTAACGAATAGAACGTGATTGAATGAATTGAAGCTCTCATTCCATCGTACAAATTCTTACCTAGGACTAACGAAATTCACTTCACTGTTTACCATCCTCTGTAACCTTTTTCTGATGAGACAGAAAATGTAGTCGAATCCTCATTTGCAGCTAGTATACAATAAAACCCCCTTACCAAATGTAAGTTAAACCTCTTACTATCCTACTGAATAACCCAAAGCCCAAATGATTTCATTTCTATAAATCTCTGTCCATTTTTCTATCGTCCAGAAAATACTTTTTCTCTAAAAGTGCTCTGTAGGCACCTTGGCTCGATTTTTGACGACAGTCATTGTCGCTCAAGATATATTTATCAACAAGAGCTTCTTAGGTACAGATTTTCTCGGTTTTATCCATCGATACTAATGGTTAAAATCGAGACAGACGTAGATATTACTGGTTGATTTATCCATCGGTAAACAAATAATCCACAATCTTAATCAGCCTATAATGTTCCCACTGCTGGGACACAGGCCTCCTCTCTACGAGAAGGAGTGGGCTATATTACAGTACGCGGACCCAGTGCGGGTTGGTAGATGCCACATGCCTTTGAATTTGTGACACTAGGACATGCCGGTTTCCTCACGATGTTTTCCTTCACCGTTTTGAGAGCAGTTGTGATGAAATTAGTTACACAAAGTAAAGCGCCTGGCTGGGTTCGAACCCACGATCTACAACTTTTAAGTCCAAGCCGTTACCACTGGGCCACCACTGCTCTGGTCAAAACGATCCACGATCGAGAAAAAAATAAATTTCAATCGTCTGTTGCTTACACATTTACTCGATTTGGTTTGACACGTATTGATCATCAAACTTCGAGCAATTATACCCAAAAATATGCATTTACATGCAACTTTTTACATGCATGCAACCACATGTAAACACATTCAAATCCTCAGTCATCTAGTTGTATTAACAGCAGATGTCCACTATGTAGAATTGTCAGCTAGGTACAGTGGTGAGGTAATATTTGCTAAAATCTCGGTGCGAACACTGTCCGGTCTCCGGTGTCCGGTGTCCAAAGGCTTTCAAATTTGCATACCAATGTCCGAGTTGCATTAGGAATGGCACGCTTAAATTGGACTGCAGTCCTTTTAAAATAGGATTTTGTGTTTAAAAAGAGGAGAAAGAAAGATAATTAGTTTATTCTTCACAAATAAAACGAGAGAAAAGGATTTCGTTACGTTTTTAATTTTGTGAATGGGAAAATGGAATTTATTCATTTCGTTTTTTTAATATCTTTATTATTGAATAGAACCCTGATGATAAATTAGAAACAAACATGTAATAAGGTACACATTGACACTTCACTATTTAGACAAAATGTTAGAAAGATTTTTTTTATTTTTTATTAGTTACAAAACTCAAACTCAAACTCAAAGCATTTATTTCAATTAAACCATTTACAGGCACTTTTGAATTGTCAAGGAGTCGGTCAGTCAGAAATATGAAGCTAGTTGCCCATTCCAAAGCGTAGTAGGTACCTATGGAGAAGAACGGGCAAGAAACTCCACGGACACTCTTTTAAATCAAAATATTGTTACAATATATGGGTTACATCATTCATGTTGAAATTATAAATGTGAGAACAATGTAAAAAGCGCGTTAAAAGCGTTAAAAGCGCGTTACAAGTTCCTTAAACAAAGCACACAATTAGACCTCTGGGGTCTGTCTTAGCATGCCATGGCCTGAGATTTGATCAACGTGCTCAGTTACAATCGAGTTGATGCAATGGTTTTTCAACATACTCTTTATATTTTTACTATACATATCGTCCCTAATGTCTACAGGTATTTGGTTTAGTAAATTGGGTACTATGAAAGAAGCGGTACGCCTGCCATAAAAGTTATTTTTGCGTGGCACTTGTACTGATTTTGATTTGGCTTGTCTTTGAATACTAAGCTCAAAATGCTTTGTTACCAGTATGTTGTTCATTAATACAGTTCAGTAAATATTGCCTTCTATAGTCTTAAGCCAACGAGGTCTAGTGGTCGCAAGCAGTACTGAGCATGAGGTTCTGAGTTCGAGTCCCAAGTCAAGCAAAGAGATACTGGGTTTTCCCAACAGGTATTTCTCAATACCAGTCCGGAGTCTGCATTTGTGGTCGGTTGATGGCAATAGGCTCGCCCCCTATCACATGGGACTTAAACATAACTGGCGAAATGTGGGTGTACTACAGTTACATCCCTGCCTAACCCTCCGGAGATTACAGGCGTGATTTTAAGTTATGTTAAAAATAAAAGTTTATAAACAACTAGCTTCCGCCCGCGGCTTCGCCCGCGTGGTATGTCGATAAAATGTCTAGCCTAAGTCCTTCCCCGGGATGCCATCTATCTCCATGCCAAATTTCATCGGAATCCGTTCAGTGGTTTAGGCGTGAAAAGGCAACATACAGACAGACAGACAGACAGACCGACAGACAGACAGACAGAGTTACTTTCGAATTTATAATGGATGTGCCATCTTTGTTTTTCTTAGAATTGTAGAGGTTAGATATGGATCTCGAATATCATACAAAGGTTATTGTGCTATTAGCAACCGGTTTCGCAAAAGAAACCTTGCGTTTTCCTTATAAAGCAGACAGAATAAAAAAGCTATGTTAAATAAAAACATTAACGATAACAGTAATCTAAACGCGATTAGCAACATTCTATTTCGAAATATCAGAATTGCAGTTATTTGCTCAAAAATTCATTGAAATCGGCTTACTATTAGTGTGATTCAATAATTTCGTTTTACTCGATAAGATAACTTGTGATAAGCCGCAGTATCGCACCGACCGCGACTCGGAACAGTATCTTAACTTGGTACTATGTCCTGACACACAAAATAAATGTCCTGCACTATCGACATCGCTAAGCACCTGTTAAAAGGTATATTCAACAATATTTCGGTAATGATCGATAATTGGGTCGTCTACCCTGTAGTTGTGTGGCCACGAAATCAACGGACGCGATTATGGCAGTGCAGATACGATTTTTATTCATAAATGTTGAAATTAGAACGTTTTTTTTATGAAAAAGTGTGAGTTGAAGTGAGGTTTGTGATGAACTGTGAATGATATTGAATGGGAATTCAATTCATAACCTTCTACTATTCGGAGGAGCTCGTCGCTAAGTAATAACAAGCGCAAGGGTCGATCCGTCAGGTTAAGCTACGCCTGCCGGGGTTGGATGGGTGACCATCTTTACATATCGAGACTCCTCCGTGCCTCGGCAAGCACGTTAAGCCGTTGGTCCCGGCTGTCATTCGTTGATCTTTGACAGTCGTTATGGGTCGTCAGAAGCTCGAAAGTCTGACAACCAGTCTTACCAAGGGGTATCGTATTACCCAGTTACTGGGTTGTGGAGGTCAGATAGGCAGTCGCTCCATGTAAAATACTGGTATTCAACTGCATACGGTTAGACTAGAAGCCGACCCCAATATAGTTGGGAAAAGGCTAGGCAGATTGAACCTTCTACTATTCGGCAATCTTGTTGATATGTTGTATTATGTTCGCGACCCACATAAACACACACGACATGTCTGTATAAATTGCTGGAAGGATAGAAGTATAGAAAAACGCCCATGATTATGTTTCTACATGTACCCTTTTTTTTTTGAGGGTGGGAAATCGTCAAATGACTTCTCCCGCTCTGGGCGGAGCGGAAGGGCGTGTCAGACTTTTACTGACTAAAACCCACCCGTGTTCCTTCAGTTGCCTGTCGCCAAGGTCCCGGTAACCCTTTCGGACTTTCCCGCAACCCTGGCAGGAATCTACATGTACCCTGCGCTTATAATCTCTTGAAATACTTCCCATACGCATATATCCTCGCCACATAACAAGTACAATTTCAAACTCTTGCCACAACAAAATTTTACCAAGATCACTCTCCTAGCCTCATAAGCCTGATTTACACAGTGCGATTGAATTGCCTCTGGCATATCATATTGAAGCAGAAATAAAATTTTCATCGTCTAAATAGTGTTTAGTCAATGCAAGTAATTTATTGCTAAGTTGTTTATCTCAATACAAATATAAAATACAAAAACAACTTATTGACATAAAACAAGATGTACAACAGATGATAGAATTATCTGTCTCCTGTGCTAGTTATGACTGAGTTGCAGAAGCCAGTGTCCTCTCGTAATAAAAAAATACACGAAGTACTAATAACGAGAAAAAAAAAATTTGGCAACAAAACAAACTTTATACTTAAAAAAAACATTATAACGTGTAGTCTTGTAGATCCAATCTTCAACACCCTCAATAAACAGTCAATTTGCTGTCAGCCTCAATTTATCTTCTATCCATTGTTAAACAAGTACAAATGGTTATAAAAACGCTCGTTTAGGTGCCATCCCCTAAATTGCAATTAGATCGCGTGCCGAAAGATTAATGCTTTCCTGAAGTGACATAGGTTTGGCCCATTTTATGCTGAATGCCATCAGATACTTACTACACTATCAATTTGAATAGATTTATAAGCGTTTTTTTTATAAAGCACCTTTGAAAAAATGTGGTGTCATTATAAATGTATGAGAATTTTTCACATGGCACTTATGTTAGTGGGGTTTTATTGACCGACAAGCCGTGTCCTCGATGGGATTTTAACCCCTTTAGGGGATGAATTTTCAAAAATAGTTCCTTATGGCTTACTTTTGTTATATGAGAAACTCTTGCGCAAAATTTTCATGTTTCTAGACCAGACGGTTTGGCTGTGCGCTGTCTGTCAGTGAGTGAATGGTTTTAAGAGGGTGTACATATGTCTTCATACAAGTATAAGATCGCCAACGTATCGCAATTTCCGTGGAGTTGCGTCCTATTTCCATCCATACTGCTTAACTTCCTTATCCTTACATATTATAACACAAAGTCCTCCTCCGCCTCTGTCTGTCTGTTCGCGATAAACTCAAAAACTACTGCACCGATTTTCATGCTGTTTTTACCGATGGATAGAGTGGTTCTCGAGGAAGGTTTTAGTATATAATAACCGACATCAACGCGGGCGAAGCCACGGGCATTAGCAAGTTTTTTATAACTACAAAATGATGACTGCCTCGTTGGTCCAGTGGTCGCAAGCGCTACTGCTGAGCATGAGGTCCTGGCTTCGGTTCCCAGGTTGGACAAAGTACTATTGGGTTTTTCCATATGGAATTTCTCGGTAGCAGCCCAGAGTCTGGATTTGTGCCCGGTTGATGGCAATAGGCTCGCCCCCTATTACATGGGACTTAAACATAACTGGCGAAATGTGGGTGTACTATAGGTACACCTCTGCCCAACCCTTCGGGGGAACAAGGCGTGAAGAAGCTATGTATGTATGTAGAAAATGATCTGCCTGAGTTGCATCAGCAATTTGGTTAAACCTTCCTAAAATAAATTCACTACACTCGCGACAATCTAAGAAGTCCGTTTTGACGTTTCGTTCTCGTACATGTAATAAAACGTTATGCCTTGAGAAGCAGTTTTAAGCAATGTAGATAGTCATCGATTACAAATCCTCTAAGTTTGTTCAATCGATATGTCCCGAGAATCAGTATAATAGAAACCATTTTTTTTTTCATTGCTACATTTGCATTTTTATAGCAGTCAAAACGGACTTCTTAGATTGTCGCGAGTCTACATTAACCATGTTTTTGTAATTTTTGTTCTCTACTGTGACGCTCTTTTTTTTTGTCAACCATTTCCTAAGCTTCGTCTTTTCTTCCTCTTGCGTCTTCTTGTAGGTACTTTTCTTTAAGGTAATTCTGTATTCTTTACTTTTCAGGAAGCATATACAGAAGAGGCGCACGGCGGTGGCGGAAGCTATACCGCGTCAATGGACACATCTTCCAGGCTAAGAGATTTAACAGAGTGAGTATTATCATCAATTATTCTTCGTTCTTATACTCTTGGCGTGATCATCATCTTTAGTTTATTGTAAACTAGCTGCGCCCCGCGGTTTCACCCGCGTAAGTCTGGATCCCGTGGGAATATCGGGATAAAAATAAAATTATAGTGTAGCTGTTTGTTGTTCTTATAATAAAAAAATAAAAATAAAATAAAATCCAGGTTATAAACTATCTGTTTGCCAAATTTCATCGAATCCATTCAGCCGTTTTTGTGTGATTGAGTAACAAACATCTAAACACACAAACTTTCACATTTATAATATTAGTAGGATATCTTGGGTCCTTCAGAATAGTTACAGAATCCAGTAACGAGTATATTGTAATTATACAACTTGTATATCTTTATATGAGAAACATTGATTCCTTCTATATCGTCAAGACGTCTGTTAAACCAATATTTCTTAACTGAAATCTACGAGGCAAAGACAACTGATTTCATATAGTTTAAGCACCTAATCGTTAGGAGATAATTGAAATCAAATAGCATTGTGTCATAATATGAGAACACAAGGACAAAGTATTACAACCAACAGGCGTAGCATGGCGCTTTCTATCTCTACGAAGAATAGACATAGCTTTTTCTATACAAAGTGACAGTTCGTTTCTTTATTTTTGACATCCACCGTAGAAATCTTTCTACAATCTGTCATTTTGTCTCTCATTTCTAAAGATCTTTGTCTTGGTCTTTTTGTATGTAGACTATTTCGGAAGAAAGTTTTCTATCCTTACTGTCAAAATCACACTGACAACCGATAAATCCTATGACAAAACAAAGAATTCTGAGTCGAATTATGTAAAAGAGTGAATTTCGTAAAAAGTGCAGTTGACTCTTTCTACTTTGCTGCCGTCGTACTGTCTACACGAAACGTCATTTTTGCTGCTCTTCCGTCGACAAAACGGTGATCATGCTACGCCTGCTGTGTTACTAACCCACCTCTCTCTCCCTTCCAGCGCGCCTTCTGTGCCTTCTGCCAGGACCGCATCTGGGGCCTGGGCCGGCAAGGCTTCAAGTGCATCCAGTGCAAGTTGCTGGTGCACAAGAAGTGCCACAAACTCGTGCAGAAGCCCTGCTCAAACGAACATGTGGACCCCATCGAAGTCAAGGACGACGCTAACGGGGAGAGCACCTTGGGAAGAGCGTCATCTGTTAGGTAACAATTCATTTATATTTTATACTAGCTGTGCCCCGCGGTTTCACCCGCGTAAGTCTCGATCCCGTGGGAATATCTGGATAAAAAGTATCCTATATGTTAATCCAGGTTATAAATTATCTGTTCGCCAAATTGCATCCAAATCTATTTAGTAGTTTTTACGTGAAAGAGTAACAAACATCCATCCATCCATCCGTACTTACAAACTTTCGCGTTTATAATATTAGTAAGGATAAGGATAATTTATAAAACTGAACGACTTGTTTTTGATGGCATTGAAAACTTTGACACTAGTGTTATTACGAGTAAAGTTGTACAACGAACAGCTTCTCGGGCGTCGACGAGAAAAATCAGAAGAAACTCAGAGCTTAACTAATACAGATTTTCACTAGGAGTGAGGCGTATTTATCGTCACAGATATTAAAAAATAGCAGATAGCAATTGCTCCTAACGATAAAAATATCTGTTACTTAAAATCACAGAACCTCAAGACTGTTACAGCGGCTTTCGTTCTTCGGATACGATTTTCGACTTAAACTAAAATAAATAAAGAAGATATTCAATTGAGAGATATACGTATTTATCATCTGTTCTAAAATAACAGGCTGTTATTTTATAACCGATAGATACGATTTTCGACTTTAAACCAAAAGAAATAAAGAAGATATTCGATTGAGATACGTGTTTATCGTCCGTACAAAAATCACAGGCTGTGGTTTAATAACAGATATTTGTTATTTTTTGTCACGGTCACAGTGATAACAGATATCGTGTTTCACCTGTTACAACCCATCTCTAATTTTCACTAATAGTCGGATAATATTAGAGAAAAGAACAAGATATAGAACAAGGTTGAGGTTTCTTCATATTTTTACGATTTACGACGTCTGTGTGTGCGGACAGTTAGTAGTTTATGAAGTCATCACGAATTTCTGGTGGTAATTTGGTGATTCTTAAAATCAAAATATTGATGAGAATTCCTTACAAGTAGGATTTAATTTAATATTTTTTTATAATAATTGTGTGTGGGATGTGAATGATGTGATTATAGTGACTTTGTTGAAGTCGCGAATATTTTTAGTTGGTCAATTTGTTTGAATTGTTTTAGTTTAGCAGCACACAGTCGGGCTGATAAATTCTCCGTATTTAGAAAAACATAAGTTTGACCTCCGATCTTACAAGTCTGATTCAAAATTAATTACATAATATTTTTCAATATCATTGCCCAAACACGATATACACCCCTTTGTAAAAAAAACGGGCGGTTTTGATTTTTGTACATTATTGGTAATCATTTAGTTGTAAAGAGGTTTTAATAGCCAAACTATGTTACTGGCACTTAATAGTCTGGGTAAGAAAAAAAGTTAATTCCAAATTCGAAACTTTTGTTTAAAAACAGTAATAATCCCGTTTTCCGTTTGCGGCTTTTACTAACATTTTGCAGGTTTGCGGTTAGAAGGTTATCCTGGCAACTAAAACTAACTTCTCGTTATTTTTCGGCAGAAAAAGCAATAAGAGCTAGTAAAATTGTAGCGCTGCTGGAAGAGGGGGGTGTAGCCAAAAAACTATATTCTTATTGATGCTAATGACATAGTAAAAATATTAATACTATCCATACAAAAGCCAATGACTGTTAAGGTGCCCGGTTTTTTTGCAAAGGGGATTTTTTTGTTTCTAATTGAGGTCACAAAAATATTTCTTCAATTCGGGATTCCCGTAACCGGAAAAATAAAGCGCACTTCGATTTATATTATGATCTACAGGTGCAATAGCTCGTACCAAAACATTCGACATCGTTTTTTAAAACATTATTACACATTATTTTCACTTTTTATTTTTTTTGTATATTGTGTTTCACGAACTGTGTCCAAATAAATTTTATGTTATTCTTTCTTTCTTTTTATACCAAAACCTACGAGCTGATATCGTCCTGCAACATTTTTACCGACATATCGATTAGATACATACATAGATACAAGTTAAATAACTTGCCAACTCTAAAAACCTCAACTGCGTCCTTATGTGTGTATGTTATTCTACGTATTGGTTTACGGTTATATTCAAGTTAAAGACTCAAAAGAACTATTTCATTATGCTCAGTTTTTCCACTATTGCAGAGTGATAAATTTGTAGAAGGCTGGGATTACATAAAAGAAGAAAATGGTGTTGAAGCTAAAAAACTGATTAAATATTAGAGCGTTATTGGACTATAGGAAATTTTGATTAATTTTCTCAGCATATAAGCGTATTTAGCCAAAGGCATAGGACTAATAACATTTCAGAAAGCTCACATGCAAAACTAAGTCGGCGCATTAATGCAAAAAATGTTACAATGTTACGTCTAGAACATTTTACAACTGTATCAGGTGAAATCGCACACAAAAGACGTAAGGTCCAAATTGAGAAAGATGATTAGATTTTAAATCTACGAGAAATTGAGCTACATCTGATTCAGGCAATGATATTATATTAACAGATATGTTATACACTCACAAAACAACCGAAAAAAGTGTTCCGCGCAGCAGCGGCACACATACCCACGTTTCATTCATGTTACATTTCACTACAAGTAAAAACGTTACAATTGGAATGTTTACAAGTTAAATTAAATTTAAAATACCCCCGACAAAAACAAAGCATCTAATAAACGATTTTTTTGTTTTAATAGCTAAGAACACTCTCGATCAAGCCACCTTTCAAACAAAGCCAAAAAAATCAAAATCGGTTCAGCCGTTTGACAGCTACGAAAGCGCAGACAGACACACAGATACACACACGTTAAACTTATAACACCCCTTTTTTTCCATCGTGGGTTAAAAATCACGGCTTATTCCCATAGGGGTAGGTAGAAATTACAGAACTCCACCTGCTACTACGATTCTCCTCGATTAGTTATACACACAGGAAAAACAGCCTAATCTTTTTAATTTATGTAATACAAGTACCGTATCAGTATTTAGGTCAATAAGCATTTAATGAAGCTATCTCGGAAATTCTCAGAACTTCCTTGTTATCTTTGAGATTATAAAGGTTTATTATATGAATTGAATCGTTTTTGCTATTTTTAATGGCGATATCAAAGGCGCCTACTGCGCCTACTGTGGGAATAGGGTTTATATGCGCCATTTAAAAAGAAAACATCATATCTATTAGCGCTGATTAGCGCTGATTTAACCAAAGCCAGATATCTTATATCCATGGAATAAAATTGCCGTCTGACAGTTTTTGGATTGAAAATCTGTCAAAAATTTAATATTTATTCGCTGGATGAGACTTATACTCGGTATAAAAGTTTGGTGAAATTCACCCTTAGTATCCTATTCCTATTCTTCGGATACCTGCATTGTTAAGCTCAGAGGGCCTAGACAAGTGACAATCGTTTCGAAAGCGTTTCGCATTTCTACAACGACTTTCAACAGGATTGACATAAGCTTTTCGATAGCTTATGTCCTT
The DNA here is from genome assembly GCA_947363905.1 of Lithophane semibrunnea. Lineage (NCBI taxonomy): Eukaryota > Metazoa > Arthropoda > Insecta > Lepidoptera > Noctuidae > Lithophane > Lithophane semibrunnea. Next base: position 3,565,939 of record OX376203.1, on the reverse strand, counting down.
TTCCATCATCGTTATCGCTGATAGAATGTCACTTTGTCTAAGGCCTCTGATACCTTTACTCTTCGACGTTCTTTGTTCGTACAACTTTGCACTTAATAACACTAGTGAAAAAGTTCCTTTTTCAATGCCATCAGAAAGCACTCTGAGATACGCCTATATACTGAGATCCCGATTACTATTATCTGCTATTTAATAACAATTTCAAATTATTATTTTTTTAGTTTCTTAATTGCTGTAATCTAAAAGTAAATATTATAACATAACAATGTTCTTACACTGGGGTTTTTTGCCCAAATATATTTAGACATTTCTTATCAATATTTTTACCTCACCTTCACCTTCCGGGCGATATGGACATGACTAACGTCGTCAACTGAATCAATCCGTTTATAAACATTATAATTTTGACAGCGTTGTAGCCGCAATTCCCAGTATCGACCCGAACCGCTTCGGGAATACAGTGTACTTAGATTACTAACGGAATATTTGACTAAGAATTTAATACACAAAGTAACACAAATCCTGGGACTAATTAAAAGTAGATGTTATTAATAGTGTGCTGTCTTATTAGACGCGTGATGGTTTCGAAATGTATCATCTCTTAAAGACTCTTCATTCAATTATGAAGGACCTAATCCGTTTTCTCCGAGTGTTCAAACAAAAGCACATTAAGAAACTTCAAGAGCTTTTCACAAACTGTGTGGTACCATGTAGATCTCGCGCGGAAGTGGAGCCCCCACTACCGGAGACGCCGCCCGCGCCTGCGCCTGCGCTCCCTCGGCCGGATGAGCTCGAACCGGGCTCCCAGAGACAGTACTCGCTTGACGACTTTGAACTCATCAGGGTTATTGGACGAGGATCTTATGCTAAGGTACGTGTTATCAAAATAAAATATCAACCCGTAGTTATCAACGACTAAACATGTCTTTTTAATATTGCTGCACAAATTGGACGAATTAACGATGCTTTTCAAAGGAACGACAGTGTTTTGGTATTAGAAGAAAGACATTTCGTAAGGAAAGTTTTAAATGTCTATGGATGGCTAAAATATATGGACGCGTGAAAGATGTTATTGCAAGAAATTAGGTGAATACTGCCATCATGGGTAAATTTGGATATGAGCAGGATAATAATGAATGCTTCGGAGGAGCTCGTGGCTAAGTAGTAACAGCTCCACGGGTCCATACATCAGGTTAAGCTACGCTTGCCGGGGTTGGTCCGTGGATGGGTGACCATCTTTAAATACCGAGACTCCTCCGTGCTTCGGAAAGCACGTTAAGCCTTTGGTCCCGGCTGTCATTCGTAGATATTTGACAGTCGTTACGGGTCGTCAGCAGCCCGAAAGTCTGACAATCAGTCTTACCAAGGGGTATCGTATTACCCAGTTACTGGGTTGTAGAGGTCAGATAGGCAGTCGGTTCATGTAAAATACTGGTATTCAGCTGTATCCGGTTAGACTGGAAGCCGACCCCAACATGGTTAGGAAAAGGCTAGGCAGATTGAATGATGAATGTTTCGTTATTAGCCAGTTTATCCGCCTAGTAAGGCAGGCCTTTCCCATATAGCAGAGTGAATTGATCAAAGCAGACTTGCAAATTACGAACCCTTCAACATTTCGCTTCTTCATTAATTGTTTTCTGTCTCTTTCCAGGTCCTGATGGTAGAACTGAAGCGCACAAAACGCGTGTACGCAATGAAGGTGATCAAGAAGGCGCTTGTGACGGACGACGAGGACATCGACTGGGTGCAGACCGAGAAGCATGTGTTCGAGACCGCCTCCAACCATCCCTTCCTTGTTGGGTTACACTCTTGCTTCCAAACGCCGAGCAGACTGTTCTTTGTCATCGAGTTTGTTAGGGGCGGGGATCTCATGTGAGTACACTTTACTGCCAAGTTTTCCGCAACTTTTTAGTTATGATACGGAGACATGGACAGAATTTAAGTGTTTAAAACTTTACCTACTTTAGTATCTGTATACACAGGTAAGATTTAAATGCCCCGAAACCTGCGAATGCCCCTTCTTTTAACAGATTTGGTTGGAAATTTCATGAGGCCAATGACGGCCTAAAAATCCGAAAGTCACCTCAAAATATGCCACTTCTTACATTTTATCGCGATCTATTTCAGATGTTGACAACACCACGCTCTGGGGGCTATATTATGACGTATTAATGCCACCATTTTACCAGTGTGAGTGAGAGACGGAGCTATACAAGGCCGATAGCACCATCCTTTTTTCGCAGTGGAATAATGATGGCATTAAGACTTTATAATACGGCCCCTTGTTGCACTCTTTTTCTTCTTCTTTTTATAGCGTGTCGATGGCAAATATTGTTGTATAGTTTGCCCAGCTGCAACTCTTCACAACCCGCCAGTAAGCTGCTTCTACTTATAAATTATCTTTAATTATTCTTCTTCTCTCTTTCCAGGTTCCACATGCAACGCCAACGACGGTTGCCGGAGGAACACGCTCGGTTCTACGCGGCGGAAATATCTCTAGCGCTACACTTCCTGCACGAACGCGGCGTCATCTACCGCGACCTCAAGCTCGACAACGTGCTGCTGGACCACGAGGGACACATCAAGCTCACGGACTACGGCATGTGCAAGGTAACTAACACTACACATATGCCGAGAAAATTGATATTCTTCATCATTCTTCGTCGTTACATCTCCTGTTTGGTCCCAACAGTTACAGCTATGTAAAAACTTTAATAAAGATAAAACATAGTACTTTGCTAGGCAAATAATCGTTCTGAACATGTAGTTTTGTTTTATGCTGACTTCAGACGAACCTTCGACAGAGTTCATCATATAACACTGATTGAAATGGTCGTGCGTGAAATACATTTACATTTATCAGGCAACTAAGCTGAATCACGTACTATTTATGTCATAAATCTTTTTTTCTTCGTTGTCCATGAGTTTAATCAGACCTCTTTGCGATAACTACTAGAGTTCCACAAGGAACATTGCATGGCCCTACTTTTCTTAACATGCTATCAACGACCGCTATTAAGCTCTTTAATAATAACTCTCTCTCATCCAAACATAACATCACGCCTGTAACATCACGCCACCCGAAGGATTAGGCAGAGGTGTACCTAGTGTACACCCATATTTCGCCAGTTATGTTTAAGTCCCATAAATTAGGAGGTGACCATAATGCTATCATCCGAGCCCAAATCCAGACTCCGGGCTACTATAGAGAAATTTCTAATAGAAAACCCCAATAACTGGCCGACCTGAAAGTCGAACCCAGGACCTCATGCTCAACAGTACTGCGTGTGACCAACTAGACCAACTAACAGCATCTACTTAATACAATTATTAAATTCATTCATTCACTTACTGACAGACAACGCACAACCTAAACCGCTGAGTCTAGAATCATGAAATTTTGCACAAGAGTTAGTTTTTTTCTGTTTTTTTGGTTTTTTACAATTTTGTGAGTTTTAATGTTCTTTTTGTATGGTTTTCATGATTTTGCTAGTTGTAATTTTCTTTTTTTATTGGTGTGTTTCCTGTGCGTGTCCTAGATAAAATAATTAGTTAATATTAATTTCTTTCTTTTATAATGAAAGTAAGCACTAAGGAAGGATTTTTGAAAATTTACCGCCATATTTAAGCCAAATGGCAGATCGTCATTTTGACCGATGGGATGGGTACACGGCTCGTATGCTATATATATACTCTATCTATATGGCTCTAATATACGCTATATGGCTCTAATACACGCTATATAGCTCTAATAAATGCTACATGGCTCTAATATTCCTTTAAAATTCCAGGAGGGCGTCCGACCAGGCGACACGACGTCTACATTCTGCGGTACGCCCAACTACATAGCTCCGGAGATCCTGCGCGGCGAGGAGTACGGCTTCTCTGTGGACTGGTGGGCGCTCGGCGTGCTCACGTACGAGATGCTGGCCGGACGCTCGCCCTTCGACATCGCGCAGGCGGCGGACAACCCTGATCAGAATACTGAGGATTATTTGTTCCAGGTGTGTTGAATGAATAATAATTATTCTTGTTTTACCATATCGCACCTCCGCTCAAATAGTGTGTAAGAAAACTTACGAAAAAAGGCGTTTTTAAAGTGAAAAAAAAAATATTATTTTGAAAAAACGCCTTTTTGCGTAAGTTTTTTTTTTTTTACTTCCGACACTATTTTAGCGGAGGTGCGATATGTGCTTTACAACATTATTAGTTAGAAAAATTGTACTCTCCGGCGGAAGGTATTTTAATATAATTTCCCCCAGTAACTGCATCAGGTAAGACTGGAAACCGACCGCATTATAGTTTGGATAAGGCAAAGCAGATGATGACCCAGAAATAATAAATTGTATGCGTAAACACGATTTAATTTGTCTCACTGGTAACACTCACTGCCACCGAAGCAGAACGATTCGCCCGCGTAGTCCCTCATTATTTTTCTAAAATAAAAATAAGCCTTAGATACTCCTGATGATCCTTATAACATCAGCTATCTGCCAATGAACGTCCTGTCAAAATCTGTCCAGCCGTTTCAGAGATTAGCCGGAACAGACAAAAAAAGTATTTGTTTTTTTTTGTTTTTTTGCTATAGGTACGACGTATACTTTCATATGCGTTCAGTAAAAAGCTATTATTTTGAAATGACAAACAGACACTTCAATTTTATTATTTGTATAGATGGTTTGTTCAGTAATCTTGACTTTCACGAGAACTACTAACATCTATGTGTATCATTCCAGGTCATCCTAGAAAAAACAATCCGTATCCCGCGGTCCCTGTCGGTGAAGGCAGCCTCAGTACTGAAGGGCTTCCTCAACAAGAATCCGGCTGAGCGGCTCGGCTGCGGCGAGAACGGGTTCCTTGATATCGTCAGCCATCCCTTCTTCAAGAGCATCGAGTGGGAGATGGTGAGGACGTCTTTCTTATAATTATATTTTTTTATATATCTAGAAAATGTCGAAATACGTCCTTTGATACTTTGATTAATTTCCTGTTATTTGGAGAAACGTTTTCTAGTAGTTTAATATTGACACTTTTCCAGTCGGTTTTCGAAACAAATCCCGCTTTCTTATCTGCCAGATAATTCCATATAACCTGCTATTTGCAGAAACGTTTTCTAGGAGATAAATTTCGGAGCCGGTTTGCGGAAAAAAATTCAACTTTCTTATCTGCCAGATAATTCCATATAAAACCTGTTCCATAATTGGAATTTATCAGACGGATAGTGCACATGAGAGACAGATACAGAGCACATGAGAGACTGAGTAACTAAACTTATAGTAGTAATAGCGTTAATTCCCGAAAAGCGAGCCAATTTCTTAAAAACAATTCTTTGGAATTACTTTAATCGATGCGATTTTGCCCATAAAACATTTAAGATGGCGGCCATTTATAAATTGTTGTGTGGTAAGAAACTTTAACAAGAACAAACAGACAATGGAAAGATCGAATGGATTCCAAACAGATTTCAACCACGTTCATAATAAATGTGTGTTATTTCAGCTGGAACAGAAGCAAGTGGTACCTCCATTCAAGCCGCGGCTGGAGGGCGAGCGAGACCTGGCCAACTTCCCGCCGGAGTTCACCGACGAGCCGGTACACCTCACTCCCGATAATGAGTAAGTAGAATCCTAACTAATATTATTATAAATGCGAAAGTGAGTTTGTTTGTTTTTTTGTCACGTTTTCTCGCTAAAACGTCTGAACGGATATGGATGAAATTTGGCACATGGGTAGGCCATGACCTGGAATAGGACTAAGCTACTTTTTATCGACATACGCATATCGCGGGCGAAGCCGCGGGTGGAAGCTAGTAATAAATAGTTTTTCCAACCACCTGCTCGATAATATAACGTTATAGCCCGGGTCTAGGGTCTAGCCGGGCAATAATATTAAACATACGGCTACAAATCAAGTTATACATTTCCAGTATAAGATGATCTCGCGTTGTATAAGATCTGTTCCTATAAACAATAACGAATCTTTTTTTTACCAATAGTAGCGTTTTTTATTGCCAAACTGAGCGTATATAACAGATTCGTAAGGTAATTTTACCTGTGATAGCTAGTTCCATATGGGAGGGTCTACTATACAAAGCTATGAGGTCTTTGGTTCACTATTGGTAAAGATACAAGACTTAATTTTAACCAATAACGGTCCGTAAATTATAGGAATCGGCCTCAAGATAAAAGTTTAACGCCTAGTTTGAGAATCACCTTCCAAACTGTGAATGTACTGTGCAGTCACGAGCAAAAATATTTATACACTCAGCAAAATTCAATAACGATTTTCTCGTGAAATAACGATTGCAACTTTGAGATGATACCTATTTCATAATAATATGGGTTCCAAAATACTATGTTCGTTATAACATACAATTACAGTCAATACAGTAGGAGAAAACTTTTAACCTGGATATAACCGGGGATGTACTTGTACCGTGTTTTTTGGTTTACGCGTATGCCACCCGGTGCCCTCGAGGAAATTTGCTAAGAGTCTGTACTTTTTTGTCATTTTATTTTGCTACATACTATTTATATCGTGTTCACAGCACGGTGATCGCCGACATCGACCAGTCGGAGTTCGAGGGCTTCGAGTACGTGAACCCGCTGCTGATGTCGCTCGAGGACTGCGTGTGACAGCACGCCTGTCTGCTGCACCCATACCACGACCCCGCGCAGGTACCACATACTTGGAAATTAATTGAAATTCAAAATATTTAATCCATACTATAATATCCTTACTATTGTCTGTCTGTTTGTCTGTCGCGCTTTCACACCAAAACTACACAGATAGTCTAGAGCCTGAGAAAGGACATAGGCTACTTTTTATCGACATACCACAGAAGCTAGTACTTATTATCAATTCGAAAGTAACTTTGTCTGTCTTTATGTTACCTTTTCACGCCTAAACCACTGAACGGATTTCGATAAAATTTGGCATGGAGATAGATGGCATCCCGGGGAAGGACATAGGCTATTTTTTATCGACATACCACGGCGAAGCCGCGGTCGGAAGCTAGTTTCATATAAACCTACATGGGCACCTATGAAGCGTCACAAGCTAGGTGCACGGTTCCAACTGGTCGTTTACTATGGAAAAGAGCCGGTAAAACACTCCACGGTTCAATCTGCCTAGCCTTTTCCCAACTATATTGGGGTCGGCTTCCAGTCTAACCGGATGCAGCTGGATACCAGTGTTTTACTTGGAGCGACTGCTTATCTGACCTCCACAACCCAGTTACTGGGCAATACGATACCCCTTGGAAAGACTGCTTCTCAGACTTTCGGGCTTCTGACGACCTGTAACGACTGTCAAAGATCCACGATTGACAGCCGGGACCAACGGCTTAACGCACGGAGGAGTGTCGATATGTAAATATGGTCACTATTTTAAAAAGAAATGGCTTAAATTCTCAGTCTATTTCCCAGACATACGGCTACGGTGCAGAATCGTCGTCATCGGACTACGACAGCGTATGCTCGGAGCTACCGCCGCGCAAGCCAACTCTCCTGCAGCACATGTTCTGCCTCCCGCTCAACTGACACAAGCGACACCCCGCGCCCGGCAAGCGTTTCTGATCTAAGCGACACTAAGCGAAACTAAACGAATACTAGAGCCATTGATGATAGGAATTTAATTTGTTGAAGGGAATATGCCCTTTGTTCTAGTGAAGTATAGAATTGGTCTATCTACATATTTCTAGGTCTGGGCCACACGGACCCCAGGTGTTTCGGACCCTGGGCCTTTCGGACCCCGGGTCTTTCGGACCCCGGGTCTTTCGGACCCCGGGTCTTTCGGAAATCGGGTCTTTCCGGCCCAGAGTCTTTCGAACCATGGGCCGTTCAGGTCCTCAGTGTTACTTTGCATGTTCTTGCACAAACAGTCAATCCTGAAGGCCCTGACCCAGAAATATGGGAATAGAGCATAAATTGTGGATGTATTGTTCAATATGGCTGGGTTCAAGAGACGATAATGATAATTATCTTCACGCCTCTATATGACAAAGGGCTAGAGAGATTAGAAAGGGTAGAGGAACTGTCGAGCAGTTGAAAAAATAATAAATTTCTAAATGTCAAACTCTTTATTTGTAAATAAAATATAATGTAAAAACTAAAAACTTATGGGATGTCGTACTGTTGATCTTCGATAGATCGTGCTTGCTTAGATTCTAAGTAAAATCAGTGTCGGAACGAGTACATCCCAATATAAAATTAACCCTTTCCGCGGCATTATTAAATTAGAATATAAAATTAGCATGTAAACTGGGTATATTTATATCTATTTGAAAAAATTGTGACGCACATAAAGTGCCAATTATTATAGCACAAGTATGTTAGGTGTCAATGGCTCTATGTACCATAATATACGTTTATTTCACAAACAAATTGTGAGGAAATGTATCGAATTGATCAGAACCGCTTCCAAAGGCACTATATACTTGCAATATTAGCATTTTATGACATTGATAGCAAATCATTGTCATTAAGCTGTAATTGATCCACCGTCGAAATTATTAATATTATAATTATTTAAAATATTAACACAGACAACCCAATAATAGTATTTGTCACACAAAAGTATCGATTACAAAAATTATAGAAAACAGTTTTGAAAAAACATTCCTATATTGGGTCTAGAATTTACGAAACACGATTTTGAGTATTTGAAAGTATTATTTGCGTATAGTATATACGAAAAATTCCGAAGAAAAATCATATGAATAGCTAAATATGTATTATTATGGCAAACACATATTTTATTATTATCCTATTAAGTATTATCAACATTCCACCTTATATCACTTATCAAATGTATAAACACATAGATCTGACTTTATTTATTGCTTCAAGGAATTGATTGATGCGATACCACCATACAATGGATGAATATTCTTCTACAGCTTAAAATTATACATAATTTGATTAAAGATTTTAAATAAATGAGGGCTAAGAATGCATATGTAATGTAGCCAATGTTGGTGCTCATAATATAATGCGCGCGTCAGTGAAACATAACGCTTGAATACTTAGGTAGGGAGGAGCGATTCACATCATTTCCTATTATTAAAATTTAGATCACTTATTATAATAATCCCCGGCTAGCGACGGGGCATACGCTTCTGTACATAAATTAAACAAATTATTCATCTATGTATAATACTATACGAGAAAATATTATAAGACTTAATATTTTTGAAACTATTGTAGTATTATCTATGAACCTTTCTGAGAGAAGGGTGCGCGGTCGTGCGACACCTCTTCCAAAGCTACACCGACTTACGGCGAGCCTTGTCGGACACGACCGCGTTTTCTATCAAATCATTATGTTTTTTGAGCAATAAAATATATAGTAGAAATATTGTATTGTAATTATGCGAGACAGGTGAACTGCTCAATGAAAGGCACGTAAGGAATTAAATGTAGTTGAAGTTATGATGACCGACCGGTCTCCGGAACGTATTTATAACCCTTATCAAACATTAGTGTATTCCCTAGAGACCTAGAGATAAGCTAGATTCGTAGCTATGATACTCCGCGTGGAGTGGCGCACGGCATCTTGCCTTTACATATACTACAATTTTTTTGTTTATTTGAATCCAAACTTGTACAGCTGATCGCTTAATAGCCAATTTAAAACAGTAAATTCACTGAATAACTTGTTGGTTCGTTATATCAATCAAAACAGCGTGTACATAAAAACTATAAAAATACCGTATGCTGCGCGCCATTTCAATGCTATAATAATACAATTAATGGCACAAAAAGTTACCAAACTCTTGATCATATTATTTATCTTAGTGTTTTTCAATCGTTCCTCAAGCTGGTGTCTTCTCGTGCCACTGGCTGTATAAGTAATATATTCCAATCCCTAATGTAGATTCTGTTGTCCTTCATAGCTATCACCACTCGTTTAGGTAGCCAACGAATTTTAAAATAAAAAAATATAATATTGAGCACTGAAACAAATTTAAAATCGTGTACATTATAAACAAATTAACATGAAAAAAAAAACTCGTAAAATACATCGGTTATATTATAACAAATTATTGTTAATGTAGAAGAAAAGACTTATTATATAAAAATATTATCGTAATGGATCGTGTGCGGTGCGCGTCGCAGGAGAGCTCAAGTGTCCACAAACTATTCTAAATAGTGCGTAGAACCTACCTATTAGACATTTTGCACCGATATTATATTATAGCTGTAATGACACGCGTCGGTCTGCGCTCGATACTTCGCGACGTGTTCCTCTCCCGGCGGTCACCCATCCCTCTGCCGACCGCGTCACACAGGGCCAGTTTCTCGAACGAAAATTAGCGTGACAAATTGTCAAGCGCGCGTAAACTGCAGCGATTGGCTGCTGAGAAATCATTCAACCAATCACAGCAGTTTACTCGCGCTTGACAATTTGTCACATTAATTATCGTTTGAGAAACTGGCCGTTACTCGTGTACACAGATATCATCACAAGCGAGTAAGTTGTGCCGCGAGTCGTGGATGGTACTCGATGGCCATTCTTAACTAAGTATATCTGTGTTGTTGCCCGTAATACTGTATTTTATCAATGTGTTGCCGATATTAAATGATTATGAACATTGTGCTACTGTGTTGTTGTCGCGGCGGTCCTCGCTGTCTGCCTCTATAGGTTCTTTTTTATAATTTATATTGTTAAGTATTTAATTATTCGTAAGCGACAGTATTGTGGTACTATTAACGCTTTAGATGTAATTTAGTTAACATTCCATGTATCTGAGGAGCGCGGCCTTCCTCCGAACATCACAGCGGATAGATGTTGCATTGTTACAATATGTTCTCATGTTTTTGTCATTTTGAATAATATCGATTATAACGGCACGTTGTATTGTCAAACGTTAAGTTTGAACTCTTTATGATAAATGTTTTATTACCAAAAATTTTGTAATATGTATAAAATCTTACTAACTGCATGACAAATGACATTTTAACAATTATATTAATTATAAGAGGAATTGTTAAACCGTTACATTTTGCAACTTAGAACAAAACTATGTATCTTAGTTTTTAAATATTTTTAGTTACTCGTGTAATATTCCCCGTTTACGGTGAGGAATAATAAAACATAGATTTTTACATAAATTATGTTGATTTATTGTATTTAATTTCGGCCGTATATACTTGTATTGTGAAACACCAATAAATGTACGTTACTTAAAGGTTTCATTGTGAAGTACTTGGTGCGTGAGTGTGACATACTGTCAAATTAGACTGGAGAAATTGGGATACTGTAACTATTCTATGCTTAACTGAAAATAAAGAAGATTAATCAGATTACGTGTTTTTATTATCAACCAAGTGTATCGGACAAACGTTGTTGCATTTGAAAAGTTGAGTTAATTATTGCAATTTAAACCTTAAGCCGATGGCATAAAGCACAATCACGAGCGCCCGTTAATGTTATGTGGTGGCTGCTGTTATAGGAAATGGCAGAATAAATTCGTAAAATTAGAATTTTACCAATTTTGCGGAATGATTATTGATCAATTTGAATCAAATAAAATTGAGTCAGGATGCTCCAATTTGCCAACTTGCTTTGCTCGTTCTTGCGTTCTCTTTAGTTTGCTGTACACGAGTAGAGTTGCCGGTATCGTATCACGGTAGAGTACTAACTATACTAAGTAAAGAGTGGAGTTCCCCACGGAGAAGCTACTCTATCACTTGCCATTTCCCCCACCACGGCGCCCACTCTACTCTACCGCATATTGTTACTTCGATATTCGAGCGACGTATGACCAAAGAGTATATTTTTGTATGACGTGGCGTGGCGTAAACACCTCAACTAATCCATACTAATATTATAAATTCGAAAGTAGCTGTCTGTCTGTCTGTATGTTACCTTTTCACGCCTAAACCACTGAACGGATTTCGATAAAATTTGGAAAGGAGATAGATGGCATCCCGGGGAAGGACATAGGCTACTTTTTATCGACATATCACGCGGGCGAAGCCGTGGGCGGAAGCTAGTAAAATATAAGTTTACGTGAGTTTACTGAAACTGGTAGTGTACTTGGGATTTGTAGAGTATTATGCTTGTTGACTCTAGCGTTAACTCTACCCGCGTATATCAGATCACAAATTCACAATGACAGCTTTACCTTTTAATTCAGTAAAGAACAAAGAAAAGTAAAGAGGAAGAAGAGTCAGAAGTCTATTTTATTTTCTAAATCATTTTCATAGAGGGTAACCATTTTTAGGCCTAGCTACGCCACTGATAAGGAAAGTTATGATAGCACTGTTAACACAACCTCAAATTGGGTGAATTCAAAGTCAAGGTCAACCAACGGTCATCCATAGATTGGTCTCTATTCACCTCAAGGGGTATAACATAAAGAAAATTTCATCAATTTTTACCTAGGACCTGTAGTTTCCGAAATATTTGGGAAAAAGTCAAACATCGGTTTTTCTTATGTTTTAGGACGTAAGCTGGGTCAGGTGTGTCCCCATCTGAGTCTGAATGCGCGTTTCGTGAGCGCAAAGCATTAAACAAATAAAAAACCAATATCCATTACAAAATTAATTTATTTCAACATAATCGCACACTGGATACAATTACTCAATTTAAGATTTCCCTCTCTGAAACTAGTCCAAAGTTAGATAGCAAAATATTGAACATTGACCTCTTAAGTATAGGATATCTAATGAATCACACTGCCTTATTTTAGTATAATGTAACCCTATCCTTTAATGTTAGCGGGTGCTTAAAATCTGTAATCACATAACTAAGTAAATGCTTTCGTACATTACATTCGTAAACTTAGCAAAAATACTGAGATTATCAATGAAATTCATAAATAAACCGGTATTATAATTAATACCGGTGCTCAATAAATTAATGAACTTTTTAAGCATCTATATAATACTGAAATGCGAGATTCTACTATGAAATGGAATGTCATAGTTAGATGAATTAAATTAATAACTTTGACACATTATTTGGTAATCCGTGCAGTAAGCACGAAGCTTGATAATGATACTATAAATATATATTATAAAAATACTCCAAAGATTTAGACAATGATATTAGAACTATCTAGGAAGGTTCGAAGAAATATGTATATTTTTCAAAAATTCGCTGGTATAAGACATAGAATACTAGGAATAGAATATAGATGTATCATATACATCTGTATAAACATTTGTCTAGTTTACGGTCATACTTTATCAGTACGACCGTTGATCACACATTATCACAGAACTTAACCAAAATAAGTAATTGAAACTAAAGCGAGTGTGCAGGTGCTAAGTATATAACTAAATAATACTATCCAGAGCAGAGGAAGCAAATAAATAAATAAGCTTTTTCTAATAAATTATAGAAACACCGAAAGCACGCATCTGAATAGATTACTAATAATTTATGATCAATTTAGACATTTGGCAACAAATACATTATGCAAATTGGGAGATTGCGCATCAACTGAAAAATGCCTCGATCTTTGTAAGATACTTTCTAAGTACGAACTACATGAAGAACTGCTTGAAATTACCAATTTTTTAAAATGTATTTTTCCCAATTATTTGGTGACATATTGGTTTACTGAACAAGACTTTTTTTAAAGAAAAATATATTATTTTATGCAAATATACTTTGCAATGATAGATCTCTTTTCCTATATTAATGATCACCAATGGCTTGTTAGACTTGAATTCAAAATAAAAATCGTAAATCTACAGTTCAAACAGTTCCTTAATTTTTGGTTGGCGAACCCATCTCGAGCAAATGTGGTGATCAATGCTCATGCCTATTGAGAAGAGGCATTTGTACTGCAGTTACACAATAAAAGGCTGGTAATATTAAATGAAATTCGACCTTTTTGTATATGCCATTGAGTTTATGGTTTAACTTGATAATTTTGTCTAGGATTCTAAAATTTTCAAATACAGAAGTGATGAAGACTGCTCATGAATAGTTTTGTGCTGTGGTGCGAGTGTACATGATGGTGCTGAATGGTATATGATGGCGCATGCTGGCGCTCACTGTTCGCCGTTTGCGTGGGTTAGTTTCTGTTTCTTGTTCGGCGGCGAGTTGAAGAGTGCGCCGGTGTGAAGGTCCTTCATCAGGAAGGGTATCTAGAGAAACCAAAAATAATATTAGTTGTAGCAAAATTTGGGTGCAGTATATACAATATCCTGATTCCTGATGTCACCAAAGTGAAACAGCCGTGAAAGGCCGCAAATATATCGCAGTTATTTACAAAATGGACTGTTACGTTAGCCCTTCAAAAGGATAGTGGGCATTTATAACATATGTAAAATCCAACAGTATTAATCACCGACACCCACTAAAATTAGTTTTAATTGAAATAAATAGCAAAATTATAATTTCAATAAATCTTTCTTCATAAAAGTTTAAAATAACACCGTTTAGGAAGTGTGTGCGTCAGTACTTTCGACATGTTTCGGGTGAAATTTCAGACAGTCTTGACTAGCAAAAACAGAATTCCAAAGAAAAAACACTACATAGTGTAAAAAAGCTTTAAATTTGGAAGTCGGTGGCAAAAGACGAAAATACAAAACCCAAAGACACCGACTTCCAAGATTAAAGTTATTTTTCACTTTGCATTGTTTTTTTTTTTTTGGAATTCGATTTTTTCTATCTAAAAAATTTTCTATTTTGCACTTTTTAGCTATAGTTCCTACCCCACACCAATTCGTATACAACTAATAACTATGTAAACAACAGTGACAGGAAGTATTATAACATCAACAAGATACACAAAATGCATTAAACACGTATTATCGAAGCTAACTTTGGAAATAAATGATTTTGAATTTAGAAACTTAAAACTATCTACGGAAAGTTAATAAAACTTATATGGGACCACCGCGCAAGACCACTCAAGACCAGTCTCTCAAAATGAAAAATAATTTTCAAAATCAGTCCACAAAAGAACAAAAATATCGGTTTACCGCTCAGCATCCAGGCGGCACGCGCGTCGACCAAAACACATTGTTGTTAAGGTCGATGCGCTAGGGTAGCCCGCGAAATTCAAATTTTCTTACGTTTTTTGCAATTTGCGCTCGTAACAAATATGGATTTATAGAATTGTAAACATAAGAATCAGCAAAACAACTCTCTAAGTTCATGAAAGTGCCAAATGTCATGATTTCATGAAATAGTCATTCAATGCACTTACATGAGCTTAGAGAGTTGTATTGCTGATTTTAATGTTTATAATTCTGTAAATCCATATTTGTTACGAGCGCTTATAATATTTAGATCAATATACAACCTGATACTGACCTGCAAATTGCAAAAAACGTAAGAAAATTTGAATTTCGCGGGCCTTCCTAGCGCATCAACCTTAATTAGAAAGTCCTTGACGAATTAAAAGAGTTTCGATCAAACTTACTGTATAAATAATTGGACAAGAATAATATTACCTTATGCTCGAGCCCCAGATAGTTGTTAGGCGGCAGAGCGAGCGCAGCCCGCAGGATGTTCTCGATGTGTGCGCGTTGCCTGAAGAGCGCGTTGACGACGGGCGAGCCGGCCGGCACCAGCGGGGCCTTCAGCAGGTACGCCAGGCTCGACAGCACCGCGTGCATGCTCTGGTAGGCTGCGGACATAACAATGAGTCTATACTAATCTACAGAATGTAAGGGTAAAGACCGTTGTCACTCAAACCATGGGTAGTTGACTTAAATATAAAAATAAAAGACCGAGTAACAACAAAAAAGAAACGTTATTTTCATTAAAAGATTTTTTAAAGTTTCTATCCGACCATGTTCGCTAACGAAACAGCTGACTGTGTGAGGGAGCGCCCGAGATCGCCGCCCCTCATACCTATCTAAACAACACATGAATAAATACACAAAAGGGGTCGCGCTCGCGGCCGGTCAGGTCAAAGTCCCGCGCCCCCCGCCCGTGTTGAAACGTAAGTTCGTTGTCCTAGTGCGTATGTTGAAATACTCTTGTGGCAAAATGTAGATTTTCTTTAAAAATAAAAGTTGTAATTTTTCATTGATTTTACGTTCTGATAATGACCCCAAACCAGTGGTTTTAATGATAACGGTGTTTATTAACATCCTGTATACATATAAATTTAAGTCGCTTTTCGTGTTTGTCTGTATGTCCGCGTTGTTCTTCTAAACCACGCAACAGATTTTGATGAGGTTTTTACCATTGTTTTTAGAGAATTTATTCCGGAAGGTGTATAATACATTCTAAAGATTATAAATGCTTGTTTTTCTCTTTTCAGTGTCTTGTGTTTGTTTTTGGAGTGGGGATTTTTAAAATATTTTTTCCTAATCACTACATATTATAAAACAAAGCCCTCCGCCGCGTCTGTCTGTCCGTCTGTACGCGATAAACTCAAAAACTACTGCACCGATTTTCATGCTGTTTTCACCAATGGATAGAGTGATTCTCGAGGAAGGTTTTAGTATATAATAATAATACAGGCTGTAAGGGTAAACAGTCTTGTCATTCAAACCATGGGTAGTTGGCTTAAATGTAAAAGTAAATGACCGAACACAACAAAAAAAAAACGTAATTTTCATTAAAAGATTTTTAAAAGTTTCTATCCGACACCGTGCTCTCTAGCGAAACAGCTGACTGACTGAGGGAGGGGTCGCGCTCGCGGCCGGTCAGGTCACATCCCGTAGCCCCGCCCGTGTTGAGACGCAAGTTCGTTACCCTAGCGCATAGGACAACGAACTTGCGTCTCTTGTGGTAAAAAGTAGATTTAAAAAAATGAAAAAAAAAGTTGTAATTTTCCATTGATTTTACGTTCTATAAATGAAACCAAACCACTGGTTGCAAGGATAACGGTGTTTACCCTAACACCCTGTATAATTAAATTATAAATAATATATTTTTTCATTTTGAATCTAGAATTTCACGGTAGCAGCCTGGAGTCAGGATTTGTGCCCGGATGATGGCAATAGGCTCGTCCCGTATTACATGAGACTCAAACATAACTGGCGAAAAGTGGGTGTACTAAGGTACACGACTGCCTAACCCTTCTAGAATATACTTTATCTATATAGGAGGAGGTCGTGGCTAAGTAATAACAACCGCACGGGTCGATCTATCAGGTTAAGCTACGCTTGCCGGGGTTGGTCCGTGGATGGGTGACCATCTTTACATACCAAGACTCCTCCGTGCCTCGGAAAGCACGTTAAGCCGTTGGTCCCGGCTGTCATTTGTGGATCTTGGACAGTCATTACGGGTCGCCAGAAGCCCGAAAGTCTGACAACCAGTCTTACCAAGGGGTATCGTATTACCCAGTTACTGGGTTGTGGAGGTCAGATAGGCAGTCGCTCCATGTAAAATACTGGTATTCAGCTGCATCCGGCTAGACTGGAAGCCGACCCCAACATAGTTGGGAAAAGGCTAGGCAGATGATGATGTACTTTATCTATATACTCACAGCGGTCTGCGTCGCGGAAGGAGAGCCGAGCGAACAGCTCGCCCAGTAACACCAGGTCCAGTATCAGAGGGACCGCCAGGAGCGAGTCCTCACAAGTGTTGTGCACCACGATGGTGTTATGTCCGTGCAACAAAATCTCTGATGTGTACTCGTCCATGGCGCGTTTTGAATCCCCTGGAGAGAATATTGAGGTTATGAATGGGGAAGTATAATACTGTCAAATTATTTTTGTTACTTTCATCCATCGGCTAATGGAGTTTATTGCTAAAACTTCACTGCGAGATGGTGCTTATTTATTTATATTTACACCCATGCTATAAATCCTCTATAAAAGTTTCTGAAACAGTTAGCTTATTGCCAACATTAAAACATCCAGTGTCATAGTAACCATAATATCATCCAAACGGGTGTTATAATGTTGTACTGAATTTCATTATGCAACTCATTTAAAAAAAAGAACACTGTCATTCACGAGCGTTTCACTAACAAAGCACCGTAATTTAACAACAAAACACATTCGAATTCTAAAAATTCGAATTCACGTCGTACCGCGCCATTTTTGTTTGATATTGGTATTGCAAAGAAACTTTTATAGAAGATTCATATCATGGGTGTAGATAAAGTCTTGTATGCAACTGTAAATAATTATGAATTAAAACACTCATGTGATACTATTCGTGTTTAATACCCCTTATTATATAATAGTTGCATAAATAACTAATATAATACTTTAAGCACACAAATGTACAAAGGCGGACTTAATGCCATAGGCATTTTCTACCAGTCAACCTTTGGGTGATGCAGGGACAAACTTGCCGTGTTTTGTCTTGTCGCTGATTGAACAATTTACATTCAAAAAAACAAACTGGCAGAAATCGTAACAATTGTCTTCTTCTAATTTGAAGAGAAAGAGTACACTATATGTAGGAGAGAGAAAGAGTACACTATATGTAGGAGAGAGAAAGAGTACACTATATGTAGGAGAGAGAAAGAGTACACTATATGTAGGAGAGAGAAAGAGTACACTATATGTAGGAGAGAGAAAGAGTACACTATATGTAGGAGAGAGAAAGAGTACACTATATGTAGGAGAGAGAAAGAGTACACTATATGTAGGAGATAGAAAGAGTACACTATATGTAGGAGAGAGAAAGAGTACACTATATGTAGGAGAGAGAAAGAGTACACTATATGTAGGAGATAGAAAGAGTACACTATATGTAGGAGAGAGAAAGAGTACACTATATGTAGGAGAGAGAAAGAGTACACTATATGTAGGAGATAGAAAGAGTACACTATATGTAGGAGAGAGAAAGAGTACACTATATGTAGGAGAGAGAAAGAGTACACTATATGTAGGAGAGAGAAAGAGTACACTATATGTAGGAGATAGAAAGAGTACACTATATGTAGGAGAGAGAAAGAGTACACTATATGTAGGAGAGAGAAAGAGTACACTATATGTCGGAGAAAGTGTGAATTTAGTCAAAATGAAAAGCCAAGATGGCGGCTGCTCATTGGTGTATGGGTATCGTTTTCATAGTTTTCGAAGTAGCTAAAATCGATAGTGAGGTCAAAATGTAAAATTTTGTCTTTGGTTTAAATCACGTACAGCCACGAGTACCAATATGTATTCACTTAGCAGCTTTTAAAAGTGATTTTCTTCTACTGTATTGATTGTAATTTTATGTTATAACGAACATAGTATTTTGGATCCCATATTATTATGAAATAGGTATCATCTCAAAGTTGCAATCGTTATTCCAGGAAAAAATCGTTATTTAATTTTGCTAAGTGTATGCATATTTTTGCTCGCGAGTGTACATGTTTTTTTTACTACCTCTTTACCAGTGTAGCATATTGCTTATCATTTATTTAGCTCTTGTACAAAGAAACATAAAAGCTAACTCACCGACATAGGGCACATATTTGATGACGACCACGTGGTCGGGCTTCTCCCCCGGCTGGTACAGGATCTGGTTCGCCTCCACCATATCGTCCACCACGTTGCTCTTTGTGATCTGCAACATTAACATAAGGATTATGATCGGCGACATTTTTACTTTAGTAAGTCCGAGGCTGTTGTTAACTAAATTATTGTTGTTATTGTTAGTACTTAAGATATATTATACACAGAAGCATGAGATGAGAGCAGTGGTGGCCCATTGGTAACGGCCGCGACTTACGAGTTGTAGGTCGTAGGTTCGAACCCCGACAGGCGCTTTACTTTGTGTAAATAATTTCATCACCACTGCTCTCAAAACGGTGAAGGGAAACATCGTGAGGAAACGGCCCACTCCCTCTCGTAGAGAGTAGGCCTGTGTCCCAGCAGTGGGAACATTATAGGCTGATTATGTATACACAGAAGCTGTTGGTGTACCTTTATAAATAAATAAATATTTAACTACTGAATGAGTCAAGTTAGTAACTTTTACTAACCTCCTTGGACCGGAACTGTTTGGGGGCAGATAGATTCTTGCCATCATTGTTACCCAAGTGGTTGTAGCTCACGATGGATACTGGCTTCAAACCTGGGGACATAAAAATAGTTATCACTGACTGTGATCAGACTATCTTCATCATCTGCCTAGCCTTTTCCCAATTATGTTGGGGTCGACTTCCAGTCTAACAGGATGCAGCTGAATACCAGTACTTTACATGGAGCGACTGCCTATTTGACCTCCACAACCCGGTAACTGGGTAATGCGATACCCCTTGGCCCTTGGTAAGACTGTTTGTCAGACTTTTGGACTTCTGACGACCCGTAACCACTGTCAAAGATCCACAAATGACAGGCGCGACCAACCGCTTAACGTGCTTTCCGAGGCACAGAACAGACTATCTTATTGAGTATTTTACAATATCATTAACTTAGATACCAACTGAGCTCTGAACTGCAATTAGACGGTTTTTTCAGGAAATATTTACCACTGAAATGAAATTTTGAATCTGTATCAATAATTCAGCCATGATTAAAAAAAAACCTATTCAAATCCCATCCATTCACTGTTCGCACAGTCTTCGATGACGCACACACAGACAAGTACTCGTTATCGTACGTGACACACACACTTAGACACGATGTTTTGTGCGTAGTTTATTCAGTTGATATTGCGATGTCGACTAATTTATATTCGTAAAATGTTTCATCTTGTACAAAATGCAAAGAGGAATATGAGGAAGACCATTATGTCTTTCGATTTTTACTCACTAGCTTCCGCCCGCGGCTTCGCCCGCGTGGTATATCGACAAAAAGTAGCCCATGTCCTTCCCCGAGATGTCATCTATCTCCATGCCAAATTTTATGGAAATCCGTTCAGTGGTTTAGGCGTGAAAAGGTAACATACAGACAGACAGACAGACAGTGTTACTTTCGAATTTATAATATGAGTATGGATAATGGATATTAGTATGGATAATGATATGCTTCCTATAACGGGTGTAAAATAGTTATTTGTGCAACTGCTATATAATAAAGGGTATTAAAACACGAATTTGGGTTTATAGTATCACATGAGTATTTAATACCTAATTATATACAACTGTATATAATTAGGATGACAAGATGACAAGACAAGCAAACAAGATTTTATCTACACCCATGATATGAATCTTCTATAAAAGTTTCTTTGCAATATCAATATCGAACAAAAATGGCGCGGTACGATATGAATTCGAATTCGAATGTGTTTTGTTGTTAAATTACGATGCTTTGTTAGTGAAACGCTCGTGAATGACAGTGTTCTTTTTTTTAAATGAGTTGCATAATGAAATTCAGTACAACATTATAACACCCGTTTGGATGATATTATGGTTACTATGACACTGGATGTTTTAATGTTGGCAATAAGCTAACTGCTTCAGAAACTTATAGAGGATTTATAGCATGGGTGTAGATAAAGACACTTAACGAAGCCGAAAGTCACTTGTTATTTTTCCGTCATTGTGATATATTTTTTGTTCTGAACCGTACCTGGGAACCTTCTGTGTACGGAGTTATTGAAGGTAAGGTAAAGTTCTAACTTTTTCAGACGTTTAAAAAAAAAAAAGCAAGTTTTAAATGTTATAAAATTTATTTTAAATATCCCCATTAACCCTGAACCGTTGCATGCACCCATAAACACAATGTTTTGCGTGCGTTACGTTGCGCAATACCGTAAACAGCGATTTTTCAAACCAAAAATAAAAATCGTTTCCCAGCAATAATTTTTGTGCTATGTTACTTAACTTGATGTACAGAATGCGTACTTGACTGACGGCTATGCTATGGGTCTTTTTACACCCTGTATACAATATTTACAACACAACTAACTATTTACACTGGATACCAAATTAAAAGAGTAATTACTATAAAAATAAAAACAATAACAAAGGCGTCTCTCACTAAGTACTCGTCAGCATCGCTGTCATTCAGAAACGCGCCCAAAAGACTGGCAGCATTACTACGTTGAATGGCAAAGCTAATCCTAACTTATCCTTACTTTAAAATTATAAATGCGAAACTGAGTTCGTGTTAGTCGCTTTCACGCTAAAACGGCTGCACGGATTTGGATGAAATTTGGCACATAGGTAGACCATGACTTGGGTTAGGATATATGATACTTTTTATCCGACGGGATCGAGATTTGCGCAGGTGAAACCGCGGAGCGCAGCTAGGTCTTTTACAAATGCTTGTTACTAGAAAATGGGAACTCTTTTTAAGGTACCTGCGGCGTGTTTTGTAAACAAGTTTCCCAGTTTCTGATAATATTGATATAAGCATTTTCAAGGTCGGTAGGTGAGTTCGTAATCATGAAGAAAGGCGAGTTGTTATTATGAGAATTGTAGTAAGAGATATTATTCTAACGACACCATAGAATCTCAATCTCTCTTATTAGGTACTTTGTGGTTTATCATTGCATTTACTCTTACCCAGTTACTGGGTTGTGGAGGTCAGTTAGGCAGTCGCTCCATGTAATAATACTGGTGTTCAGCTGCATCCGGTTAGACTGGAAGCCGACCCCAACATAGTCGGGAAAAGGCTAGGATTGATTAGGGGTTCGTTATAACATAAAATTACAATCAATACAGTAGGAGAAAATCACGTCACCCTGAAATGACTTGTGAGGACCACTCAATGTTATTAGTAGGTGCAATCATAAACCAAAAAATCAATCTGCTGTCTGTCTCTTAAATTTGACCACCTTTCCGGTACACCCTGTATTTGCACTAATTTCTTCCCTTCTATTATGAAAACCCTCAGCCTTCATCAGTCCACTGCTGGGCATGGGCCTGTCCAATCGCGCGCCATTCAGCTCGATTCTTGGCAACTCTTATCGTCGAAGATCGTCGCTCCACCTAGCCTGAGGACGTCTTTCCTTACGTTTAAGCCTTGGCCCCTGCAAAATAATATGCTTTACTAACCAGCAGAGATCAGGAAGTCCACGAGCACGGACTTGAGCTTGGTCTGTCCGGACTTGAAGTCGTCCCCGGCTACGAATACTCCGCACATCTCTGCTCGTTCTACCACGCCGGCTACTAGCGTGTTCTGGGGCGAGCCGTTTATGTATATGCACTGGAATTTGAAGAAAAGAAATATTATTAAGTAGATTATATTATGTCTAAAAACTATGTTTAATCTCTGAAAACTAAATAAGACGGAGGTAACGACAGCGGCAGCTGCAAAGATACAAAGCACAAAACATATACAGGTGACAGGAGCATTGAGGTCCAAAAAAAAAAATTAAGTCCCTCGGGCCCTGGGGTATCCGAATCACCCCACAGGTATGTTCCGCGATTTTTCATAGTTTTCGAGTTATGAATTTTTGAGAATTTACGACTTAGGAACGAGAAAATGGGCAATTTTTTTGTGTAATTTGTCAATTTTAAGATTTTTCCACGTCGCTGTCTTTGAAGGTCGATTTTAGCCAACGTAGCCACATTAAGTACTACTTTATTTATTTGATTATGAAAACAGAGAGTCTGGCATTCTTGAAGCCTTCTTAGGAACCATGAAGTCACCTGTTTACATTTTTAATTTTCAAATCAAAACATTTTTAATTTTCAAATTAATTTTCAAATTACATTTTTAATTTTCAAATTAAAAATGTAAACAGGTTAAAAATTCAAGTCAATTCACCGAACGTTAATTGATCACTTTAGACAAACATTTTGATAACATTCATCACAGTTACGAAGCTGATTTTTTTATGCATAAAACTACTTATGAAATCTCGACGAATTCTTTTGTAAGTTGGTCATGTCGAAAATTCTCAAAAATTCAGTAAAAAAATCATAACTCGAAAACTATGAAAAATCGCGGAACTTTTACTACACACAACGTTGAAGCTCTTGGTCTTCATCTTGACGGTAAGAGATGATGGCCGAAGGTGGAGTTTCACCCGGAATCCTCAACCACAGAGCAAGTGGCTATCTAACCTCTAACTGCCGAAACACAACAGTGCTGTTAACATTGTTGTTATGGCGACAGACTTAGATAAGATGGTGGTGATTTTGTCATAAAAAAGTATTTGTTGATTAAGTCTATAATGCTATACTCACGTTCTCGTCAATAGCAGCGAGCGCGAAGATGGTGGAAGGCGATATCTCGGAGTTGTTGTCCCGCAGCGCTCGCTCCACGTTCTCTGAAGTATCGTGAATGCCCTCGCGCACCTCACAGAACCTAGGGCGAAAGATGGAAAGCTATAGCTTAAGAGGAAATAGGGTCGGTCTTTTCTCCATACAAAAAGTCATAATTCGAGGTTCGGCTCTCGTCTATTTCCTCCTCCAATATTGGACCAATTTGAAAGATATTTTATAAATTGAATAAGAAGGATATTTACTGTGCCCCTATGTTTTTCTTTTTTCATTAATGGTTGTCAAATTTGTACAATAGGCCTCTAATGACAGCGGTCTAAACAGGAAATTTTGAGCATTTTCTGAGGGGTCTAAAACATGGAACTAGTTGATATTTATTTTACTGTAAAAAATCATCCTTTGGTCATAAACTAGAGATAAAACAGCCGAGAGCGTTTGTATGGGGAGGGGACCGACCCTATTTCCTCTTAAGGTTTATATCTTACTAGGACAGCATGGTGGCGCAACCATCCATAGTCGCGCTGCCAGCAAAATATACCCAGCTTCGTGTGCGACTTCGATTCGCACTTGGGCGGTTTTTTGCTAACGTTGCGTAATTCAAATACCTGACGTCGCATATTCATTAATACGAAAGATATTCTGAGCAGAGCATTGAACTTGTCTATTTTAAGAATTGTCACTCGCAATAAATTACTACTAGCCATGCGTTTTTGTGACTTGTCGGTCGATGACGTTTCGTATATCATTAAAAGGAGATCATTCATTTTTGGCTAAATTATGAAAGTGCCGGCCAAATAAAAAAAATGATATATTCCGTTAGAACATGTTATTCTCTTCACTTTTCACTATTAGGACAAACCTGTACGGCAACTCCCTGAGCTGTTACACGATTTTGAAAAATACTGTTTTCAGTATATTTTGTAGTTAAAATAATAAAAAGTAATCTAATTAAAGTAATAGCTTGTAGTAATAAAACATTAAGGGAAAAACGTACTCTTTCGGAATATAGCTTTTTTTTTGTTTGGCACCTTCACCTCTTTAGCCTAAAAATGTACGGACGGTGAATGATCTCCTTTCATTCTTTGCGATGACTAGGCTGACATGTACAGACGCAACGTGTTCATGTCACACAATTGTACAGACGCGGACTAATTGATAATTTAATCAATTAATTCTGATGCAGATGTTACCAATACACTTTTGGTTATTTTTCTCATCACCTGCTCGATAATTTCAAATTATAATGACATGTAAACCTAACCTAAAGTAAGTCATTATAGCCCTAGGCTCTAGCCGAGCAATAATATTGTACTGGATTTTTATTATAACCGGGCAAGTCAATAATGTGATTTGAATTTGAAACCCGAACTAACAATTCCTATGAAAACTTTTACTAAAAAAACCCCTATTCGAACTCGGAGAACGGGTGAAAAGTAAAGCATTCTCCTTGGGGATAAACGTGACTCAGTCTTCGGCGAAAATATAGCGCCCGTGACATAAGACACTGCTTTACCTCCTTGGTGAATATTCTACTATTGTAACATCTATAAAACCTGCACCCATTGCGTAATACTTTTTTAGTGTTTTGTTTGGAAATCGGTTGTTTCTTTTTTGTAAAAAGCTTTTATTTTTCACTTTTTAGTTGTGGTATCGAATACGACCAGCACCTGCTATGTAAATAACAGAAACGGAGTCAAATAAGATATCATCTACATAGACCCCATTCCCGCACGTGGTGCGGTTATGGAATTCCCTTCCGCCTGACATTAGGGACTGCCAAACTGTTGCAGTGTTTAAAAGAAGAGTGAAAGAACACTATCTTTCCACTTCGTCATAGTTGTGTATGTATTTATTTCGATATATATTTATGAAGTAGGTAGTTATGTATATTATGTATGTAGTATTTATATTTGTATGTAAGTGTATGATCATATTATTTGTTCTAGTTTATTAAGTGAATTGTTTTGATTTTATGTATTTTACTTTCTCTTGAATTTTACACACGGTGTCTACATCTCTTATCTACTTTCCTATCGCAGGTGTGCTGGAAGAGATTTCTTTAGAAATAAGCATCACCTTTGTACGTTTTTTTCTGTTCTTTTCTTGTCTGTTTATTATGTGTAAATAGATATGTATATTATGTGTACATAAATAGTTAAATAAATAAATAGACTAAGTGGGAAAAATACGTAATTATTGTGGCCAACTCAAAAACTACGCAAGCATAGTTAATAAAATTTATATGGAACCACCTCTGAAGCATGGCCTACCAAACAAAAAAAGAATCATCAAAATCGATTCATAACTGGCGGAGTATAAAAAATAAAAATAAAACAATTGAGAACCTCCTCTTTTTGAAGAAGTCGGTTAAAAAACAAAATTCATAGGTCAAATGTATAGTTACCTCTCAGTATTAGCAGTCCAAAGTATGATGACTTTGTCCAGTTTGTTCTTGTCGCGGAAGTCCTTAATGTCGGCACGTACTTGCAGGTACTGCTCGTACCGAGTGCCGCGGATCAGGTTGGTGGCACGGTCCGCCTGAAACCAAAAAACAGAGGCTGTTTGTAACGTCAGCAGCTAAATAAGCCGCCCCTATGCCGTGATGGCCAGTGGATGTTTTTTCTTTCTCCGTGTATGAGAGTCGGGCCATCACCACGAGGGCAAGGAGTCAGGCAAGGAGCAGGGGGCAAGAGGTCAAATCCGGGCAAGTGCCAATGAGACATGTTTCATTCATATGTTCTTTCTGAATATATCTTGGACTTTAGTGACATCGGAGAAGGAAAAATTCCGTGAGGAATCCTGGATACGTGCAAAATAGAAGACTCAGCCCACTATCGACCTACGGTCTCCGGAGGGGAGTTATGTGGCGGCATCTACATCGCCACATGCGAACTACGCATCAAAGACGTCACACAAAAATCCTGACGTCACATAAATCCTGCATCGCGCAATTAAAGTTTACCGTGCAATGGACATATTACAAGATTCCGACATCAATCGTTGGGCAGTCGCCCGCCAGACACAACACCCGTCTGGCCGGGGGATCCTCCCTTTTGTATACAGGATGAGTGAACTTTAAACCGTTCCTCATACCCCTAAACTTGTTGTATCGGTAAAAATCTGAAGTTACCAACCCCTCTTAAGCAAGCGTGGTGATCAAATGCATGCCTTATCTGTATGAGATGAGACGTTTGTCCTGCAGCAGGATAATAATAGGCTGGTCCCTCTCCCCTACTCTTTCTCAGAAGTAGCCCGGAGTCTGGCAGTTTGCGGTGTGACACCGCCGTGACTTGGAAACCACGTAAAGCCTTGGTCTTGCGCCTAATCTCTCCCCTTGCCGTGTCGGATTGCCATCCCATCGGATTACGAGAAAGGAACAGAAAGTGTACCTGTATTTGCGCAAACACTTGTGCACTAGAGCAGTGTTTTTCAACTTTTTTCATGACACGGCCCCTTTAGTATGAAGAAATATTTCGCGACCCCCGGGGTACCCGTTGGTTTTTGTTTATGTATTTTATTTTGTGACAAATATTCAATGCAACATATTTATTAATTTTCATAAATTAGGGTTCGGATAAATACATAAGTAATTAAGTATGTAAAACACATTTTTTTACATCGAATGCGTCGCCAATAGCTAACGCAATTTACGCGTATACGTACGACCAGAGCCGATGCCACGATTGTTTGTTTATTTGATACAGATGATTACCTATGTCCTTTAGTTAACAATTTTCTTAATAAATCTTTTAAAACTTTGTTTTTTTTTTACTGCAGTAGCTTTCCCAACGTTTTGCAACTCCCCTATAGAGCTTTGTGACTCCTTTAAGAGGCTTGGTTGAAAAACACTGCACTAGAGTATCGCCAGCGTACTTGGCTAAACTCCGGTGAGATTGGCCGCCGAGAACGAAATTAGGTTTGGAGGATATTATAGGAACTACTGAAGTTAATTTAAGAAATGGTAATGAACTTTCTTATCCTTATGTGTTTTCCAAGCGTGGTATTATACTATTAAAGCAATTAATTCGATCTGGGGGCCTAAAACTGACACATTAGCAATTCCTCTAAAAGAAATTCATTTCCTGAATTTCCAGCTGTCATTAGAAATTCCTCTAATTTGACAAAAAAGCAATTCATATTGTGTGGACAATTTTACGAATCTCCATAGAAAACTGAACTGTCAAACAGATGAATTATATCGTAATATGAATCGCACGCAGATAATATTATGAATTATCAGTTTGTGACATTTTACGATGATTCATAATATTTTCCTATTATGATTCTGCCAAAGTGACGGTTTTAAGCCTACTGATATCCGTGTTTACTCACAGTAGGCGCGCATAAAAGCGCTATTGGATTTATCACGAAAGTTCAAAATCCAAATAGCGCGTTTTTATTTTAGCGTTCATTTAGATGTCTCCTAGTATTTGTGTTACTAAGTGGTTGTTTAACAGCTGAATTATAAATAAATAAGATAAATGTATTACAAACGTTTTACGACTGTAATTTCTAAAGTTCAGAGCCAACAAAGCATGGTCGCCATAAATAATTCATGTTACAACAATTTCCTGTCGCGATAACTTTACTATATAAAATAGCGTGAATAGCCAATAATTTTCCTTATACATAATAAATATTGATAAGGAACCTATTGAACTTTTCACGGAACATTAATGCATACTACGATTTAAAAATAATATTGAATGAAAGTGGCATAACGATTGGTACTCTTTGCATTGCAGCATAATCAGCCTTTCATGTTCCCACTGCTGGGACACAGGCCTCCTCTCTGTCAGAGGGAGTGGACCGTAATCCACCACGCGGGCCCAGTGCAGGTTGGCGGATGTCACACGTCTTTCAAAGTGTGATTTTAGGACATGCCGGTTTCCTCGCGATGTTTTCCTTCACCGTTTTGAGAGCAGCGGTGATGAAATAATGTACACAAAGTATAGCGCCTGTCAAGGTTCGAACCCACGACCTAAAACTCGTAAGTCGCGGCCATTACCACTGGGCCACCACAATAAAAAGCTCATAACACTACAAATTACCGACTTATAGATTCGCTCTTTAGCATTGCAGGCTTGTTCAGAAATCTCAAAACCCAGACAGTTTTAGATGAATAAATAAGTACATTAATTTAAGGATCATCACACGTGCAGTCTATTTCAACTCCCGCCAAAAATATCAGATAGTATTTACAATGTATTCTTGTTTATGTATTACTAGCTAATCCCGCGGCTCCGTCCGCGTGGATGTCTGTGTCGGTTATGATATACTAAAACCTTCCTCGAGAACCACTCTATCCATTGGTGAAAACAGCATGAAAATCGTTGATGTAGTTTTTGAGTTTATCGCGAACAGACAGACAGACGCGGCGGAGGACTCTGTTTTATAATATGTAGTGAAGCCGAATTTACAGTAAATAACTGGTTGTGAAAACTTATTTATGCATTGATAGTTTCACGTAAACTTGAATAGATACTTTTTTTATTCCTGAAACCATCAAAAACTAGTTTCGCAATGTAAATTCGGCTTTACACGCGCCGGCTATCAAATTGTCGGCATTATAATAGACTATTTCTTCAAGGCTAATGATCGATCGGATACTATTTTCAGCGCTTTCTTTCATTATAATCTATGGCTCCGTAGTAACATGGAATTATTTGGCAATCCCTTACTATGGACGTGCCAATTACTGGGTTGTATGTAGAGAGATTTATAATGTAGTAAATTGTTTATTATTTATTGCAAAATTGATCTAATTGTAATTTGTAAGTGCATGCTCTTCCTGTATAAGTGCATTTTTTAAGAAGCTACCAATAACAATGTATTTATAATTAGATTTAAGCAGCAATGAGAGGTGTGCAGCAGTAGGTTTTTTTTTAATTTATCTGTTTCTCGCAAATGAAAGGCCAGATGTAGGCAAAATCATATGAAATTTGAATATTTTACGTTTGGTTGGTTCATGAAAGGGCAACTGACAAGATGTGATTGAAAATTATCAAATCAATCAAAAGTGAAACTTTTGCATTCTAAACAATAATTCACTCAGCATCAGCGTACTCAAAGAAAAGGAGCAACAATGACAATGAGGTTTCCATTGGCTTTTGTACTTGTACCTATATTTTGAAACTAGAACACAATTATAGGCGGGTTATTTTTCAAATATGGAAGAATCAGAACCCGCGAACTGACACTGACATTGTTTTATAAACAGCCCGTCGAAGGCAATGGAAAATTTTATTATTCCACTGTGGGCCATTCATAGACAATCGGTCTTTGTAAACATACTGTCCGTTTATGATCAACAGGCCCCAGAGGCGGACACGTGTTTTGGAAAAAAAGTTTCTACACAATGGCGACGACCACACGTGTCTCAAGCTCAACGCATGGCTTGGTACAGAATTAGTAATATGTATTAATATAACATAATTAATCTGTGCACGATCTATAATGTTTGTAAATTTTGAGGAGTAGGCTTGTGTAAGCTCTTGTGAGTAATGGCACACTTGTGCTTCCTTTACCTACTCTGTATGTATTTAAACAAGCCTATCGATTTCATATTGGTTTTGCAAAGCTGTAAAGATAACAAAATAGCGAATAGATTTGTTGTTATAAATAAGTATGGGACACGTGCAACCCAAAAGACAATTATACAGGGTGAAATTTTATTCATGGGATATATCAACTAAGAGGTCATTGTACTCATCATTATGAACAACTTTCACTACAGGCACGATGCTGAAATCGCGAAAAAAAAATCGGCTGTTCCCTACATATAAGTTCGCATAGCTTGTCAAAATGTAGGGAACCGCTGTTTTTTTTTCGAGATTTCTTGTTTGGTCCCATAGTGAATGTTGTTCATAACGATAACCCCTTAAGAATTCAATTTCACCCTGTATATAACCATCATAGTGTGGAATAATCATATTTTCATAGACAAATGACTGATTGGACTAAAGTTGACTAAATGAAGAATGTTAATTTCTCTCAAACTCAAACTCAAAGCATTTATTTCAATTAAACCATTTACAGGCACTTTTGAATTGTCAAGGAGTCGGTCAGTCAGAAATATGAAGCTAGTTGCCCATTCCAAAGCGTAGTAGCGTACCTATGGAGGACACTCTTTTAAATCAAAATATGGTTACAATATATGGGTTACATCATTCATGTTGAAATTATACATGTGAGAACAATGTAAAAAGCACGTTAAAAGCGTCCGCAATTATAACATACAGACAATTCAAAAATTAAAATAAGTCTCTGTAAGTGAATCTTGGCAATAGCCCAGAACATGGTCGCACATAAGGAAGCGTCAAAAGACAATATAATAATTGTTTACAAGCGTTTTATAGATATGATTAAATATCTTAACACAAAAAAATCTAATAGAGCGAAAAAATGTTGCCACTACTAAATTATGCAACGAAATGATTATTGTTAACTGGCAATAAATGTGGCTAAGCAGAATTAAATTACAATTTCTCAATGGAGATAAAGTATCGCATAGTTTACACACAATTTATAGCAGAATATTATATTTCAAGAGGAATTATGTGTTGCTTTTTATTAAAATTAATTACGAACATAAATCATAATATCAACATGCATATTTTCCATAATCTTACGATTAAAGTTTCTGGACTATTGCCCGAGATAAAGTCAAAGTCAAATAATTTATTTCAAATAGGCACATACAAGGCACTTTTGAACGTCAAAAAAAAACAAAGAAATAGAACTGATTCTAGTTGGTTCCAAAAGGTAGTTTTCGTATGTAGAAGAATGGGCAAGAAACTCCACCGTTACTCTTAAAAAAAAAAGTTTTACAATATTTTTTATACATCAATTACATATTATATGTGAAGACGATGCACCTAGAATAAGATTACTGTACCACAATAGGTAGCAGATAAATTAGCGAACGAGTTTTGTAATCAGAGATCTAATAATTTTCCATTTATAGGCATAAAACCTCATTTACACGAGGCCCGTTTCTTGCCTGTAACATTCAATACAATTTAAGCAACAAATTACTTGCTGTCTAAATACTATTTAAACTGTGCAACCTTTATCGTTGCTTCTACTCTTATAGTATGCCACAAGCTCAGACCAAATAAAAAACCAAGACAGAGCGCTGCGAACAATACAGTGAAGCATGCCAAAACTACACCAACGCTCTGTGCATACACGCTCACACGCACACATTTACAACCATTTACAATCAAACTACACCAAAATATGTGCACACATGTTTACGATACCGGCTTCACGTCACTGTTGACAGCGCTCTGTTTTGGTTTTTTATTTGGTCTGAGGCCACAAGCAAATAAAACGCACCGTGTAAATCAGACTTACGAAATTAATTTTCTTACGTTTTTTTGCAATTTTCATGGCAATGTCAGGTTGTTCATCTTGATCAAAATAATTATGATTCGCGACCATAACGTTTATATATTTACAGAATTATAATCATTAGAATATCTCCAAGTTAGATTTGTTCTCAAATGTCATGATTTCACGAAAAAGCCATTCAATGGTATTCGAATAAGTATATGGAAATAATGGTTAGTAAGTAAGTATATATTTATTCTTATCGATTCATAATATTAGTTTTAACATAAGTATGGTACTTGTAAACAGTAGTGAGTCACCAATACGAATCGATAGCTACCAAGTCATATTAATATGAAACCACACCTATGCACCTAAACTAATATGTAGTTTGTTAGTAGGTACTGCACTTGACGAAGGGAACACCTGTTACTGTGTTATTACATAACGACTTCAAACTTTACTTCAAGCTTAAACTCGAACCAGGTATCATATTATGAACTTTACAAACTTAACCAGAAATTCGCATAGCGGTGGCAAGCTCAAGTGAAAAAGCCAAAATGGTTTCCGACACACGACACAAAATAGGCTATTAACAAATTAGGTTCATTGGATTCCCATAACGTTCCTGAAATAATTTCATGCACCGGTCGTCTTAGTATGATATGCTGAATTCATCCCACCAGTTTGCGGAGGGCTGTCCCTTACACCCTGTATATATACTTTGGAATATTTTTGTAATGAGACGGTTAAAGACTAAATATGAAGTCATTTATGTCCAGACCTTAGGTCACTGTCACAAGAGCTAAAATACGAGTTTATACAGCATACTCATCTGATAGAAATGGCAATATATGAATGCAAGCAACAGAAACGCAAGGTAGGAGTCTACAACGATCTTTTACATAAGTGCGCCTCTGGGATGTGTTCAAATCGATACTTCCACTTCTAAAGGTCGAGGATCATTTTACTTTGTCCATTTTACGATAGTGCTGCGCAATATCATTGGAATGCCTATCTATTTTTGAGAATTTTGTAGGAGGGCAGACATTAAAGGGTACAAGAGCTGCATAACCTTCTTCTAATATATAAAATTCTCGTGTCACAGTTTTAGTTGCCATACTTCTCCGAAACGGCTTGACCGATTTTTATGAAATTTTATATGTATTTTCGGTAGGTCTGAGAATCGGTCGTTATCTATTTTTCATACCCCTAAGTGATAGGTAGGGTATGATAGGGTAGGTAGGGTAGGTAGGGTAGGTAGGGTTAGGTAGGGTTAGGTAGGGTTAGGTAGGGTATGGTAGGGTTAGGTAGGGTATGGTAGGGTTAAGTAGGGTAGGTAGGGTAGGTACTTAGTGCTACCCGTGCGAAGCCGGGACGGGCAGCTAGTCAGCTTATAATATGCCCGCTGCTTGGACACAGGCCTCCTCTCTGTGAGAGGAGGGGAGTTGGCCATAAATCACCACGCGGGCCCAGTGCGGGTTGGTGCATAGAAGAGCTACATAAAGATAAGGGTCCCTGAAACGATCACTTGCAATTCAATTTTTACGTTACATAGATACATTTTGATGCGCAAATTGATCATCTACCAAATGCAGCGATTGACAATATTACTACAATTGCAAATGATCGTTGCTCGGGACCCTTATGAAATCGAAGCAGTTGTTCTAGTCTGATCGCTTCCATAATTCCTATACAAAGATTTTGAAGCTTTGAGCTTACATGTAAGCCCAAAGCTTCGATTTTTGCTCTGAATTGCTGGGTGAGAAATGTTCAAAATCTTTCTATGGTCCAAACCATGAGTTCGTTTTTGTGGAAAAGTAGGTAATACTGCGTTTATTCGCATATTTCGAAAAAGCTTGCAAAGGAGTGTTATTAGAATATAAAAATTAAATTAAAAATTTAAAAACCCCCGACAAAAACAAAGCGTCTAAAAAGTAAAAAAATAATATCATAAAAGTTGCAGGTAATATTTTGATCCAACCATCGTCGTGTCGGGGGACGGCTAATGCAAACGCCAACACACACTAGGCATAATGAATGTATGCTGTTGTGGAAAGGATCGACACGACGACTGTTGGATCAAAATATTACCTACAACTTTTATGATATTATTTTTTTTACTTTTTAGACGCTTTGTTTTTGTCGGGGGTTTTTTAAATTTTTAATTTAATTTTTATTTCCAGCTTTTTAAATTTTATATTAAATTACTAGTAGAAACGCTACGATCAACACGCAGCTCGCCGAAATCTGCGTAGCTGTACGTTTTTTGCCACAGTGAAGCTTGTTACCTACTAATTTACTCTCATTTATCTTTCCTACTCCATCATCAGACTTTGATCACCATCTATCTGTTACCTATTTGTTGAGACCTTTCCAATGGGTCCAAACACGATACCTCTGCTGTAAGTTCGTGAGGGAGTTGGGTATCCTGCAAATTCCAGGTGATGCTGCAGCATCAGCTCAAGGTTACTACATATATTCTTTTCATATCATTGAAATAAGAGACTTCTAAATTTCCAATCGATTAGACCTGTGGAAGATGCACATCACATCCATTCATCAACTAGAAAAGAGCTGATAATTTTCAAACGGCTGAACCGATTTTCTTGAATCATAGCTAAGAACACTCTCGATAAGTCACCTTTCAAACAAAACCAAAAAAATCAAAAACGGTTCAGCCGTTTGGCAGCTACGATGGCGCAGACAGACACACAGATACACACGTTAAACTTATAACACCCCTCTTTTTCCGTCGGGGGTTAAAAAGATTCGACAATTCGAATGAGATTTACAGAATCCCAAAAAAATCTAACACAACGTCATCTTTACTTTTTAAACATTATCTTTCAATTAATCACTTAGTAATTAAATTAACCACATTACCCCACCTGACCTACTCTCGACGCATCAATAATAACATAGCGAATGGTGTCAAGGGTACCTCCCCCTCCCTCTTTCCCAAGCATTATCCAGTTCTTCCTCTGTCATTCGCGCGCGCCACAAATCCTTTCAGCTATAATATGCTTTTCATTTGAATCTGTCTTTTTTAATGGACCCCCTGAATACCTTTCTCAACCCCTGTTAGATGTTTTCCTGTGTGTTACATTGAGGTACTATCATATCGTGTCACAATATTATCCGTAATACCGAAATCCTACGATCCGCGATTTTGCGGACGGACACCGACGAGCCCGGACGACGGACCGTGGGAAGGTGTACGTGCGAAGTATCGCAGACATCGGTGCGTGGCGATGGCGGTCTTTGGTCGTCTGCCGTGCGTGTACGTCTGCAATATTGTCGGTCGGATTCCACTATTAGATACGACTGAATTCTAGTGTTTTGCGCAAAGACTTGACATTTCTAGAGAATTTGACATCCTACCAATTCATTCGATAATTTGAGGTTCTCACTTCCTGTAACGGTTGCCATAGATTCCTGGCTTATTGGTGCCGAATCTGCAGGAATAAATATTTATCTTTATGAGACTGATACAAAATGAGTTGAACGAAAACGAAAGACGACTTTTAAAAGGGAGTGATATGAAGATTCGAATGACACTGTTTCGATGCACGCTTATCGAAAAAATTCCCGAGCAGTACGCTAGTTCGAAAACACATTGAATCCAAAACCTCTATAACGAAGGACGTTATCGCGAACTCGCTATGCAAAAAAACTTGTTGAATGGTAACGCTATCGAAATCCAGTGTTGCGTTAATTTGTCTAGGAAACGAACTGACGAGTACTGACGACCCCGATGAGACACACATTTTTTACAAGCTTAATAATTATTAGGTCGCTCTGTTCGTATGTTTTTCCAGTATTCTAAATGTCATCTATTTTTACAAGCTTTATATTAGCTTGCTCTGTTCGTATGTTTCCGGTTACTCCTTTTATCATAAATTTCAAGCACTTCCTGGCATCCGATTGAACTGAAACTTGGCATACCTATACAACAACCAAGATATTTTGAAAAAATGATACCATGGAACTGGTCTGATGATGGAGCAGGAAGTTGGCCTTAGGAACTCCTCAATCAAACAAGATAGCACCATCGCGTTTGGACTCATTGGCTATGTATTAACAAGTGCTAAACACTAGGTGGTGTTCAGGGTCTGATGATGGAGCCGGAAGGTTGCCATAGAGAACCCTTTTTAGTTAATTAAAAGCTTGTTTTTAAAAAGATTTTTATTTATATTATAATTCGAAACAGTTTCTTTCGAATCGTCATATCACTACTTCTAAACAAGTTTATACATCCCCCGAAAATGTTCGTATAAAAATTGAAGTCAACTACAACACGGCTAAAATTAAGTCGGTTCTTTTATGTTTAAACTGTTTGTTAAAGATAGCAATACTTTTAGTTAAACTGAATGCATGTTTACAATATACATTTCCATCGATTTTGTGTGGCAGAGAGTTATTTTAGAAATACGGTCGACCCGGCGCGGCGCCCTACTGTAGCGAGTAGTGACCATGACAATGGCTAGAGTGCATTTATACCTATTAACCCCGATAATTCTCAATGTATACAGAGCCGTAATTATTCACAAGGTCTCGCATAGGTACAGATAAATTATATGGCAGTAACAACAACGTACTGTACTAGCTGTATGGCTTTAGTTGAACGTAAAACGTAGTAGAACGTTTTACGATTCCTTTGATCTAGCACAATACAAGAAATAAACGCAAGCACAACGACAGCGCCCGCCGTGGAGAGGAGCAGTGCGGGGGCGCATCTCCCTGTGTGGACTCGACACGAACCAGAGGGCCTCAACAAGTGACAATCGCTTCCAAAGCGTTTCGTATTTCTACAACGACTTTCAACAGGATTGACATAAGCTTTTCGATAGCTTAAGTTAGTCCTATACAATTTTGCCTTTTCCATCATCGTTATCGCTGATAGAAATGTCACTTTATCTAGGGCCTCTGACCTATACCGATCTTAATAGTGTCATTAGGCGCCATCTCCACCGGCGAGAAAATCGAGGCGATAGTCTCGCCGTACCATCAAATTCAATAGAAACTATGAATCAATCGCCATACGGCGATATCATGGCGGCGATAATTTGAAGGCACGGCGTGACTATCGCTGCGATCCTCTCGTCCGTGAAGATGGCGTCTTAATATGAAGGAAAATTTTAAGTACAAATGTGGATGGTTATGAGACCGAGGGAAGACCAATGAAACGATGGAGGGATAGCTAGAAAGCGTGAAGTATGAAACAAAAGAATAGACAGAATAACAGATAAATAATCATAATCTGTCATTTTGTCTATTCTTCCGTCGCAAAACCAGTTTCTATTGTGGTTATGCTAAGCTTGCTGCACGAGTAGCATGACTACCGTAGAATCGGGTTTTGTCGACGGAAGAATAGACAAAATGACAGATAAATAATCACTATCTGTCATTTTGTCTATTCCTCCGTCGACATAACCCGGCTGGATTACCATGACAGACCGAACCGCGCGTTAACGCTCAGCCCTAGTTCTGCGGAGCCCCATAACCTTGACTGATCTTTTTACAGAATACCAGTCCAGATCAAGGATATTAATAATAACCGGAAAGTCGCGAAGATCAGTAGCGCAATTGAGTTTTTCCTATAAACTCTAATCTAATACAGAAAATTCAGCTAACAGTACTGTCCGTCACAACTCACACCATGTTCATGCCATACACGCTGTATTGACGTCACTCCGCGGCACATACACACATGACTCACATATACGTCACGTTACATAAGTGTGGTCTATTTCTGCGAATTACCGCTTGGTGCAATTCTTCAGGCTGTCCGTATGTACTTATAGTAGGTAATTTTTAGTGTGTACTATGCTACGGTAAATACATAAATAGTGATATATTAATATCACTATTTATATTCTACTTGTTTAGTTGAAGAAATTTTTAGGGTTGCGCAAGCGCAAGTTTGGTACAGAAATAGCTTTGTGGTATGCTGAGTGTACACACGGCTACACATCAAGCTATACATTTCCAGTTTATGCTGATCTCGCATTGTATAGGATTTCCGTACAATGCGAGGTCAGCTTATACTGGAAATGTATAGCTTGATGTGTAGCCGTGTGTACCAATGTCAAGAGCAAGGAACTTTAATATCTTTATTGTATTCTTGAAACGGCTTGTTTTATTTAGGATTCCCCAGAAGTTGAAAGTTGAAACATTGTTTCGAAAATGTGTAATGCAAGTTCTACAAATAGTTAGATATTTATACTTCTTTGCTTTTAATATGTATTTCAGGTGACATTTTAGAGGATACTTTTGTTATCAGAGTACATCTGTAAAAGCCACGAGACAATAATAGGAATCCGATTTTTTATGCAACAATGTCATGTATAAGCACAGTGTGTGGTAATTTATGTAAATAATTACTAATAGTTAAATAATCCAGTGTATAAAATAGCAAATAGAGTTAGCTCTTCAGAAAAAGAAAAAAAAAACGCTAAGTCACCATAATGCTCTAAGTTCAAAGTATGCAACTGTTCTATACATAATCACTACATATTATAAAATAAAGTCCTCCGCTGCGTCTGTCTGTCTGTTCTCGACATACTCAAAAACTACTGCACCGATTTTCATGCTATTTCCACCAATGGATAAAGGGGTTTCCGAGGAAGGTTTTAGTATATAATAGGGAATATGCATGTGATTCAAATATGGGTCAAATATTTTTTTTTTATAAACTATGTTACTTCAGAATTATGCCTCCATCAATATTTTTGAATAACATTTCTTTTTCAGCGAGAAATTATTTTTTTTAAAGTCCAAAAAAACAGTGGGTAATTCAAATACTTGAAAAGGCTAAGAGCGGATGTGACGTAACAATCCGATATAACAATCAAAATGTCAATGTCAAGTCAATCAACAAGTGTCAAGTCAATGTCAAACGCTCATAGAAAAAGGAGTGTTTGACTTTGACTTGACAGTTGCTTGTCTGTTTTTACGGACTGTGACGTCACCACACCAAGCGCGCCAAATGGAGGGCGTTTAAATAGCCCGGATCGGTTGGACATTTTTAAACATTTTTTTAACTACTTTAAATTGCATTTGTGCCGTCGAATTTTTTTTAACTATTATTTGACGATGTAAACTATCGAATAAAAATATTAAAAAAATACATGCATATTCCCTATTTGTCAAGCGGGCGTAGCCGCGGGCATCAGCTAGTAAATTATAAATTAAAGTAGCTTTTCGTGTCTGTCAGTGTGATCGCGTTGTTCTTCTAAACTACGCAATGGATTTTGATGCGGTTTTCACCATCATTTAGAGAATTTATTCCGGAAGGTTTATGTGTAGGTAAAATATATTAACTAATATAATGAAGGAATCTCGATGTTTTGACAAGTCGTAAAAACCGTGCGCGACAAGTCGGAAAAACAAGTCAAAAAAAAATTTTTTACGTGGCAACCCTATTTCATCGCCAATCTTAAGAATTAAAATGATCACGAAAAATATGGCGACATTATGCATACTAAACGGTTTATAGCGGCTAGTCAACGAACTGGAGTTCACACGGCAACAGTGTATTTAGCACACATTCATAAAACTATGGAATGCGACATTTTGTCTGGCAATTCTTATATTATTTCCAACTATGAAATGTTAATTAATTTTGAGAATTACAGTGTGGCCAGTTGTTTTAACCGAAAATCAATGCTGCGTGGTGGTTCACTAATCTTAATTAAAAGTTGTATTAAATCAAAAACCCGTAAAGACATAGTTGAACTATCGGTTGAACATAGCATTGAGCTGTCTTGTGTTGAGCTAGATAAGCATGTCATAGTGTGCGTTTACAGACCCCCAAATTATCAAAACTACTCTATATTTGAGTCAGTAATGGAAGATGTTTTGTCAAAACTTGCAACTGGGAATAAATCTGTAATTATGTGCGGGGACTTTAATATTAACATTTTAGAAAATAATTCTAATACCAGTAGATTATTAAATTTGTTTAAATCCTTCAATTTGTCAAATGTGTTTGTAGAGCCAACCCGAATAACTACGACTACTGCTACATGTATTGATAATGTGTTTTGTTGCTGCGACTATTTAGATAAAGCCATCGTTAATTATCTCCCTTCTGATCACAGTGGGCAAACCGTAACTTTTGAGTCCAACTTACCAATACAAAAAGTGCAGATTCAATTCAGACCAGTAACAGCTGTTAATTTAAATAAATTTAATAGCACTTTAGTTTGTAAATTAAGTAATCAGGACCTTTCAATAAACAATGCCAATATTTTGTATAAAGAATTCTTTTCGGTAGTCCAAACCGAGTTCAATAATACTTTTAAGAAAAACACTAAAACTATCAGCTCTAAGTTTTTATTTAGTGATTGGGCAACTAAAGGACTCAGGAAAAGTAGGGAAAGACTTTTCGAGCTGTATGGCCTTAAGCCTTATATTAACACAGAAACTTTTAATAAGTATGTTGCTACTTATTCTAGAACTTTTAAGAGCACTTGTAGGGCAGCTAAAGCCTTATACATTAGCAACAAAGTTAAATCAGCAGACAATAAAATACAGACGGTTTGGAAAATTATCAATAATGAAACGAATAGGAACAAAAAGCATAATTCCGATTACACACTGGAGACGTCAGGTGGCGGTCTCATTTGCGACAGCAAAGAAGTTGCTCAAGAATTTGTACATTTCTTTACCAGTATCCCACTTAAAACTACTGAAACCTTAAACTCCTCGCCATCGCTCTCTTTTGATTTAGTAAGGGCGAACGTTTCAGCCTGCCCGATTGAATTTAACTTTAAGCATATTAACCCCGTAACAGTAATAAAAGCTTTTAAGCAAATCAAGATCAAACTAACCGAGGATCTTTGGGGAATGTCCATTAAAGTCTGCACCTCCATAATTGAAACCATAGCGCCTTACTTAGCCTTAATATTTAATTTGTGTGTGGATCAAGGAGTCTTCCCGGATTTAATGAAATACAGTAAGGTAATACCACTTTTCAAATCCGGGGACAGTAAAGACACTAATAATTATAGACCCGTATCCGTGCTGCCGGTTTTCAGCAAGGTGTTTGAAAAGGTAATGCTGAATCAAATGCTCAATCATTTTAACACAAATAAAATCCTTCACGACCAACAGTATGGTTTCACCAAAGGACGTTGTACGACCGACGCCGGTGTAACCTTATTAAGACACATTTTTAACGCGTGGGAAGAGGCCCAAGACGCCATAGGAATCTTTTGTGACCTCTCCAAGGCATTTGATTGCGTCGATCACGAAACCTTACTCTTGAAACTTGAGCATTACGGACTTGGAAAACTTGCGCTCAGTTTAGTAAAATCTTATTTAAATGATAGACAACAGCAAGTTCAAATAAACGGTATCAACTCACTAGGTTTAAAAGTAAAAATGGGTGTTCCACAAGGCTCGATTTTGGGTCCTTTCCTCTTTTTACTGTACATTAATGATCTACTACATTTATTAAAAAATCAGCCACACATGGTGTTATTTGCTGACGATACTTCCTTAATTTTTAAGGTAGATAGACGTGCTACAAATTTTGACGAAGTAAATAACGCCTTACTGCAGGTCCAAAATTGGTTCACTGCTAATAATTTAGTATTAAATGGAAAAAAAACTAAGTGCATAAAATTTTCTTTACCAAATGTCAAAAGTAGGGATTGTGTGATTATATTGAATCAAGAGAAACTAGAATTCGTCGATAAAACTGTTTTCCTAGGGATCACGCTCGACTCAAGGCTACAATGGGGTTCTCATTTAACATCTCTTGCAGGACGGCTAAGTTCAGCAGCATATGCTGTCAGAAAAATCCGTCAATTTACTGATGTAGATACCGCAAGGCTAGTCTATTTTAGTTACTTTCATAGCATCATGTCTTACGGTATTTTACTATGGGGACGGGCTGCAGACATCGAGTCTATCTTTATTCTGCAGAAAAGAGCGATTAGAGCCATTTATAATCTCCGCAGGCGCGATTCTTTACGGGAAATGTTTAAGGATATTAACATCATGACGGTAGCTTGCCAATATATCTATGAAAACATCATGCACGTAAGAAAAAATTTACATCTTTTTAGTAAAAGAGGTGATAGACATAACTATAGTACTAGAAATAGGGACCTATTAGTTCAACCAGGTTTCAGACTGGCTAAAGTAGACTCATCTTTCATGGGGTACTGTTTAAAATGTTACAATAAAATTCCTCCCCACATACTTCAACTGAACGAGACGAAATTCAAAACTTGTATAAAACGCACACTATGCAGGCAGGCATATTATAAGTTGGAGGATTACATTTCTGATAAAAATGCTTGGCTTAATGCTGGTCCTGCTCCACAACCACAACTAACTAATTAACATTCGAAAATAATGTTGGAGCTGCTGAAGATTGTAAGACCATCTTTGCATTGTATAAACTCAATTTCCTTTGTATTATATAACTGCATAGCACAGGTGTGAGTACTATGTACT
Source organism: Lithophane semibrunnea (assembly GCA_947363905.1). NCBI lineage: Eukaryota > Metazoa > Arthropoda > Insecta > Lepidoptera > Noctuidae > Lithophane > Lithophane semibrunnea. The sequence continues at coordinate 3,523,146 of OX376203.1, read as the reverse complement.
ATAGAGCCATTTACCGGGTAATTTGTCTTTAATTGACTTGAATGTGCCCTGGCGGCTGGGAATGTCATGCTCACTCAAATGTCTCGCTGATGGTGGCGCGTGTGTTGGATCATTTAGCTCCCTTCAAAATGGTTGAGCTGAATGGTGCTGATCCATGCGTCATGTTCGTGAACGGGCGCCGTCAGTTGTGACTGGTCATCTCTTAGCTGCCATGGCTTATTTTAATTTTTGATTTGTTTGTTATAATTGCGGACGCTTTTAACGTGCTTTCTACATTGTTCTCACATGTATAATTTCAACATAAATTATGTAACCAATATTTTGTAACAATATTTTGATTTAAAAGAGTGTCCGTGGAGTTTCTTGCCCGTTCTTCTCCATAGGTACCTACTACGCTTTGGAATGGGCAACTAGCTTCATATTTCTGACTGACCGACTCCTTGACAATTCAAAAGTGCCTGTAAATGGTTTAATTGAAATAAATGCTTTGAGTTTGAGTTTGACTCCACAGAATAAAAACATACAAATATATACAGGGTCAAAGTAAATTAGCTAGCGAAACTGCAGACGTGATGGGCATCGATGTCTAAACATGATAAATAATAAAAAAAATCAAGTAAAAAAAACTAAAACCCAACTACGACTTAAAAGGTATAAACAAGACACCACAGACAGACAAATTAAAAATCCGGAGTCACACGTAATCTGTTCGATTTATGCCCTAACACGTGTGACTCCGGATTTTTAATTTGTCTGTCTGTGGTGTCTTGTTTATACCTTTTAAGTCGTAGTTGGGTTTTAGTTTTTATTACTTGATTTTTTTTAAATTCTTTTGGGGTTATAATATATATATTTTTGAAATGTGCTCATTAAGCCCTTTCATTTGATACCCAACATGGTACGATTAAACCATTTTTTTTTTTAATTTCCACACTTTATGTCCTCTAGAGGGCGCCATTTTTAATTTAATGTGACTTCACATAGCCTATAACCAGCGGACAATCACGACGCTTCTAACGATACCTCATTTGTCAAATTGTGATAAGTGGTTTGGAAGATAGGAGGGAACAGATGAACATACATACATACATACATACATACATACATACCGGTCAAAATCATAACCCTCCTTTTTTCTTCGCCGTAGTCGGGTAAAAACAAAAGAGATTTGATGATTTTTTTTGGGCGGTCACCGACCTCCTAGGCTGCGTTTCCACCAGAGATGTGCGATGGAAATGTGTCGTGCGAGGATGTCTAGCTGTGCTGTGAAAATTTGTGGGGGTTTCCACCAAAGCTGTGCGATGAAAATGTGCCTACGAGGATGTGTAGCGGAGCTGTGAAAATGCGCATGTGTGGTGCGAGGATGGATGGACTGGCTGGTACAGTATGCGCAAACCTTGCAACACACATTCCTCGCAACACATCCCTCGCACACATCCCTCGCACACATCCCTCGCACACATCCCTCGCTTGTTTTGTATGCGCAAAAATCTAGCTCCGCTGAGCCGTTTCCACCAGAGCTGTGCTGACCGAGGCGAGGTAAATGAAGTGATTCTATTGGTTCTTTACAAACACATCCCTCGCTACGCATCCTCGCACATCTCTGGTGGAAACGCAGCCTAATCTTGTTACTTGAAATAAGAGGTGACAAAATCTATTTTATTTGTTTAGATATATAGCTGCACACATCACATCTGTAAAGTTTACACAAAAAATCTCGATTACCCCACAAAAACCATCATAATATTTTTTTTCTTCGTTTTAAATTCTCTTTTACGCAGGTTATCCATGCAGTTTTTCGCCTATTTGAAATCTCTATCTCTATCTCTGTTAATAAAGAAAGGCTACTATACTGTTGAGGAATTTAAAACTGACAAATTGTGAATCGCCTGACCGTGTATCAATATCAATATGCTTGACGTACCTATATGTGAAATAATAAATGACTTTATACTCCACAATAATTATGCTTAGGCCTATATGACTAAAAAGAGAGAAAGAAGTACTTATAATGATTTATTTGAAATAAAATGTAATAATTAATTAATTAATGTTTAGTTTAACGTTTAATTGTAATAATTAGAATCAATATTATGTAATTTAATCATTTGCAGTGCCCTTACAGGGTGCATGTCTTAATACTGTGTCATGAAATTTTAATGCATGCCTACTAACCAGTGTTTTACATGTTAGCAAATAAATAAATAAATAAAAGTATTTTTTTTTAAGTAATCAATCCGGAATATTACAAATTGCTGTATCCACTTATATTAAACATATCCCATGGGCAAGCTAGCTCGCTTAACTATCCTTAACATTAATTCTAAAGCCGCATGCGTAGGCGCACTCATTGAGCAAGCCGCGCGTCCATGATGAATAGCTGACTTTGAAGATTACTCTAATAGCTGAATTGTATCAAATTGGCTTCGAATTACCGTGGCATACGATTCTAGTAATTGATTATTCACGTGATAATATAGACGAGTATTTCTTTTTCTTGACGGGCAAAATAACTAGGAATAAACTATTTAAAAAAAAATCTAACCCTGCATTTTCTACTGAATATTTTGCATAACTTAAAAAAGCATCCACTTTTATTCACACTGAAAAGGTGTTCGAATTTCGAAAAACGTTGTAAGCTTTCTAACGCCAATTTTCAGACCTATTTTACATGTATCTGTATCCTTCTATCCTTACGTTCATGTTTTAATAACATTTTATAAATCGGAAAGTTTGTGAATATGTTTGATCCTAAAGCCGATAGTCCACCCCCAGCTTTAGTTTAGCTCGCATAGTTGAGCCAGTTTTTCATACATGTGCGTCCACTAGGAGCGAGGCGTATTTATCGTCACAGATATTAAAAAATAGCAGATAGCAATTGCTCCTAACGATAAAAAATATCTGTTACATAAAATCACAGATCCTCAAGACTGTTAACGCGGTTGTCACTGTTAAAGCTTCGGATACGATTTTCGACTTTAACGAAAAGAAATAAAGAAGATATTCAATTGAGTTAAATACGTATATATCATCCGTACAAAAATAACAGGCTGTTATTTAATAACAGATATTAGGATCTGTTATTTTTTTGTCACAGTCACAGTGATCACAGATATCGTGTTTCACCTGTTAGAACCCATCTCTAGCGTCCACCGCAAACTATGCCAGCTAAGCTAACATGTTGTAAGTATGTAAAACTGGCTCAACTATACGAGCTAAGCTAAACTAACTTAGTTTAGCTGGCAGTGTACCCCGCGCAAACGACTAAACACAGATAACCCATGCTTTGCTATACAACATAGGATACCTTTTATCGAAAAAAAAATGTAGCAGTTTCCCTGAAATACGAATCAAGCTGCGTGCCACAGACAGTCATCAAATAAAGATAAAACTGATCCGTCACATACCTGATTAGCAGCAATGAAGTCAGGATCGTAAATAGCTGGGCGTGGCTTCATGGACGCCATCTCCTTTTTCAGCTTCTGTTGGAGGTCGAAGTCGATCACCTTAGCACGGACCATGGATTCAGCCAGGTTCAGAGGACTTATGTCCCAGCCGTCGATCACTAGGGAAAGGGGATTTTGTGTTAGGATCGTTATTTTTTTGGTCAGAGAGAGAGAGTAGGAGTGGAGTGGAAAAGTTATCCTAGGGCGACTAAAAATGTGGCGAAGAACACGAGGAAACGCGGGGTGATGCAAAAGTATCATATCATATAGAAATAGCAAGTTGTAATTCAAGGGCCCTGTTCGACACGTGTTTTGTCGAATCAACTACTTTCGGGCGGGCCCGTATCTTCGTTGACGGTTTTAGGTGGTAGACCCCCTAGACATAAGCTCCCCTCAAGCATCGCCACAACAACCTATCCTACGCTGCCCATATCCAGTGGATTCCCACGCCCTTTACTAGGTATTTCTTAAGATCGTGCAGGGTCGCAATCACAACACAACCCTGCAGGATCTTTCGGAGAAAGACGATGTCTCAATGCTAACTATCCTAATTAATATTATAAAATGCGAAAGTGAGTGTTTTTTACGCTTTCACGCTAAAACGGCTGAACGGATTTGGATGAAATTTGGGAAATGGGTAGACCATGACCCGGAGAAGAACAGACGAAATCGTGGGCAACAGCTAGTTGCTTATAATTTCATCGGAATTCCCTTTAAATCAGGGACCAATCGGAAATATAATAAAGAATAACGGAACATAATCGGAAATATAATAAAGAATAACGGAACATAATCGGAAATGTAATAAAGAATAGCGAAATATAATCGGAAATATAATTAAAAAAAAACGAAACATAATTGGAAATATAATAAAGAAAAACGAAACATAATCGGAAATATAATAAAGAAAAACGAAACATGGTTGTACCTCTACAATTTTTGTAAACCACACGGTGTATGCCAAGTTTATTCAACATCTAGATTCGAGAACATAAAAATTGGTATAAGTACTTACCCAAATCATCAGGGTGTACCATGGGCAGTAGTTGACACATCGGCACGTGCACATCGTTTCCTTTCTCGTCGATACCGAGACGAACTGTCGACGCTTGCGTGATTGAACCCCACCTGTTACGATATAACTTCTATATCTGGCGTTGGTGATGTTTTTCAGCAAGTTCAGGTGCATAGTGCTCGCAACTAGCTTGCGTGTATGACCAGATTTATGAACGTAAACGAAGCAAAGGAGTATATAAGTATCGTGGCATGTAGAGGTATTTCTGCCTACCCCAATGCGTCTTGAGTTTATGTATGTATGTAGTATGTGTCTGACATAACTAATCGATAATACTAACTAATAATATAAATGCGAAAGTGATTTTTTTTGTTATGCTTTAATAACGCTAAAACGGCTGAACAGATTTGAATGTTTACATGGCACATGGGTAGAACATGACCTGGGACATAGGATATTTTTATCCCAATATTCCCACGGGATCGAGACTTATGTGGGTCGCAGCTAGTACAACAATAATTCATCGAATGAGCATCCAAACTTATGCCTAGTACCAGGCCCGTTTCATGGAATTTGGTAATTGCCGCATCCCGTAATCTAATTTAGCAAGGTATTTGCTGACCTTGATGAGGGCCCTAGGGCCTAGATAGGTGACAATTGCTTTCAAAGCGTTTCGTATTTCTATTTACAACGACTTTCAACAGCACGTGTAGCATGACAACCATAGAAACGGGTTTTCTACGGGTTTTGTCGACGGACGAATAGAGAAAATGACAGATTCTGATTGTTTATCTGTCATTTAGTCTATTCTTCCGTCGACAAAACCCATTTCTATGATTGTCATTCTAAGCATGCAGGATTGACATAAGTTGGCGAAAGTCGCAAAAGCTAATAATTAATTTAAGTCTGAAATTGTCAATCCGCCTTTAGCAAGCGTGGTGATTAATGCTCATGCAGCGTTATTGGTTTTACCAATAACGCTGTAGAGATATGGAGTCAGATGTATAGGAACACTCAGTACTCTGTTTACACACGAAAATTGTATACAAAACTACAAAGCGACTAATTTCACTTCATATTTATGAAGTAAACAACCAGAATTTGATATTTCCTCGCGTATCCAAGACAAGATGTAAATATTTGGATATAATTTGCGCGTTTACCTTCATGTGGGTATCTTATTTAATAAGGACCAAAATGCGAAACTTCACAAATTACACGCATAATTTTACCTTATTTAATAGAGGTATCGTACCGTAATTTTCATGACTAACTTTGTATTATTATTCATCTTTATTACTTGGGAAAATGGGAAGGTTAAATTAATTTTACTAAGTACCTATATTTTTTATGCTGCGTAATCTTTATACGACTCAATCTGCCTAGCCTTTTCCCAACTATGTTGGAGTGGGCTTCTAGTCTTACCGGATGCAGCTGAATACCAGTATTTTACATGGACTTGGTAAGACTTTTCCTCTTGGTAAGACAGATACTCCATGCGTCAGGGATACTATTAAGGAAAACTCAAGTAGTTCAGCAGAACTCCATTGCTGGTGAGAAGAAGACAGCCTATGTGATGAAAAAGTGGAAAAACGAGCTGATTGCCATGATCGAAGTCCGGAAAAATAAATGATGGACGACTGTTTCCGTTTTAACATCGAGATCCATCCGTCCAATGCAAGTTCTAAATCCCATTAGATTTGAAGTTATGTGGCTTCATCCCTTTTAATTAAGTGACGGTGACCGTTCAAACATCTAGTTTTAATAGCGTTAGGTAAGACAGAACATAGATACATAATCTGCTTATAATGTTCCCACTGCTGGGACACAGGCCTCCTCTTTGAGAGAGGGAGTGGGCCATAATCCACCACGCGGGCCCAGTGCGGGTTGGTGCATATTGTCTAGGACAGTCGGGCGGAAACAGCTGCTACAGATATGTCTGGCGGCTTTTTTAGGACAAACCTTTTCAGTAAGGTGTTTGCTGACTTCTTAGGCTAAGACCCCGGAGCTTGCCTAGCAGGACAGAGTCCTTGGATCCAAGGTATTTTGGTGGTTCAGATACACTGTTAGCGCTTGAATGCTTAATAATATTTGTGTAACCTGTAACCTTCTAACTTAACAGACAGATGTGTTACTAGGGAGTTTGCTGCACCACTTCTTCCCAACTAAAACACCGGTGAAGTGGCGTTTTGGAGGACTGTCATAATTAAGTTTTAACGTTAAAAAATTTCTGAGTCTCAGGTCTCAGCCTAATATGAATAAATGACTTTTTATTTTATCACACGTACGCACGTTAAGCCGTTGGTCTCGGCTGTCATTCGTGAATCTTTGACAGTCGTTACGGGTCGACAGAAGCCCGAAAGTAACCAGTCTTACCAAGGGGTATCGTATTACCCAGTTACTGGGTTGTGGAGGTTAGATAGGCAGTCGCTCCATGTAAAATACTGGTATTCAGCTGCATCTGGTTAGACTGGAAGCCGACCCCAACATAGTTGGGAAAAGGCTAGGCAGATTGGCCGATTGATTGATTTTTTATTTTATGAATCCTAGATGTCAGGTAAACTTACCAGTTAGAATCCATCTTCCCATTCTTAGTGTTCCAAGACAGCTGATGTCGGTTGGCGAGCACGGCGGCTGTAAAGGTGGAGCCGTTGTTGCCACCCCAACCCACCAGCATCACGCCCACTCTGCCCACTCGACGGTCAGTGCGGATGCCCAGCGTTTTGCGGATTGGACGCGCCTGGGGAATTGCGGTCTTTTAGGAAACTTTTATGGTAATCGAAGACGGGATGCAGGAATGATAATATGATTTGGGCTTGTGAGCATATCTGTACGTCTACCTATATCTATACATATTACAAATTAAAGTAGCTTTTCGTGTTTGTCTATAAGTCCGCATTGTTCTTCTAAACCACGTAACAGATTTTGATGAGGTTTCCAGCATTGTTTAGAGAATTTAATCCGGAAGGTTTATGTGTATAATACGTAAATATGAAAGTTACATATAACTTAAAATATCGATGTTTTGTCAACTCGTAAAAACTGAAGCAGCATGCGTAGCATGACCACAATAGAAACGGGTTTTGTCGACGGAAGAATAGACAAAATGACAGATCCACAATCACAATCTGTCATTTTGTCTATTCTTCCGTCGACAAAACCCGTTTCGTTTTCGCGGAGCGGGTCGCTAGTAATTTTATAGAGGTATTTGTGAGTTTGTATTTAGGGAGTAATCTTCGGTACTTCTGAACCGATTCCGAATTTTTTTTCACTAATGTGACGTAACAGTATAGCAGAGGGTCATATAATATTTTTATGTCTAAACAGGAAACTTCACGTAGACGACGTCGCGGACAGTAGGTATAGCTAGTTCACAATAATTTGAGAGCATTAGTTCCAGAATATATAAACAATGTTGATAAGTCCAGCCTTATGTACACATGACCATTATATAAGTAACAGGGAATCTTAATAGTCAGCGCACAGAATCTAATGAATATAGATTCATGTAGGTAGCATACAATTGCAGTTTTATTAATAATTATGTGAGGGAATTTATGTGATCAAAGTACAGTTTTGCTGTATGTTTAGATTTTAGTCTTAAGAGATATAGGTACGTGTTTTGCTATAAGAACCTGTGGCTCAATTGCTAAGGCTTTTTGTTCCTGTCGTACCCAAACTGTGGCCGCGAAGACTACCGTTATTGGGCGTACCTTCAGCACCCAGTGTCACGAGCTAACTCGCCCCTCGTTCGGGCGCTTACGAGAGCCTCCCCTACCTCAAATTGCTTAGCATAATCCTCCGTTATGCCGAAAATACGCAAGCATCAATTTTGAAATAAATATATATGTTAAAATTGAGATCCTTTTTTTGACGAAAACACGATATCTCGATTGAAAAATAATTCAAAGTTACCTCTAAACCGAACTATAAACCGCTGGTATTCAAAAAATACTTCAAATGAGATCATGAAACTTTGCATAATAACTGAACTAACTATAAAGCAGATCTTATGTTTTTTATTTTTATTAATTACTATTATCTTCACCGTAAAAAGTAATTACCTAAACTATTCGAGGCTTGGAGCCGCCAGAACCCCACTTCGTCTCGCTCCCACTGGCCGCGAGTAGTATGGTGGGAGCGAGATAAAATTTGAGGTTGGGTAGGCCCTTGCAACATTATCACCAGAGTGTGACTTGTTTGCCGGGAGATGGATAGATGTTTGTCGTGAATGTTTAAGATTCTAAGAGACGAGAGATGAAAGATAGATAGTTAAAAGTTGTATTTTTCTATTGATTGGCTTGTTATCTATAAATTGTTTCGTAATGGCTAAAAATTTCGAGCTCATTTCGCTCGCAATATTTTTTTCAAGATTTCCGAAAAAGAGGCAAAATTTTAGATCTAAAAATAGTACTCTCTTTTTACAATCTATTTTTACTATTTTTCTACCCTCACTGAAATCAGAAATACTTCATTTCTGCAAAAAAAGTTGCCAACTTTAACCTCTTTATCGTGTTTTTAACCGTTAATTTCCTTAAAACAAGGATGTATCTATGACATTGTATTTTTTTCTGGCCTAAAATACACATTTGGCTTTTTAATTTTAATTGTAAAACCCTATTATTAGATTTTAGATATTATGATTTGGCAGTGCTTTTATGCAAATGTTTGATCAATTGAAATAATTCGTTCAGTAACTACATAGGTATTCCTTGCATAAAAAATAATAATTATCATTCATTAAGCCTCATTTCACGATGCAAGTTTCTTGCCTGTAGTAGCATACCATAAAATTGAAGCAACAAATGATTTGCACCAGCGATGCTGCAGATGCAGATTTTTTAACATCCGCGTATGCGGATTTTTAGTGGATCCGCGGATGCGGGTGCGCATCTCAAGCTTTTTTAAGGGATCCGATCCGCAAAGGCGGCGAGGTGAATTTCAAAATTTCCTACGTTTTTTGCAAATTGCAGCACTGTATCCTTTTATGTTGATCATAATTCAATTCTAATAAATCATAATTCATTATAATAAAATAATTACTAAATTATAATCATACTTATAAAAATCTATATAGCTCTCGAAATTTTATGTGCTTGATGGTTAAAAGACTATTTTGTGAAAATATTTAGAACTATATTGATGGTTTAAATAATTATAATTCCCACTTTGTTGATAATGATTTTACTTATATTAACCTTTTACGACCCATATCTGCATCCGCATGAGGTCCACATAGATATAAGCGATGCGGATGTGGCGGTTTAAAGAAATGGGGAAGCTCCGCAATTGCGGATGTGGATGCAAATATCCGCAACATCCCTGTTTTGAACCATCTGAACATTGTTTAAACAGTGCAACTTTTTATTGTTGTACCCTTTTTACAGAGACTGAGACAGAGAATATCCTGGAAATTTGGTTTTCCGTTTTCAACATTTTTGATTAGTTCACAATGTTTTATTATTATAGGCCTAGAGAATTAAAATGTTTTGCGATCAATGCTTTAGTTTATGTTTTTAATAAATTGCTATTGATTTTAAATGGTGTGTTAGTTTACAAAAGAATTGCCTCAAAAATATGAAAATTTAGGAGTGATTTCCACTAAGACTTATTTATGTGTTAGTACATAAATTTTCATAGTCATAATAAAATTGACTTTGTTTTGTAGTCCTATGGATTAACAAATCATGATAAGATCTAAAGTTTAAAATTGCCTCCACTGAGATGTCCATGAACACACGTTGATAACAGATTTAGAAGTCAGTTACTCAACTACAAAATGATGAATTAGATTCTTATTAGATTAACACATATTATTAACGAGGCATTTCTAGTTCACTATAATGATGTATCTCTGTACAAATACAGTAGCAACCTGCTCCTGAACATACATAACAAATTAATACAGCGTCAAAAGAAAATGCCGCAAAACACATTTCCTTGCATAACAACAAAAAATATGCTTACCGTCACCTCGTCGCCGTTTCTAGTCACCAGAGTTTCTTCATATTCGTAGTCCGAATAAATATAATCATCAGTATATTTAATGTTAGGGCTTGAAATAACCAAAGACGGTGTTTTTTCCATTTTCAGCGGAAAAAATATTTTCAGCTTTGTAATAGATCAGGAGATACTGCGATTTTAGCAACTCTGCTTAGAGGGATCTAGTTAATACTTGGCCCCAGTTAACAGTTTCAATGTTTAATTAATTGCAGAGTCGCCGCCACCAACAAATATCGACAAAGATATGAGCGAGCGATTCGTATTCCGGCAACACAATGTGATTGTGAAAAATGACGTGCCAAGGCCAACTCAACTGACAGCACACAACGTTAAACTTGACGTTGACGCATAGTGCTTGACAGCGGTATTAGTAGTGATGCGCCTAAACCATAAACCGACTAAACTAAAAACTCTACTTCAAGGTCTAATTTTGAATAAATAATTGAATAATAAAATTGAATATTCATTAAACTCTGTCTCGGAGCTCTTTAAATGAGCAGACATCCAATAATAAATAGTTCAGCTCCGTAATCTTGAATGTTTTGCCCAGACGTCGTGTCGTGTTGCAAGTCTGTTTCTTGAAGATTATTTGTCGAAGATATTCTCGTAGAGATAACCAAAAAAAATAAAGCTTGATTCATTTAGAAATTTAAATTGTAGTATGCTTTTGTTATTTTTTTTACGTTAAATTCGTAATTATTCCACCAGTTAATTCTTTTAGTAAAATTTCTTACGGGTTTTTCCATTTTTGTATAGAGGGCACAGCTTGGGGCAGGTAGGGCCCTAATTATTCAAGTGCGAAGCTCCTGAGGCCCTCGGCAAACCACTTAGGTATGATATAGTATATTTCATGCAATTTAAATGGTTGGTAATCTTTTCTGAGTCTTCTTGATTCCTATGATTCTGCAAAAGATTGGAATAAATACACCGGCTCAAAAAAGAGCACACACAGAGTTCCTATATTCGTACCATACTTTACCTTTACTGCTCTCTCCTCTCTCCCAACAAGGTACAATACACCTCTAATGTACATTATTAATTTATTAAACCTCGCCCACACTCGTCAACCTGCTTGGTCTATCTACATAGCACTGCTACATACACAGAGCACTATATAATACTGGGCTACATAGATAGAGAGTAGGTACCAAAGGTACAACAACCGTAATGTGATATAGAATAGATAGGTAGGGTAGGTAGGTACATGTTTGTTCAAATTCAAATGTTTAAGATCCGTGCCAGCCACAAGCCAACAGTAAATGTGTTTTTCTTCTCATTTTATTACTGGTTCATCAAAATGCCATACCAAATGATAAATACATTACTCATTCCAACGTGTAGACGGAAGGATGGAATCTAATACATGTATTACTATACTCTATGATCTAATAAAAACAAAACTCAAAATCCGTCAGCCTCTATTCTCCCGTTTGTGCATGTAGTGGTTGTGTGTATAAATATATACAGGTACAAATTATACCTGTGTACACTACACACTACTGTAGGTGTATGCCGATGTGGGACTGAGAAGTAAAACTCACGCACACATTCTCACCTCTAACTAACAATGTACTACCTACCTACTCTATCTAATTTATTTAGAGGAGGAAGGGGCACAAAATTGGGTTGAAAACTAAAAAAATATCTAAAACACAGTCATTTTAAAGTTTCTTTTGTTTAATTAGACGGCTCTAATAAAAAGTCAAATAAAAAGTCAACCAGATACATTTTTACTTCAATGTTTATGTCAATAAAACACCACGGTACGTGCTAGTGTATTTCCGATTCCTTCATGTATTGTTATTTTGGCGTATAATCTATGTATGTACGCACGTAATTAATAATAAAGAGAATCTATAAAATTATATACGTTCCTACACAGAAGATATGCTGCTTGCCTATAATACAATTTATAAAGTTGTATATTAATTACGGTATAATAAAGCATGCGGGGGGCGAGGGGGCGCGCCGCGCTCTCATATTCCGTATATTGATTGTGTGCGAGGGGGCCGGGGCAAGGAGGGGGCCACGGCGTGCCCCACTCTGTTTTTTACGACACGGCTTTCTGTGTAACATAATTATTGTATTAATTTTGTGAAATGTTTCGGTGTTATTTGTGAAAAATCGAGAAGTCGGTAAAGAGATTTGCGAGGTAAGAAATTCTCACCGGCATGCTTTTCGACGAAATTCCGTTTTGCCGAATAAAATATAAATAAAATTTTATAGCTTTAAAATTCCGTCGGCGGCGCGTACCTACGGTATATTACACTGTCATACCGCGTACGTATAGTGTTTTTTACGGGCATCGTTCTAAAAATAAGTTGTAATAATTATAATTTTATGTAGCGGTCGCAGCAGAGTCGGTTTTCTGTCGATTATCCATCAGTCGTGAAGAAGTGTGATTTGTGATTGAAAAGTGTATGTGGTGGTGCAGATGCAGGGGCTGGTGAGCGATAAGACGTTCCACTTGAAGTGGAACAACCACCTGCAGAACCTGAGCCAGCTGTTCACGACCATCTACTCGTCGTCGGCACTCGCGGACGTGACGCTCTCCTGCCGTGACGGCACCCTGAAGGCGCACAAGCTCGTGCTCTCAGCATGCAGTCCGTATTTCGAACAGATATTCAAGTAAGTGCTTGCATTATACATTGTAAAACGCATTCGTACTAGGTTTCCATTTACAAAATTGTGTATTTATTACACATCAGTTTTAAATCTGTTCCATTTGGTCATTATGACATCATTATTTATTCTAGTGAAGTTATTTTTAATACCATGTAATGTATACAGACATGAGCAAAGTATATTTTGTATTCAGCCTGGGTTTTAATGAGCAATTTTAAATATAATTCTATTTAATTAATATATGTACATAAGAAATGTTACATAAATGTCATAGGAGTCGAATATTTATACAATAATTACTTTTATTATCTTGTGATAACAGAAGAAAAATTATGTCTGGTTAATAAATAATAAGATAGTGTTTTATATTTAAATTACAGAGCATTTATTGTAGGTATGATAAAAATCTTTGTTTTTTTTTTTGCTAGAGACAACCCATGTCAACATCCAATAGTGATTCTGAAGGGGATCCCCTTCTCGGAGATCAACCTCCTTGTAGAGTTTATGTACAAGGGCTCGGTGGATGTCCAAGAGCTGGACCTGCAGTCTTTGATGCACACTGCGTCAGAGCTAGAGATCCGGGGGCTTGCATATGAGGCTAGAGATAATGCTGCACAGATGTTGAATGTGAACTTGGAGTATCCATCATATCCTGCCACTTCCGTGTCTGCACAGCCCACATACTCACAAGCTAGAACTGATGTGGAGAGACTGAAACAGGTGATTTTCCTTTGCCTATTATAACATTGTTATTCATCAAAGCTGGGCTAACATTTGTACCAAAGGTTTCTGTTTGGTGTTTTGTTGGTTACATTCATTTTGTTCATTACAGCTTTACAGTTCGATTCAAACTTAATGGCGGCTCGGAACATGAGGCGAGTCACTGCGCAGTAACAATTTCATGTGACGGCGGGAGTGAGGGGTGGGGTACTGCGCAGCTAAAAGCTAACTTCCGAGCCGCCATTAAGTTTGAATCGATCTGTACATTTGGCAGTAAACATTGATCTTACTTGGCAATACAATGAAGCTCATAGTTCTCAAGATATGCCTTAAATAAATTATTAAAAAAACGAAATGAAATCATTAAACTTTATAATGAAATTCTTCGTTTATGTTATTCATATTCAAATGAAGGTAATTAAAGTTTAAAAAAAACGTTATATGTACCTAATGTGAATTTTATGACTTGTTATCAAATTAACAATTAGGTAATAGGCGGTCTAGCTAGGAATATACAGATAAAAGTATGTCTAAGTCTTATCTGCTAGGCATTGTCCGTTTATACTCGGTTACTTCACATAAGAAACATAAGTAATTTGCATATCTTTACTAGTATCTAGCATTTATCAAAATGTTAGCATTAGACAAAACTTTGTTTCGCATAATAAACTCTTTTACATAAAATATGCCTACCTGATAATATACCGGAATCTGAATAGAATAGGTACTTGAATTAAAATAAAAACCATTCAAAATAAAAGTGATTCAAGTTCTTAAATGAGACATTGTCTCATGATGTTGTTAATTCTTTTAGGTGCTAATTGGTCAAAATAAAAATATTTTCCGTAGTTTTTACAGTTCCTGGTTTAACGGTCTTAGGATACAAGTAGTTATTTAATATGAAATAGAATAATAATCAATATATTTGTCATTCAGACATATAAGTGTAATTTATCGTTGGTTTTATTAAGCCCTTGGCATTATTTTTATTAGAAAAAAATCGACTTTTTATGATTTCATACACAAAGGATGAGGGGCCCCTGGGGGGGGTTATTGTATTGGGTCCCCACCTATGAAATTGGTGATTTTTCTCACAAATAGAGAACCTCGTCACTTCTATGATTTAAAACATTCATCAATCGCTTGGTATTATATTGAATAATGATCATCATAGACAACTACCAATAGTAAAAAAACCTTATTAACTTAGCCACCACTTATTTATGTCGCTTAATCTAAGTGGCATATGTTATCGAAGTTTAAAACATTAGTGTTAATAATTGTTATATAAATTAAGAAAATGTTAGTATGAAAAATGCAATTTCTTTTAAATTCCCCATACAAAACACCAATTTCATAGGTGGGGACCTAATATTACAGCGTGTATGTAATATTTCTAACACTGAAATGATACATGTGATGTAAAAAAATAAGCTGAACAGTTAATTTAGCTGAAAAAGTGGATGTTAAATAACCCATAGTGATACATTTTTATTGTTAAGGAGGTTCCGCAAACCACTTAAGATCAATTAAAAATAATTGCCTTAATTGAACTCACCATGATTATTATTTTTAGGCAAAATTATGAAAGCTACTAGAATGTTTTATATTATTTTGCATACCATAAAATAAAAATAAAACGATTTAAATAGTAGTTTTTGTCCAGCGGTGGGATAAAACAGGCAGATTGAAAAAAACACAGAGTTGGCTTCTACTTGTTAGACGTATCTACTTGTTAATCAGATAATTTATCATTAAATAAATATTATGACGTAATTTAGAGTTAACTCGTTGAGTCATGGTAATTCAATTTTTTCATATGCTTAAGTGGTGTGCTGACTATTCGGGTATTTCCTATACCTATTTTGAACATTATTATTTTTCTTAAAAAAGTAGCCTTGAACATTATTCTATTACTGTCAATAGTTATTTAAATTTCGAATCAAAAAGAATAAATATTGGTCGTGCAAAGGTACTTTTGTGTGCTTTGTTTGCGTAATATTTTTTTATAGATCTGTTTGACGTATAGTTGTGACAAAAAAAGATGTAAAATCCGGGTAATAATGATTTATTACGAATTTTACAAAATATAAAATGTTGTTTCATCATTATGCTGAAACATTTCTATAAGGAAATAACTTTGATTTTACGATAAAAATTGAGATTCTAAGGGCGTAAAGGCCTTCAAAATTAAAACGTAAATATTTCTTATTTCCTTTCGTATATTTAGTTAGTACTCAATAGGTTCTACCACCGGTCGGTACCTGGGACCCTGCTCCCGACACGACAGACCCCAATTTCATATTTATTTAAATTATTATTTATTAAGAAATATTTAAATTGTAAAGATAAGAGAAAAGTGAATTAAAGAGATAATAAAAAATATAAAAAAAATTGTGGCCTTTTTCGGTGTCACAAAAATAAAAAAGGGATATTTTCTGCAAAAAAAAAATCTGTATATATTGGCTCATCTAGGACTTCATCTCTCCTACCAATAGGTTTTCTACCAGCAGCAAACACATTTAAACAAGTCTAGTTGTTCTCAAGTTAACTGCAAACAAAGACTTACATGGCCATTTATTATTTTCTAGTGTAATATACCAATTAAGATTGTTCTTACACGTGTAAGAAACACAATTTAAATTATGAAATTAACATGCAATTGTAATAACAAGAAGAAATCTTAGTCATTTATTATTTGGCCGCGCCGTCATTGTTGGTGACTGTACATAACTGTGGGGTACATTCTTTTACAGTTATTGTATTATATGCCATTTCACACTGTTAATTTAAAATGTACAGCGCAAATTAAGAATAATATGGATGCTTTTACAGATTTTGGAAAAACCAGGCCGTAGATTTAAGTTTTTTTTTTTTTACAATATATTAAGTGTAATTGAAGTGGCTAGTAATTTTACATTTTAATTAATAATTTAGTTGAGCCAGTCAACAATTAACTTACTTAATGTATTTCCAAGGCCAAAATAAATTGGGTAGTTTCAGAAAATCTGATGGTCATGTCGAAGATAGTAGGTACAACTATTTTCACGTGACTGTCCGAAATTTTATTATTATCGTCATTCAAAATTTGGTGTGCACAAAATGTGATTGGAGGCTATTTATTTTAATCATTATATTATCACCATTTAATAATATTAAACAATATTAAATTTCAAGATAAATATATTGTTTTCTGATAATGGGTTTTGGAAGTAAAAATGTATAACAATTTCGCGATAATGTCTATTTTAATTTTAGCATTATCTTTTTATCCAGAATGCGATGGAATTTTCGTAGAATTACTTTGAAAAATATTCATATCATATTTGGCTATTATTGCTAAACATTTTATTTTTGATTACAAACAACCACTCATAAACGTATAAAAATCACGTTTATGATCCCTGATCGAAACCTACCAAAACTTAGGGGTGACAACATACTTCCGGGCAACTTGAGTACCGGGATCCGGGGAGTTCGAGTCCGGAAGGCCTTAACCTCGTAATTATGGTCTGTAGTCTGTACATACTCTCGTGACACTAAACACTGCGTAGACCGCTAGCTACTCGCTGCGCAGTAGCCCTACCCCTCACCCCCGCTGACACATTAAATTGTTACTGCGCAGCGTCTCGCCTCATGTTCCTACTAGATTACTTACCTCAATTCTAGAACCACTCTAAACTTTAGTTAAAAGTCTTTCTGTGGTAATGATAACAAGAAAGTCAGTCTATAATGTTCCCACTGCTGGGACACAGGCCTTCTCTCTCTGAGAGGGAGTGTGCCGTAATCCACCACGCGAGCTCAGTGCGGGTTGGTGACTGTCATGTCTTTGAATTTTTGGTTCTAAGACATGCCGGTTTCCTCTCGATGTTTTGAAAGCAGTAAGACTTGCCGCGAGACTTAACGGCTATTTAAAATTATGTTTCGATTGCGAATTCGGTCGTTACTGTAACCTTACCAAATGCGCAGTGATGCTGGGGCCACATCAATGGGAAACGCCGTTGGTTATTGCGAGAATTTGACAAAGGCATTCACATTGGCGTTTGACGTTAGGCGATTATTTGGACAACAATGACGTAGACCGTTGTTGTGGTCCCAGCATGAGTGGTAGACGAAACGATCGACATTTTGTTACTACCTTAGTACGGGCGACATTTCTCTTCCTACCTTCTGTCTGGCGAAGGGGCAGTAACCTCTCCTCCCGTCTAGTTTTTGTTGCATGCGGGTTTGATAAGGCCGCATATACATTGTATATATTTCCATTATTCTTAGAACAATGTAGAAGTCACATAGGTAATTACGTACCTATTATGATTCATTAGAAAAAGTAATATAATCATTTCCTGTTTCTTAGTTACATAGGTAACAGAATTGATTCAGTAATAGAATTCTCTATCTATTTTATAACAATCGTGATAGTTTTGTCGTAAAAATTGTGATAAATAAGACTAGACATTATTTATAATCAATGTGACTCGAATGGTTTTGGTCGTTTTTACAAAATTTATTATTTAGGTGTCCACAGCGATTGATGAGATAATTAGCGAAATATAGTTTGATTAGAATCACAACTAGTTCTGGTATAATTTATGAGTTAAATTATGACAATAAATATCATAATTAAGACGTATGAAAAAAAAAAACAATTTGCTTATAACCTTGATTGTTATGCCAAATTCAATGTTTACTGCTAAAATATATATTAAAAGTTAAAAAAAACTAAAAACCACACGAAACACCATCACGGGCAAAAACCGGGATCACCTCCAACCCCAAAAAAACCTTCCACTGCCACCCCTATCTAACGCTTACTTCTTTAACCCTATCAAAGCTTCACTAACCATCATCCAGACCATTACCTTACATCACAAATAATTCCTAGATACACATGTACCAGCAATCCATGATGCGAGCGGAAGAGATACGCCGACGTCGTCGAGAGGACCCGCCGACCACGCATACTGCGGTGAACAATATCTTGGCGGCCGCTGCCAGGGAGATGGAGGAAGCTATGCACGCGTCTCGCGGGATAGTTGGAGAGAGGATCGTGTCGGTCGGTGCTAGTATACAGACGGAGCATGATCAGGGTAAGTTGGAGATATCATACCTTATTGCCCGTCTACACTAAAGTTGGCTTAGTAAGAGCTTGAAATTAAAAATAAAAATTCATTTATTCAAACTAGGCTGAAAATCAGCACTTTTCGAACGGCAAAATAACATAAGACAGTCCCCCAAAACGCCCACCCTTCGCCACTTCCTGGTGCTTTAGCTGGGAAGAAGAAGCGACGCAACAAACTAAGGAGTTTGTTGCACCTTGAGTTAGAAACTCTAAGCCTTGCACCACAAATCACTAAATAGATTTAGCAGCGCTAAATGAATTTAAAACATCATTCTACTTCTGTCAATTGTTTGAAGATGACAGAGTAGCAGTGCTAAATGAATTTAAAACATCATTCTACTTCTGTCAATTGTTTGAAGATGACAGAGTAGCAGTGCTAAACGAATTTAAAACATCATTCTACTTCTGTCAATTGTTTGAAGATGACAAAGTAGCAGCGCTAAACGAATTTAAAACATCATTCTACTTCTGTCAATTGTTTGAAGATGACAGAGTAGCAGCGCTAAACGAATTTAAAACATCATTCTACTTCTGTCAATTGTTTGAAGATGACAGAGTAGCAGCGCTAAACGAATTTAAAACATCATTCTACTTCTGTCAATTGTTTGAAGATGACAGAGACACAATGATTTTTTAAATACGTTTCGTGTTATAGAGGTATGAGGATCAGGGTGTAAAGTTCGTTGCGGGAAAGTCCGAAAGGGATACCGGGACCATTGGCAACAAGCAACTGAAGGAACACGGGTGGGTTTTAGTCAGTGAAAGTCTGACACGTCCTCCCGCTCCGCCCAGAGCGGGAGAAGTCATTTGATGATTTGAAAAATGTTATATTTTATAAATCTTTGCCCGGTTATTTGTTTCTCCTGTATTGTGGTGATTACCTGTAGTTTGATACACTACCGGTATTAAATATCTGTGTGATTATTATATGGAACCTGAGACCAATCTGTCTGCCACTATTTCAGCCACTGCGTCAGTCGTACCGTAGATTCCTATGTCGAAAATTACCTAATAAATTTGAATTTCTTAGTAACAGCCCGGAGTTTGGCAGTTGGCGGTGTGATACCCCCGTGCCTCGGTGCGCACGTTAAGCCATTGGTCCTGCGCCTGATCTCTCTCTGGTCGTGTCGGATTGCCGTCCAATCGGACTATGAGAGTGAGGGAAGAGAGTGCACCTGTGTCTGTGCAAACACGCCTGCACTAAAATATCTCTCGCGCCGAAGGCTTAGTCTCCGTTGAGATTGGCCGCCCCATGGCCGAAATACGTTCTGGAGGACCATATTAGCTCTTTACTTCTTATGCTATTATCTGCAGTAGTTTCGCTAGCTATTTTAATTTGATCGCAGACGTGATGAGGTATCTCGTCGATATCTAATCATGATTATCATGTCACATGACTTATGGAAGTTCTGGAGTCAATAGGGAATATGCATGTGATTCAAATATGGGTCAAATATTTTTTTCTATAAACTATGTTACTTCAGAATTAAGCCTCCATCAGTATTTTTGAATAAAATCTCTTTTTGAGCGAGAAATTAATTTTTTAAAAGTCCCAAAAAACTGTGGGTAATTCAAATACTTGAAAAGGCTAAGAGCGGATGTGACGTAACAATCCGGGATAACAATCAAAATGTCAATGTCAAGTCAATCAACAAGTGTCAAGTCAATGTCAAACGCTCATAGAAAAAGGAGTGTTTGACGTTGACTTGACAGTTGCTTGTCTGTTTTCACGAACTGTGACGTCACCACACCAAGCGCGCCAAATGGAGGGCGTTTAAATAGCCCGGATCGGTTGGATATTTTTAAACATTTTTTTAACTACTTTAAATTGCTTTTTTGCCGTCGAATTTTTTGTTACTTTTATTTGACGATGTAAACTATCGAATAAAAATATAAAAAAAATACATGCATATTCCCTATTCTATAAAACCGACAGGCGACTAGTGAAGTTTTTTTATAGTTTCTAGTCCCCTATTGCGATAATGTGTCAATCTGCCCCCAGATTGACATACACGGCAGTGCCCCTTCCAAGTCGAGCAATTTTGTATTGCTTACAAATATGTCGCACTAGGACTTGGCCAGAAATCGCCAAACATGGCCAGAAATCGCACGAAATAGAGAACTTTGGAAGGAAAAAGGGGAGGCCTTTGCCCAGGAGTGGGACACAAAATAGGCTAAGAAAAAAAAAAGGTCTTGCTAGGACTACAATTAAGACTATTTATTTGCCCGAAGCTAAACACAGGTACAGGATGTTCTAAATGGTAATTTCTCCCAACAGTGGCTGCGTCATCAACAACGGATGTAAAGCTGAACGTTGTGGAAGAGGAGCGTCCAAAGAAGCGGACTTCCATCCTGTCTCCGGATGATGACAGGCTCAGGGCCAAGAAAAAGCCCATGACTGTACGCTTCCAAGACGATAATAAGACTGATGAGCGTCATAAGGTCACTTCGCCTGGTAAGTTTATATTTTTATCTACACCCATGCTATAAATCCTCTCTAAAAGTTTCTGGAACAGTTAGCTTATTGCCAAGATTAAAACAACCAGTGTCATAGTAACCACAATATCATCCAAACGGGTGTTATAATGTTGTACTGAATTTCATAATGCAACACATTAAAAAAAAAGAACATTGTCATTCACGAGCGTTTCACTAACAAAGCACCGTAGTTTAAAAACAAAACACATTCGAATTCGAAAAATTCGAATTCACGTCGTACCTACCGCGCCATTTTTGTTCGATATTGGTATTGCAAAGAAACTTTTATAGAAGATTTATATCATGGGTGTAGATAAAGTCTTGTATGCAACTGTAAATAATTAGGTAATAAAAGACGAATGTGCCTTATTATATAAAAGTTGCTTATACAGGGTGTTAGGGTAAACACCGTTATCCTTGAAACCAGCAGTTTGGTGTCATTTATAGAACGTAAAATCAATGGAAAATTTCGACTTTTTTCTTTTTTTTTTAAACTACATTTTACCGCAAGTTCGTTGCCCTATGCGCTAGGGCAACGAACTTGCGTCTCTACACGGGCGGGGGGTGCGGGACGTGACCTGACCGGCTGCGAGCGCCGACCCTCCCTCAGTTTGTCAGCTGTTTCGCTAGCGAGCACGGTGTCGGAATTTTTTTTTTTTAATTAAAGAAAATTACTTTTTTTGTTGTTGTTTTCGGTGATTTATTTTTATATTTAAGTCAATTACCCATGGTTTGAATGACAAGACTGTTTACCCTTACAGCCTGTATAACTATTAATTGACTACCTGCTGCCCAAAGTCTTTTTATAAAGTGAAAGTAGCCTAAGTTACTCCTTAGTACTACTTACTACCTTAGTACTTACTACTACTTAGTACTCCCTAGCCTAAGTTACATCAGCTATCTACCTGTGAAACTCCAGCCGTTTCTGAGATTAGCTGGATTAAACTGACAGACATTTTTTTTTTTGTTGTTATAACTACCTACCATGTGTACTTTCATATGCATTTAGTAAAAAGCTGGTATTTTGACATTACAAACAGAAACTTGCAATTGTAATATAAATAGACGCTTTAGTTTCTTGAATGTTCAAAGTTCAGGTGTATGGGGTACTCTAGCTTGTTTAATGCGACCAACTGTGAGAAAAGGACAGAAAGTAAAAAAAAGGCTCATATATTAAAAAAAGTCTGCATCATTAGAAACATAAAAAATTTTTAGAGCGTCAGTTCAATATTTCCCTTTATTTTTAACTACTTGCGCCGCGCGGTTTCACTCGCGTATGTCTCGATCCCGGGGGAATATCGAGATAAAAATATCCTATGTCCTGTTCCAGGTTATGATCTATCCCTGTGCCAAATTTCATCCAAATCTGTTAAGCCGTTTTAGCGTGAAACCGTAACAAACCAACTCACTTTTGCATTTATAATATTAGCTAGGATGCTGTGTGGTGCTAACCTGCGTGACAGAAATAGCCCTGACCTTACGGGGGTCGTTAAGTTTCAACCTGATTAGGAACAATTAAATTACAATCGCAATCTACCTCATCAGTTTGACGTGAAGCCCTTTATATATGGAGTGTAGACATCTTTTTTTTTTTTTACTGTCTCTGGTTTCTGGCGGTGGTGTGATTGGATGATACTATTTTTTTGTTCAACCAATCATAATTTTCAATGACTGATCAGAAGCTTGATCAGCAGGCGTAGCATGAGCACCGTTTTGTCGACGGAAGAGTAGACAAAAATGACGTTTCCTGTAGACAGTACGAGACGGCAGCAAAGTAGAAAGAGTCAACTGCACTTTTTACGAAATTCACTCTTTTACATAATTCGACTCAGAATTCTTTGTTTTACCATAGGATTTATTGTTGTCAGTGTGATTTTGACAGTAAGGATAGAAAACTTTCTTCCGAAATAGTCTACCTACAAACAGACCTAGACAAAGATCGTTAGAAATGAAAGACAAAATGACAGATTGTAGAAAGATTTCTACGGTGGATGTCAAAAATGAAGAAACAAACTGTCACTTTGTATAGAAAAAGCTATGTCTATTCTTCGTAGAGATAGAAAGCGCCATGCTACGCTTGTAGGATCTCAGAAGTTAGGAGCAGGTATTGAGCAGAAGGGAGGTTTCTTCGTCCTTGAAATCAACACGAAAATGGGTTGAAATGAAATGAAATAAAAAAATAAAAAAAATCTTTATATTACCAATAGCAATCAGACAAAAAAAATAGCCAAAATCTATGAGCAAATAAGGCTTTTATTATCTAGGTCACAATCATTTTAACACTCTGACTCCTAAACTAGGAACAAATGAAATTGTTTATTCTGTAAATAGAATATCGGAATCACTTTTACACGTCATGTTAAAAATATTAAATAAGCACGATGAGGTCGGCGTTTCCTATCTGACTACTCTGTGAAGAAAGGCCGAAACAAACTCAGAGGTCGCAGTCTCTTTTAAGGTCCAGACATAATCTTGGTCAGGCCATATGAGGACCATGTAGATTAGCGTCTGAAATGGTCTTTTGAGGAAAGAACCACACAGATTTGAGTGGACCTGTCCAGTCAGTGCAAGCATTTGTCAGTAACCAAGGAGCTCAACTCAGAGCTTAAGGAGCTCAACGACTCGAACAATACCAAAGAAAGGAAAGGTTGTGGTTTCTAAAGAATAATGTCGCGTAAATACGCTGGGTTTTTTTTTTTTTTTTTTTTATGTTGGGAATTCATCCAATGACTTCTCCCGCTCTGGATGGAGCGGAAGGGCGTGTCAGACTTTTACTGACTAAAACCCACCCGTGTTCCTTCAGTTGCCTGTTGTCAAGGCCCCGGCACATTTCGGACTAACCCGCTACCCTGGCAGAAAATAGTTTGGGCTGTGCCTAGGATGGTTTCATAAGACCTCCCCTATTTGTCACGTGTTCAGCAAAGGATAATTATTCAGTTTTTGATTCAGCAAAGGATAATTAATTACTTATTCAGATTTTTATGCCGCTTTTTTTCTCATAATAAATTAATACTGTTTAAGTACCTAATCATAAAATGTTATGTCCGATCCGACCTTCGTATTACCCATTAAAGTCGAATTAGGCTGGTTTAATTAATATTAAAAAAATATATACAATACCACATTTTTTTCCATTTTATACGAGTCGAAATTAACAAAGCGTAGCGCGAACCACAAAAGTAATTTACAAAATTTTTTATTAAAAAAAACTTATTTTATTTTATCTCTAATGAGTAATGATGTAGGTATTATTTTTTTTTTTTTATATTTTAAATTAAATTTGAATGTCACGACGAAAAATGTCTGAAGTCAGTCCGCCGTTGTAATAAAAAATCATGATTTATATTACCCTTCACTTAAAAAATAAAAAGCTAAAACAAGATTCTCAGTATATGGGATCATTATTTTTTTTGCGCTTTATAACGAGATGCTGGTTTTGTAAAAACAGTCCTTTTATGTCAACATTTTATTAAAGTTAAAATTCGTTTCTTGAAATAAGGTTTTATAATTTTGTTAGAAGTTTTGCCACGGATTATGATTTAAAAAGTTTAAAACCATTGATGCGTGATGAGCTAATTATTTTCCGTGTGTTACGGCCTATGATGGGCGTAGTTCATTGAAGGCTGTTGCGTCGGAAATAGTTTGATAGGCTCATGAACGCATAAAAGTGTTTGGTGCACCACTGTTTTTACCTGACTGCCCCAGAAGGAGGGTAATGTTTTTCGAGAGTATGTATGTATGTATGTTTGTATGTATGTATGTCTATTTCTTTGGCACGCTCTGTAGCCTAAACGGCTTGATGGATTTTAACATACGAGGTGTCGTTAGGTTCGTCTTAATTGTGGGAGTGACATAGGCTATATATTTTTTTTAAATATCATCTGGAAACAAAAAAAAAAAGGGAGGGGAAGCTTTTTTTTTAAAATAAATTACAATATTGGTATCAAATAAAAGCTATTAATGAGTTAATTCCAAATAATATACATTAATAAAACTAAAAAGCTTGAAATAAAACAAATTATTTAAAAAACAAAAAACCCGCCTGCAAAAACGCATAACTTAAAGGAGAAAAACAAGCATTATAATTTGTAGAATTGTGGTATTACAGGCGGGGAACAAACCAATAACCTGAAATATGGTGTAACTTTTGTTTGTTCCCCGCCTGTAATACCACAATTCTACAGATTATAATGCTTGTTTTTCTCCTTTAAGTTATGCGTTTTTGCAGGCGGGTTTTTTGTTTTTTAAATAATTTGTTTTTTGTTCCACAATAGCGTTATTGTGCGACGGGTTTGGATGAAATTTAGCACATGGGTAGATGATAATACTAGCTGTTGTCCGCGACTTCGTCTGCGATCCAGGATGAAAAGTATCCTATGTCCATCTCCAGGTCATGGTATACCCATGTACCAAATTTCATCCAAATCCGTTCAGCCGCATTTATAATATTACTAGCTTCCGCCCGCGGCTTCGCCCGCGTGGTATGTCAATAAAAAGTAGCCTATGTCCTAGGTCTACCCCTGTGCCTTATTTAATCCAAATCTATTCAGCCGTTTTACCGTGAAAGTAACAAACAGATAAAGAAAGAAACTCACTTTCACATTTATAATATTAGTTAGGATTACCTTAGGATATGAAGACCCTTGTCCAGAATAGCGTTATAACGTGCACGGCATTTCCATACGTTTTGTGGACGCGAACGTCCCCAATATCGTCACGTAAGAAATTATACAAGCGCACATTGTGTAATGAAAACCAGACGAAAGGTGAAAGTTTTCTTAAGGCAAAAATTCACAGACACTGGCAATCGCCATGCTTAGAACGGGAAGCCAAATCAAATCGTGTTTTAAAGACCCTTCCCCACTAGATCGAACACTTCGTACCTACCACCACCGCTTACAGCAGTATAATTTTAATCTTACTTCAGAGGGGGACAGCTATACGTCCTGTACAGCTGCATCTCTTTCCTACACTGAAGTAATATTAATATAATACTGCAGATATACTTTGCAATTGCTTGTGCCCAGGGATCATGCATTCTATGTTCTTTTTAGATAATTGAACCTAATTAATATAAAACATACGGTTGTAAATGGAACCCAAAATTATAACAATAATAAAATATATTATTAAATTATAAAATCGTTTCTGCAGCATAAGCTGCAGAAATCAAGTCATAAATATTCATGACTGTTTTTAAAAGTTATTAAAAATTCCAAACTTGTATATTTCTAATCAGATTTGATTTCTTTTTATTGTAATTTTACCTTTTTTGGCTCGTTGCAAAGTGAATGAAATGAAATTCACATTTAAAAATGTATATTTTAGACTGTTATCCATCTAACAATTAAAATAAAATATCATATTTTAACCTTCTTTGTGTGTGTACTGTGTTTATAGTAATTTATGCAATGATGTCATTTTCAAAATAGATTACAAATAAATGATGTCCACTTTGTCTATAATAAAATGAGGGATCGGCCGCAGGTGGTTTGAACCAAACACGAACTTCGGTCGAACATTCGGTGAAAATAAAAAGTTCACGTTCCAGTTTTGGGACGAATATTTTTTTAATAGCTAAATAAGTAACTACTAACAAACAATAAATAAATGCTTATGATTTTAGTTTGCTGTTTTAGTTTTATTATTTTAGTCAAAACAGTGTCGAATGTTCGGCATTTGAACCAAATGTCTGCCAAATGCCAAATTTCGGTTAAACTGAATGTGAAACGAATTTCGGCCCATCCCTAAATAAAATACATATCATAAAGTACTACTCTAAATATACTAGTCTAGATGTTATGTGTAGTATTCATTTATTCCTACTTTTTTAATAAAAAAGATGACCCATATCATCATTTATTCTATTTCCGTCCATCAAAAGTGATCTAACGTGTTATTTAGATTTTTTTATAAGATTTTTAGATATATTTTTTTACGAATGAGGTCGGTATTCATTTTTTAAAATATATATATATATGGATTCATCAGAGTTATTGAATGTTAGTTTCGTATTGGAATGTGCCCTTGCAGTGTGCATCGGCCCTTACACAACCATGTTTTAGATTGGATCGTTAATAATTATTTCCGTCGAATAACAATACGATTTATAAAGTTAAACTATTTATATTACAATGTTTGTTATTCATTCAGCGGCCACATAATGAAAATATTAACAATGTGAATGAATATGCACCTGCGTATTTAAAGCAAAATGCTACTTTTTATATTATACTTCATTTTTATTCGACGCCATTTTCGAATGTCGAATACGAGCTCTCGAACAAATTCTTGTTTTTAATTTAGAATAGGGCGTAGCTCGAAATTCCGAAATATGCTAACATACAAATTATTTCGAGAAGAAACACGTTCCGATTATTATATTTAAAACGAATTCTCCTGCCCTTAGTCATCAGATTTCTTTTTAAGTTGACATTTAAGTTGTAAAAGCACGAATTCTTTATTTAAAAAATGCGAAGTACAAACTTGCGAAATTAAAAACCTTGTCATTTCAAGAAATATTGGAGAAAAAAATAAAGAATGCAATTTTGTTTTATTCATGTATAACTTTTTAATTTTAAAATGTCACTGGGAATAATTGTTTTATTTTTTGTTCTTGTTCGAAAGTATAATTACGCTTTAAGAGGTTTTATTTGTCGACTTTATTATGCAAATATTTCTTGTTTTTAATTGTCTGCCGTTTGATTGATCTCGTTTGGTTATCAATATATATTTTTATACATTTAATTAATAAAACCGGTTAATTATTGTACCTAATTAGATGTTTCACATTTTATATCAATTTTATTTTTTTCTAATTAAATGTCGGGTGTTTTACAATATCCTAAATGAAGCCGTCACAGTAAAATTATTATTTCAAGACGTTCGAACGGAGAAAAAAACAAGACCGCTGTTATTTCTTAATTTATGCGATCTAATTAATTACAAATTGGAATCGGAAAAATATATTTAAAGAAGAAAAAAAATTGTATAATGATATAATTATTATAATGTCATGTAGGTTCACGCTGTGATTGGCGAATAAAGAAGTTACTCAGAGTACATTAACATTCTGATGAAACAATAAAAAGTTAAAAGTAAAATATAAATTATCTGTAAATGTTATGGTTCCTGTATACATTACTATGTAGGTATATAATCTGAGACTGTTTAAGTCCGTTGATGGATTATTACCGGTGATTTTCATGGACAATAATATTATTATGCATACAGACAGGCCTATTGGTTTCGTCCATACTCATACCTAGTTCCAACTCGCCCGCTTTTTAGAGTTCCGTACCCAAAGGGTAAAACGGGACCCTATTACTAAGATTCCGCTGTCTGTCCGTCTGTCACCATATCAGCGCTCTTCCTCTCATTTCGGAAATTTTATTTTATTTGACCTTTAAACACATTTTTGACACATTAGATTAGATATAAATAATAATAAGAATAAATTAGTATCTTACATGGAGCGAATGCCTATCTGACCTCCACAACCCAGTTACTGGGTAACACGATACTCCTTGTTTAGGCTGGTTATCAGACTTGGACTACCCGTAACAAATGCCAAATGTCTACGAATGCCAACCCGGACCGGGACCAACCGTTTAACGTGCTTACCGAGGTAAGGAGGGGGTCTCGATATGTACCTATTGGATGGTCACCCATCCACGAACCGACCGCGGCAACCGTAGCCGAACTTTCAATCGACCCGTGCGGCTGTTATCATTTAGCAACCTGTTTATGTAAGGTAGGTAGTATTTTGGTACGAATTATGTATAGGTACTATTTTACAATACAATAGATAGGTACCTAGTAAAGCAGTAAGTAAAAAAGTTTGATATCAAACGGAGCCATCAGCCGATATTGTAGCAAGAAACCCCACAATAGATCGCTCGCAAGACAATAATTTAGTATAATTTCCTTTCACAACATTTTGCACAATCATGGCCACACTGTTATAAACCATTGTGGTATATGTTTATTTGTTTTAACTCTGCCATTGTTCACATTTACATAGCTTCATTATTATATGGACTAGTTTTTCATACAGTTTCGCCCGCATTTTTTTGATTTTTCGCTATTTCGGAACAACATTTTAAATTGTACATCATTTTTTTTTTGTTCGTCCGTAGGGTCATTAAAATGTTGGTTACAACAATATCATAAACGTTTTCGTTACTTGTTATTTTTAAGTTTTTTTTTTATTTCTTAAAATCAGATAGTCTATTTTTTATCTATGAGTCACAATGTAAAACCCGACATCGCTAGTATTATTATAATATTTAGTATGTCTAGAACAGACAATAAAAAATGCTCGCTTCGTGTGAACGTACCGAGACAAACAAAGGAGGTTTTTATCTTTTCGAAATTATGATGACTTGAACAAAGTTCTGTTTGATTAATTTCCTATGAAAATTACTTGTACGGTCTACTTATCACGGTAGAAAAAGTATGTTAGGGCTATATTTAGTTGAAACGTGAAACAAATGTCGAAATGTATAACAGCCGGTCGATTCTGTAAAAATCTCACCATGAAAACTTAGGTGAAGTGAGCTGGAAGTGAACTGTCACAGCTTTATCATCAGCATTGCTATTCTGTAACCATCTCACCGCAAAAACTTAGGTGAAGTGAGCGTGGAGTGAGCTGTCATTGTCATCGATACCTACTGATGCTAAGGCAATGACAGTTCACTTCAAGCTCACTTCACCTAAGTTTTCATGGTGATATTTTTACAGAATAGCACAACAGTAGATGACAATGACAGCTCACTCCGCACTCACTTCACCTAAGTTTTCACGGTGAGATGGTTACAGAATAGCAATGCTGAACTGGTTTTTTGTCCTTTTGGCGACGAGCTAGAGTAGCGCGGCTGCGCGGCTGTCTCGAGTTCTAAATTAAAATGATTATAGTACTAGGAACAGGTAGTTAGCCTATTAACAGCGCGCGTCATAACAATCTGTATCCTTCTTAGATCTGTCTTGTACAAATTGCGCGGGAAGACAAACATTACATTAACGTCTGTAGGTTTTATTTAACTTTTAAAATTGGCTTAGGAAAAACACTGGCAGATAATATAAATGATTTAAAAAATCAACCAGTCTGCCTAGCGTTTTCCCAACTATGTTGAGGTGAATGCCAGTATTTTACACGGAGCGAACGTTTAACTGACCTTCACAAATCACAACCCAGTTACTGGGTAACACGATACCACCTGGTGAGACTGGTTGTCAGACTTTTTGGCTTCAGACTATCCGTAACGACTGTCAAAGAAAGATCTATGAATGACAGCCGGGACTAACAGCTTAACGTGCTTTCCGAGGCACGGAGGGGTCTCGATATGTAATGGTTGGTCATCCATCCACGAGCCGACCGCGGCGTAGCTTAACCTTCGATCGACCCGTGCGGTTGTTGCACGAGCCCCTCATTAAAAATGATTTTAATGACATGAAAAATAAAACATAAACGCGGTGAGTTCAAAAGTTGCAAGAAACGGTACCTACTTGACCAAAAAAAAACCAGACAAAAAATATAGTCTTTGTCTTTGCCGTCTAGATTTTGTCTTTAAAAATGTTAGCGAAGTGTACAATACGGCCGATATAACTTGGCAGTTCTGAACATAGGCTCTGCGAACTTTCGCGCATGTTCTCTCACTCACACTCGTCTCATGTCACCATTTGGTTCCTAAAAAATGTTAACTACGCAGCCCTCTGCGCGAAGTTCGGAACTGCCAAGTTATTTCGGCCGTATTGTAGAAAGAACATTTATACATATACCTACAGGGTCAAATTAATTTAGCTAGCGAAACTCCGCAGACATGATGGGTATCGACATCTAAACAAGATAAAACAAAAAATTAATTAATTTTATGTTTTTAGGGTTCTGTACCTCAAAAGTACACATGTATTTCTGAGACCCAAAGGCGGACGAGTTATTCTAATACCAAATACTAATACCACTGGTATACGTGTAACAAAAATAAATTAATTTTTAATATGGGGATTACGTTTTGGCCAATTCGTAAATTAAAAAAAAAAGTTTTGCTGACTGCACCGTGTGACATATCAAATCAAAGGGCTTGTTGCGAGGATCTCAAATACATTTTTTATAATTTTAGCATAAATACTTTTGAATATATTTAAGAAAATCGATGAAAATTGACCATTCCCCTCCTTATCTACGAAACTATTGAGCCTAAAATTTTGATAAAAATACAGACACTTATTATTCTATACTTATAGATTACAGGAAAACCTATGAGAATTCTAAATAAAAATGTATCCCAACTACGGAACGCTGCATTGTGCGTGGTCCGACAAGCACTTGGCCGGTTTTAATTTTTTTTGGGGTCATCAGCACAGGCGCGCCTTTTGTGTAGTCACTAAAAATATCAGTTTTTATAACGGATATTTTAAGTGTTTTTAAGTAAGCTGAAAAGCTTTCAGACTATTACTGCCGAATTCTCAAAACACTTAACAACTTTTAAGTCACCTATAGGTCTTATGATGTCTGTAAGGTGTATTTTAGTGTGTAGGTACTACGTCTAGTGACGTTTAAAGTTTTGGCGGGCCATTCTTTTTATCTTAAGGGCGCACCCTACCTCCGATTTTATCCCGCTCGCACCATACTACTCGCGACCTGAGTGAGAACGAGACGGAGTGGGGCGCTAGCGTCTAAAAGTTTAGGTAATTGCTTTTTACGGTGAAAATAATGGTAATTTAAAAAAAATAAAAAAATAAGACCTGCTTTATAGATAGGTCAGTTATTATGCAAAGGTTCATGATCTAATTTTAAGAATTTTTGGAATACCAGCGGTTTATAGTTCTGTTTAGAGGTAACTTTGGTATTTTTTTCTATAGAGAAAATTTTATGTAATCGTGTTTTCGCCAAACATAGGACCTAGCATCAATCCTCAACTTTCAACATATATTTATTTCAAAATTAATGCTGCAGTATTTTCGGCATAACGGAGGATCATGCAATTTGAGGTAGGGTGCGCCCTTAAGGGCACGTCTTCCCTACCATTACCGCGCCACCCGGTCTACTCCTTGAGAAGCAATGGCCTCTGTAGCCCCATGAAGCATTAGGCTCTAGGGGCAAATCTTGGGGTTCATTCGATTTATCGAGTCTGGTTAAACCACGCTGGGGTCGGTGCTATTCATTCATTCATTCATTCATAGTCTAGTTTTTCTCATAGATGAAACGCTTGGAAGTAACTATAAGATTAAAGAATCCTAACTAATATTATAAATGCGAAAGCGAGTTGGTTGTTACGCTAAAACGGCTGAACGGATTTGGATGAAATTTGGCAAAGGGGTAGACCATGAATAGGATATAGGATACAGGATACTTTTTATCCCTATATTCCTACGGGATCGAGACTTACACGGGTAAAACCGCGGGGCGCAGCTAGTATAAAATATTTTGATGGATGGAGATGGCAGAGGAAAACCAAAGAAAAGATGGATGGATTGTGTGAGGGATTTTATGAAAGAAAAAGGAGTGAATGATAGAGTTACTGCCGACAGGGAAAAAATAAAAGAAAAAAAATGTGTTGGGCCGCTCGACCCCAAGTAACATGGGACAGCGGCATAAAGATGATTAATATTTTTTTTCCCACGATGTGTCACCGACACAAGTTCATCAATTTTCCTTAAAACTAATATAATATTACTCAGAAACAGGTTTCCAAAATGATCTACATACAAAAAACTCGTTGGTTACCGAGACAATACCCTACTTCCTGATTCATTCATATGATTAAATGAATTACATCATAATTAATTCTCGTGTAGTTGTAGATGTCTAGATTAAAGATCATAAGCATAATCGTTTAAACAGGTTATGAGTCTCTAGAAGTGCTTAGTGCGTGCACGTGGTTGGGTTAAAAAACCAAGATTTATGATATAGTGTGCTTAAAGTGTATCATTATCTACACTAATATTATATTATTCTAAATATCCATACTTTATTATTATAAATTCGAAAGTAACTCTGTCTGTTTGTATGTTACCTTTTCACGCCTAAACCACAAAACGGATTTCGATAAAATTTGGCAAGGAGATAGATGGCATCCTGGGGAAGGATATAGGGTTCTTTTCATCGACATACCACGCGGGCGGAATTAAGTCTATACTAATATTATAAATGCGAAAGTGAGTTGGTTTCTTTGTTTGTAACGCTTTCACGCTAAAACGGCTGAACGGATTAGGATAAAATTTGGCATATGGATAAAGAAGGACATAGGATACTTTTTATCCCGATATTTGTGGTCTGACTGCCTGCCTTAGGCATTTTGCATAACCGTGAGCGTTTGTAAACGGACGGCGCCGCTTGTGAACTCTTATGAATACTTATGAATTTTTTTTGGGAATATTAAACAAGGGGATATTATCTATATTTTTAAGATAGGGCTATGTAGGTTCCTAGCCGGTAATCGGGTGTATTCAGAATCAGAATTTATTTATTTGTAAGAATGTAGTTTTACATGATATGGTGTTAGTATTCGTTAGTTCTATACATTCTACCACAAAATATATGGTATACAAATATTCAATTGTCATTCTTGACTAAGTACAAGTACAAAGATTTTTGATATCCAATTCAGTTTCAAAGCATCATTTTTTCTATCAAATATTGGGTCTTTTCGCTGGACAAGGTTTAAGGACCTTCCATGCATCTGTATAAGCCTTGTGTTCACCAACATTTACATCAACTGATTAAATATTTAAATTAGTTATATATTTAAAGAAGAATGGCAGGCTAGTATGGAAGTTTTGTACCGCTGTTAATTTTCGTGTTTTGTATTGTTTTTATATTTAGTCGATAGATAATATCATCAATAAATAGATTATAAATTATCCGATTTTTAGAAGTTAGGGTTCAAAAGTTATTTTACTTTATTTTATGTATGAGAGGTTACATTTTGAGGTAGATAAGTAGGTATATTGTAAGATGACAGTTGATTGTCAAATGTGATTGTTTACAAACTAAAACCTACTTAGTCACTATTATTCCTTTTATTCCTCATATTTAGTCTGTGGTTGATCCTGTCGACGTTAAGAACAGCCAAGATGCTCACCGAGTTTTATAGACTATTGCTAATAATTCCTTATCATTATTCATGGGTACCTCGAAAATGCATTCATATTTTACGTAAATAAGGTGCATACTATCTAAACCTTTTTTTAATAATATGTTGTATGGTTTTCAGTAAAATAAAACAATAGTTTTGTTTAAAAAAGCTTTTATTTTAATGCATTAAAAATGTTCGCAAAATCACTTCATCTAAGAAGAGAGCAGGTCGCGTCATACCCTCATGGCGAGCATAACTCAAGTACCAAATGATACTCAGTACATGCGAGCAGCACCCCACAGTTCTTAAGCCAACGATACAATTACAGCAATAACTTAATATTGCTTCCCGACCATTCATATTATTTCCACAATCGCATAGTGTTGACCAGGCCCTCACTCCCGTCTCCTAGAGCGTGCCGTCTCATGCTAGACAAACTCAGGTTGCAATTAATGTGTACAGTACACTCGACATCTCGTCGAAATCCAACACACTATGCACAAGAATGAAATTGAGCGTCCTTTCACAATTGTCACAACAATACCACTTATTAAGCGTCCATTCGCAAAGTAACGCCAACAATATCAATCGCTACGGAGGAAAAATGCTCAACTCAGCGTATCAACGTAATCAAAAAGACTTAAAAATGCATAAACGGATTCACACACAGCAATTCAATAAAACAGTAAAGAAGCCATTGACAAGTGACAGATGATTTTCTTGAAATATCATTTCATCAACCATTATATGGTTTTATTTTACACATGGCTAGTTTTGAAAATGTGCATTGCGTTTTGTTGTCAATAAATAAACGTTTAGTTATTTAATTGTTATCATTTTTAAAATCCCTTTTTTTAAACGTTTCCAAAGTTCTAAAAATATAATAAATACGTAAAAAGAATTACTTTAAGGTCCTTTATAAGTGCTGAATGTCTTATAGCGAAACACCAACTAAAGTTGGCGGTACGAAATCTGCCGTTCTCCTTTCCTTAGGACATTTGACATAAGTCAACTGATTTGAATGTTGGTGAGCATGGGTCTAAAACTCGCGCGTCACTAAACGTCGCTTTTCGTGTGTCTGACAACACAATGGATTTCGATGCAGTTTTCACCATCATTTAGAGCATTTCTTCGGCAAGATTTATGTGAATAATACATACTACTACTACTTATATTTAGCACAGAAATCTCTATGTTTTGACACGTCGCCATTGCATCTTTGTCAAGCAGAGGCTGGTCACTAGTTTACCATAAATAACAATCTTAAAGTACCTTATATTTGTGTCCTCAGGCGCTACCAGCAATGAGTCAAACAAACATGAGGACACGAAACACGGCGGTATTAAAGTGGTGCAGTTGGCAGTACTGCAGAAACCGACCAATAACGACCAGGACGATTCTGATGGTGAGCTTTTTTTAGGTATCGAGACTTTTATTATTTTTTTGTCATCATCATCATAAATCAAAGACCAAACTGATCGTTATTCAAACTATATTTTATGGGTCAGTGTTTTTACTTGTGACATTATGAAAGATACAATTTCATAAATGTGACAAATAAACATAATGACAGTCCGCGCGCGACTGTTAGTCACTGCCTGAGGTATGCGAGCGGTGAGACGGGGGAGAGCGCCGTTAACAAAATTGTCAGACTGAGTTATGTTGGACTTTGTCTACCTCCCCCGTCTCACCGCTCATGCGACTGCTAGTTACCTCAGGCGGTGACTAGCAGTCGCGCACGGACTATAGCAACATTTTTCTGTACCTGTCAGGACAATGAGCCCATTTCTGTTTACCTATACTATTCTACCACTCGTATACTCTTACAAAGGCAGGGAAAACCCTGATAAAGGTCGATTCACACATATCAGTGAAGCCACAGTTCCGACACAGTACCGGCACAGTGCAAAATATTCTTTCATACATTCTCATGCCTGTGTCGGCACTGACAAGTGGGGATGCGTTCATAGAGAATGTATGAAAGAATATGTTGCACTGTGCCGGAACTGTGGCTTCACTGATATGTGTGAATCGACCTTTATCAGGATTTTACCTATTTATGTTGAGCCTTTAATAATGCTTTTCGTTGAGAATTATCAATTCTTAGAACCACAAGTTTATCCATGTACTACATGATAAAAAAAAAGTTGCATCCAAGTCATCGCTCATTATCATGATCCACAACTTTTGACCTTCAACTAACATACAACAACTTTTAACAGAGAAAGGTGGCAACAAGATAGATGACGATGAGGAGACAGACTCCAGTGGCTCGGTGTCCGACTCCGCGACCAACGACGCGCAGGAGGGACGGCCTCACGTGTGCGATGTGTGCGACCTCAGGTAACTAGCAGTTCATTACATCAGTGGGCCTAAAACGGCCACAATTCTCTAAAAGCGATTAATTTCCTAAATTTCCAGCTGTCATTAGCAATTCCTCTAATTTGACACAAAAGCAATTCATAATGTGTGGACCATTTTACGAATCTCCATAGAAAACTGACAAACAGATGAACTATTTCGTAATATGAATCGCACGCAGATCATATTATGAATTGTCAGTTTGTGAAATTTTACGTTGATTCATAATATTTTCCTATTAAGATTCTGCCAAAGTAGCTGTTTTAAGCCTGCATTTAATACTTATTTCGTGGTTAAACGGTTTTTATAGCTTCTCTTTTTGAGTATAAAGAGTGCAAGTACAAGCAAATAAATCAATCTGCCTAGCCTTTTCCCAACTATGTTGGGGTCGGCTTCCAGTCTGACCGGATACAGCTGAATACCAATATTTTATATGGAGCGACTGCCTATCTGACCTCCACAACCCATTAATTTGATAATACGATACCCTTGGTAAGACTGGTTGTCAGATTTTCGGGCTTCTGACGACCCGTAACGACTGTCAAAGATCTACGAATGACAGCCGGGACAAATCAGCCACCTTAATGTACTTTCCGAGATTCATCGACCAGAGGCCTTATTGCGAGTTTCTTCCAACTATCTTCACTGTACGCATCGGCCGCGTCCGGCGCTCCGATTGGTCCTTCTCTGGCCTTCACTGGTGAAGGGCCAATCGGAGCGCCGAACGCGGTCGATGCGTAAAGTGAAGTTAGTTAAAAGAAAATCGCACTAAGGCCTCAGATGAGTGTTGTGGCGGGTTACTGCCCAACATTGATCTTTGGCAGGATAACCTAGCTTACGTGATGTCACTACAGTAACGAAACTGTCGTTTTATCCTCGGTCTCTTGGTTATCTTATTAAGTCAGCGGCTTCACTTGTCATTTACATACTATGTTATCGTCCATTTTCATCAGTTTACTTATATGATACGGACTCGCTCGCTCCGAGTCACGCGCCACCTGTGTCGCACCTCTTGAAATAGTTGGGCTTCGACTCCTGATTGTCGAGAGTCGATACACCTCAGTATACCATCCAACCCTGATCAGCTGACTGACTGGTCGCCGCCGGTAGGTTCCAGCGCTCGTCGCACCTGTCGCGCCACAAGCTGACGCACACGGGCGAGCGCCCCTTCACGTGCGGCGGCTGCGGGCGCTCCTTCGCGCGCTCCGACAAGCTGCGCGTGCACACCAAGATCTGCGAGAAGGTAACGGTTTGTCTATCCATCACCCACAGTTGCCTCTTTTTTACGGCCAGCCTTGATGGGATGTGGTCGCC
The DNA here is from genome assembly GCA_947363905.1 of Lithophane semibrunnea. Classification (NCBI taxonomy): domain Eukaryota; kingdom Metazoa; phylum Arthropoda; class Insecta; order Lepidoptera; family Noctuidae; genus Lithophane; species Lithophane semibrunnea. Next base: position 3,484,986 of record OX376203.1, on the reverse strand, counting down.
ATCTGAAGTTATAAAGCTTTGAGCAAGAGTTCCTTTTTTAACGAACGTGAGCACTTAGAAAGGATTTTTGAATAGGGGTTGAAAGTTTATATAAAAGTTCGTACTTTTTGCTGACGTGAAGTCCCATCGGGCACACAGATTGTTTCATAATAATTTATTCAGTTCGCTCGATAAGTCGAGAAGGTGAAGATACAGGTGATCAACTCAAATAGTTCAATGGAAAATAAAATGCATCCCCTTTCAGATGTCTACTGCTTCACACAACATTTCTAAGCAATCAATCCTCAAATTACAGGAGGACCCAACAGTAGACATGGCAAACGACACCCCCTCAACGAAACGCGAGAACAACTCGGAAGTGATGTCAGGCATGGTGCGGACTACACACCGCGAATCTGGACACTTAGGTAATATAACGCAAATACTCCAAATGACTTCTCCCGCTCTGGGCGGAGCGGAAGGGCGTGTCAGACTGTTACTGACTAAAACCCACCCGTGTTCCTTCAGTTGCCTGTTGCCAAGGTCCCGGTATCCCTTTCGGACTAATCCTTTTATGACTGCCTCGTTGGACTAGTGCTCGTCGGTCGCGAGCGCTACTGCTAGCGCTCGCGACTGCGCCAGCATGAGGTCCTGAGTTCGATTCCCAGGTCTGGCATGGTGTTATTGGGTTTTTCCATGTGGAATTTCTCAATAGCAGCCTGGAGTCTGGATTTGGGCCCGGTTATTGGCAATAGGCTCGCCGCTATTACATGGGACTTATAACATAACTGGTGAAATGTGGGTGTACTATAGGTACACGTCTGCCTACCCCTTCAGGGAATACAGGCGTGATGTTATCTTATGCAATCCTTTTATAGATAGTGTACTTGAGTTCCTAGATCATAATTATTTTGTATTGAATTTAATTTACTAATTTCATGCATTATTCAAATTAATTAATTAATTTCTTAAAATAATATCAACCAGAACAGACCAAAAGTGATCTTCGCGCGAGTATGCGGTCATTGCGCTCTTTTATACAGGGTGTTAGGGTAAACACCGTTATCCTTGAAACCAGTGGTTAGGTGTCATTTATAGAACATAAAATCAATGGAAAATTACGACTTATTTATTTTTTTAATTACTTTTTAACACTAGAGTATTTCACCCTTTCACCTATGCGCTAGGGAACCGAACTTGCGTCTCAACACGGGGGGCGTGGGACGTGACCTGACCGGCTGCGACCCCTCTCTCAGTCAGTCAGCTGTTTCGCTAGCGAGCACGGTATCGCATAGAAAGTTTTTAAAATCTTTTAATGAAAATAACGTTTTTTTTTTGTTGTTACTCGGTCATTTATTTTTATATTTAAGTCAACTACCCATGGTTTGATGACAAGAGTGTTTACCCTTACACCCTGTATGTATAGTTGCGCGATCATCAAGTCGTGTTTGTCAAAATTCTTACAAACGATCGTGTCGATAGGACGCGGAGTAAGAGATTTATGTAATTTATCTTTAAGAACTTTCTGTCCCTTGTTTTCACAAATAAATGCTCTTTTTATAGTGTTCACTCCTTCCGGTGACGTCATGCTGCCTCCCCGCGCGGCCGCTAACCCTGTAGTCCTGAACTCTACCTTGGAACCTGTACGCAATGAGATCAATCCTGATAACCTGCTGGACCCGCCCAGGCGAGGCCGTGGGAGGCCCAGGAAGACTCCTCTGCCGCTGACGCCTAAGATCAAGAAGAAGAGGGGGCGCCCGCCTAAGACTTCAATGGGTAACTGTATTTTTAATTCATAGTAAAGTCACAATTTAAAGTGAATACTGAAGAGAGGTATGGGTGAAAAGTAGTTGCGCCGAGACCAAAAAAATTGATATAATGGCAGGATAATGATGATGTTCACACAATTCCACGGAATAATAGAGGTTACTGATACAGGCTCATCTAAACTTTTAATTCTCGAATGAATACTGCATAGCAGACAAATTTATTATAATATTAGCTGCGCCCCGCGGTTTCACCTGCGTAAGCCTCGATCCCGTGGAAATATCGGGATTAAAAGTATCCTATGTCCTGTTCCAGGTCATGGACTACCCATGTGCCAAATTAAATCTAAATCCGTTCAGCCGTTTTAGCGTGAATGCGTTACAAACAAACCAATAAACAAACTCACTTTCGCATTTATAATATTACTAGCTTCCGCCCGCGGCTTCGCCCGTGGTATATCGATAAAAAGTAGCCCGTGTCCTACCCCGGGATGCCATTTGACGAAATCCGTTCCGTGCTTTAGGCGTGAAAAGGTAACATACAGACAGACAGACAGAGTAGAGTACTTTCGAATTTATAATATTAGTATGGATAGTTAAGATTTCCTAACGCATTGCCATGTTTTTCCAGACATGGAAGGCTGCGTGCTAACGAGCGGCACCGTGATGGGCCCGAGCCCGCAGATGTCGCACCTCACGCCGTCCGGACAACAGCTGCTGCTCAAGAGGAAGAGAGGCCGGCCGCCCAAGAACTACCTGCTGCCCAGGCAAGGTATGTACAGCGTCAGCCTATCGCCGCCCACTCGATACCCCACTGGATATAGGACTCTCCCCAGTTGCGCTACAGCACCTGGTCCTCTACATAATGATCAACTTTTATTATGGGACCAAAGCTGAAATCGCGGATTTTTTTTTTTTTACGAGTTATACGAACATTAATGTAAGGACCACCAGTCAGTCTTTTTTATGCGCGATTTCAGTTTTGGTCCCGTATTAAAAGTTGTTCAGAATGAGAGTAAAGTCACATCAGCCAGTCCGCGTTCACACCAAAAAGGTATAGTCGGCCGCCGATTGTGAGAATATATGAAAAACTAGCTTCCGCCCGCGTGGTATGTCGATAAAAAGTAGCCCATGTCCTTCCTCAGGATGCCATATATATCCTTGCCAAAATTTGTCGAAATCCGTTCAGTCGTTTAGGCGTGAAAAGGTAACATACAGACAGACAGACAGAGTTACTTTCGAATTTATAATATTAGTATGGATGACACACTATACTATGCGCGGTGTAGCACGATGCGGGTGACAGGTAGCGGAAAGGGTAAATTTATTTACTAAAGTTATAACTGATTCCGTATTTTACGGCTATGATACATATATACGAGATTATGTACATATTATGGATTAAGAGTTAATATAATCGTTTTGAATGACTATTTCATGAAATCATGACATTTGGGGATTATTCTAACTTACGGCGTTGTATTGCTGATTCTAATGTTTATAATTCTGTAAATTCATATTTGTTACGAGCGCTAATAATATTTAGATCAACATACAACCTGATACTGACCTGCAAATTGCAAAAAACGTAAGAAAATTTGAATTTCGCGGGCCACCCTAGCGCATCAATCTTAATGCCCTACGTAAAATCGTAGTTCATATTTTTATAATGTCCCCCACAATCCTAGTTTTTGCTTACATTAATGTGTTTCTAGACACAATTATACTATTTAAGTCCATTCAAATTGTTCTGACTCACGAGCGGAATGTTTTGTCATGAATAATATCCAACAGTTATTGTGTTACTCACTTACACGTGTTTGTATTTAATTTTTGTCTGTGTGTGTGTATTATTGCAATTTTTTTGTGTGTGTGTGTGTTGTGTGGACATATCTAGCTTGTGACAACAATATCATTAGGTACGTTTTAATGTCGTCTTGAATTCTTAATATTTTTATCAACTTTTGAAAGGTATTTTTTTTTTCTTGGAATTTATTAAAAGAAAGAAAAAAACAGGTATTGTTTGAGTTCTAGGGCATTGATTGAATGTTTATAAATATCATTTTAAATTGCATAGTTTGGCATTCATTTGTTGATGCTACTTGCTAAAATATTGCATTCACTTCAATTGCATTATAATTGCTGCAGTTTTTAACGTAATAAAAAGGTATTCGTTTTTTTTTTCATGTTCTGCAATAGTCGTGCACCAACCGAGGGTTCTCCTTGGATGCACTTGCATAGTGCATACATGGATAATCGTCGGTTTGTGCCTCAACACTTCAAATTGTCTTAAGGGGCTTCTGAGAGTTGGCTTCGGCCCCTCATACGCCTTCCGAAGGATCCTAGGTTCTCGCGATATATAAAAGATTTTATGAAAGTTGCGTAAAAAGTATAAAGTGCTAGATTATATATAATATGTCCACACAATGTTGCCTTTATGCATTATGCTTTTTTTATTGCGTTGGACCTTTTCTCTTGCTTAGCTCATTATTATTGCCAATTATTTTGGGCTTCAAACATTATTTCCTGCCTGGTTCTTGCTGCATGGCAATATTATTTTTTTCAACTTTTGAAAGAATAGTTACACAGTATAATAGTTATATTCTTAATGGCGGCTCGAAAGTTAGGTACTCGCTGCGCAATACCCCACCCCTCCCCCCCCGCTGACACATGACATTGTTACTGCGCAGCGACTCGCCTCATGTTCCAAGCCGCCATTAAGTATGAATCGAACTTTAAACAGCGTTTGAAATAATACACAAAAGGATTCACTTACTGATTTAAAATATAATTTAACATAATAATTAAATTTCGTGAAAAGTAAAATTTTAAGAGGTCACTTTAGCACTTTATGATTTTGTGAAAGGAACCATAGATTGAAATCTTTCGAAAGATGCAGTGCAGTGCTCTTTAAAGTATTTAACAAATCTATAAGAACAAAATACTATACAGGGATTTTGTTAAAACACCAACAACCTCTTAAGGAGTCATTGTAGTCACCATTATGAACAACTTCTACTATGGGAACAAATATGAAATCGCAAAAAAAAAAAAACAGCTGTTCAGTGCATTTATGTTCGCATAATTCGTCAAAATGTACGGAACAGCTGTTTTTTTTTCGCGATTTCATATTTGTTCCCATAGTAAAAGTTGTTCATAATGATGAGTACAATGACTCCGTAAAAGGTTGTTGGTGTTTTACCAATAACCCTGTATATAATATTGCCCCACTGCAGAGCAACAAGCATAGATAAAAAATCGGTATACATACTTGAAAAAAAATCTCATGCCTTTTCGAAGCCAGTTAATGAATAAATTCTAATGAGATTAGGTTCAACGCTACCGCCAGCTAACGCATAAATCTCTCTCTAGGTATGGATATGGATATATCGACTCAGTACGGGCTCGCGATCAACAAATTTTGTTAGTACAAACCACTTTTGAGGCATGATAGTTAACTAATTGACAAAATTGGGAACCAACGTCGGTACTAAACGGTATTTGTTGTTATTGGCTTGGGTTTTACGTGGAGTGGTGGAGAAATTCTATGTTAGTTTATGGGCAGACTAGCGTATTAAATACTTGCTGAAAAGGCGCATGAATATTTCACTGGGAATGAGTAAACTCTCACAGAAACAAACTTTAAGTAATATAGAGTTATTGCGTCGAGGAAAAGAAATGCAGAATAGTTTAAACCCTGGTGTTATAATTTATTTTTATAGCCTATAATGTGTCCCACTGCTGGGCACTGGCCTTCCCGTTTTCCTTCGAAATCTCTCTATTGTATGCGATTTCTGTTTATAGTTATAAATACCTATTACTATTAATAAATACTTATTACTTGTAACTGTAAACTCAGACAAACACAGACATTTCTTTCTGCCTTTTACCCGACTGCCCCAGAAGGAGGGTAATGTTTTTTACTACATTTTAAGAACATTTTTAATGGCAAAATCACTTAATTCTGCCTATGCAATTTAACTTAATAAAGTTAAATCAAGGTATGGGACTTATTTTTCTCGTCAACTAAATTCTAAAATAAGTGCCTCAATCGACACAACGTTTTGTTTTAGTCTGTAAAACCCTCGCCTGATGATAAAATCTTAACATAATAAATAATCCGCTACGATGCTCGGTCTGCATATATATTATATTGTAAATGTACTAACAAAACTAATCCTTACTAACTTGTCTAATTATATGTAACACGGGAGGTGTAAATATTATCAGAATATATGTATAAATAAGTATTTATTGTACGTAAAGCTTGTGGTTGTGAAATGCTTCCTTATCTAAACAAACGCACAAAACACTGACTGTGGAAATATCCGAGCGGCTTCATGAATATGGATGCACCCAAAACAACTAATATGAACTAAGTAATTATTCCAAAAATATTGAAATGAAATCGTAAATCTTCCAGACGGACGACCCAACGAAAACTACAACGCGACCAACCTACCCTTTGGCGACTTCTCCTACCTAACCGAAATGATATACAACCCGCTGGCGTACGGCTCTTACGGCGTCACCAGCGTGGACCCCGACCGCAACGTGGACACCGACCAGAGCCTCAACACTGACCAATCGCACGACAGAACCATCGACGTCTCCGACTCTTCTTCAGATGACGACGACTCCCGCGTCGAGCAAGACGATAACGTCCCATCCGTCGCCATGGAAACGCAGATCATGACCGTAGGAGACTGCCAGATCGTCAAACTACCCCCCAATAATGATGAAAAGGAAGAAAAGATGGAACAAATCGTTGAGACTAGTACAGTGTCGTCTTCGACGCCGTCTTCAGTCACGATCACGCCCATCACAACTGTCGGTGACTGTACCATCAGGCCTGTTGAGAACACATAAGATTTCACACCCATTTTCGTCTACCCTGTATACTTCGGTGATGTACGGGATTGAAGATATGAGCCTATTGCTGCAGACTGTTATTTAGCGAAGATTGTGTGTGTGTAATGAAGGTTCTATGGTTTTTATATTTTGCAAGATCTCAGATTGAGAGTCAATGCAAGTTTATAGTTATATGTTGCGATTTTTGATGAAAAATCATATGCGGTTTATATTGTTTTACGTAACACCATATTGTGTTAAAAAGTGTTTGTTTTTCATTGCAATTTATGTGTATCTGCATTTGGGAAATTCTAAATTGCAGCTTTTTCGAGGTGTCGTAGGAAAGATTTCTAAACACTATGGGGTAGACATTATTGTGTAATAATTATTATTATTGTGGTAGCATTCACTTTGGAATTAAGTGGTCGAAAACACACCGAGGTTTTTGAAGTGTAATTTAATAATTAGGCTGGACACATACATAGTAGAACGGGCTAGTACTAAAATCAAAATGGCGATTTGTTATCGTGCTTCCTTAAACTGAACTCGACCAGTTGAAATTCTTCGTCACAAGTACAAGGCCAGTCTGTCTGCCTTTTGATCTCTCGGTGCTTAATCTGTGGAGCCTTAGCAGTGATGACGCTCAAATTCTTCCAGTGCAAAGCGAATTTGCTTTTAACAAATGCGTATACAAGGTGGAAGGGACATAAAAATTGCTGTCCAATACATTTTGACCGCGTAGGTATTACAGTTGTCTATGAAACACGAGATTTCTTTTTGAAGTGAAAACTTCTTTAGGCGCGTGGAGCACTTTTTGGGTGAACAAAAATCATGAAACTCGCGTCATCGTCACCCTTGAAGAAATGTTTTAGCGCCATCTACCGTCTACCGTTTGAATTACGTTGAGGTTACGCATTGTTGCTTGGTTTTCACTTCCATCGGTAGTCCCCAGACTGCCCCGCATGTATTTTATAGCTGACGTAAAATTTCTACGCCTGGGAATCTAGAATCATGTGCTGAATTCATGATTACAGTTTGCGCGTTGATGCCATACTGTATAATTAAATAATATACCATTGCATGCAAAAGAGGAGTGACACTTCAAATGATAACTTTATGAAAAAAAAAAATTAATCTTAAACTACCTTCAAAAGTTTAACATAAAAGTCTTCCTAAACACGGTAATGCTACTACAATGATACTCATTTATAACTATAAAAAAAAAAGAATTCAAGTGACTGTCAAAAATGCATTTAGAATTGGTGGTGATGAAATATTTATTTTATTGGTCAACTAATGTACCATAATGCCATAAGCTTTACATAATTTTAATCGTGATACTCAATTAGACAACTTGTATACTTCTCAGAACAAAATATTAATGTCACAATGTTGTTCTGTTGTGTATTGTGTGGGAGAAGTTACATATTCAATACATTGGCAAGATATTTGCAAGGTAATTCGCTTCTGCTATAAGACCCCTTACTGATTGAAGCTGTATTAGTTAAAAAATCAAAGTTTTACAGTACAACTATTATCTTAATGGCACTCGGCAAACTTCGTGTTTCTTCAGTCGTCGGATTTGTATCAGTTGCCCTTTGCATTTGGTGCAGACGCTCTCAATCGACTTGGAAGTCGTATTACTAAGTACTCTAGGAACTGATAGAATCCGGCGACTGACAAAACACGAATTTTGCCGAGGGACATTATGAAAATAGTTGCATGTTACAAAAATTTCATAGTTGCCATAATGGTGCTTACTCCTAATGATTATTTACAATCAGTGTTTTGACACGGTTCGTTAATGCAACTCACATGAAAACAAGTTTACACACTATGAAGTAACATTAATAAAGGAAATAATTACTTCAGTGTTCACCTAAATAGATCGACTCCCACGCAGTACATTGCAAAACAAAAAGTTTTACGTATAGATGTGTATTTTGCGAATATCTACATAGAGGCAGCATATTTACTGAGTAATAATTGTAACAGTGACACTATTTAGATACGCGATGTTTATGATAATGTGCACTTAACGTTGCCTTTACTGTTTTAATCCTTTAGGGCGGTATACACACCACCGCGATCGAAAATAGGTTGATTAAACCCACCAACTTACGGTGGTGTGTGAATTGGCTTTTATTTGACACTCCTCAAAAGTATTTCTATTATTTTACACGCGAAATCTCTCGATTGATCTGATTTTTTTTAATGTAACGAGAGACTGACTTCCATTACGTGTTTAGGAAATATTTTTGAGCAGTGCTCGCGCGGACGTAGCATCTGATTGGCTGTCTACTTTATGTTTATTTTCTATTATAATTTTATAGTTAGTCGTTGTGTAGCAGGGCACACGCTGTTTCGCCTTTTCCATATTCTTAACTGTATCAATCTCTGTGAATATTAGAATGTAGTACGTAGTGTCTTAGATGAATATAAAACTTAATATTCTAAATATTAAACTCGACAACACCACACGGACAAGTGATACGAATAAGCTACATATTTTTAGCAGAAACATATTGTATTGACATATTAACAATATATTTCTTTAATAGTTTTGCCTGTAAAAGCAATGGATAACGTATCGTAGTTCTATATATAATGATAGTATGCAATATATAACCACATATTTTGAACACAGCTGTTGTCGGTGGTGCGGCCTGTGAGACGGGCGACGCCGACTCATGATGATATTTTTTGAACAAACACATTTTTGTTCCTCGTTATGTTCGATAGAGACATATGTAGAAGTCTGCAAACATATTATAATGTCGGTGTAATAATAAAAGTATTAAAACTCACTATTATGAAAAATCATAATCATTATTTTCTTTATAATCTGTACAGTAGTAGATATAGTTCCTAACTTGTAATCGATACAAAACTATAACCCTTGAATTAATGAAGTAGATGAGAAGTAATATTTCTTTAATCATTTAGAATTAAGTTTATATTATGATCAAACTTGAGTATATCTTTTTTAGTATTCACTATTAGTGATAGTTGTCGATTTGTTTAAGTATCATTGCGATATATTTTTACGTATTTAATGGAAGACTGCTCGGATTCGTTTTCTGTTGTCGTGTATCGGTTGGGGTTCGGACTTGTTGGTGCGACAAATCGCATGCGACTAAACGCAATGTGTGTGACCGGACAGGTTCAGTTGCGGGTACTTATGCTTAACTTCTGCGACATATAAGTGGAAGTTAGCTCCAATCGCAATGTACGAAATGCCACACCAACGAGTCTTGCCCACATATTATTATTGTGAACATTTTGACATAAATGAAGCCCCGAAGAGGCATGTAATCATGAGTCTCAGACGGCAAGCTAAGCTTATTGAGAATTATTTTAATATAGGAATCTGTATTTTTATAACGAAACTAAGATAAGTTGATACCGTAATCAGTTACTCCCGTCACACGTAATAGTATAATAAGCTGAGTTTAAGTTGTGTTTACAAGCGCCTATTGGCTCCGTTGTCGTTAAGTTTTGTGTTCCCTTCAAGGTTTGACGGTCATTATCTACATATATCTGCATTTGGTGGTACTGTAGGAATATAGAAGCAATAATTAGAAGATTGATATGTGTGGTAATTAGGTCATGGGGTAATCAAGATATTTGGCTTCGCTTTAAATTGGATTCAAGGCATCTATTATAAAAATTGCCAAGTTTGAATAAAGGCAAAGGAGCCTGGTTCGGTTGCATTGGAAATGCAGGGTGTTGATTCAAATGAAAATGGCGGATAGGAGGGCATACTGGGGCATACGTCTCATGCCCTAAAATAAATTCTGGGCACCACAGGATCATTTAAAAACCAGATGAGGAAAGAAGCTACATGTTACTTGCAAGTAATTTTGATTTCGATAGAACCCTACAACATGACACATTAATTTTTTTTTTAATAATAGTCTCTACCAATACCTTTTTTACTTTTTTAAATTCAAGTTCAAATGCAGAATTTTGGGATTTTTCGAAAAACATATTAAAAAATTGATATAAAGAATTCCGTGGGGCCAAGATTTTTTTTTTGGGGACTGAGGAGATATCACATGACGCCTCATATCCGCGATTTTCATTTGGCAAACGATGTACCGAACACCCTGTATTATCAATTTTAAAATCAGAGCAAATAAAAATCACTTGTTTTTTTTTAAAGACTCTTTTCTCAAAAAGGGGTTGTTTCAAGCGTTCGGAGTTCAGTCTAAGATAAAAGACGGTTTTAAATATATGTAGATACTGATTGGTTCATAATTTTGGCAATATGACGGTTATAATCGGACGTTAGAATCGAGAGCAAGAATTGCATTTATATTTATTTTGTATTGGTGCGATATGTTGCAAAATTATTGTTTAAACGGATATTTGAAGAAATTGTATTGTTTTACAAGTATACGCTGTCTAAAAATATTAATTATTGTACACGAAAATGCAAATCTTTTATAAAATCAGGAAGTTTAACATGAGTTCTAATGGCCAGTGGCAGTAACTGACAATGCGGCCCACCCGCTTTAGTCTTCATCGTCATTTCAGCCGAGGGACGTCCACTGCTGGACATAGGCCTCCCTCAAGAACCGCCACTTCGACTGGTTCTGTACTTCGAGCATCCAGCGGGTTCCTGCTCCGTTCATCAGGTCATCGGTCCACCTTATGGGAGGCCTTCCAACAGTTCCAACCCTACGTCTTCCGGTCGTATTAGCACTAACCGTTAAAAACTTGTAAATGACTTAATTTACTTGGTCGGATAGTAAATAAACTGGCCGTCATTGGAAACTCATATTAAGCTTCCCATCCTATTTGTCTATGACGATCAAAAGATTGTATGCTAATCCCTAATGCTCTATTTAGTGGGCATTAGCACGAGATTATTTATATATCCGATCACTCCTTCAAAATTTTAATAATTTGCGTTGGCATAATCAGTATGTTTTTCTATACTACACTTAGCACACGTTAGCATTGATATTTCGTAACTCCTCAACGCCTACAGTAATGAATTTCATAAATATCTCTGCATTTACTACAGTGCTACCACCAAACTCTTTAAATGTGTTCAATGATTAAGAAGTGCAATTATTTAGCAGCTATTTGACAGTAATTTTAAGTCTTAGTTGTACTAACAGTCTGTAAACCTGATTTATTCTAATGTTGATGTAGCTCTGATTTCGATACCCATTTAAATTCATATAAAATAACACTAACATCGATAATAATGCTAAAACAATATTATCGAAGCGATATCCTATCGAAACCGGAGCGATATTGACATTATTACATGAAACTAGAGAAATATCGCGCAGTGTGCTATGTGTAGAACTTCCCTAATCAAAACATTTATCCATTGATCATTTGTCGTAAAATCATATATTATTTTACGGCCGGATAGTTTTTAGACAAATAGTATATTATGTTTAGTTTAAGTGAACGTTTTATATTCCTGTATTTAGTGAAATGTTCATCATTTTACGTTGTGATCATTTGAGTGCAAAATTATTATACGTTTAACCAGTTTACTTTGACGATTCGTCAGTTAGGGCAGCAGATGTATACGTTTATGTTTGCATAGTCCGAGAGCAGTATTTTTTAGATGTAATCTTTATTATTATAAAAACTTTTTTTATTTTAACATTATGAAATTCGATCGTTAGTTAATTTCTAACATGAAATATTTAATAAAGAAATCACAAAATTATATTTGGGTTTGATTTTTGTATAAGGACTCATCGGGTACTTGGCGCGGCGGGCACCGAAGTACAATACCGCCAATTTAACTTGGCAGGTCTGAACATAGGCGCTTATAACTTTCGCGCATGTTCTCTCACTCACACTCGCCTCATGTCACCATTTAGTTCCTAAAAATGTTACTGCGCAGCCCTCTGCGCGAAGTTCGGAACTGCCAAGTTATGTCGGCCGTATTTTATCTACTTTGGTGTTATATTAGAGGAGCTCGTGGCTAAGTAATAACACCCGCTCGGGTCGATCCATCAGGTTAAGCTACGCTTGCCCGGGTTGGTCCGTGGATGGGTGACCATTTTCACATATCGAGACTCCTCCGTGCCTCGGAAAGCACGTTAAGCCGTTGGTCCCGGTTGTTATTTGTGGATCTTTGACAGTCGTTACGAGTCGTCAGAAGCACGAAAGTCTGACAACCAGTCTAACCAAGGGGTATCGTATTACCCAGTTACTGGGTTGTGGAGGTCAGATAGGCAGTCGCTCCATGTAAAATACTGGTATTCAGCTGCATCCGGTTAGACTGGAAGCCGACCCCAACATAGTTGGGAAAAGGCTAGGCAGATTGATTTGTGTTATCTTAGTGGTCTTCCAAAAGCAAATCAAACGCAAAATACTGTAATAATCATTGTTTATTCCATATAAATATAAATTTATTTTTGGATAACCACACTTTAGTATTGTTAGACATGTTACTGCACTAACTATCGACTAATTATTATGAGATAGATCTTATTATTAAAAAAATGTTGCGCATTAGGTTCCTGGAGGGGGAGGGGGTCCGTTGTTGACCCACTGGGGGTGCCCTGTTACCGTGCAGTAGTTGGAGCCGAACACCGGCATGTTGTGGCGGAAGGGGGGCAGGGGAGGGCCCATGGAGAGCGGCATGGGGCTGCCGGCCATCCTGTTCGCTCCGAACTGGAACATGTTGCCCATGAAGGGTGGTGGTGTGCTGGGATTGAATGGGGGTGGGAACATGGGGGGGCCTGTGAAGTTGGGGGGTGCGCTGAATGGTCCGTGTGCTCCAGCGTCACCGTTAGGGTGTGGGGGAGGCGTCCGGAGGCCTATATTGCTAGGCCAGGGCCTGCCTACACGTGGGAACGCGTTGGGGTTATTATTTCTCCTAGATCCTGCTGAGAATGGGTTCCGTCCCCGGCTGGGTCCGCTACCGAACCGGCTGCTGGACTCGGAGGGTCTTTGGTTGCGTCTTTCGGGTACTTTCCTCGTGTTCTTGGAGGTCTCGCCGTCCTCCGACTCCTCTGTCTTGTCTCTCCGCTGCTCTTTCCTCGCTCTGTTGGCTCTTCGTTCTTCCTCGTCGTCGGAGTATTCGATCTGATGCGGGGGAGGCTCCACGTCGTGCAGCCACGATGCGTCGGAGCCTTTTATTCTAAAAATTAAAAAATAAATGTTTAACATTCTTGTTTGGTCAGCCGATGGAACGTAGTTTTCATAGTTGACAACTTATTATTAACCTGGACTACCCTCCGTACGAAAAGAAAGTACGTTTTTAACAGAAACGCTTACTGTCGTAAACGTAAGCTGCTTTGTTCTGCAACATGTAGCTTTGTCAATAAACTTAATTTGACAAGGTTGTTCATCGCAGATAATTTACTGTCGGGGAGGTGTATCAGAAATCTGTCTAAACTTATGGACAGGCTTCTTTCTTTACTCCCCAAATATGGGCACATACGTGATTAATATACATACACATTTAAAGGTATGAGGTACAGGGTGGGGGGTTCCTCATCCTCCATAGAAAAAGGAGGATTCTCGGACCAGACGGGTGCTGTGTCTGGTACGTTACTGCCCGACTGCTGTTGCCGGGTTTCTGTATCTATGGCAATCGCGCGGAAAACTTTGCTTGCGCGATGTAGGATTTGCGTGACGTCAGAGGGGCAATTCCCGTATTTTTAAGAATGTTCGCATTCGCAATCTGGCAAAAATACAACCAAAAATATATATAAAAAGATACATCAATTTACTGAATGCGAACATTTTTAAGTACAGGAAAATAAAGTTATATGTATTTAAATAAAATTCACGATTTAGTACTCAAATTACTACTATTTCATTAAAAATTTAGCTCATTTTTAGGGTTCCGTTCCGTTCCACTGTCCGTTCGTCCGTCTGTCTGTCAGCGAGCTGTATCTCGAGAACCGTAATAGGTAGACACTAGACAATTGAAATTTTAAAAGATTGTGTTTTTCTATTGCCGCTATAACAACAAATAATAAAAATAAAATAAAGTAAAAAATATAGCTGGGAAAACTTTCTATAGAAATAGTGTCGTGACTTTTTTGTGGTAAATAAATAAAATAAAAATAAATAAAATAAAATTTATTGTGTCAAATAATTGGTCTTACAAATTGTTGTGTTCGGAATCTTCTTTTAGACAAATAATGCCTGTAGTAGAAGACTCCGCCCCTCCCTATTTTGTATAGCGTGATAATTAACACAATATTTTTTAAATGTAAAAGAATATTAAGTCTAGGCTAACCAAAATAAGAAATTAAAAAAGAAAAAAATAAAGAGTATACTTAAAGGTTTTGAGTGTGCGTGTATGTGTTGTATGTTTGTGTGTGTGTGTAAGGGTGTGTCTGTGTGTAAGGGTGTATGAGTGTGTGTATGAGCGTGTCTGTCAGAGTAAGTGGGTGTGTGTGTCTGTGAGTATGTGAATAATTCCGTGTTATAACAATGCTTCTGTGTCTTCATACGTAAGTGGTTTTATCCACTTAATTAGTGTTTCTTTACAGTCATATTTATTTTTCGAGTGTATATTTATCTTTTTATTTATTCTATTATACAATTGAGCTGATCGTTTACGATATTGATTACATGCAAATTTGGTCTTAGTTGATGGTATATCTGCTATGCTGAACTTCCTTCTTTTCGGGGTAATACCCACATTAAGGGGCAAATACTTATGTTTTTTTAATATTGTTAGGACTATGTACAGCTTTCTGACAGAGAGTACATCACTAATGTGATAAAGGTCTACAGTAGGGAATCTAAGTCTTTTAAAATGCATAATCTTTAGGAGTGCGCGTTGTGCTCGTTCTAGTTGTATCAATTTGGTCTTTGCTGTACCTCCCCAAACCGGAATACAGTATCCGAGCACAGATTGTACAAGTGCAAGGTAAACTTGTGTGAGTAAATTTTTAGACGGGCAGTTTTTGTTTGCTTTTACCATTGGCGCAACATGTCTTAGGGTTTTGAACAACCAACTTAACTTTCTAATTCTGGCGGTAACTTGTTCTACATGAGGGTACCAGGATAGCCTATTATCCACTACTACACCCAAATACTTAATTTCGGTAGCTTTTCGAATACTTGGGCAGTTACAATTATTGCCGTATTCACCCTTACATGTATGTATAACGATACCAAAATCATCAGTTGGTTCATTACGCTTAGAAATGCTAAAACATATGAAATTAGTTTTGGAGGCATTTAGCGTTAGGAGGTTGAGTTTTAGCCAATCAGCGACACGAGAAATACCTGTCTCAGCATGATGCTTGACATCGTGCCAAGAGCTCCCATAGAAGACAACGGCCGTATCATCGGCGTAGGAGAAAACTTTAGCATTGGGTATAATCATACTGCAGAGGTCATTTATATATATTAAAAAAAGGGTTGGACCCAATACACTCCCCTGAGGGACTCCGTACAATACAGCCGCGTTACCACTGATGTGCTGGCCAATCTTCACTCTTTGTGTCCTGTTTGAAAGGTAGTCCTTTAAAAGGTCAAGAGCTATTCCCCGAATACCAATCTTTTCCAGTTTGTTTACAAGGATAGTGGTAGAGACGGTATCAAACGCCTTTTTGAGGTCTAAAAAGACAGTGAGGCACTTTTGTCCATTGTCTAGATGTTTGGTTATTAGAGAGGATAGAGCACTAACAGCATCTTCCGTAGACATATTTCTTCTGAACCCGTATTGCGAGTCGGATAATATATTAAATTTGCTCAAATAATTTAGTAGTCTAGTATTTATTAGTTTTTCAATAATTTTTGATAAAGCAGTTAAGACTGAAATTGGTCTATAATTACTGATATCGTCTCTATCTCCACCCTTGTGCACTGGCGTGATTATAGCTTCTTTTAACGGGGCCGGGAAAATTCCTTTCGAAAAGCACAGATTTGCAAGGTGTGTGATGATGGGGACCACTACAATGCTGGTGTGTTTTAAAAACTTTGTGGATATGTTATCCCAGCCCGAAGCGCTGTTGGACCTAAGATTCATTAGAGTTCTATGTACCTCATCACAGTCAGTTTCGAGAAGCACAAAAGAATTAGCTTGTGTGAGTGCATCACTGAGTGGAGTAGGGCAATTCGTAGTTTCAGGTTGAATTTGCTGAGCTAGCTTACAGCCTATATTAGTGAAATAATTATTGATGAAATTTATAGATTCGGAGGGGGATGACTTTAAGTTTAGCAATTCTGTATTTTGATTATCTGTTTTATTAGTGTATGTTATAGATTTAATATTTTTCCAGAGTTGTTTTGAATTTTTTATTGAATTTGAAAGAAGCTCTTTTTCGTATTTTCTTTTTAACCTTTTTAGTAAATTGTTACAATAATTTCTATATCGTGTGTAAGTTATTTTTAGTATTACATTATCTGGGTCAAGACGAAGCTTCCTTTGAAGTTTATTACGATTCTGTATGCAGCGCAAGATACCTGTAGTGATCCATGGTTTGATAATGCGTTTGCTGCTAGGAATATTGGTAGTAGTAGTGTTAGAGTTAATAGTATCGGTAAGAGATTGCAACAAGAGTTTACATAAATAATCTGGATCATCACAAAAAAGCAAATCGCTTATGCTCTTTTCTTGCAAATGTGTTAGAGCCTGTTCATAGTTAAGTAAAGAAGTGGTTTTAGGTATAGCCTGTTTATATTTTTGCTTAGACAAAACTAGAAGCGTTGTGAAATGATCTGTGATGGTAGAGTGAAGGATAGCAATGGTAGCGGAAAACTTTTTCTTATTTATTTTTAACATAAAGTGATCTAGGCATGTTTTATCTCTAGTTGGTAACAAATGCCCGGGCAGGATACCATGAAGAGATAGCATATTGAGATAGTTTGTTCTATTTCTTTGTTCATGAGACTGCTCGGTCGGCTTCGTTATAATATTGATATTTATGTCACCCGCAATAACAATACTTTTTTGTGACGTTATGGATTCTAGATGTGTACTTAGTGAGTCTATGAAACTGTCAGTATTTGTATTTGATGGAGATCGATAGATACATAGGATAGTGTTATTTAATACGTCCAGCTGTAGGCAAGAGGCTTGTGATAGTGATATTTCCTTAACCCGGGGTTTTAGTGTATTTTTAACATAAACTACGACTCCATCATTTTGGTTCAGCTGCCGTGTAGTCATGTACGACTGGTAGTTACTTAACTGTGGAATAGGTTTATTTGTGCTCAACCTGCACTCTGTTAAAATAATGATATCCACTTCAAATTTAATTATAGATAATGTCAACAAGAAATCATCAAAATTACAATATATGCTTCTTATGTTTTGAGATAAAATGGTTAAGTCCTTTTTGTTTACATAAATGTGTTTATTGAGCTCTACGCAGTCACATTCAATAGCTCGTGCAATCTCTATTTTATCTATCTCAGTAATATTTTGTAATGAATCAGTCATTTCAAGGGAATGCAAGCGTACAGCGTCAATTCGGAGCGCATGTGTCCAATGTTATTAACCAAGCCATACTTGGGATTAGAAGCAAATATTATATCTTCTGAGAGATCTTGACCTCTTGTTTTTTTTATATGTTTAATGTACAATATGGTATTTATAGTATAGAAGTGTACATGATTTGTGTATGTAGTGTATAAACATAGTGTGATAGGTGAGAGTGTGTCGTGTGGATGTATATTGTTAGTATATGTATGCAAATATGAATTGTATGTGTGACAGTGAGATATAAAGATGTTAGACAACAATACATCAAACATATTTTTAACTAGATCAACTACTTTAGCAAATAGCGCAAATACAATATAAAAATACAGGCATCTTATATAGAAAGAACAGTTATGCATTTTAACGATACAAGATAAGACTAGTGCGCTTGCATTATATAGTACATGAAAAGAATAGTAATAATAGCTATAATTTACACATAGTCATTTAGCTAGTGTTAGTTTGTGGACTTGCTCCTCACTTTTAATAATGATAGTTGGTGCTTGATCCTCCTTTTTTACATACACGTTGCCATATGACGTCCAGCAGTACTTATAGGATCCAGATTTAACTAAATCTCGTGCCAGAAAGTGCAGACGAGAACCCTTGGAAGTCAGATGCTCTGATAAGAATACGGGGTCATCTTCTTGTGTTTTAAAGCCAAGATGCTTGCAACATAGTTTGGATTTGTGTTTTATATTAAAAACCTTAGCTGTTTTCATTATTTCAGCTTTCAGAAGGGTGGAACCCGTTTCCACAACTATAGGGGACCTTTGCTGTTCCAAGTTTCTACCGCGCACTCTGTAAATGTCCTTGATGTCATATCTGTTGACGTTACAGCCAATCGTTTGGGATAAAAATAAGGTCATTGCTATAAGATCTTCTTTTGTTTCATTATTTGTCCTCGGAACGTTTTTTATAACA
This sequence comes from Lithophane semibrunnea, assembly GCA_947363905.1. Classification (NCBI taxonomy): domain Eukaryota; kingdom Metazoa; phylum Arthropoda; class Insecta; order Lepidoptera; family Noctuidae; genus Lithophane; species Lithophane semibrunnea. The sequence goes on along the minus strand of OX376203.1, from coordinate 3,466,029 downwards.
AAGTTAGTTTTTCTACTTCCGATTTGCATCTCCTCTATTTTATTCTCTAATATAGCTATATTTTTTTTATCGTCTCTGGCTTGGGTCTCTAACTGAATAATTTTCTGTTTGTATTCCTCATTTTGTGCAGTAAGAGATGCAATCGAGTTTTCTATGTTACAATTAGATTGTTGAATTTCCTTTAGAGTTGAAGTTATTTTCATCATTTCACTCCCATGATTAGTTGTAAAAAGAGTCATCATCTTCCTCATTTCCTCTTTAAATTCATTTAATTGATCAGTAAAACTATCGTCCATGGCCTCTCTGCTTCTCTTCATTCTTCTAAATACATAGTTTGTCGGTGTTATATTTCCACTGCCTACCAGATTAATATCTGTGTCCGACGCAGACTTGTTAAGTTGCGAGTCCATAGTACTAGGGGCACAGTAGTATAGAGGAGCAGTGGTGGATGTACGTCTGCGCTAGCGACGATATTGGCCCAAGAATAATGGAGTCTGAAGAAAAGCCAAATAATAGTCGAAAAATGTGCGACTTATTGTAAAAAAGTACAATTGAAATTCGAAAAGTACAATAAAAATAGTCCACAAAATCCAAAAAGAATTGCTTGGACCCGGTCTCGAACTGCCACCCGGGCGCGGCGTTGTCTATGTAGTCGGGCGCACAGCCACTCGACCAGCGTTACACGCTAATTACGGTCGAAATGTTTGAGTGTATTGTAAGTTGTCGCATACGTGCGATCAGTGACCTTGTTTTGTCTTTGACAACTTGTTTACCGCAGCACTCGCGCTCGAGGACAATGACAAACACTTTTTGCACTTTTAAATACGTTAGTTTTTGATTAGTTTTTCACTTTTATGGCACTATATCTTCACTTAATGTTTGATTAATAACACTCATTTGTTTGTCTCTGTCCATATGTTTCGTGTAGCATAAAATAGTCAATATTAATTTCCAGAAATACACCTTTAACAATTTTAAACGCGGAGCGCTTATAAAATACGTCTGTTCGCGGCGGTATCGAGCGGGGGGGGGGGACACGTGGTAACACGTCGTGTTCTGGTTTTCAATTGGTCAATCGTCATCCTGAGGATGCTTCGTTGAGAGGTGAAACACGTGTTGATTTCTTACAGGGTTTTAATGATACGCCTGAATCAATTAACTATATTTTGTTGGGACCAAGAAAATATCGCTTGCTACAACTTGGGAGTTATACCAACAGATATTTGCTTGTTTTTACTTGTACGAATCTATCAAATGGAGTGACTTACTTCATAAGCTCGGTGAGGAACACGTAGTTGGTGTGCTGGCTCTGCGGCGCGATGAACACATCCATGCCGGGCTGTGCGCCGCGCTCGCGGACATGTTCTACTGAGTTGAAGCGCACGCAGTAGTGCGGTTCTGTTACCTGCGGACACAATTAATTATACATGTATCAATGTAGAGTATGGTTATAATATTCAAATAGGTGGGGTCTGACTTGTTGAAAGCCGACCTCAATAAAAACCAGTAGAAGCATGGCAGGCAGGGAACATCGAACCCTGGACCTCACGCTCTGCAGCAGCGCTTGCGACCGCTAGACCACCGAGGCAGTCTCCTTTAGATTTTCTTTGTTTCTTGGAAACAGGTAAAAATCACAAGGCACTAGGTCAGGGGAATATGGTGAGTGCGGGAGGGGAGACACGTCTTTTTAATCAAAAAAATTCTAGTGTTCTAGCAGACGTGTGGCACCGCATTTTCGTGGTGCCCGAGAAGGTGCCAGATTCCTGACTGCGGTCGCTTGTCACACCAAGGTAATGTTACTGTTCGAGGACAAACTGTTTCAAATATGTCAGTAGATAACCGGCCTATAAGATAGTGAATAACTTGCCATTGTCAAACAAATGAGTAAACAATATCTATTTTCTTTTGGTCCTCGTAGTCCCTGGAACCTCGCTGCAACACTACTCGTACACACGGCTACAAATCAAGCTATACATTTCCAGTATAAGCTGAACTCGCATAGTACGGAAATCCTATACAATGCGAGATCAGCATAAACTGGAAGTGTATAGCTTGATGTGTAGCCGTGTGTACATTACGACTTATTCAAAACAGTACTATTAAATTCTATCATTATGATAATAACTATCATCTGTAGTAATAGATGGCCATAAAAATAAATCTCATTCATACATACTCATAAATAAATACCAGCTTACTTATGGAACTCCAAGGGCGACGCTGTATATTCAAAATTATGTTCAAAGTCGCTACGAACCCATTAAGAATATGATTGCCATGTTGCCATTATCATGTTATTTGTAGCCATAAAGTGCCTAATAAATTAGGGAGAAATTTAAGAAAATATGCCCGCTGGATGATCGCCAGGCATATTTTATACTTACCATTTTTAAAAGGCTAGCAAATTGGCTGATGTCCTAATCAGTTTTTTGACCCTGTGGGGTTATGTGAAAAGTATTGCGTATTTTATGTGTCAAGCTAAATTTGAAATTAAGCCAAGGCACATTTTTATATGGTTGGATAAGAAACTCCTTACTACTCCTCGTACTTATTTATGTTTTAACAACGAAAAAAAATGAAGAGTGGGCCGTTAACTTATATATTTGTATGGTGTAAATATTAAAGATATTAGATAGTATTCTATCTATCTATATAGTCTGTTTTTTTTTGTATTTAGGTTACCAACTAATTCATATAAGAGGCCACATCTGATTCGGTGATCATCGAATTGATTTAGCCTCCGAAACCGGGAGTCAAACTCAAACTCAAACTCAAAGCATTTATTTCAAATAAACCAATTACAGGCACTTTTGAATTGTCAAAGGGTCGGAGTGCTTTCAATAACTTGCAAGGAATCTAGTATCTTAAATTCATTCATTCGCTAACAGACAACGCACAGCCTGCTGGATCAAGAAGCTTGTAAGTTGCACTAGAAATCCTTACATAACAAATGTGAAAACCAACAAATAATTTCATCCCCCCAGGGGTTGAATAGGGGTTGAAAGGTTGTATGTAAAATCGTAATTTTTTCCAATGGAAAATTATATTAGTTGATACTTACGGGTCCAAAGACATCGAAGACTCTTCCTAACGCTTTGGAGCCATTTTCCAAGAACAGCACGCTGTCTAAATCCACGGCGGGTGTCTCCGGCAGTGCACGAACTATCACTGCAGATGATAATAAAAAGTTTTTATTTTATGTTATACTATCTGTGCCCGCGACTTCGTTCGCATGGATGTCGGAAAACAATAATATGTCGCTTAGAAAAGTTGTACCTTCATTTAAAAAGGGGGAATCTTTCGACCAGGCCTGGTGATTTTTCCTAGTAAGAAACTGCCAAAAAACTTGTGTTTTTATTTAAGAAAATGCTTCCTTTTATAAAATATTAGCGGTGGAACCACCTGGAGCGTACACAAAAAAGTTGCTAGGGTTGCTCACACGCGAAAGAGCTACATAAAGTTGGCCGTGGGAAAAGCAACCAATACTAAGATCCACCCCCGCAACGGATAATGTCTGGCCCTGAGCTTTATTAATGGTCATGGCGTAACACAGGCTGACGGGGAATTGCACACGCTTAAAACTAAACGGGAAATTATTGGGAATGAGAGGAATTCTTGGAATAAAAACAACATCACCGGCGCCGCAACCTGATGATGATTTCGGCTTCGATGACGTTTTGTTGGTGATTGGTGACTATGAGCCGAGAGCCGTTGCAAAGTTTGGGAGGACTTAAATTTCTGAGAAGAATTATTGGCACTCCGACTTTTAAACAAATTTTGTGTGCTGAAAGACCGGGTGTGTGCTAACTGCATAACTTAATGGCGGCTCGGAACATGAGGCGAGTCGCTGCGCAGTAACAATTTCATGTGACAGCGGGGGTGAGGGGTGGGGTACTGCGCAGCTAAAAGTTAACTTCCGAGCCGCCATCCGCCCCGCTGCCCGCAAGATTCAAGGCCGAGGCCTTACACACGCCAACAACGATCGAATCGAATGAGCGGCGGTCACGAATCATACGAAAAAATTACGAAGTATAGTACAGTTCGATTCAAACTTAATGGCGGCTCGGAACATGAGGCGAGTCGCTGCGCAGTAACAATTTCATGTGACAGCGGGGGTGAGGGGTGGCGTACTGCGCAGCTAAAAGCTAACTTCCGAGCCGCCATTAAGTTTGAATCGATCTGTAACGACTCGTTTCTTGACTTCTTAATTTGAACCTAATGAACGAAACCAACCAAAATACCAAATCAAAACCAATCAGATCAATTAGGAGTGAGGCGTATTTATCATCACAGATAGAAATCACAGATATTATAAAATAGCAGATAGCAATTGCTCCTAAAAATATCTGTTACTTAAAATCACAGATCCTCAAGACTGTTACTGTTAAAACTTCGGATACGATTTTCGACTTTAACGAAAATAAATAAAGAAGATATTCAATTGAGTCAATACGTATTTATCGTCTGTACAAAAATCACAGGCTGTGATTTTATAACAGATAGATACGATTTTCGACTTTAAATCAAAAGAAATAAAGATGATATTCGATTGAGATACGTATTTATCAAAAATCACAGGCTGTGATTTAATAACAGATATTTGAATCTGTTATTTTTTCTCACAGTCACAGTGATCACAGATATCGTGTTTCACCTGTTACAACCCATCTCTAAGATCAATACTTTCAACGAATGACAACCCAACCCAACCAACAATTTATTATTTATTTATTATAATTATTATATTATATATTATCGACACTAAAGAAGTCAAAAACAAAGATACCTATACTAAAAATTATTTGGAATATCTGGGCGAAAGTCATTCTTCGACGGAGAGTCTTAACACCGGGATTCAGAAAATGACATTAAACGAACAACGCCATCTATCGAGCACGAAATGATACTGTCAAAATATATGGGAAAACGTTCGAACACTCTGTAAGCTAAATAAACTATGTAGAAAAGTGAAAAATTAAAGAATAAATACCTATATTTTTTAAGAAATTAACATTTGTCACTATTCTTTCATGATTATCAAGATTTGAAAGATAGGTAGCGCCACCTATCGCACTAATACTAAACTAATAAATAAACAACGCATCTGGAAAATTTTAATTAATCTAACTTTAGAGTTATATTCTATACACAAATACACAATGTATCGCGTTAAGTTTCCGCGCAAAGAAAATGACGGTCATATAACAACACACGATCTCACAAACCTAGTAATTAAGAAGTAAGTATCATTTCGCGTCAATAGATGTCGTTACGTGGATGTACATTACGTAATGAAAATTCCTTCTTGAACACTTTAAATTCATATATCTTTTGATATTTTGAAGCGATTGCGATGAAACAAAAACTAATTGAAACATCGAGTTACACACAATATTTGAGTATAAAAGTTAACCATATTGATTTCGTACTTTTTACGTGATAGTGGAACAATCAAACTAAACAACATACAAACAGACAGACAGACAAACAGACAAACAGACAAAAATTCCAAAAATGGTAGAAATGGAATCTGTTGGTTATTCTTGGACAACCAACCAATTTTTTTTTTTTTTTTTTTCATTGTACAGAAACGCCTCGTCTACAGATTTATTATATGTATAGAATAGATAGATATAGATTTTTGAGTTGTTTAGTTATTGTGTCTATATTTACTGAACAATTTGCTTGACTGTCAGGGCGGATTGACACAAAATGGTCAGACACATGCCTAAAAATGCCATTCAAGTTTCCTATCAAAATCATTAAATCAAATTAGCTATGAATTATTAGCTAACAATCAGCACTTTTTTAACGTCAAAATTACATAAGACAGTACCCCAAAACGCCCGCCCTTCACGACTATTTTTGCTTACCTAATTGTATGTACTTATATGAGAAATATGTAAAACTAGCTGAAGCCCGCGGCTTCGCCCGCGTGGTTGTCGGTTATTATATACTAAAACCTTCCTCAAGAACCACTCTATCCATTGGTGAAAACCGCATCAAAATCCGTTGCGTAGTTTTAAAGATTTAAGCATACATAGGGATATAGGGACAGAGAAAGCGACTTTGTTTTATACTATGTAATATGCTATGAGAAATATCTATCTGTAATGCTGTAGGTCAAACAATTTTTTCGGTTCGATAATCAAACTTGTTAGTATCGCAGCAGCCAACGCTCAGTCACTGCGCCAACGATGCATGCTTTCTAACTTCATCGTAAGCAGAGATATAAATCTATGATCGTAAGTACATGTCTGCTTAAAAATCTTAGAAATTAATTGCGTGTGTATAACGCCGTTTCTTATGCGAGTATAAGACAAAAAAGGAATTAATCGAAAACAACAGTTGAAACAACTCGTACAGAGAAAGGCCGTATTGCTATCGATTGCAAAAACGATGCGGAAATCAATGGAGGTCATGGAAAAAAGCTCGTGGCTGTGAAGGGCAGACACCGTGACTTGTACGCGACGTCTGCGATAAAATCGATGTATCTCTAAACTACATGGTGGTAAACTACGAGGCTGATAAAGCCACGCTTAATCTTCTCACTACTTTAGAAAATAGTTGTAGCAAACGCCTGAGGATTTGGTAGTTGCGATCATTATCTTTAAAATGTCAACTATTAAGATATAAACATAATAATATACAGGATGTAAGGGTAAACACTCTTGTCATTCAAACCATGGGTAGTTGACTTAAATATAAAAATAAATGACCGAACACAACAAAAAAAAAAACGTTATTTTCATTAAAAGATTTTAAAAAGTTTATATCTGACACCGCGCTTGCTAGCGAAACAGCTGACTGACTAAGGGAGGGATCGCGCTAGCTGCCGGTCAGGTCACATCCCGTACCCCCGGCCCGTGTTGAGACGCAAGTTCGTTGCCCTAGCGCATAGGGCAACGAACTTGCGTCTCTTGTGGTAAAATTTAGATCTAAAAATTTTTTTTAAAAAGCTGTAATTTTCCATTGATTTTACGTTCTATAAATGAAACCAAACCACTGGTTTGAATGACAAGAGTGTTTACCCTAACAGCCTGTATAAATACTATGACTGGATTTTTACATTGATAGGTCGACTATCTAAAGGTACCCCTCTGCCTAACCCATCGGAGATTACAAGCGTGATGTTGTGTGTATGTGACTTTGATTCGTCACCTAAATATCTCGGCCCACTAACAATGAGTCTCGGGGCAAGCAACGCTATTGCGGCGTAAATTGCCGGGAAATCCGCACGACATATTACAGCGCTGTAGATAAGACCAGCCTAGTGTTTCCTTAGCCTGACTTCTGACCCCGCGTTGATAAAATTCGACAAATTATTAGCCACTAGTGTGTAATATTTAAATATTTAAACTTATATTGTTTCTGTTATTTTTAATGTTTCGACTTTCGTTGTTGGCTGTCCCAATATTAAAGGGGCGCTGTGTAATCCAGAATGTATTTCATATATACTAGCTTCTACCAGCGACTTTGTCTGCGTGGACTTCAGAATTGGGTCCAGAGAATTGAAAAATTCAGAAGACATAGAGTTGCTACATTTTTTTCATAAGTATATAATATATACTATTGGTTTATGCGGCCCATGCCAGTAATGCTCCCAGTCGGCATGATTTTTTGCGACATTTTCAACAATTATCATCATATTATTTCTGCCAATTTACACAAAACGTGAATGAATTATACACCTAAACCTTCCTCATGGAGCAGTCCATTGATAAAAACCGTTTAAAAATCCGTTCGGTAGGTTTTGTTTTTATCGTGTTCAGACAGACAGACGCGGCGGCGGGGGACTCTTAATATGTAGGGTTGTTTTATACTATGTAGTGAGAAATCATCCTTACTAATATTATAAATGCGAAAGAAACTGTCTGTCTGTCTGTCTGTCGCGCTTTCACGCTAAAACTACTGAACCGATTTAAATGAAATTTGGTACACAGATAGTCTAGAGTCTGCGAAAGGACATAGGCTACTTTTTATCGACATACCACGCGGGCGAAGCCGCGGGCGGAAGCTACTATTTTCATAATTAAAATGTATGAGTTACCTAATCTATCAACTATGCTGGCAATGGTTCCAATCTTGGTAGTTTCCTGGGCTGGCAGGCTGATGGCTAGATCTTCTATTGGAGGCAAGTCATCTAGGCCCATTTCACCATTCACTTTCGGAATCTCTGGCTTTCCAGTTCTGCTTTGTCCTTCGAATTCCTCTCTGAAAATAAATGAATATAAAATAAATGAACATAAATAATGGTATGTACCTAACATTAGCTTGTCTTATTGGCATTTGATGGGAAAGTCCTGCAATCCTGTTTGGATAAGTTAGCAAATTAAATTATTGCATGGAGGAATATTTTTTATTAAGTATTAAAAGATTTAATTTGGGACTTGTGTCCAATTAATGCTGATAACATCAAAAGTACTTTCAGTGACAGTACTTTATGTGATATTGGGCAATTTATGAAAAGTACTTATATTTCTGCATACCCCTTTGTAGAATACATTGCTGTCATTTATAGATAATCCATCTTTAAAACCATTCTAGCTATAAACTACTCAAGTTTCATAAAAACACAAGTAACAATCACTAGGGCACCTAGACTACAAGCATGATTGATATCTAATCAATCTAGCCCAGTGGTCCCCAAATTTGACTGGACAGCGACCCACCTTACAAAAACTTCCATATTCGGACTCACCTCTTGGCTGTCATGGTGAAAAAAGGGGCAAAGTTACCTAATTATATGAATAAACTGTGGACTGTTCAAATAAGAAAAAAAAAATCAGTTACAATCGAAAATGTTAATACTTAAACAAAGCTATTTCAATGAGAAGAACATATTTGTTTCCTATTTTTTGTCATTATAGCTTTAGAATCTTCAATTTTAGTTACTTTTAATCACAATGAGTGTGTTTTCTGTTCTGTTTTTTTGCTGTTTTTTTTAGTTTTAAGGTGTATTTTTGTGTGACAATGCCAATAAACGCATTTTTCTTTCTTTTCTTCTATACGTCCAATTTATTTCGGTATTTAGTTTTAATATTAATCATAGCTGAAAATGAATTTTTCACCCACCCAATATTCGCTCACCGCACCCATAGTTTGGCACCACTGATCTAGCCAGTAACAATGACATTCAACACACTAAGTGATAAACCGACATACTGTAAACATGCAATTCAGTCTTATCTCCTTTTTAAGCACATTTGCATTAGAAACAATGTCAACATATTGAAATGATGGATTATAAACTAATCAAATCAATTGGTAAACACTAACAAGTACTTTAGAATATTGTGATTATTTATCATGGGGCTTGTTCATATCATTGTTATTTACATACAAGCCAAGCACCTGATTGGATTTCCCATTACAAAAACTGATGAACTTCCATACAAACTTTCATCCCCAATTTAATCCCTTCAGGGGGTGAATTGTGAAAAATCCTTCCTTATTGCTAACCTTCATTGTATAAGGAACTGTTGTACAAAATTTCAAGTTTCTAGTTAGATCCAGCGGTTTACGCTGTGCGTTGTCTGTCAGTGATCCCGAAGTTAAGATTTTTATTAAGTAGATGAACAAGAGAAACACATTTTCATTGTTATAATTATGTTGTTTTAGGGTAAATATTGAACAACAGCCACAACTGACAATGTTATGTAATCAAAAAAAAAAAATTACTAATATATGTATACAAAGACATTGAACCTTATAGCTAAGACTTCAAATTAGTCAACTTTTTACCTCAGCTGTTTAACTTACGCCAATACACATTATAAATTCAGAAACTGGTTTCCTCCAGTAAATAAATGAACTACTTCATTGATGCCCTACCTGTCTGAAAGACGCTACGTCTTTGCATCTAGCTGAGTAAATACTTAATTGAGGATCTATTGTCATGTCTGTCCTTGTACTGTACAATTTATAAAACTGTTTCTGTGTAAGTATTTTTTAAACCCATTGCTCATGAATACTCTTTTTGGACAATATAACTTTCAATCAATCAATAATCAGTTTCTGCACACGTGAGGACCTAATGGCTGCGTCAGCGAACGGTATTCGCGTGGCTGAGTTTTGGGCCAAACAAATTTAACAACACTCTATTTTTTGCCATCGACATGCTAAGAGGAAGAAGATCAGTTTAGGATATTGTAGTCTACTGCTCGATAGTTAGAGGCTGCAAGGAATTTTAATTTTAATGACTTTACTTGGCTTCCCAAATGTGAGAAAAAAATAAACACAGGTCTAGCATTATGACTGTTTTAAAACAGACAGATTACATAAGATGAAACTTGAAGGTTTTCTAATGAATAAAAACTAAGAATGTTCAGAATAAGTTTTTGGAGTTCAGTAATGCTGCTTGGTTGCAGCAGAAATAGATAAGCATGGTACTTCTATGGACAAACTTTTTCACAGAAACTCTATATTTTGTTGAAGACAACAATGCAATATAAATAAATTACAGCAAGTTCTGTTAAGCACTTTGCTTTATCAATAAATATCTTAAGTCTCAAGCCATAGTACAGCTATTAGAATGTACTATGGTGACCAAGGCATTAGCTAAAACAATCACTTCTTATCTTTGAATTTCCAACACAATGGAAAACAAAATGGATCAAGATTTCATCATACCTCCCACTTTCAAAAATTAAAATATGATTTTCATCTACCTCAACTTTTGAATACCACACAAAAACAGCTGTGTAAGTAAAAGTTAAGTTTTTACAGTTTATCTAGTATTGTAAACATTAAAAATGTGTTGTAACTGTAAGAGTTACTTGTAAGTACTCACCCACTGGAGACCTCTTCGATGTCCTTCACGGAATCCACATCGCTGTCACTGGAGGCGCTGGTGGAGTCACTGTCGGAGTCGCTGTCAGCGTCGCGGTACTCCGTCACCTCGTACTCCACCACGCCACTCTCCGCACTGTCGATTATCATGTGTCTGCTAACATCCGCTTCGTCACGGCCGCTCGGCCTCGACAACGGCCCGTGAGCACACGCATTTATTATATTATTCTTCAACACCATCTCAGTTAAATCTGCGGCATCAGAATCTGTCGTATTATCGTTCGAACGAGTCTCCGTATCATCCGAATCAGAATCTGAGCCGCCGTACTCCGCTATCAAACTAAGAGACACGTTTTTGTTATTGCTAAGATCAAGGTTCTCCATTGTTGTGACCGTTCACACATGTACCACACCGAATTGTTAACTTATTATATGTTATTGTGTATTTCGATCCCGTAACTGATTTTTACGTAGCTATTGGAACACGTGAACTTATTTGGGATTATTTTGAGACAAGAAAACAAAAGTCGTGAAACGATTATCGCAGCAAAATGACAAATGACAATTTTATGCACAGATGATGCAAAATCTACTAGGAACTTGCAGTAGTTTTGAGAACATGCCTTTTAAGTTCACTGATGCAATGCCGGATCCACACACCGGCCAAAAGGCTTCCAAGCCCCAGGGCCTAGAACATTAAAGTGGGTGATAAACGTGCGTACTTAAAGTACAGCTTGGCAAAAAAGAGTTTGGAAAAAATGAGGGCGCCACTACCGCATATAGGTCACTTCAAATGGGAAATGTGTAAAAGAATTTAAACAAATAGTTAAAAACGCTGCTTGTACTGACTCAAAAACCTACTAGCACTTGTCGGCAAAGTAGTACCAACATCATAGGTCTGCATTACCTAAGTAAAATATTTAGTTTCATCTGTCATCGCATCATACTCTTTTTTGCCAAGCTGTACGCGGTCTTTAAGTCCGCGTACTTAGCATGACACACGGGTGAGTAAGCTCGCCGAGCCTTAATTAAAGGACTTACTCGCACGTTTATCACCCCTTTAAAAGATTAAAAAACAGACGTGATGCTCCCAAGAAGTCTGTTTTCATTACCTACAGGCACTCGGTGGTGTGATTCCAATGAACACCACTAAGATGAACCTGCACAAAGATCACCCGCAGCTAACTTTACTCAAATCTCACACAAAAATACGAGGCGCCAGCCGTGAGCCGCGGTGCGTACTATTTTTCAAAATTTTACATGCTTTCTCCAGAAGCATGTTAGTCTTTAGAATAATAAAAGGAAACGCTTTTTTTAACTATTTATTTATTTAATACTAGCACAGGCGGACGGACGGCCATAGGCATTTTCTACCAGTTCACCTTTGGGTGATGCTACAAATCTTTTAGGAATCACTCGCATTCTTCAGGGATTTGATTCTTTTCTTCCTTTTCGGGTAAGGTAATTTGTTATGCACGTAGTTCACGTGAAGTTTCAAGCTTGTCGAGTATTTGAACTTTTTGCCACAAATCGTACACTCGAATGTAGCGATGTCTGAATGAACCTGTAAATAAAAAAAGGAATATTTATTTAATTACAGCTTTTTATTTGTAATTACTCACAATAAAGCTTCTTATTGTTCAGTAATTCAATTCGGAATCCAATGAGTGGCTTTTACGTGATGCGCTCACAAACGAACAAACAAACAGACAAAAATTTCAAAAAATGTTTTTTTACTTTCTATTACTTATTTCTCGCGGCTTCCAGTACTTTTTTTGCAAAAATCTTTAATGTACAGACACGGACCGTTTACGATTTTATTATATGTATAGATAAATGAGTAATGACGATTATTTAATATTACCAGAATTTATTACGCAGAAATATCAATTTAAAACATTGTCAAGGAAAATGTTGAGGTATCATGGTAGGGGTTTTCCCTGACGTGAGTGACATCGTATTAAAAAAATATAACGTTGGATACTAGCCTTTTGATCGGATAGGTATTATAAAATAAACTTAATAAAGTTATAATACAGCATAAATTCTTCCGCCTTTTTTTTTTCTCTTATGGATCATGTGGCCTGCAATAACTATTATTATTATTCGTTCTCGCCTCTCAAATTGTATTTTTTTTGTTGTAAAACTTTTTTTTTTATATTCGCAGCATCAATTTGGCTTTTTCAATTAAGTTTATCTAGAACATCAATGAGATTATTGAAGGAAGATATGGTGAGGAGAAGTGGACGGCTTTGTTTTGTATAATTGATTCAGTCTGAAGTCGCCAATCCACCTTGAGATTGGCAATTTCATGCTTTTATGAATGGGTCTTTCCGTTGCAGTGGGACAATAATAAGGTGGTATTATTATTATTAATTAAAACATCGATGGACTCACTCTATAATGCCTGTCTAAGTTACAGCGCTGCTTGAAGGCCGCCCCACACGTGCGGCACTGGTGCGGCCTGTCGGCGCCATGTGTGGGCGCGTGCGCGGCCAGCGCGTACTTGTCGTAGAACAGGCGCGGGCAGCCAGCGCAGCGCACTGAGGGGCTGCGGTGCCGAAGCTGGTGTAGGCGGAGCTTAGTCGAGTTCTGGAAATTAATCTAGGTGTCTTCCAAGTCGAGAGGTATGCTAATAGGTTACTTCTAGGTAAGCGCGCTCCATTGTCGACCACATTCATCGCTTATACCATCAGATGAGATGGTGGAAAAGTTTTTTTCTATAATAAAGAAAGTAAGGCCGTGTCATTGTTACTTGAAACGAGTGGAAATCATCTGGAAAGGCGGCAAGTTTGCTGGAGTTTAATAAGTATAACGCGTTATGTGGACAGACCCAGAGAGAGGCTCACTGGTCACTATTACTTGAAGCAAAATTATTATTAAAAAAAAAATGCGGGGCAGTCATTGGGGACTGCTGATAGCTGAAAACTAAGCAACAATGCGTAACCTCAACGTAATTCAAACGGTAGACGGTAGATGGCGCTAAAAAAACAAATCACTTCAAGCGTGACGATACGCACGTGACGTGACGCGAGTTCCATGATTTTTGTTCAACCAAAAAGTACTCAACGCGCCTAAAGAAGTTTTCACTTAAAAAATTAGTATAATATCCAGTGAATGTCGGAAAAGATTGCAGAAGTGTACACTGTTACCATCTCATTCCAAAAAGTTTATTATTTAGTCTGAATAAAGTTCAAAATAAAAAAACTAGCTGGACGGTACGGTAAGCTTCTGCCAGGTACACATGTAGCGACTTTAGTCGCCGGCGACTCGCTGACAATTTTGACTGCCTATTTGTCGCGAGGCGCTGCCTACTATAGTGTGTGAACCTGGCATTGGACTTAAAGCTAGAACTGATTGTAAAAAGTAAGTTACCTGAAAGCCTTTCCCGCAAGTATCACAAATATAAGTGATGGTTTGAACTCTTTTGTAAGTATCTGTGTTCTCGGGATGTTTCTTTCGAACATGGTGCCAATGTTTCTTGCGGTTTGGAAGCGTTTCGCCGCACTACGAAAGAACGAGATAATTTTATTTATTGAGGTTAGAATACATTTAAAATTATTTGCTTAATAGTAGTGAAGGGTGGGCGTTTTGGGGGGAATGTCTTATGTAATTTTGACGTTCGAAAAGTGCTGATTCTCAGCCCAGTTTGAATAAATGACTTTTGATTTGATTTGAGTAGGTACAAGAATAAGTGTAACAATTACTTACAGACTAACACAACATGCACCGTTTTTGGTTTTACATAGGTAATGTTACAAAGCCAAAAAAAAGCCAATTTTAATGACTTATTATAGGTATGAATTTACTGCAACCAAACTATTTTTATATATTTAAATATTGATATTTTCTGCTTTCAGTTCGTAGCTAAACAAATAAACAGCACATTGGCTAACATTTTGTACAGTTTTTCTTATAAAAGCTTGTGCCACTAGTCGTGAGGAGTAAATAGAATACATTCAGCGAGAGTAAGCTCACACATCCCGCATGGAACGAAACATACTAATTTTAGTATGAGTGAGCGAGACAAGAGTATATTTGATACTACAAATGTCATTGTCAACGAAACAGAAAGTGACCGTTTTTTGGCGTGGTGGGCGAATCTAACGATTTAAATCTTTGGTGCCACTTTATTTCCCAGTGAATAGACATTACAGTCTTTGCTCAGTTATTTTATCTCTGACAGCAGCAACACAATAGCAACCTTATTGTAATGAGATTAAAGATCACTGTGATTCTGACAGTGTTGTAAAATTAGAGGGAAATTAAATGTGAATGGACTGCAGTCCGCATTACTTACAAGTTCGCAGTCATTAGGATATCCTCGCGACAGATGGTCTTTACTCTGAGGGCGAGGGTGCTCTGACTTCTTGTGCCAAGACAACTCTCTGCCCGTAGCACATTCTACGCCGCACTTCTCGCAAATGATGTGTAGGTTTGGGTCTTGGACCGCTGTGTCGCTGTGAAAGGATTATCGAAATCACAACAAATATTGTAACATTGTTTGTTTGTAGTTAATTGATTCCACACCGAGCGTTGGACGCAGAGAAGAGAGAGAGAGTTTCTCTGCGTCCAGCGCTCGGTGTGGCAACACGTCGTGTTCTGGTTTGCAACTGGTCAATCGTCATTCTGAGGATGCCTCGTTGAGAGGTGAAACACGTGTCGATTTCTTACAGGGTTTTTTATAACTCTTGAAGAATAGTTAAGTGGAATAGGTTCATCATCATCTGCCTAGCCTTTTCCCAACTATGTTGGGGTCGGCTTCCAGTCTAACCGGATGCAGCTGAATACCAGTATTTAAGCGGAATAGGTTACTAAATATAAATATATCTACGTCTATTGTATTTAAGCGGGTTTGTACACTTGGTAACCACAAAAACGCGCGCGTCGTTTTGTGAGATAAGATAAAAATACCGTAGCAAAGTAAAGTCAAAGCCCGGTCTGTGGATTTCGCCTTTAGTAATACTCACCATAAATCATGTTTCTTCTTATGTTGAATGGATGTCAGTATGTGAATTCTTCTTGCGCCTTCGGACGCGAAGTCGATACTGCACTGTTCACAACGATACTCCTTACTCACTTTGATGTCTTTAACCTGGCAAATTTTGAAACATTATAAAAAAAACTTTAAAAAAGGTAAAAAACCGGCTTCAAAACGATGAAAATAATGTTAAATCGGTTAAAAATAAAATGGCGGTGCACTTCAATTTAAAAAGGTATACAGTATGCAAGGGTAAACACCGTTGTCACTCAAACCATGGGTAGTTGACTTAAATATAAAAATAAATGACTCAGTAACAACAAAAAAAAAAAATTTTTCATTAAAAAATTTTAAAAAGTAAATATCCGTCACTGTCCCGATACTCATGGATACGCGTCCGAGAGAGCTGCGATACAGCTGACGGCCGGTCATGTAACGTCCCGCGCGCCCCGCCCGTCAACCGCCGGCTGCGGCCGGTCGTTGCCCTTGGGTGTAGGGTGAAATATTCATGTGGAAGAATGTAGGGTTTCGTTAAAAAAAAAAAAGTTGTATTTTTCCATTGATTTTATGTTCTATAAATGAAACCAAACCACTGGTTTCAAGGATAACGGTGTTTACACTAACACCTTGTATGTAAGTACATAATTACATCATCATTCCGGAAATTGGGCATAACGGGAATTGGTCATTAAAGGATTTGGGCACTACAGGAATTGGGTATTTTGGAATTAGCCGGTCGTACCTTAATACTATGTGCCGTATGTATATGAGCATCCAATCCTCTTCGAGTACTATACGCTCGCCCGCACAGCGCGCACGCATGCTCGTTAGCGTGCGCGCGTCGCTTGTGAATGCCCAGTGACGACTCGTGTAGCGTTGAGAACGGACATGAGTCACATTTGTATAAGTATCCTGAATGCCAGCGCTGGTGCTTTTTGGCTACCATTCTGTAAATGGATGTAAAATATTATTTGTAGGGAAATATCTTGTTGGGTTTTCCACCAGGTATTTCTCAGTAGCAGCATTTGTCGTTGATGGCAATAGGCTCGCTATTACATGGGACTTAAATATAACTGGCAAATAGGGAATATGCATGTGATTCAAATAAGGGTCAAGTATTTTTTTTTTATTAACTATATTACTTCAGAATTATGCCTCCATCAATATTTTTGAATAAAATTTCTTTTTGAGCGAGTTTTTTAAAGTTCCAAAAAACTGTGGGTAATTCAGATACTTGAAAAGCTAAGAGCGGATGTGACGTAACAATTCAGGACAACAAACAAAATGTCAATGTCAAGTCAATCAACAAATGTCAAGTCAAATGTCAAACACTCCTACAAAAAGGAGTGTTTGACATTAACTTGACACTTACTATTATTTGACGATGTATCTTAACTGTCGAAAAAAAAAAATACATGCATATTCCCTATTGTGGGTGTTCTATAGGCACACCTCTGCCTAACCTTTCGGGGAAAACTGGCGTTGTGTATTTGCTAATTAAAACCAAAGCAAGTAAGATTTTTTATCCATTTGTAGTCACGTGAACTTGACTTGTAATCGGCCTTTAACATTCCCACTACTGGGACTCAAGCCTCCTCTCTGTGAGAAGGAAAGGGTCATCTGTAATCCACCACAAGGGCTGGTGGATGTCACAAGTGTACAATTTTTGGTTCTAAGACATGCCAGTTCCCTCACGATGTTTTTCGTCACCATTCTGAAAGTGCATACCTGGGTTCCAACCCACGACATACAACTTGGCAACTCGGCACCATTGGCACTGTAAATATACAGTCGACGTAGATATATTTATAACCTATTCCGCTTAACTATTTCTCAATAGTCATAAAAAGCCCTGTAAGAAATCGACACGTGGCATCCTCAGGATGACGATTGACCAGCCGCGAACCCGAACACGACGTGTTGCAATGCCGAGCGCTGGACGGGACGCAGAGTGAACCAAATCGCCCGGCACTCCCATTTATATAGGATTACTGCTCGGTTCAACTCGGCTCGGATCGTTATAAACGCGACGTCTATTGTATTTTGTAATGGATTTCCGCAAAGTCACGCCTGAATCAATTAACTATCCATTGGCACCCAGTCTGTTCACAAAATAATAAAACCTTAATCTTTTGTATAATACTCACACATTATTAAAAACTTTAGGGCACATTTTGCAGTAGAATTTCTTGCTGTGTGCGCGTTTCGCGTGCGAAGTTGCCAACGCAGTACTTCTAAACCGTAGCTTGCATATGTGACACTGCGCTTGACCAAAACTCTGTCAAAAAAACAGTTTTTTTTAGAGACATTTCAGCTAAAGAAAGGAGTATAACGGGTGTAAAACGACACTTAACGAAGCCGAAAGCCACTTTTTATTCCCGTCATTGTGATCATTATTTTGTTCAGAACCACACCTGGGAACATTCTGGTTACGGAGATATTGAAGGCCAAAGTTCCAATATTTTCAGACGTTTTTTAAAGAAAACAAGTTTTAAATGTTATAACTCAATTTTAAATACCCCTACAATCCCTGAACCGTTGCATGCACACATAAACACAATTTTTCACACCAAAAATAAAATTCGTTTTCCAGCAATTATTATTGTTGTGTTATGTTACTTAATTTGATGTACAGAATGCCTAGTTGACGGCTATGTGATGGGTCTTTTTACACCCTGTATAAGGATCGTATTCTGTAGTTTTCGCCCCCATGGGCATGGGAAGACGGCGTAAGATGATGTTTAATGTCTTGGCGGTTGGTTTGGTTTGTGGGGTTCGATTCCCGGTTTGGTTGGTGATTACTTAGCCTTGTGGCTAAGTAATCACACGTCGCACGGATCGACAGATAAAAAAAGAAAAAAAATACTTACCGGCTCATGGTGTCTAACATGATCGCGATAAGAGTTGACATTCGCAAATGATTTTTTACAGATCTCACATTGTAGATTAGTGTCACTTGTTAGAGGACAACTAACTGTACTTTTCTCCCATTCTTTTACCTGTTCATGGAACTGGAAACAATTTAAAAAAAAAACTTTTATAAGTACATTCAATAATGGATTTTTCCATCTGGAATTTCTCAGTAGTCGCCCGGAGTCTGTGATTTGTGCCCGGTTGATAGCAATAGGCTCAATAATGCTCGCCCCCTTATTACATGGGACTTAAACATAACTGGCGAAATGTGGGAGTATTATAGGTACACTTCTGCCTAAACCCTTTGGGGGAAAAAGGCTTGATGTTATGTGGAGAACCACCACCAGTGATGAAGGTGACTAAATCACCAGCTTGTATAGTCTATACAGCATACATAAAAATGTTTGCTTTATCATAACGTATTGGCAAATATTCACAACATTGGAATTTTAAATTAAATACAAAATAATACCATGTTACCTACTGATAATGGGACAATATCGTAGTATTTCAGCATATTTGTTTCATCTGGAGTTAATTCAATGGTTTTTTCTCCACACTGTGCTTGTGTTTTTGAATGCATTACTTGATTTTCATATTCCTGAAAAAAATATCAATCAATATTTTCATATTTTTCCGTTCCTAGTTAAAGATTCAGAGCTCGTGGCTAATTAATAACTGCCGCACGCTACGCTTGCCAGGGTTGATCCGTG
The DNA here is from genome assembly GCA_947363905.1 of Lithophane semibrunnea. Lineage (NCBI taxonomy): Eukaryota > Metazoa > Arthropoda > Insecta > Lepidoptera > Noctuidae > Lithophane > Lithophane semibrunnea. The sequence goes on along the minus strand of OX376203.1, from coordinate 3,446,631 downwards.
GATGGGTGACCATTTTTACATACAGAGACTCCTCCGTGGCTCGGAAAGCACGTTAAACCGTTGATCCCGGCTGTCATTCGTAGATCTTTGACAGTCGTTACGGGTCGTCAGAAGCCCGAAAGTCTGACAACTAGTCTTACCAATGGGTATCGTATTACCCAGTAACTGGGTTGTGAAGGTCAGATAGGCAGTCGCTCCATGTAAAAAACTGTTATCCAGCTGCATACGGTTACACTGTAAGCCAACCCCAACATAGTTGGGAAAAGGCTAGGCAGATTGCCATATTTTTTCAGTTCCTAGTTAAAGATATTTTTTCATGTTTGTATTTTGTTTTAATATACCTACAATAAACTGAAGTTTAATTATAAAAACAAAACATACTCCCTCTTTCTGTGCATTTGAACTCAAATCCTTACTGAGATCGCCATTTGTAATAACATCATCAGAAGAATCCATATTAATTTCATTCCCCACCACATTATCATTAACTTGGAGAGAGAATTCGGTTTCATTTGCTTCAACTTCACATTCCTTGTTATTGAGATGCGTGTCAGCATAACAATTTGTATCATCTTCACTTTTCAAATTATTATCGTCTTTGTCTATGGAATGGAAATCTGTTGTTGCAACTAACGAAATTTTGTTGCCATCATCATATTTGAGCAAATAATCTTTGAATACAAAACTGTTCTCTAATGACTTCAAGATCGGTTGGGATCTATTTTGGCTTTTTATCAGATCTTTTGATATCTGAAAGTATTCAAATTTTAATTCACCATCATTGGCTTTGTTTAGTTATAAGATTTCTGTAACAGTTTATTAATAAACAAATACAAACATGTTAAAAAGATACACAAGTTTCTTCAGTGTGTTTAAATGTATAGATTTCATACACACACACATTTTAAAGTTTTGAGAATTACCCAAAGAACAGCAAGTAAAAAACCCAGGCTAAAAAAAACATAAATGTAGGAATAAATAAAACTGTCTGTCTGTGCTCTACTGTCTCAGTAACAGCCCGAAGTCTAGATTTGTGCCTAGTTGCTGGCAATTCGCTCGCCTGCTATTATACAAACAAGGGACTTTAACAAAACTGGCAAAATGTGAGTGTGAACGTATCTACATCGCCACATACGAACTACGCATCAAAGACCTGACGTCACACAAAAATCCTGACGTCACATAAATCCTGCATCGCGCAATTAAAGTTTACCGTGCAATGGAAATAAGAACCGAACATCAATCGTTGAGCAGCCAGACACAACACCCGTCTAGTTGGAGGATCCTCCCTTTTCTATGGTGGATGAGTGAACTTTACACCCTGTTCCTCATACTCCTAAATGCGTGTACTATAAGTCTATGTTTAGCGTTTGCTTTCCACACTTAGTCCCTAAGGAGGACCATTGTGCGTGGTACACCTCTGCCTAACTCTTCGGATATTACAAGCGTGATGTTATGATTAAACTGTAATTATACCTGTCCATTCTTAGCAAATATATCCAGTAAAGTTGCCTGAGAGGCCATACATTTCTCAACGAGTTGGTTGCATTTTATCAGACTTGGTGCACATAGGAAACAAACATATTGTGGCATGTCTTCCAAGTCCATTCCATTTAGCTGAAAATTATAAATAATTATATAACATGTAATTTCATACAGTTTAACACAGAAATATTTGAGGCGTTCAGGTGCTGTATTAATGCCACTATTTTTTTAGTGTGAGAGAGAGACGGAGCTATACAAGGCCGATAATACCACCCCGTTTTAGCAATGGAATAATGATGGCATTAATACTTCATAATACTACCCCTGAAAACAATTCCCAGAATGAAAAATCATAATATGATCATTCATTTCATTCATCATTCCAAAAAAATATTTAATTCTCAAGTTTATCAATTCAAATGCCAGAATAACAAATTATAAAATGTTCAATGAAAGCGGAAATTTTTGATAAAAAAGATTGTGGAAAGCAACTTAGGGTTACCTACCTAGCGAGTCAGGTAGCAGTTTTTTGAAATTAAAATAGTATGCAGTCAGTAACTTCTCTGATTGATAGGTAATACGGGCTGGTATCCGCAACTCCACTCCGCAAATCTCTTATTCGATCCACCCCAGCTCCTCCAAGAAGGCCAGCAACTCCTTGGTGTTACTGACAATCTCACGTAGGGTACCTGGGTTACCGAAGTACTTTGTATGTGGCAACCACCGGGCAGTGTAGTAGCACATGAGCTGTCCCGTCGTCCTCCATGCAGGCTCTGCACAGTGGATTGTCTGTGACTCCTATGACAAATGATAACAAATACATAATTATTCTTACATTGAATCCAGCAATAGACTTCATACATGTCCCCAGGTGAGTATCATGTAGACTGTACAGCTTCACGTCTGTGGCCAAACATATCCTGCAAGCTTCCACGTCAGATGCCTCAAAGTTGGAGTTAAGCTGAAAATATTTAACAATAAAGTACTGCCAGTAATCTGGGTTTGCAATTTAGTTTCCAAATATGTAAACAAATACAAATGTTTAGAATATTAACTTTACCACCTACATACAGTATGCAAGGGTAAACACCGTTGTCACTCAAACCATGGGTAGTTGACTTAAATATAAAAATAAATGACCCAGTAACAACAAAAAAAACCTTATTTTCATTAAAAGATTTTAAAAAGTAAATATCTGTCACTGTCCCGATACTCATGGATACGTGCTCGAGAGAGCTGCAAAACAGCTGACGGCCGGTCATGTAACGCCCCGCGCGCCCCGCCCGCCCCCGCCAACCGCCGCCCGCCGTGTTGATATGCAAGTTCATTGCCCTTGCGTATAGGGTGAAATATTCTTGTGGAAAATTGTAGATTTTCTTTAAAAAAAAAGTTGTTTTTTACATGGATTTTAAGTTCTATAAACGCAACCAAACCACTGGTTTCAAGGATAACGGTGTTTACACTAACACCCTGTATAAAGTTCAGCACCCTAATCGCGTAATGCTAACTGATTCCAGTTCTGACCGATCATGGTTCTGACCGATCATGGTTTCATAAGTTAGAAAGAAAATTTGCTCAATAACGTAACTTATGAAGCAATGGATTAGACATTATTTTGTTTCAAACCGATTCCAGTTCTGACTGATCATGTATTACGCAATTAGGGTGCTGTTTGCCCTGTCAGGGTTGCGGAAAAGTCCGAAAGGGATACCGGGATCCTTGGCAACAGGCAACTGTAGGAACACGGGTGGGTTTTAGTCAGAGTCTGATACGCCCTCCCGCTCCGCCCAGAGCGGGAAAGTCATTTGATGATATCCAATACCCAAGAAAAAAAGAGTGCTGTTTGCGTTCTTACTAGCTCTGTATTGTGAAGCTGGGGCAGGTCTGTAGTAGATATTTTAGTAATACTTACAGGTAAAAACAAGACAGGAACAGCATCATCCTTTATTCTTATCTTGCAGCTATCGTGGTTGATCTGATCATAGACGAAATGCGCACTACAAATTCGAGCATGGTTCGAGGGCGACCAGTTTGGACGTCCTATAGCTCTCAACCATTTACTTCTGAGCTCCTTATTTGCAGGAAACCTATTAGATATTGTCCAAGTAAAACATTTCAGTGTTTAAAAAAATAATAAACCCAATATTATTTTTTAAAACACTGAAATGTTTTATGATAAACGAGTACTTAACAAAAAACAAACAAGTATTTTACTGAAGTACTAAGTACCTCAGTACTTTATTGAAGTAGGTAACAAATATTTTTTTAGTATGTTTGTCAGTTAATCAAAACTAATATTATAAATTCGAAAGTAACTCTGTCTGTATGTTACCTTTTTACGCCTAAACCACTGAACGGATTTCGACAAAATTTGGCAAGGAGATAGATGGCACCCTGGGGAAGGTCATAGACTATTTTTTATCGACATACCACGCGAGCGAAGCCGCAGGCGGAAGCTAGTTACAAATAAATAAAGATTTGTTTGACTTTGATTTGATTGATGACAAAGTTATTTACCGAACTGTGCTTTGTGCCCCTAAGACGACCCACTGACTGACGACTGACTGATTTATTAATAAAAGCTTAGCCCTTGCATTTGTAATAAAATCATTTGTAAACTGTGTATGTCATTTGTAATCTAAAATGTATTAAAGTAAACTTACACGTGAAACGATACCACTGAGTTAGGATTTTTATTTTTATTTTTACTGGTGTTACCGCAACCATTAACACAGCAATACGACACCATTGTTTTTGTTCAGTTCATTTATCAGAATTATTTTCTCGAATTTCCAAAAAATCAACAATACAAAAACAAGATTGACATTTGACATTGACATTATCACAAATACTCTGTGAATGACACTGACATAAAATAATCTCTCCGTTCCACGATGTTTTTGTCATTACATCACAGCAATTCATTGTCAGTCAGCTTTTTGTCTCGTGGAACAGAAAGCCTAGTGTGATTTTAATCGATATCGATTATCAATTTATCAATCCGCGACTGAATTAGGTACCGCCGCCTAGCGACAATCTATATAGATATACCTAGGTAATACGGGCTGGTTTCCCCAAACTGAAGTGAGTATTTTGATTTTGAGTAAGACAATCTAGAACTTACAGCTGTGTGCTATTTGCTTAGTCCGATCCTCAAAAGACCCTATAATTACGCCAATAAACTAAATAAAACCGGCCAAGTACGTATATGACCACGCACAAAACTATATTATACCTTTGTATACTTGTACCCAAACATTTTTTTTTCATGATTTTATTTTACCATTTTGTCGGCGTACTTCTGTTGGGAAACAAAACGGAAAAAGCTAGGCCGACAGTAAGGGTATTTGTATCTCCTAATATTTTAGTGAAAAGCAAACTGCCGATTTTAGCGTTGTGGCGTCGCAACGCGGTTATAACATTGTTTTTTTATTTTTATTATTAAACCAAACACTATCTTTACATGATGACCCCAATACAATAGTGCCTATCTTAAAACTTAACCTAAAATACAAAAACATATAATATTTAAATAAAACTAACAAAATTCAACAAAACTCTTGCGACTTCACTCAGATTGCACGAAAATATGTCAATAGGGAATATGTATGTATTTTTTAAATATTTTTATTCGATAGTTTACATCGTCAAATAATAGTTAAAAAAAAATCGACGGCAAAAAAGCAATTTAAAGTACTTAAAAAAATGTTTAAAAATATCCAACCGATCCGGGCTATTTAAACGCCCTCCATTTGGCGCGCTTGGTGTGGTGACGTCACAGTCCGTGAAAACAGACAAGCAACTGTCAAGTCAACGTCAAACACTCCATTTTCTATGAGCTTTTGACATTGACTTGACACTTTTTGATTGACTTGACATTGACATTTTGATTGTTATCCCGGATTGTTAAGTCACATCCGCTCTTAGCCTTTTCAAGTATTTGAATTACCCACAGTTTTTTGGGTCCTTTTAAAAATTAATTTCTCGCTCAAAAAGAAATTTTATTCATAAATATTGATGGAGGCCTAATTCTGAAGTAACATAGTTTATAGAAAAAAATATTTGAATCACATGCATATTCCCTATTCTCTCATGAATTTCATTTAGTACACATATTGTGCGGGTGAGGGGTGTTTTTCACAGCAGGTTGGTTTTGGCAGCAGGCACGGCCAGCAGTGGCGGTCGCCGCCGCCTCCACACGTACCGGTCTGGCCCGCACAGCTTCAGGTGACGCAACACACCCGGGTTATGAGCTACTCCACGCAGGAGTTTTGAGGGTGACTAGATTACGAAGCAAGGGCAAGGGCTGGCTTTGCTTATTGTACCTACTTATCGGTTTATTTATAACTCATAGAGTAGGTATTTTGACCAGAGTACAGAGTACTTTTTATATAATTATGCCGACAAAACGGAATGTTGCCATTAATCAAAAAAAAAAAATTATACTTTATATATGTTTTATTTTCACAATTATTAGGTATTTTATTTATTGTATTTCTTTTTTTCTTTTCAATCAGTTTTTTAATTTATTAAGTATATTATGTTTCTAGCGTATGACACTCGTGGGTTGCAGCTGAAAATCAGCGTCAGGTGGTACACTGTGTGTTGCCATCTGACAATATGCTGAGCTGAGGCCATAGAGTAAAGTAATATATAGGGTAGCTGAGGCCCTTTTGGCATTGTAATGACTGTTTTCTGTTTTTTTTTAGTTTTAAGGTGTATTTTTGTGTGACAATGCCAATAAACGCATTTTTCTTTCTTTCTTTTCTTTCAGAGATTTAAATGCTGCCAAATACGGCTGCTAGTCTGGCCAACGAAAGTCTGTCCTGAAAACACGCGCGAAATATAAAAAAACAAGACTGTTAATCTCTGTACATAGTGCGATAACGCGTTGATACTTGAAATTTTATTTTATTTAAATGAAATTAAATTTCAATAATCAATTTAACGCACTATGTTTAGGGACAAACAGCCGTGCTTTTTTTAAAATTTCACGCGTGTTTTCAGGACAGACTTTTTGAGCGTTATTACTAGCTGCGCCCTGCGGTTTCACCCGCGTAACTGTCGATCCCGTGGCAATATCGATCGGGATAAAAATTAGGTAGGTATTCTATGTCCTATTGCATGTCAATAGGTCATAGTCTACTCATGTGCCAAATTTCATCTAAATCCATCCAGCCGTTTTAGCGTGAAGGCGTAACAAACAAACTCACTTGCGCATTTATAATATTAGTTATGATGTGCTGCAGCTGGGGTGGGTGACATAACTCAGCTTACACACAGTTTCATCGAAGTTTAAAAAAATGGTAGGTAGGTATATAGGAAAATCCATTAAAACATTTGCGATATTTAGAAAGTACATAATTATCTTTTATTAACAATTAACATAGGTAGGTACAGGCACAGATATTATAAGGGACTAAAGGGACTTACAGGCAGAGACTACGGAATGCCGAATAATTATGACAGGTGTAGTGTACGTATAGGCTGATGACTTTTTATGGTTCATAAAATACGGTTAGTTATTCAGTAAAATCACCCGTTACTTGTGGGTAATAAATTAATCATTCACCAACCTGTATTATACTGATAATCTGACGTTTTCTTAAACAATAACATATTAGCTGTTCCTGCCTACTAAATAAAACAAGAATAATTTTACTGTAACAGCATCAGTCACCTCCCATAGTTTGTTTGGGGTTAGTTTTAGTTTACGGTACCTAACCGGTAGGATTTCAAATACCCTTGAGCCCAGTTCAATTGCAATTTTATAAAATTAACTTAAAATTAAACTCAATCAGGAAGTTGACTATGTCATAAATAGCAGCCATTTTTTTTTTAATTTAAGGTTGCCAAACGAAACCCTATTACTAGGCCTCCTCTGTCCGTTTGTCTGTCAGCAGACTGTGTCTCATGAATTGTATAAGTAGAAATGATATTTTGACAGATTGTGTAACTATTTCTATTGCCGCTATAAAAAATAGTCAAAATAAGATAAATTTGAAAATAAAACGGGGTATAAGAAACGTGTTTTTTTCGGCGTTTTTTGCTGTACGGAATCTACGGAATAAAAATTTATAATAATTATTATGCAATATTACTAAATTAAATTATAAAATATCGCTCTGTAGGTAAGTACAATGTTGTTGTTTACGAATTGCAATTATTAATATCGTTATATTGAATATAATTTAAATAAAGGTGTTAAAAACTTTTATCAAATTAGGTACGTATTCCAATGATATTAAATTAACAGATATGTTATAAGCGCGCAATCGTGAAGACTCGAAAACATTCCAATTGTAACGTTTTTACTTGTAGTGAAATGTAAAATGAATGAAACGTGGGTATTTGTGCCGCTGCTGCGCGGATCACTTTTTTCGGTTGTTTTGTGAGTTTATAACATATCTATTAATATAATATCATTGAGGTAATCAAATCATAACAGCGAAATATTTGACAACTATTTACGACGTTACAAACTTTCTGATTGAACTCTATTATAAATATAATAGTAGCTGAATGCACCGTGGGGGTTATTAAATAATAATAATGAATAGTAGATTAAAAGTTCTATGTATCCGAATATCTGGAAAGAATGGCCTGGTGGCAACCTGGCCATTCTTTCCACATATTCGGTTGATTTAACTGGACACTATTGGATTCAGAACCAGGATTTGGAGAGGATCCATGGGAATTACTTCTTTGCGGTTTCTGACAGCCGGTAAAAGTGTGGTCTCTTGCATCATTCCTGGAATTAGAATTTGGTGATTAGATTTTTTAACTGGTAATTTTTTTAGGCATCTGTTAATTAATAGATTAGGATTTATAACTTGAAAGTTTGCATGTAAATCTAGCAATGATCGCGCAATGATGTAGCTGCTACTCTTCTTTACATTACAGCTACTAGTCTTTACATACTTCGGTATGATTATTTTTTTATCAAATTCATTTTTTTTCATTTGCCAGTAAGTATGGGTAAATAAACAACGTGCAGATGTTTTACATTAATGTAATAATTGTAATCTCAGTCTTGGTATCACCATATTTTACCTTTCGGCATGTAAAGTAGGTAGGTACCTTCGTAAAAGAAAACACAAAAAAAAAAACTAAATAGAATCAAATTAAGAATGAGATCAATCAAACTAGTGTAAAAACAACGCGTTCACATAGATAGACAGACACGAAAACAGACTTTAATTTATAACAATGTAAAGATGACGAAGACTAATTAGTCTGTGATATGACGTTAGTTAGGATCGAACTAAGCAGTGTTCTCTACGTCAAAGTCAAATAATTTATTTCAAGTAGGCACATTAAAGGCACTTTTGAACGTCAAATACATAGAAATAGAAATGATTCTAGTTGCCCCTTCCAAAAGGTAGTTTTTGTATGGAGAAGAATGGGCCAGAAACTCCACCGTTACTCTTGTAAAAAATGTTTTACAATATTTGGTATACATCAATTATATAATTACATGTGAAGACGATGCACCGAGAATACAATTACTGTACCACAATAGATAAAAAAGAATTAAAAATGGAGCATTGACAAATAAATTAATTAAGTATGTGATAGATACATGGTGCTCACATATTTACAAACATTGTAAAAGTATACGATATCACAATATTCCTACAAACTTACAAGTAATACTAATAGGACAGCGTGTGAGTTTAATAATCATAAAATGTAAAAAATCTATGATATACAAATAATAAATTATACAACTAGATTAGCAACCAGTTTGATTTTGTCCAGACTCGAATTGTCCTATGGAGCAAGTATGCTTAAGCTAACAATAAAATTTCAACTTGGACCCTGTTCCCGATACGCCGCCAGTTACTATGCTAATCCTAACTAATATTATAAACTAGCTCCGCCCCGCGGTTTCACCCGCGTAATTCTCGATCCCGTGGGAATATCGGGATAAAAAGTATCCTATGTCCTATTCCAGGTCATGGTCTACCCCTGTACCAAATTTCATCTAAATCCGTTTTGTTTGTTTGTTTCGCTTTCACGCTAAAACGGCTGAACGGATTTCCATGGCACAAGGGTAGACCATAAACCGGAGTAGGACATAGGATACTTTTTATCCCGATATTCCCTCCGGATCGAGTAGCGCGAGTGAAACCGCGGGGCGCAGCGAGTTTTTTATATTTTTAAGTGTTTTTTTTTTTTAAGTTCTTGTAAAAATATTTAAAAATGTTTATCACTACATATTACAAAACACCTCCACCGCGTCTGTCTGTCTGTCCGCAATAAACTCAAAAACTACTGCACCGATTTTCATGCTGTTTTCACCATTGGATAGAGTGGTTCTCGAGGAAGGTTTTAGTACATAATACCCGACATCCATGCGGGCGAAGCCGCGGGCATGAGCTAGTAATAAATAAAAGTACTAGGAAAAAAAAAGTACTAGGAAATACCAAATTGACACAGAAGACTTGCAGTATGAACTTGACCAACTACAGGAGAAACTTACTTCTATGACTATCAAGTATACAGCCTCTGAAAACCAAATGAGGGAATATGTATTGGCAATGAATGAGCTGGTAAGCTCACAAACTAACAAATGTGAACATTGTCAACCACCATCTATTGAACCCACACCGGACCATTCATTGACAATATGTGATACCACCATACCGCAGTCTAGTGCCAGTTTACCATTATCAATTACTAACTGTTTGCCTAGACATAGTGTAAATAAAGAAATAATATTATTTTGTGATGAAATTGGAAAGGATTTAGGTCACTTGTTGTTAAATGAATATCCGGGACACTCAATAATTAACTACTGTATGCCTGGTTGTTCTCTATTTGACATAATGAAAAAAGCTATAAAATGCAATTATAATCAGGATACTATATTAATAATATTTGTGGGTAATAGGGGTAATGTGAACAAAGGAGAATTACTCCAATATTATAGATCTTTGTGCAACCTTAGTTTAAGAAAAATTGTGATGTTCACGTTCCCTTACAGCCAAAGTTTGCCACAGGAAGAAAACAACTTTAGATCTGCAATTAATATGACATTACACAATTTGACATACAATAATAATTTATTCCATTTAATTGACACTAACAATTATGTTGGTAATCGCTTATATTTGACAAAAGATAGATCTTTTGTGGATAAGTACTATCTTTCAAAGTATTGTAAAAGACAGATAGCTGTGTCGCTATCATATTACTTTTCTATTACAGCCAAGAATTTGGCTAAACAAATTGCTTCTATTGAGCAATGCTGTGACATGTTAAATAATTCAGCCAATAATTTGGTATCAAATATTGACATTGTTAATAATTTAAATTAGAAATTCAGACAACAGAGACAACCTCTAGCAATAGTATACAGAATTGCAAAATAAAATCAAATAAAAGTTTAAAATCAGTAAATAATATTAACCTGGTGCATCAAAATATTCAAGGATTTATGAACAAAGATTTAGAAGTAGAATTATTTATGAATTTTAACAATATTGATATTCTTTGTATAACAGAACATTGGCTTAAAAGCACCCAGTTCTTGTTCAATTTTGATAATCACCAGGTTGGTAGTTCGTTCAGCAGAGTAAATGCTATACATGGTGGCTCATTAATTTTAGTAAGTAACCAGCTGAAATTTAAAGACCGTAAGGATATTGTGAGCCTATCTGTTGAACGGACAGTTGAAATAGCCTGTATAGAATTGGAGCAGTTTATTGTATTAAGTGTGTACAGACCCCCTTCAGGATTGTATGACTGTTTTGAAAAGGTAATGGATGAAGTGTTACACAAGATTTGCAACTCCAATAAGTCTATTATCACTTGCGGTGATTTTAATGTTAATTTGTTAGAAAATTCAGGTTCTTGTAGTAAAATTATAAGTTTGTTTCAGTCCTACAATCTTGTAAACCTATTTTTGGAGCCCACTCGAATAACCCCTACAAGTGCCACATGCCTAGATAATATTTATACAGATATTATACCAAGCCACAAAGAAATTATAAATCTACTAGATTCTGATCATTGCGGGCAAAGGGTTACTATCCCTATCAAAAACAACAAAGTGGCTAAAAAGGATATAACATTTAACCCCAAAACTGCAAGTCGCTTGGAGGTTTTTAAAGAAAAACTTATTAATACATTACCAGTTTTGTCAAATCATACTGATCCTAGTCATCTATATGATGATTTTTTTTAATTTATACTGTAAACAATTTAATTCCACCTTTATTCCCAAGACTATCTCGGTTAATAGTAATGTATCTTTCAGTGATTGGGCTACCATTGGTATTCATAAAAGTAGAACACGGCTTTATGAGCTGTACAGTGAAAGGACCTATGTAAACACTGTTGAATTTAATTTATATGTTAAAAATTATTCAAAATTATTTAAAAAAGTTTGTTGTATGGCCAAGTCACGTTATTTGAGTTCGAAGATTAAAAACAGTAGTAATGTAATTAAAACGACTTGGAATATTATTAATAGTGAAACGGGAAGGTCTAGTAACCGAAATACTGACTACAGCCTGTCTATTAATGACAACATAATAAAATCAGACTCACAAGTCGCCGAGGCCTTTGAGAATTTCTTTTCAGATATTCCCGTTTCTACTACTAAATCCCTAAACTCATCACCTTCTGTTGCTGAGTCTTTGCTTAAGGAAAATGTTAATGTTTGCGAATCGGAATTTCTTTTTGAACATATTACCTGTAGAGACATAATTAAAACCTTTCACACTTTAAATGTAAAAAAGACTGCAGATCTGTGGGGTAATTCTGTAGAAGTTGCTAAGTCTATTATTGACATTGTAGCACCTACTTTAGCTCTTATCTTTAATAATTGTATCGACTGTGGGGAGTTTCCTGACCTTATGAAAAATAGTAAAATAATACCTTTGTTTAAATCAGGTAGTACATCAGACCCCACAAATTATAGACCTATTTCAGTACTACCTACCTTTAGTAAAATATTTGAGAAGCTAATTTTAGAGCAATTGCAAAGATTTTTTAATAGACATAGATTGTTACATAACAAGCAGTTCGGTTTCACAAGGGGTCGTTCAACAACTGATGCCGGTGTTGAACTCTTAGGACATATTTATAATGCATGGGAAGATAAATGCGATGCCTTGGGCATCTTTTGTGATTTGTCTAAGGCATTCGATCGCGTTACTTTAGTTATTTTCATAGTGTAATGTCGTACGGTATTCTGTTGTGGGGAAATGCCCCTGACATTCAGACTATCTTTGTTTTGCAGAAAAGAGCTGTTCGATCAATTTATAAACTAAGTCCGAGACACTCTCTCAGAGAGAAATTTAAGGAGATAAATGTAATGACTGTGCCTTCACAGTATATTTTTGAAAATCTTTTATACGCACATAAAAATATAAAATTGTTTAAAAAATACAGTGATATCCATAATATAAATACTAGGAACAAACACAAATTTGTTGTACCTACAACGAGGCTCAAGAAAATAGGTGGCTCGTTCAGATGTCAATGTATACGCTTTTACAATAAGCTTCCAAGCCACGTACAAGATCTAAGCCTTAATAAATTCAAAACATTCATTAAACGTAAGTTGTGCCAAAAAGCGTTTTATACCATTAAAGATTACATTGAGGACAAAAAGGCTTGGGATTGAGCTGCTCCAATTTGTACATTTATTTTTTTTATTTTTGGTTTTAAATTACTTACTTACGAGTTTTGTTATTTTTGGTACTTTTTATTTTATTATATACCTACACAGTGACATGAATATTTACTTTGTGAAGTATAATATTATTATTATTTTAATTATTGTGAATTTGAGGACTATGTGGATCATATTTTTTATTTATCTGGCAGTTTGAGTACTATAGGCGGCCTACCCAAATGTCCTTTCTTTGGTATTGTTCGTCGAGTCGTTGAGCTCCTTAAGTTCTGAGTTGAGCTACACGATTACTGACAAATGCGTGCACTGACTGGACAGGTCCACTCAAATCTGTATGGTTCTTTCCTCAAAAGACCATTTCAGACACAAATCTACATGGTCCTCAAATGATCTGACCAAGATTATTTCCGGATTTTTATATTTATATTTACATTGACATGAATATTTACTTTGTAAAGTATTATATTATTTTTAATAATTGTGAATGTGAAGATTATGTGGATCTTTCTTTTCTTTTTTATTATTTATTTTTTCTTAATTTTAATTAATCATAGTCTGGCAGTTTGAGTAATTTATGCGGCCTAACCAAATGTCCTTTCTTTGGTATTGTTCGTCAAATCGTTGAGCTCCTTAAATTCGGAGTTGAGCTGCACGATTATTGACAATTGCGTGCACTGACTGGACAGGTCCACTCAATCTGTGTGGTTCTTTCCTCAAAAGACCATTTCAGACACCAATCTACATGGTCTTCACATAATCTGACCAAGATTATGTCTGGACTTTAAAAGAGACTGTGACCTCTGAGTTTGTTTCGGCCTTTCTTCTCAGAGTAGTCAGATAGGAAACGCCGACCTCATCTAGTTTTAAAAAATCTGATTGACGTGTAAAAGTGTTTGTACAAACCTACTTACAGAAATAAAATCATTTATCATTTAAAGAAAGTTCAACAACTTACACACAATTAAAAGTCTCTGGACAGAATTTGCAGAAGAATTTCTTTTCGCTCGGCCTCCCTGCCTGTAATCAAATAACATAATATACATGAACCTCACGCCTTGTTACCCCGAAGGGTTAGGCAGAGGTACATTCAAATTTCGCCAGTAACGGCCAGTTTCTTCATCAAAATAACAGTTAACTGTTCTTCCGCGCTGTTGGATTTACAACTCTCGCCTCAGCGCCGAGGATTGAAAATACAACAATGCAAGATAACAGTTGACTGTTACTTTTAATGAAGTAACTGGCCGTAAGTCCCTATTAATAGGGAGCCTATTGCCATTAACCGGACAGAAATGCAGACTCCGGGCTGCTACTGAGAATTTCGTAATGGAAAAACCCAATAACACTTTGCCCTACCTGGGAATCGAACCCAGGACCTAGTGCTCAGCAGTAGCGCCTGCGACCACTACACCAACGAGGCAATCCTCAAAAAATTTAAAGTTAAGTTGTATCTCAAACTTAAAACACATAATACTACAAATTACCGACAAAAAGGTTCGTTTTAGACCAAACAAGCGGGTGTACAATATGCAAGGGTAAACACCGTTGTCACTCAAACCATGGGTAGTGACTTAAATATAAAAATAAATGACCCAGTAACAACAAATAAAAAACCTTATTTTCATTAAAAGATTTTAAAAAGTAAATATCCGTCACTATCCAGATACTCATGGATATGCGTTGGAGAGAGCTGCGAAACAGCTGACGGCCGGTCATGTAAAGTCCCGCGCGCCCCGCCCGCCCCCGCTAACTGCCGGCCGCCGTGTTGAGACGCAAGTTCGTTGCCCTTGCGTGTAGGGTCAAATTCTTGTGGAAAAAGGTAGATTTTCTTTAAAAAAAAAAAAAAGTTGTATTTTTCCTTTGATTTTACGTTCTATAAATGAAACCAAACCACTGGTTTCAAGGATAACGGTGTTTACTCTAACACCCTGTATACATGATTATACTCTCGAGGCTCAGTCACTCCCCATTCTATCGACCACGTTTTTCACGAATTCTCCCCATTATTCGACCGCACGCAACGTCTAGTCACCGCCTGACGTATGTGAGCGGTGAGACGAGGGAGGGAGACAAAAGCCAAGCTAACTCAGTCTGACAATTTAGTTAATGGCACCCTCCTCCGTCTCACCTCCCACACACCTCGGCGGTGACTAACATAACATAGTACATGGTCAGCCTATAACGTTCCCACTGCTGGGACACATGCCTCCTCTCGGTAAGAGAGAGTATACTTAGTATAAATCCAATCCCTTAACATTTATTGTATTCTGTATTTTAGTATTTTTTGTTATAGGCAACATAAATACATCATCTGTGAAAATTTCAACTGTCTAACTATCATGGTTCATGACTTACTGATATTATAAATGCGAGTTTGTTTGTTAGTTAAGCGTTCTTCTAAAACGGCGGAGCGGATTGAGAGGAAAATTGGCACATGGGTAGACCATGACCTGGAATAGGACATAGGATACTTTTATTCTGATATACTGTGAGTATTTTTTTCTTTTTTTTAAAACTACATTTTTCCACAAAAGATGCGTCTTTTGTGGAAAAATGTAGTTCGTTGCTCTATGTGCTAGGGCAACGAACTTCCGTCTCTACACTGGCGGGGGGTGCGGGACGTGACCTGATCGGCCGCGAGCGCGACCCCTCCCTCAGTTAGTCAGCTGCTTCGCTAGCGAGCACGGTGTCGGATAGAAACTTTTTAAAATCTTTTAATGAAAATAACGTTTTTTTTTTTTGTTGTTTTCGGTCATTTATGTTTATATTTAAGTCAACTACCCATGGTTTGAATGACAAGACTGTTTACCCTTACAGCCTGTAGAATATGTATGTTTAGGTTAAGTTATTTATCTATGGGCCTGTGTCGCCTGCAATAAATGGTTTATTATTATAAATTCAGTATAAGTAGTATAAAGCAAATGACACATTTGGAAGAAAAACTTACCCTATCATGAACATTGAAATACCTCTTCACATAACTGTCTTTTACATACTTAAAAGGTGGCGTGTTTCTGGCGATCTTCTTCTTCTTTTTCATCTTCTTTCCCTTCTTCTCTACACCCATTGGTCTAACTTTTTGTTTATGGTAATGAGGAATGATATCATCATGGGCTAATAATCCTTTTACACACTGAAAATGAAATCACAATTTAAAAAGATGTAGGCATCATTATAATTTAAGTACTTAACATAATCTAGAAGATAATTTGAACGTATTAAATAGTAATAAATGTTAATCAAACACTGCTTTCATTTTTTTTCACAAATAATTTATCTATCCTTACTAATAATTGTAAATGCGAAAGTGAGTTTGTTTGTTTCTTACGCGTGCACGCTAAAACGGCTGAACGGATTACGATGAAATTTGGCACAGGGGTAGAACGTGACCTGGATATGACATAGGATACTTTTTATCCCGATATTCCTAGGGGATCGAGAATTACAGGTGAAACCGCGGGGCGTAGCTAGTTATTTTATAAATCAAACAAATGCATGAAATGATCTTAAAAATTGCAACAGCAACAATATAAGAACAGCAAGGCATGTTAACAACAGAAAACCGGCCTAATGCGAGTCGGACTCGAACACAAAGGGTTCCGTACTTTATTAAGATCGAGCAAAAAAAGGGCGAAAAATAACACATTTATTGTGATTTCCCCTTGAATGATTAACTTTATGTAAGTTTTATTATTTGTCGTTATAGTGGCAATAGAAATAAACAATCTGTGGAAATTTCAACTGCCTACCTATTACGGTACATGAGATTAAGCCTGCTCACAGACAGACGGACGGATGAACAGCGGAGGCTTAGTAATAGGGTTCCGTTTGGCAGATTTTGGCTACGGAACCCTAAAAAAAAAATATTTACGTACATTATCCATTTTCACACTATAAGATTTCAAACTGATAAAGTCATCACCAATTTTTTCATCATCAGACATTATTTCAACCACAGGAACCTTCACTTCTATTGCCTCAACATCGCTGTCCTTGTCCGATTGATCCGATTCCTCTTCCTTACTCAAATCCTTGAGCATTTTCAATATTTCTGAATCAGACACCTCATCCGAGGACTCCTCTTTAATTTCATTTTTTAAGTTAATGTTTATTTTTTCATTGGGATCTGATTCTATTTTTATAAAATCTGATGTGTTGCTGTCATCATCGTATTTGATGTAGAAGTAATTTAATAATAAATAGCTGTCTAATGAGGACTGTAAGTTAATTTTGTTTTTTTTATGTTCTTGAATGAGAGGTTTGTTTAAAATCTGAAAAATAAAAAATAAAAATTATGCTTTTTGGCAGAAACCTGTGAAAATCAAAATCAAAAATTATTTTTTCAAACAAGTGAATTATCTGCACTTTTTGAACATCAAAGTTATGTGTCGTCATTCAACATGTTCTTGTTGTGGTTTTATTTTACCTGTTCGTTCTTGTTAAATATATCGAGAAGTGTAGTCTGAGCTGTTTTACTTTTCTCTATTAGTTTATTGCATTTTATCAAAATTGGTGCACATTCATAGCAGACATAATTTGGTAAACCATCATAGGATTTCTGAAAGTGACAAAAATAATTGTATTGTATATGTATAAATTATTGTAGGCCAGAATCACCCCCAGTTGCGTACCTATACTTAGTATTATAGGATCACTTCCATTCTTTTCGGTTCCTAAATAAATCTACAAACTCTTAATAGTTTAGTGAAATGAAATGAAATTGTTTCATCTGTAAATAGGATATTGGAATCACTTTTACACATCATATTAAAAAATATTATTAATAAGCTAGATGAGGTTGGCGTTTCCTATATGACTACTCTGAGAAGAAAGGCCGAAACAAACTCAGGGGTCGCAGTCTCTTTTGAAGTCCAGACATAATCTTGGTCAGGCCATATGAGGACCATGTAGATTAGCGTGGGAAATGGTCTTTTGAGGAAAGAACCACAACAATTTGAGTGGACCTGTCCAGTCAGTGCAAGCATTTGTCAGTAATAGTGGGGCTCAACTCAGAACTTAAAGAGCTCAACGACTCGACGAACAATACCACAGAAAGGACATTTAGGTAGGTCACATAAAATACTCAAATCGCCAGACCATCGTTAAGACTAACTGAGAACGAAAAAAAAAATAAAACAAGAAGAAAAATCAAAAAAAAAAATCCAAATAGTTCTCACATTTACAATACTTACGGTAAAGCCACCAATAGACTCCATACAAGTCCCCAGGTGAGTATCATGTAGACTGTACAACTTCACGTCTGTGGCCAAACATATCCTGCAAGCTTCCACGTCAGATGCTTTAATGTCCAGTGTCTTTTGCTTTGCCTCGTCCATTTTGAAGCTAAATAAGGCAAATATAAGATGCAATGCAAGCTCAAGCTTTGTAAAGTATAAGTAGAAGGGAGGAATACCAGTGGAATAACAGGTATTTACTTAATAGTCGACAAAATCAACACGTTAATGTGATTAACCTTAATATTACTAAATAAGTTTTAAAAAAGCAAGGTTTTAAAATAGAAAATTAAAAAATAAGGATGTACGCTTAGATGTGAGTAGGTTTGTATTTACATGTGGAATAATAATAATCCCTCGGTTGTTTTTACACAGCAATAAATAATACTCCGTTCACCAGTAAGCCAAATTATTAAATTCTACTGAATTCTACAACCTCAAATATTTGTTTTTGTTTCCATCCACTTTCCGAGGCCAAAATATTTCGAATTTGACTTGACATTGACATGACACTGTTGACACACAGCATTGACATATTGACATTGACAAGTATATTTTTTGACAATTCACATTTTTTTTTGAGATTGCTCGTTTTGAAATTACCTACCATTATTTAGGAAGTGGTCAAGGTTTTCTGAGCTACGGGGAAGTGGCGCAACCTACAAACTCGTTAGTTTCAAGAATTTAAATTAATGATAACCGCAAATAATAAATGTACCCTGGAAACACTCACCCACTTCGCTCACCAACGGCCACACACAGATAATTATCTCGTACGTACCTGTAGTAAAATATTCTGTGATCGCACCGGAGTAACCGGGATCGGGGACCGGGATACAGCCAGATAGTCTCTTGGTATTATTCACTATCCTAGACTATACGACCGTCCCTTATTACGGTGTAAAACCGACTGCCCTGACTTCGTTTTTCCTCGGTATACAAAATCACCACGCTCAGCCCATGTTTTGCGTAATAGATTTATTGCACTTTTTTGTACAATTTCTCAATTTTATTGTTCTAAGGGTTCTTTTGGGATGTCACTTATGGCAACCAGATGTGCAATGGGCACTTGTATTGTGAAGCTGCTTGGAGGCAAATTTATTGAAGCTATACTACCCCATAGCTCGCAATGATTACCTGCTTTGTAGTCTCCAGCTATCAGATGTTCTTTTTTTTTCGTATAGTACAGAGTGGGCATATTGGGAAAAATTACTAGGAATTAAAAAAATAAAAACAAAATGTTATCATATTAATATTCAACATAATATAAAAACGGATACAAAGGCACATTATAGTTTATATTTTTAATTCATTCATCAAAAGGTATGGCAGGCAACAGTTTGCCCTCGCACTTTCCGAAGCCGATTCTAATGCCGTTGTCATCGACGCAGAAGCCGCGAAGAGTAATCGTGTCACCATCTTGGATGAACTTTCTTTCTTCGCCTGACAGCAGACGAAGAGGCTTGGTTCCTTTCCACGATAGTTCTAGCATGCTTCCGAACGAGTCTGATACCTGTAGGGTGAAAATGTTTATGAGCAGCGTTTTACAGGAAGTGCTTGAAAAATGGATTACGTTACGTTATGTTATTTCGTTTGTTTAAATTTCCGGATACATAATTCGTATCCGGAAATACATACCTACAAACGAAGTAAGTTAATAAAAAGCTTGAAAAATTTTATCAATGCTTCCCCTTAGTACTTCGTTAGTCAAATAAATACTGTGAATTTTTTGATGTCTTATAATGGCACTCACCTCTCCACTAATAGTGCCAGAGCCCAGCAGGTCGCCGGCTCGCAGGTTGCAGCCGGTGACGGTCTGTTGAGCTAGCTGCTGCTTCACCGTCCAGTACAAGAAGCGGTAGTTCGACCGGCAGATTGTTGTGGTTACTGGCGACTTTTCGGCTATGGAAATAGTAATAATTATAAGTTAAGTTAAATTTAAAATTTAAAAAACTCCCGACAAAAACAAAGCATCTGATAAACTTTTTTTTTTAAGCTAAGAACACTCTCGATCAAGGCACCTTTCAAACAAAAAAACAGTTTTGACAGCTACGATGGCGCAGACAGACACAAATACACACGTTAAGGTTGATGCGCTAGGGTAGCCCGCGAAATTCAAATTTTCTTAGGTTTTTTGCAATTTGCAGGTCACTATCAGGTTGTATGTTGATCTAAATATTATTAGCGCTCGTAACAAATATGGATTTACAGAATTATAAACATTTAAATCAGCAATACAACTCTCTAAGCTCATGAAAGTGTATTGAATGACTATTTCATGAAATCATGACATTTGGCACTTTCATGCACTTAGAGAGTTGTATTGCTGATTCTAATGTTTATAATTCCGTAAATCCATATTTGTTACGAGCGTTGGGTTCGGTTCTATTCTGAATCTAGAAGCGCAATCGATATTTCGATCCTTGTCTTATCACTGGTAATAAAGTTAACACAGTTCTGTTTGAATAATGATGTTAAAATAATGATGGTTTATCGCAAGGTTCAGTTTTAGGTCCCTTCCTATTTTTATCGCAATAACACTTTATTAGTTCGATTGTAATCAAATTATAAGCGAGAAAGTAACTTGAACATGAAAAAAGTTTTAACTAAAGGGTCAAATTAAATTAGCTAGCAAAACTCCACCCCAGAAGTGAGGTATCGGATTGTTTTATTTTATCATGTTTAGATATCGATATTAATCACATCCGTGGAGTTTCGCTTTCATAATTTTTGTCATTGTATATGTACTCACATTTCAAATCCACTTCCAACTTGATATCAAAGTTGAATTTATCGTCATGCCTCAGGTACGCGAAGGGCGTGGGGTCCTGTGGGAAGTTGTCTACCACGTAAGGTCTCAGAGCTTCGATGGTAACGACCCAGGGAGATATGCTGGTGCCCAGGTTCTTGGCTGTGAAGGGGCCCAGGGGAATGTACTCCCATTTCTGGATGTCGCGAGCTGGAAAACGATGAAGAAAGAAAGAATAACATTTACTTGGACACAGTTCGTGAAACACAATATACAAAAAAATAAAAAAGTGAAAATAAAGTTTTAACAATAATGTGTGCCTCACGGCTGCGCGAAGACAGACTTACACTTACTTATGTAATACACTAGCAAGGGTACTACTGTCTTAACAGCTAGTCCTTGTTTTTTGTCCTTGGTATCGTATATCCACTTACTGCAGGCGTAGCATGGCGCTTTCTATCTCTACGAAGAATAGATATAGCTTTTTCTATACAAAGTGACAGTTCGTTTCTTCATTTTTGACATCCACCGTAGAAATCTTTCTACAATCTGTCATTTTGTCTTTCATTTCTAACGATCTTTGTCTAGGTCTTTATAGATGTAGACTATTTGGGAAGAAAGTTTTCTATCCTTACTGTCAAAATCACACTGACAACAGATAAATCCTATGACAAAACAAAGAATTCTGAGTTGAATTATGTAAAAGAGTGAATTTCGTGAAAAGTGCAGTTGACTCTTTCTACTTTGCTGCCGTCTCGTACTGTCTACAGGAAACGTCATTTTTGTCTACTCTTCCGTCGACAAAACGGTGCTCATGCTACGCCTGCTGGGTAGTGTAGGTCAGAGCGGTCGCTCCATGTAAAATACTGGCGTTAAGCTGCATCCGGTTAGACTAGAAGCCTACCCCAACATAGTTGGGAAAAGGGTATATAGGTGACTGGTTGTGACGGTTGCTATCGTAATATAAGGCTTGTTCTGTTTCCAATTACTACTCCTGTTGGGATCTGAGCTGCTTTTTCTACATCAGTCATCGCAGTAGCCTCGAAGTTATCATACACTAGCTGATGCCAGTGGCTTCGCCCGCGTGGATATCTGTTATTATACACGAGAACCACTCTATCCATTGGTAAGAACAGCATAAAAATCGGTGCAGTCGTTTTTGAGTTTATCGCGAACAGACAGACAGACGCGGTAGAGGACATTGTTTTATAATATGTAAGGATATACATACCACTCCAATCATTCATGAGCACAAGTCCAAAGATGCGCTCCTCGGCCTCCTTGGCCGTGACCCTCTGCCCGAGGGTCGTGGGAGGGCCGCCGATGAAGGCCGCCATTTCTAGCTCGAAGTCCATGAGGCGGGAGGGACCGAAGTGGGGGGCGGCTCCTGGAAATACGTAAGATATTATATTCTCAGCAGCTATGGTAAGGCTCATCAGGCTGCATCTTAGCTGTTCCGCGCCTTAGGTATGTTCGCGGCTCACGGGAGGGCAGTGCAGGCCGCTCATTGGTCAACGCACACGGCGCGCGCCTCCCGCCCGCCGCTCATCCGTCAACGCTGCCACCTCACTGCACATTCCTAAGGCGCGGAACAGTGGTCTCGGTCAAACTATACCTGTAAAACTATCAAACTCAAGCAGTATTTAGTGTCCCATTATTTTGTTTGACAAAAATCAATACACCATAAATGTCAGGTATTTTAACATTTGTCGAGATGACAAGAGATGAGTTGAACGAATTATAAAGATATTGTTTTTACCTTCAACAGGTAAAGTCTGTCCATATGGTCTTGTGATAGGTGTTCCGGATACGACGACAGAACTGCTGCGACCATGGTAGCCAACTGGAAGCTGCTTCCTGTGAAATTGTGATAATGACAAGACATTTCATCTCTTTCTCATACGTTGAAAGAAAATAAAATAAACTGCGGTAAACGATGATTCTCGGCCTCGGCAAAACAATCACACAGCAGTCTTATGTAGTCCCGATGTCGGCCGGCACGTGCATCTATGCTTCACTTTGGTTAGTTACTTATGCCAGTTGTTAAATATGTATTTGCCCCTGAACATAATCCCCACATTTGTGGCATGGTAGTGGCGAGTAGAAGTTTGTGTAGTCGCCGATGTCAGCCAGCCGGCACGTGCATTTGTGCTTCGCTTTGGTTAGTTACTTACCAGTTGTCAAACAGCGCGTTGTCTTTTCCTCTGAACATGATACCAACATTTGTCGCATGGTGTAGCGACGAGTAGAAGTCTGTGTAGTCGCCGATGTCAGCCGGCACGTGCATTTGCGCTTCGCTTTGTTTTACGAAAGCCCTGGAAATGGAAAAATCTTTTAATATTTTGTAGCGGTTATCGGAACTGGGTCAATGGCCAATTAGCACAATTAGCGGGACGTTTAATGAAATAATGACCAGTTTTCAAATTTATTCTACGTTCAGTTGCTGTCCAAGTTCTGCCTAATATTCTTGATCTTTTGTACTCTCTGACTGATCTATATTTAAGTCTACAAATTTCTTGGTGAATTTTTCATTATACGAAGCCTTAACATTTCAATTTAACTGTACAGCTCGATGCAAACTTTATTGCGGCTCGGAACATGACGCGAATCGTTGCGCAGTAACCGATTCGGTGCTGTACTGCGAAACGAGTACCGCACTTCAGAGCCGCCGCATAGTTTGACGCGTACTATACCTTTGTCTAAGTTCGCTGTCATTCTGTAGCGTAGGATTACCAGCGTCTAGAAGCTTCTGAAGTGTAGTTCTTGCTTCCAGCCAATGGGGTCGAGTGAGCCCCATGAAGGCATTTAGTGTTTGTTCCTGAAATCAAAATATAATAACATAAATATTAATAATAATGCAAAATTTCCGTTTTTATATAACCTACACACGTACTACTAAAAGTCTGCGAGTATGAAGGGTGTGAACCACATATAGAAGGACAAACGGCATAAAGCGCAGGCCACACTGGAAAAAAGCTAAGTTCGTTTAGCTTCGCTCATGTAGCTACCGCGTGTTTGCATACTTCGGTTCACACCGCTAACTATGAACCGAAGTATGAAAAGACTCGGTAGCTACATGAGGGAAGCTAAACGAACTTAGCTTAGGTCTCAGTGTCACCTGCGGACAATGGACATGGCGAAACTATTAGGATTTCTTTTATGATAATGGAACCTTAAAATCAGTAAACTATATTTTCACTAAAGGAATCTTCATTCTGGAGGCATTTTCACATTAGATAAGTACCTACTATGCGGAAAATCTAACAAAGGTTTGTATATGAAAAGTCAATTTTCCCATCAAATCTCAATTCTTAATCAGAATCAGTTATTGCAAAATAATGTGTAATATAACCTGTTTACAACAAACTAGAAATATATTTAAATCGCAAACAAGTTGACGTCGCCTTTGTAACATACTTTATATTCAAGTCTCGCGGAAGTTTTTAAACTTGTTTTATTGTTATATTAGTAGGTATTAAATATGGGAGGTGTGTCTGTTCGTTGATAAACAAAATTAAGAAGAAAATTAAAAAAAAAAAAAAACTGTCTCGCTTTTATAATATCATTCTGAAACGATCAATTTGTATTGTATTAATATTGTCAATCGCTTCAATTGCATTTGGTAGATAATCAATTTGCGCATCAATGTCTATCAATCACGTAAAAAATGACAATTGCAATTGATAGTTTCGGGGACCCAATCACTGTGGTTAATTCTCTTTGGGGGACCCCATGAGGCAATAGGGGACCCTTAACACTTCGCGTTAGACGTAATAACAATAAACCTTCTATTGTATCTCGTTCAGTGTCCTTCAACCGGTTAAAAAGGTTGTCGATAGGGTTTACTAATAACATTCTTGTAATTTGAAAAAATATTTAAACCCTGTACCGAACCGTCGACAGCCGAGCTCTCAACCACCGGACCAATGGTGATTATAATCAGTCAATACAAAATCTAATCAACTGTTGAACAAATAACTAGGTAGGTACAAGACTACTGCGCTTATGACTTGTTTACACTTTATGCAAATGATTTTAAATTAATTAAGCTCTGATTACAAGCTTTTGTTTAAGTTATTAGAATGATATGACTTTATTTTATGAAAAACAAAACTGCTTACAACTCTATTGGTCCTGGTAGGTACAATGTCTGCCTTCGCCATAAATACTAATGATATGATAATGTAATTCTTATTTGTTCTAAAAACAACAACAAGTCTTGATTATTTTATATTCATAGTTACATATCAATGTAATATTAGGTATTAGGTCTCCACCTATGAAATCAGCGTTTTGTATCGGGAATTTTAAAGAAGTTGCATTTTTCATACTAACATTTTCTTAATTTATATAACAACCATGAACACTAATGTTTTAAAACTTTTATGCACTAATGTTTAAAAACTAAGATAACGTATGCCACTTGGATTAAGCGACAAAAATAAGTTTTGGCTAAGTTAAAAAAAAATAGTGGTCATTTCTGCTAACAAATGAGGAGTCACTTTATTTTTTATGTTTAGAAAACTATAAGTAATAAGATTTTTTTACTATTCGCAGTTGTCTAATGATGGTCATTATTCGATATAATACCAAGCAATTGATGAATATTTTAAATCATAGAAGTGACGAGATTCACTATTTATTAGAAAAAAACGCCAATTTCATAGGTGGGCATCCAATATTATCCATGTACTCGTTTACCTTAAAAACATTCTGCTTGGATTTCAGAAGGGGTCCATCGAATAAGTTTGAGATCACGTTCAGATCCAAAATCAACTCGCCGATTGCCACTCCAATGTGTTTCTCGCTCTAAAAATATAAAAAACATGATCAAATAAGCATAAAACAAACTTACCTCAACAACAAGATAAAACTGAGCAAAGCCTGCCAAATAAAATTGTATCTAAATTCTTCACGTTCAATAGCATGTAGCTGTACTTCCCAATTTGGTAGTGTTATACTAGTTTGCAATGTCAAAAAGAAGACATCAATAATTGCACACACACGACTCTTATTACTTAGAAAATAAACACCAATTTCGAATAACCAATAATTTTTATAATTAGCGCAAAAAATCATACGATAAAATTGTACTTACATTTTTAGGTGATGTAAATACACCGTACGGAAGATTTTCAATAGGAAAATCCGAGCTTGGAGAATATTCGATAAACGATTTCATTTTGATACGTGTTCGTGGGTCGGATGGCAATCGGAATGTGTTTTAAGACTAGTTGTAGCAAGTTGATATGGAAATGTATTCACTGGACAACTGAACTAGCCGGTTTACTTACCGGCCGGCGGGACAGTAGACTATACTAGTACCAGTTGTGTGCAAAGTCAAGGTCGGTCTTCATTCGACAAACAAGAGAAAGTATTTAATGATTTTTGATGTAATCGATTGATGAAAATGAAAGGGGAGTTTTGGATAGGATTGTTCTAGGTTAGGTTTATGAATGTAATGAATTTGTTATCGAATGAAATAAATCTCTCTATAAACATGAATGGTGATAAGTGATAACATTGTTTATGTTAGAGATACGAGAGATGTATCTTTAAAATTAAACGAACAAAGAGATTCGCAAGTTTCTTTAAAAATTCTGAATCTTAAACACCTGCTTGCTCCAAGACATGATTTCTTTGACCACTTTTATTCATAGTATCGGTTTTTGTACACACGGCTACACATCAAGCTATACATTTCCAGTATAAGCTCAACTCGCATTGTACGGAAATCTTATACAATGGGAGATCAGCATAAACTGGAAATGTACAGCTTGATGTGCACTATTGGATTTGTACTATACTTCTATAACTATAGGTAAATTCTAGCTTTATATGCAGGTAAACTACACTGACAGCAGCCGTTGACCCGTATTCAGCTTAAGTTACTTGAAATTATCTGTTTAGGGTTCCGTACCCAAAGGGTGAAACGGGACCCTATTACTAAAACTCCGCTGTCCGTCCGTCTGTCTGTCCGTCTGTCACCAGGCTGTATATCTGAACCGTGGTAGTTAGACAGTTGAAATTTTCACAGATGTATATCTGTTACCGCTATAACAAAAAATACTAAAAAACAGAATAATATAAATATTTAAGGGGGGCTCCCATAAAACAAACGTGATTTTTTTGTCGTTTTTGCAGATAATGGTACGGAAATCTTCGTGCGCGAGTACGACTCGCACTTGGCCGGTTTTTTTATATTTTATTTTCACTTAATATTGATACACCCGAATCACTTTAGCGTGGCAATAGCGGTCAGTGACCCACCTACAATTTCTAGCATTATTTATTTCAAAAACTTAAATAAGGTCCTTTCAACGTCCCAAATCAATATCTACCGTGACCTTCAACAGGTTCCCATAATTAAAAACCATACATTGTTCATTGTTTCGGTTTCTAAGGAGAGACATTAGTGAAAGGGCAATGACCGCTATTGCCACGCTAAAGCGATTCGAGTATATCCACCGGCATAGCATTTCACTTGCTTTTATAGTCCAAATGTGTGCAATATTGTGTAGTGTACATGGAGTTTCTTGCATGTTCTTCTCCATACCAGCCAACTACGCTTAGGATTGGGCAACTAGCTTCCATCTCAGGAAGATGGAAGCTAGTTGCCCTGCTATTAGCTACTGGCCGACTTCTTGACATTTTAAAATTAGGTACTTATATTAAGGATGTTGCCTGGGTAAAAAAAAAAACTATATAGTCCGTCAGTCAGATAATAAAAAAATATTAGACACGTATTTTTTGCTTTAGCATATTCATATTTTGATAAAACGCATTAAAGTTGGGGATTGGAGGCTCGCTACGTCACAAGTCAGTATAAAATCTAAAGACCAAAGACGTCATGCCACATTTTAGCTTAATTTTTTGATTACGTAAAAAAAGAAAAAGTATGTGTCCAATATTTTTAACCAACTTCTTCAAAAAGGAGGAGGTATGTTTTTTTTTTATATGTTTGTTACGCGATTACTCCGCCAATTACGTATTTTTCCCACTTTGCGTATACTTATATATTATTATCTTAGTGGACTCCGTCACTGTTATTTACATAGCAGGTGGTGGTATACGAATTTGTGTGGGTTAGGTACCACAACTAAAAAGTGAAAAATAAAAACTTTTTACAAAAAAAAAACACCCGGTTTCCAAAAAAAACACTAAAAAAGTGAAAAATAACTTTAATTTCGGAAGTCGGTGGCAAAAAATGAAAATTGAAAAGCTAAGACACCGACTTCCGAAATTAAAGTTATTTTTCACTTTTTTTTGTTTTTTTTGGAAGTCGGTTTTTTTTTGTTGATAATATAGCTGACGGACAGATTTTCATTTTTTTGTTTGTCAACTTATACGTTTACGTTTTTATTGTTCTAATGGAAATAAATGGTTTGAGTTTGTCTTCTAAATATGGACCGGTTCTAAAGTACCCAACAAAAGAAATACCCTAAAAACTTCGTTCATTTATTATTACAATACCCAGTAGTTATTTACATCTTAAAATTGACCTTAGAAATTGCCGAAGTGGGGCTACGAAGTACTCCGCGAGTGTTCCCCTTGCGTTTTGATAGACTGCTGCGAGAGTCCGCGACTGCCTGGAAATAATATATCTGCAGTACTGTTTGGTGAAACTACACTATAGCACAGATATTATAATACTACGACTATTTAAAACTAGTATTTATAGTAGTACTTGAATAAATAGTACTAAAGACTAGTATTTATTGAGTAACTACACTCGCGACAATCTAAGAAATCCGTTTTGACGTTTCGTTCTCGTACATATAATAAAACGTTAAGCCTTGAGAATCAGTTTTAAGCAATGTAGATAATTCGTCGATTACAAACTCTCTAAGTATGTTTAATCGATATGTCTCGAGAATCAGTTTATAAGAAACCAATTTTGATTTTCATCGATACACAAAGCATTTTTATAGCTGTCAAAAGGGACTTCTTAGATTGTCGCGAGTCTAGCTGCGCGGTTTCACGCGCGTAATTCTCGATCCCGTGGGAATATCGGGATAAAAAGTATCCTATGTCCTATTCCAGCACCTATACTACGACGTATTAATGCCACTATTTTTCCAGTGTTAGTGAGAGACGGAGCTATACAAGGCCGCTATCACCATCCTTTTTTTGCAGTGGAATAATGATGGCAATAATACTTCATAGTCAGCCCCCAGGTCATGGTCTATCCCTGTGCCAAATTTCATCCAAATCCGTCCAGTCGTTTTAGCGTGAAAGCGTAGTAAACAAACGAACAAACTCACTTTCGCATTTTTAATATTAGTTAGGATTAGGATAACTGGGGGAACACTTGACCTATTGAAACAAGTGATATAATTATATTTATCTACACCCATGCTAAAAATCCTCAATAAAAGTTTCTGAAACAGTTAGCTTATTGCCAACATTAAAACACCCAGTGTCATAGTAATCATAATATCATCCAAACGGGTGTTATAATGTTGTACGGAATTTCATAATGCAACTCATTTCAAAAAGAGAGTATATTGTCATTCACGAGCGTGTCACTAACAAAGCACCGTAATTTAAAAGCAAAATACATTTTCGAATTCACGTCGTACCGCGCCATTTTTGTTCCATATGGGTGTAGATAAAGTCTTGTATGCAACTGTAAATAATTAGGGGTAAAACACTCATGTGATGTGTGAAACCCACATTCGTGTTTTAATACCCCTTATTATATAACAGTTGCATAAATAACTATTATGCCCCGTTTTTACACCCATGGGGGGCGGAGGAATGAATGGATGGCGGATTTTCGACACCCCACCCCCCCAGGATGAGATGTCAAATGATAAGATGTCGTGAGATTTGGCTCGACCGCATCCCTCTTTAATTAAAGTGAGATTTTTCAAAATTCGTATTCCGTGTAAATATAGTATGTGCTTGATTGCATTGGGTTTATTTAAATAAGTAAACTTAATCTGCTTAATTATTTTTTATTAGCTTCCGCCCGCGGCTTCGCCCTCGTGGTATGTCGATAAAAGTAACCTATGTCCTTCCCCGGGATGCCATCTATCTCCTTGCCAAATTTTATCTAAATCCGTTCAGCGGTTTAGGCGCGAAAAGGTAGCATACAGACAGACAGTTACTTTCGAATTTATAATATTAGTATGGAAGTATGGATAATAATTACCCAGTTTTCTCGCAATTTTACACTGTTCCTAATGTTACTTACGGAAAAAAAAATATTACATGATATTTGCCGAGACACCCCCTCTCCACGTGAGATTAATTGAGATTCGGCTCGACCCCCTCCCCTCCCTAAAGGCTAATACGGTTTTGTAAGGTTGCTTAAATCAGAGCCGAGCGACGCGTGCGTCCGAAGTTATCTATAGTTTGAAAAAACCCTGTACAGCATCCTAATTGCATAACACACTTTCAATCACGATCTGAATCATTTTGAAGGCTATCCATTGCTTCACATGTTCGAAAAATTTGTCTACTCAACAACGTAAATAACGCAATGAATGTTGTTGAACTGTCAAAATGAAAGCCATTGCTACTTTTAGTGTGTTACGCAATAACCCCGCAAGTGTGAATGAGTTATCTAACTTTGAAGACTCAGGATTGTAAAGACGGAATAGCATGCGGAATAGTATTTGAAATCCAATTAATTATTTTAACATTTTTTATTGTAAGTATAACATTTAACATTAGGCTGCTATGACATTACTTGATGTATAAGGTTATAAATAATAATTATAATGTAAATTACTAACTATAGACATACAGGAACTTATTGTATTTAGTGAAGTGTTTAATGAAAGGTGTGGTTTTAAAGAGAACAACTGACTTGAAATTGCTTCTTGGGATAGTGAACCTCGTAATTGTTTTATCACCCTTTTCTTTTTTTGAGGGTGGGAAGTCATCCAATGACTTCTCCCGCTCTGGGCGAAGCGGAAGGGAGTGTCAGACTTTTACTGACTAAAACCCACCCGTGTTCCTTCAGTTGCCTGTTGCCAAGGTCCCGGTACCCTTTTCGGACTAACCCGCAACCCTGGCAGGCATCGGTCCTAGCGGACCCCGCCAATTGTGCTGGCATTTCTTTGAAGCGCGCGTGGAACACGACGCGCCATCGATTGCTTTATCACCCTAAGGTTGAATTTCACGTGTACGTCAAATTCAAACTACTCAGACAAATAAGCAAATTACAGGCACTTTTGACTTGTGAAGGGGTTGGTTAGTCAAAAAGGTAAGCTAGTTGCCCATTTCAAGACGTAGTAGGTATAACTTGGAGTAGAACGGGCAAGAAACTCCACAGACACTCTTTTAAATCAAAATATGCTTACAAAAATCGTTACGTCATAATACGACAAGGTATATTTATCTATGTCACCACTAGTTAATTTCAACCTCAGTGGACTTTAATGTGAATTGTTGTCAAAAATGGTAAAGCATTTACGAAGTCGACTATACTTCATTTCATTTCTGACACTTGAAAAGTTGCCATGTGTCTAAAATTCGTGTGAATTATTTTTGTCCGACGAATTACATTTGCATAATCAGCCTATAATGTTCCCGCAGCTGGGACACAGGCCTCCTCTCTGTGATAGGAAGTGGGCCATAACTCACCACGCGTGCCCAGTGCAGGTTAGTAGATATCACATAGTAGATATAATATTCCCGCAAATTTTTAAACTATTCAGACTTTGACTGTATGTGTTTTTAACCGACTTCTTAAAAAAGGAGGAGGATCTCAATTCGTCTGTTTTTTATTTTATTTTTTAAATGATCTTTTTTCTACTTTAAAGCCCCACCATTAACATCGTCTACGGTGCAAAAATACATAATAATAATGTAACATACATACATGATTTCTACCACAACAATTAAAATATGACATTACACTACATCAGTATAAAATCTATACTCAAATCCTTGTTTATTGGTACAATTGGTATATAAATGCTTAGGGTTAGGTTAGGTTATACATAAATATTATATATATTAATACCATATAATAAGTTTATTATATTTTAGTTCTTGTATGTATTGCCAGAATTTGGACGAAAATGCATGATATTATTCTAAAAATGTAGATAGTTCAAATTTTGAATGATGTAAGTACGTTAAATTTAATTATTTATTTCTAATTTAATTTTAGAAATGTTAACAATGATATAAATGACATAAAATTCTAACATTTTCTACTGGAATTTGGACAATTTGAAATAGGCACTTATATTTAGTGTTACTTGGCATTTTATATAAAAAATACCTTATACGCCTACATCATGAAATCAACAGGAAAATTTACTACTGCGAGATTTTAAGGTAAATCTAATTATCTAGTACTAAATAAAATATATTTTTTTATTACCAAGGAGTTCTACAAATAGTTTTAATATGACTTTCGCTCTTATAAAGAGAGCACAACGAAAGCATGTTTTAAATTTTTTATTAAAAATTGTTCACAATTTTTTTTTTTCAAACAAATAAATAAAAATGTTTAATAATAAAACATTGGTCAGGCAGGGGCCACAGTCTCCCTATAGTTCAAGATAACCAGTTCACTAAGCCACCCAAATCCATAATCCAATGTGTTTCCATAGCTTGCAACGGTCCTACACCAACCGGGGGTTGTCCTTGGGTGCACTTGCATAATGCATACAGGGATAATCGTCGGTTGGTGCCTCATTCCATTTAAAATTGTCTAAGGGGCCTCTTCGAGTTGCCTTCGGCCCCTCGTACGCCTTCAAAGGTCCGGGACCCTAGGGTCCCGAGCAATGTCAAAAAATTATATAAATAAACTATGAAGTAATAAAATACTTAATACACTGTGTCAGCTGATCGCAATACTACTTCTACATGTAATCTAATTACATAAAAATACATAAATCATACACACAATTACATTCTACCACAAGATTTTGAATTAGGTCCCATTTACACGATTCAAGAATTCTTGTGCATACAATAAAATTGAAGCTACAAATAACTTGCATCGTCTAACTGTTTAGACGGTACAACTTTTACGTTGCTTCAACTTATGGTATTCTCTTGGCTACAGGCAAGTAAATAGCACCGTGTAAATCAGGCTTTACAGATCGTACGTGATAACGACATCTTCTTCATTTCATTATATCTGCTACATACCAAATTGACTACTTGGGGTGGATATTATATTATCTATTTTGCATGTTGGCTAATAAATGTATGCGACTTCAAAATAGTGTATTTTTATTACTTGCGTTTTTTTTTTCAAATCGCAGATCAAGGGGGCTTGTTGTACAAGACCCGCTTTCAAAAAGCATAATAAAATGGCGCCTTTAGAAAAATATAACTTAAAATGCTATAATTTCGAGCAGTGCTTTTCTTGGGATATCAATTACGTTCTTACGTTTTTTTTATCTTTACTATGCGATTTTATGAATATTTTTTTTTACTATTTGAACACCACCCCCCCAAAACTACAAAAAGAAAGAAACAAAAATTCTTATCTACACAAAGTGGCGTCAATCTGCTGCAGCGACGGCAGGGTTAACTTCAGTTTCCGCCTGTAGGCGGGGTCGGCGGCGAGAGGGTTACGTTCTAGGTATATCGTGGTGATCTTCTTGTTCTCTTTCAGGTAGTCTACTGATGACCAGTCTGTAATCTGGTTGTCGTTTAACTGGAAATGTAAAATAATTAATTAATTTTATCTCTTTATACTGTTACTAGCTGATGCCCGCGGCTTTCGCCCGCGTGGATATCGGTTATTATACAGGTGTAAGGGTAAACACTCTTGTCATTCAAACCATGGGTAGTTGACTTAAATATAAAAATAAATGACCGAATACAACAAAAAAAAAAACGTTATTTTCATTAAAAGATTTTAAAAAGTTACTATCTAACACCATGCTTGCTAGCGAAACAGCTGACTGACTAAGGGAGGGACCCCCCGCCCGCGTTGAGACGCAAGTTCGTTGCCCTAGCGCATAGGGCAACGAACTTGCGTCTCTTGTGGTAAAATTTAGATCTAAAAAAAATAAATAAAAAGGTGTCATTTTCCATTGATTTTACGTTCTATAAATGAAACCAAACCACTGGTTGCAAGGATAACGGTGTTTACCCTAACACCCTGTATACTAAAACCTTCCTCGAGAACCACTCTATCCATTGGTGAAAACAGCATGAAAATCGGTGCAGTAGCTTTTGAGTTTATCGCAAACAGGACGACAGACAGATGCGGGGGAGGACTTTGTTTTATAATATGTAAGGATAAGGATAGTTTAGATTAACTGTTGAAACAGAAATGGTCATAATATAAGTGCGAAAGTGAGTTTGTTTGTTAAAAACGGCTGTACAGATTTGAATTAAATTTGGCACAGGGTTAGACCATGACCGTCGACCGGGAACAGGACATAGGATAGTTTTTATCCCGATGTTCCCACGGAATCGAGACTTACGCAGGTGTAATCGCGGGGCGCAGCTAGCTAGTAAAAAATAAACACCACCCTGTATAATAGTTCCACTGAGTAAGAAGATGAATAAAATAGTTTGAAATATAAAGGAACTCACCCATAGTTCTTCCAAATCGACCATATGCCTTACATTATCAATGACAGTAATTCTGTTGGTAGCCAAGTCCAAAGTCTGCAGCTTGACCTGGCTTCCCAAATTCTCGATAACAGAGATTCCGTTCTCAGAAATATACAGCTGATCCAAATTTCTTAGTTCGTCCAAATTCTCTATTTTGATAATACGATTACTCTGTAGAACTAATATTTCTAGTGCTGTTAATTCATCCAGGTTTTGTATTTTCGATATTTTGTTTTTGCCTAGGTACAGCTGCTTGAGGGTTTTCATACCTTCTAGGTTTTTGATTTCCTGTAAAGATAAAAGATTTCATAAATACTTAAATTGTATAAAATTAAGTGGCTTTTCTTTTCTGTCTATGAGACCGTTTAATTCATCAACGATACCCAATGGGAATAAACACGCAAACACACACATTCACATCACACATACACATATACAATACAATACAATCCAACACCTGAAATCACCTCTCTAGTCTCCACTCTGGAAGTCGTACCCCGAGCCTCAAGATACGAGGGCTGCACTAAAAGTATCGGGAATGGAATATTTCCACTGTTCCTGTCATATTAAAATCTTTTTAATTGAAAACTCCTTGGTTTTAAAAATCGAATACCATTCATTTATTTTAAAAAACATTCTCGGTCTTGTCACAAGGTTTTGTCAAACTTGTTTAGTCGTTGAGAAAATGGAATTGACTGGAGAAAATTCAAGAGCGATGATTTATTATGACTTTCGAAGTGGTTTAACACAAAAACAGTGTGTTGACCGGATGATTTCTGCATTTGGTGATGAAGCCCCATCCAAAACCACAATTTATCGCTGGTTTGCTGAATTTCAACGTGGA
Source organism: Lithophane semibrunnea (assembly GCA_947363905.1). Taxonomy (NCBI): domain Eukaryota; kingdom Metazoa; phylum Arthropoda; class Insecta; order Lepidoptera; family Noctuidae; genus Lithophane; species Lithophane semibrunnea. The sequence goes on along the minus strand of OX376203.1, from coordinate 3,411,130 downwards.
CGTGTCAAGCTCAGTGATGATCCCCGTCAAGGTCGTCCAAAAACTGCAGTCACCCAAGAAAACGTTGATGCTGTGCGTAAGCTGATTGAGGAAGATCGACATGTGACATACCGCGAAATTCAGGCAACTTTAGACATTGGCATGAGTCAAATACAAATAATCTTGCATGAACAATTAGGTGTAAAAAAGTTGTTTTCCCGATGGATACCGCATTCGCTCTGTGAAGAGCAAAAAGCGGCTCGCGTTACTTGGTGCGTCAGAACTCTCGAAAGATTCCACGCAGGATCCTCAATTGCTGTATACAACATTGTATCAGGTGACGAATCCTGGATATACGCGTACGAACCCGAAACAAAAAACTAGTCACGAGTTTGGGTGTTCGAAAATGAATTAAAGCCAACAAAAATTGTTCGTTCAAGGAGTGTTGCAAAAAAAATGGTGGCCACGTTTGTCTCCAAAACCGGCCATGTTACGACTATTCCTCTTGAGGGACAAAGAACGGTTAATGCAGAATGGTATGCTAGCATTTGTTTGCCACAGGTCGTTTCTGAACTCCGTAAAGAGAACTGCAACCGCCGCATCATCCTCCATCACGACAATGCGAGTTCTCACACCGCGCACAGAACAAAAGAGTTTTTAGAGCAAGAAAACATAGAATTATTAGACCATCCGCCGTACGGCCCCGACCTAAGCCCTAATGATTTCTATACTTTCCCTAAAATAAAGAATAAATTGCGTGGACAGAGATTTTCATCACCTGAAGAAGCTGTGGACGCCTACAAAACGGCAATTTTGGAGACCCCAACTTCCGAATGGAATGGTTGCTTCAATGATTGGTTCCATCGTAAGGAAAAATGTGTCAAATTTCGCGGAGAATACTTCGAAAAGCAATAAATACATTTTTAAATAGTAATGTTGTGTCACTTCCTTGATTCCCGAAATTTTCAGTGCCGCCCTCGTACAGACAAACAGTCTAGTTCGGGGCTCACTGGTAAATAATTTTGTAACCTAGCTGTAGGTAATTTTTTGAGCTACTCAGGTCGTCTTAACTTGGTGTTAACCTGTAAACCTCCTTACTGTGTTACCTGTACAATAACCGATTTTCTATTTATTTATTTATTAAAACTTTATGCACAAGTAAAAAACTAATGTACAAAGTAATATGTATAGTAACATCTACTATGTTAAGTAGTTCTATTTTTAATATACAGATGCAAAAAAATAAATTTTAATATTAAAATATCGAGGTGTGTGAAACAAAACAAAGCAAAGAATAAATAATTTAAAAAAAACATGCGGGGCAGTCTTTAGGGACTGCCGATAGAAGTGAAAACTAAGTAACATTCATTCATTAAGCGTTCTGTGACGATGACGCGAGTTCCATGATTTTTGTTCACCCAAAAAGTACCCAACGCGCCTAAAAAAGTTTTTATTTTAAAAAATAACACAGAATCACGCAAACTGTGCTTTTAAATGGGCGCCCACACAAATGTGCGGTCTACGTTGATTGATTATGATTAATCAATCTTTCCACCTTTAGGTCATACTACACGTCTGTGTGCTGTACTGCATTCTTATAATATATCAGGTTGTTGAACTAGTGACTATTTTAATTTCCCAACCAGACATTTTAGTCTATTTTTCCACCAAGAAAAATTAAGGCAAAAATAAAAATCAAAGTTATTCAATCGAAATCAAAATCAAAAGTCATTTATTCAAACAAGGCTGAGAATCAGCACTTTTCGAACGTCAAAATTACATAAGACAGTCCCCCAAAACGCCCACCCTTCACCACTTCCTAGTGCTTTAGCTGGGAAGAAAAAGTGGCGTAACAAACTCCCCAGCAGCACAGCTGTCCTGCCAGGGTTGCGGGTTAGTCCGAAAGGGATACCGGGACCTCGGCAACAGGCAACTGAAGGAACACGGGTGGGTTTTAGCACAGATATTATAATACTACGTACAGATACCCAATCCCATACAAAGAAATGACACCACCCTAAGTCTGGCTATTGAGCTGGCTATTTTTCTTCCTCCATTTTTTAACAGATGGCAGCATCAGCGACTCACTAATTGCCAGAGACTGTAGTTTTACAACGCCATCTAGGAGTCTTGCGTAGTATCTAGGCAAGACTCTTAGATGTTTTTCTTCCTTTTCTACGTTTTTTCTTCCTTTTTTCCCTTCCATTTTTTATATTTCTACGTAAAGTACTTGATTAAAAAAAAGTTGTTTGATTTTCCTTAATGAAACGACTTAAACGCAAGTTTAAAGTGACCCTGTCATCACTTGAGTAAAACGCCATCTATTGCAAATAGCTCTCGACAAAATGATTATCAGGTGGCCACTTTATCATTCTAAGGGTTCGAATTGAAGTAAACGGCTTAATTTAATATTTTTGTTGAAAATACGAGATTTATGAGTGTAAATACATAAATCAGCATTAAACAAAGATGTTTTGATTTTTACTAATATTACCTCAGCCAAAATTTGCCGTATAACGCTTTTTAGTGATTGTTAATTTCATAATCAATCTGCCTAGCCTTTTCCCAACTATGTTGGGGTCGGCTTCCAGTCTAACCGGATGCAGCTGAATACCAGTATTTTACATGGAGCGACTGCCTATCTGACCTCCACAACCCAGTAACTGGGTAATACGATACCCCTTGGTTAGACTGGTTGTCAGACTTTCGTGCTTCTGACGACTCGTAACGACTGTCAAAGATCCACAAATGACAGCCGGGACCAACGGCTTAACGTGCTTTCCGAGGCACGGAGGAGTCTCGATATGTGAAAATGGTCACCCATCCACGGACCAACCCCGGCAAGCGTAGCTTAACCTGATGGATCGACCCGAGCGGCTGTTATTACTTAGCCACGAGCTCCTCCAATAATTGTTAATTTCATAAATTGTTACTTATGCTGCCATCTATGATTTTTTTTCAAGACTAATTATAATTTGTTAGAGTTGAGAGCCCATGGTTTTAGTCAGTAAAAGTCTGACACGCCCTTCCTCTCCGCCCAGAGCGGGAGAAGTCATTGGAAGATTTCCCAGCCTCAAAAAAAAAAAAAGCAGCACAGCTGTCTGTTCAGTTAGAAATAAAGAACAAGAGAAAATAGGTCGTCAACAGAACTAATGTTAATTAAGGTCTTGAAACTTACCCGCAACCGATTGTCTCCCAACTCAAGCAGCTCTATCTTGGGCAAATGATTGACATTCTTGATCTCCGAAAGCTTGTTGGAGCTAAGGAACAACTTCTTCAAGTTTACCAGCTTCTGCAGGCCACCGATCTCTTTGATCCTGTTGAATGATAAGTCTAGCATCCTGGAAACGGAAGAATGGAACTGTTTACAGAAAAACTATTTAAAGTCTGTTTTTTAATCTTGTAGACTAATTTGAAAGCAAATATGAAACTCCAAAATTGAAAAAAAAAACAACAATCACATGAGAAATGTCAAATTAGTCAACGAAATAAATAAAACAGATTTTAGTGGCACTCGCACAGGATGATAACTACACAAAAATATTATGAATTTATGACACAAAACACAGACCAAATAAAATACCAAGACAGAGCGCTGGCTGTCAGCAGTCACTTGAGGCCGGTTTCCCGCATGCGTAAGATTTCAACGTGCTGTACGCAAGCGGGATCAATGCATATAGCATATACCACGCACCATAAACATGTGCCACTCATGCGGGACAATGCGCAAGCTTGAGGAATTTTATGGCACTAAAAACGTCTCAGATTATTGCATCTCCCCAGCTGCGGGGCGAGCACGGTTTTGTGACATGGCTTCAGTCACACATTTTATCACAGTTTAGTCAAATAAAATGTGTGACTCAAGCAATGTAACAGTAGGCCGTGCTAGCCCCGCTGGTGATTGCTGCTTTGCGTATTTTAAAGAATAATTCAAGTAATTTAGCCCTATTTTTATATAATGTTATTCCGGGTACAAATTGCTGAAGCGTATAAAAAAATGTACCACAAATTAGCCGTCCTAATTTGTGCAATGCAAGTAATGCATTTTGTTACAATGTGTGTTGCATTTCATGTTACATAGATAATCACCAGTGATCGGACTAGCTCTACCTAGTCCGATCACTGGTGATTAATCTACCTAAAGTTCGAAAAAGAACAGAGACAAAGTGGAGACGCCTTACGATAAAATATTTTTTCGGGACTAATGTCCCGGGTTTCGGAAAATTACTTAACCGCTATACAACCAAAATTAATAAAGTAAAACAACTATCGAATTCATTTCCTGTTCCTGTTTAAAAAAAGAGTATGCACGATTTCTATTGTTTAAAAAAATAAAGGTTATCTCCTAATATTTATTTACATAACAGTTTTAATAATAATTCATGTGATGTCCGGAAATCCCGACATTAGTCCCGAAAAAATATTTTAGTCGTAAGGAAGTCTCCACTTTTTTTGTCTCTGTAATTTGAACTTTAGGTAGATTAGCTCTACCTATTCCGATCACTGGTAATCACCAATCTGTATGTGGCATTCGGTTACAAATTCACAATATTTATTCTTTGGCTAATTCGAGGAAAAGAGTTGAAATATAGAACTTACTCTAGATTAACAAGACCATCCAAGTTCTCCATGACCACAATCTGGTTGTCATACAGCTCAAGTTCGACCAGAGTGCTCAATGTACTTAAACCCTCGATTTTCTTGATCAGGTTCCATCTCAAGTATAATCTGTAATAAGGAGGATTTTTTTTTTTCAGTAAACATAAAATTACATGCAAGAATATGGCTTAATTTGGGCCTTTTATGGGTAGGTTTCATTCCTGAGGATACACAGATGTGAGCAGAGATTTGTTTATATCCATACTAATAGTAACGTACTAATAGCGAAAGTAGCTCTGTCTGTCTGTCTTTTACCTTTTTACGCCTTAACGGCTCTACGGATTTTTATGAAATTTTGCACACAGATAGACCCCATAACCTGTCTTAGGAGATGGGATACTTTTTATCCCGGTAGTACCTTGCCGTGGGATAGTATGACCTCAACACGGATGAAGCCGCGAGAAAAAAATAGTTTTGCTATAAATTGGGGTTACTGAAGTTTTCAGATTCGATTCAAAATTGTAGTTATGGGGTTTACAGAACTGCGGGGCTAGCACGACCTTGTCACATGGCTCGAGTCACACATTTTATCACAGTTTAGTCATATAAAATGTGTGACTCGAGCCATGTCACAAGGACGGGGTAGCCCCGCTGTAGCAGATCTGGGTGCTAAACCATTTAAAGTTATTGCTTGGAAGTACACTGACATTACACGAAAAATCGTAGTATAACGGAATAATTTTACAAAAACACTTTAAACATTATAAGTACCAATGCAATATACCTACACTGCTATTTACCAATAAATTACCGCCTAGAAACTACAGTAGCACAGTATAAATAAGTTACAGTATTATTTGTTTCTTCATAGAAAATGGCCAAAACGACGCGCTTCGAAATCACAGTGTATCAGTACGCGAAAGGTTCCTCTACCGAGCGGCCGTAGGTAATTATTTCAAGGTCACCGCTGAGATATAATACTGTTACTTTGTTATACTGTGACAGTAGCTAGCTTCGTGGGCGGTAATTATTTGTTAATAATGGATTGCTTTCTTCCATTAGCACAGTTAATTATCGTAAATTAGCGTAGATTGAGGCCAGTGAGGATGCGGGAATGAAGAGTCGTTCAATTACTTTAAGATCTTGATTGAATTTGTTTACAAACGAGTCAATCTCACTATCTTTTTTAAGTACTCAATAAAGCTTTGTTATGATTATTATATTTTATACTGATCAGGATTTTGATAAGTATATTAGCTGAATTGTACACACGGCTACACATCAAGCTATACATTTCCAGTTTATGATGTTGATCTCGCATTGTATAGGATTTCCGTACAATGCGAGGTCAGAAATGTATAGTTTGATGTGTAGCAGTGTGTACTAGACTAGATTAAGAAGAAAACAAAACATAATTATGTGATCTGTTCCATTGTTTTAACTATTGTGTCTGCTTATGCGAAAGTGAACCTGTTTATTGAGAGAGACACACAAATGTTTGAAAAAAAAAAACATTTTTTTGTGGTATGGTTTTTGCTCCGATTTTTGTATGTTTGGTGACCTTCTATTAGCTATGGTAGAGGTCATAGAAGCAGCCAAGCCCTGTCTGTAACCTGGGCTTAAATCTAATCAAGTCAAAAGTCATTTATACAAACTAGGCTGAGAATCAGCACTTTTCGAACGCCAAAATTATATAAGGCAGTCCCCCAAAATGCCCACCTTCACCACCTCCTAGTGTTTTACCTAGAAAAAGAGGTGGCGCTACAAACTCACCTTCGCAAGACGCCAGTGTATTGCAAGTTAACAACCTTAGGCAGAACAGTTAGTAATTTTGTTGACTCAGCTCAATGGACATTACAATTCATTGACCATATTTTATTAGGTGGGAGCAGTACAATGACCTATTAATTGATTGTCTTGTGACACTGTTGTCATCATTTATTGTGGTCACATGCCATTTTTTATGGCACACAACTATATTCAATTTGCAATAGGTAGTTGACAATATGTGTACACACACACAGAAATGGTATGCGCTTCGGCAATTTTCGTGTTTCCGAATTAGTACACACGGCTACACAACAAGCCATTTCCAGTTTATGCTGGAAATGTGTAGCTTGATGTACATGGCAATGTGCAATAAGGGAAGAACTGATGTCTTTTGTATCTTCTTCTTTCATTTCAGGTCATTACAGTAAAATGTTCAATGAAGTATTTTTATCAGTAACTAGTATTAGTTTTAGTTTGTGGGTTTAGGTAATTAACTACTTATAGTTTGTGAGTACTATTAAGGTCATAATAATAATTGATTTTTGCAGTGAGGTAGTTAATTTTAGTGTTCATTGACACCAGAAAAGTTTAGTTACTTATGTACAGTCACGGACTTTAATTGATGAGCCACCTTCAAACTTTTCAATTTTGCAGTTTCATACATTCACGAGATTACACGATTAAACACGAACTCAAATCGCAAGCTCGTAAACAAGATGACAAATAAATTACTTTTAATCGGAAATATCCATAGAGGTTGACTAATAAGTTCTCAATGATAAAAATAAATACAATGTTGCATTAAGTTTATCCAATCTATTTGATACCGACCTCCTTTGAATCATAGCTCATTAACTCTTAATTCTGAAAACTTAATTGAAGACAGTGACAGTTGAAATATCGATGTCAGAGACGTTACTTTCAATCTTTTCGAAATGACTATTAATATTTCTCCGTACGCTAACGTTACTATCGCAACAGTAAACTAGCAACGACTGTTTATCGTTGCTAGGTTACTGTTGCTAGACCTGCAATTGGTTGACTTTGAGTAGTCACTCTGCTGTCAATTTTGTAGTTCTGGCTCTCAGGTTAGCCAACCGGTAAAGATATGAAATATAATTTTCTTCTTCTAATACGAAGATATATGACTTTGCGTGTCGGGAACCGAATAAACCCGATTTGGATTACACGGCTAAAATACGAACAGTGCCAGGTGGCTCATCAATTCAAGTCCGTGACTGTATCTAAAAGTTTAATTACTTTTTAAGTGTGTAGAATCAATAAAGCCTATTTAAATAATTGCACAATATCTGAAGTTGTAGCTAGTTAGCACAGTTAGGAAGTTCAAAGTCATAATCTATCCACTCAACGGAACACTGATAAGATTAAGAACAATAGTTAAACCTGTACTTGAAAACACATTTATCCTACAATATCAAACACTAATATACGGTTTGAACCAAAATTTATTTGTAAAATACCTGTAAAATTTTTACCCTATTTTCACAAAATTAATAAATTAATTGAATTGGAACGTATCACACTTTCCACCAATGTTCTGCATGTACTGAAAGAATTTTTCTTCTTTTCTTATTTTATGTGATAGTACTGCACTCGCGACAATCTAAGAAGTCCGTTTTGACGTTTTGTTCTCATACTTGTAATAAAATGTTATGCCTTGAGAATCAGTTTTAAGCAATGTAGATAAGTCGTCGATTACAAAGAAGTATGTTTAATCAATGTCTCTTGAATCAGCATATAAGAGACTTTTTTTTTTATTCATAGCTACTCAAAAGATTCTACAATTCAATTAAATTAGATTTCTACAATTGTATCTGCATTTTTTTTTTTTTTTTGTGTACATAATAAAGAGTATTCTATTCTAAAGATTTTTATAGCTGTCAAAACAGACTTCTTAGATTGTTGCGAGTCTAATCATTTATTTTTTTATTTTAATTCTGTAGGTATTGATTTTACCTTCTTGCAATTTTAGACTCATATTATGTATCTTGACTTTAATTGTTTGTAAATTAAAATGTTGTATCTAAGAGAGTGGGTGATCTGCAAGTTCTGTAACCCTGGACCTCAGGCACCTTTCTCCAATTGAGATTGCACATTTTATTTTGAGGTAAATATTTTTTTTTAAATTCATTACATTATGATTATTTGTTCATTTGAAAAGAGTAGAATGGTTATAATTTGTTGTGCAATAATTGGTCTATAATTCATGACTGAAAAAGTGAAAGGCACTCCATGAGCATTAAAAAAAAATGGGTCGAATACATGACTCACCTCTCCAAGTTCTTCAAAGGCTCAAGATTCTCAATTTTTCCAATCCTGCCGTGATTCAGGTCCAGTTCCTCAGTTCGCTCATTAACTATAATGATCTCCTGGCATTCTTCCTCGGAAGGTGGAGGTGTTGCCTCAGGCTGCGGTGATTCTGCCGTTACACTCACAACTGCCGCAACCGGCTCACTAGTAGTACTTGCAGCACCCTCTTTTGGCGCCTCCATATTCGTATTAGCTTGATTGCTAGCTGCCGGTGCTTCTTGATTGTCTAAACATTGAAAATAATTATGTCAATATCATGAAATAAGAATAACTTGGATTCAAAGACATTTTAATATTTACATAGCTTTCCATTGAATCAACACCCGGTAAAGTACGAATTCTAAACATACCTGCCATTGTGACTTAAAACGCAGCAATGTTTCTTTACTTGTTAATAGATAGACACACGTACAAATGTTAAATTATAATATTTCTTCACAAATCCGGGCGCGGCGCATGAGAAATTCTAGTGGAAATTCACAGGGAAATTCTTGAAATCACAAAATATGACAGCCAGCTTATTATTCTGTCAGTGTCACAATAAAAAAACTCCAAACCACAGAACCACAGATAACTTCATGCACAGAACCAAGCTCTATGCACAGAACCACAGACTAAGTAGTACACAGAACACTATTATCCTCACCGATTATCAAGCAAGAGAGAGTGATCTTTAGTCGATTATGGTTTCGTATTAATTTTAAAGATCTACTCGATGTTAGCGATTCACTTACCAGTTTGAATTTAAATTCTGAACGACTCACTAACTGTCATGTGATAAGGTTATCTGTCTGTGCCGTGCTGAGCTGTCAGTAGCGGTATCACCGTGTCATAAAAAAGTTTCGCGCCAATTTCGCAAAGTATTATTCTATTCAGTGATTTGTGATATCAACAACAAATTTTAGTCTCGGGAAAAATGGACGAGTATGATGAACTAGCACAATTAGAAGAACTATTGTGTGCGGACCTGAACGAGGCTGAAAATGACGGCACGAAGGAAGCTTCTATCCGTGAAGTTGATATCTTCCAACCAGGTAGCGGTAACGTAGAAGATGAAGAGAAATCTGACGAAAGTAAACCTGTTAAGAGTTCTGCTATCCATAATGGCGATACAGATTCATCAGATGATGAAGAACAAAGGAATTACACTGAACGTAAGTACAGTAACTATGGTTCTGAGGTTAAGAAGATATTGGACCACCAGGAACATGAGCAGAGGGACAAGAGGCTTGACTTCGAAACGAGGTTACGACAAACCAACATGGACGTTAAAATCGCTAAAAATAACTTCAAAACTAAAAAGCCTGTTGAACAGGTAAACAAAAATACATTTTGTGCACCTGAAACCAAAAAGAACAAAGAAGCTACCGACATTTATACTGATCCAGTATTCGGTATTAGAATTATAAAACCATTGATATCAAGTACTGCACTCTTGGACCGCATGCAAGGCAGAGAGGCTATTAACATGCTACGGGTGAAGAGACATGTCGAGAATGAAGATCTTTCTAAAGACTGGGTGATAGGTGGTGTTATTGTGAGAAAAAGTGCAGCCAAAAAGTCGGCAAAAGGCAATCAATTCTTGATATGGACCCTTTGTGATCTTAAAGATGATTTCAAGACAGTATCCATGTTCTTATTTCGAAAAGCTTACAATGATTTATGGAAAACTCCAGAAGGTACTGTAGTGGCAGTTCTAAATCCGAATGTTTTGGAGAGATCACAAAACAGTGCTGAACAGGCCAGTCTCAGTGTTGAGAATCCTGACCGAGTGATGATATTGGGACAGTCCAAGGATCTTGGTGTGTGCAAGAGTAAGAAGAAGAATGGTGAGAAATGTACAGCATTTGTTAATGTAAGCCAATGTGATGTGTGCATCTATCATGTGAAGCAAGAGTATCAACAGTACTCCAGGAGACAAGAATTGCAGTCTTCTACTATGGGCAAAGGGCTTGTAAACTTGCAAAACAAAGTTCTTGGTAAAAGCACTGTGATTTATGGAGGTAAAGCTTATTCTGCTTTACCTTCTGGCAACACTGCGAAAGTGAAAGAGAGGGACAATAACAGATTGATGTCTTTGAGTGAGTATTATAAATCTGAAGGGGACAAGTTTATGATGAACAGGGCTCCGCAGGGGGCAGGTCCCATGAAAAACAATGCTATATTGCACAGCCCAGCAGCACAAAGGACAAGTGACACTGAAAGGCTTAACAAACTCACTTCCAGTCCACAAAATACCAAGTCACAAAACTTAAGCTTGGCTGACAGAGTAGGCAGCTCTCCCAAACTCAGCAGAGGAGGTACTTTCGGCCTCAAAGGCAGTGGCACCATAGATTTAGGCATGACATATGGACAAAAATCTGCAGAAAGAGCCAAGGCAAACGCATTCAGATTGATCCAACAAAATGGTGGTCTAGCAAAAGCAGACCCAAATAACATTAAAGGAACACAAGCCGGTAAGAAGAGGGCTTTGGAAAAGTTGAATAGCTCCAGCAGTGATGAGAATGAGGGCAAAAAGTCTAAATCTGATGATGATGATACACCAAGGTCACAACTGAAGAAACCTAAGACTGTGATGTCTGAGAGGTTTAAGAAAATTCTGGAAGCAACTTCGGTTCACACCAACTTGATAAAGCAGCATGAGGATGATGAACAAGAAAAGTATTTCCACAAATTAGAGAAAAAGGAACAAATGGAAGAGAAAATGCTGAATACTTTCAAGCTGGCTTGCAAAGCTGTGAGATGCGTGAAATGCAAGTACACTGCATTCTCAGCAGCACAGATATGTAAGGATGAAAGGCATCCACTGAAGGTCTTGGACTCATTCAAGAGGTTTTTCAAATGTGCTGATTGTAATAACAGAACAGTTTCCTTAGAACTTATACCTCTTCATCCATGTGGTAAATGTCGTAGCTCTCACTGGGTGAAGGCGCCAATGATGTCAGAAAAGAAAGTGGCGCTTTCTGAGGGCCTGTCCATCAGGGGTGAGGAGGAAACCTTCATTGGTGGACAAGTTTCTTCAGGCAAGAACATTAACTTATTAGTGCCTGATAGTTGAGGCTTTTTATTTTAAGACATATTTTTAACTCTTGACTGACTTTCTATTGATTATTTTTTGTGTTATTTTATAATATTTATATGAAATTGTGATAAAAGGTTTTGAAATAAAATTCAATATGAAAATAAAGCATAATATAATTTTATTATGAAACTTCCAGTCAATAACACTGAACCATTCCATAAAACACAATGTGTCTTCGATTTCATACAAGATCCATTTATAACAATCTTGTCGCGCGGAATAATTGTGGGCTTTTTTATAAATTTTTACACAGCCTTTGACAATAAATTACTACATGTTACAAAACTGATCAGTGGAGCTAATATTATAACATGTGACACCAATGTATTTACAAAAACTTCTTATCGGGCAGTGGTGCGACCATTGAAACTTAGAAATGATAAATTAAAACTCGATACAGCTAAAACACTAATAACAAAATAAAATCAACGTTATGTTCAACCGAAAATTCGTATTAAATAGTCATTTATGGGGCGAATGCCCAATAGTAAAGACAGTTTAAAAAGTTAAAAATTAACAACAGTTGTGCTGTAAATCGATCTCGTAAATTCACATTTCGTAAAGAGGAAGAATTTGGGGGGAGTATTGTGAAACAGAAATGGCAATTGTCGAGATCGATACCGCACTAATTAGGCACTTGAATAACGATAGCATAAGTCAAGAATCTTCCCGTTGTCATTTACTATAACGATAGTGTTACTGTATAGTCGAGTTCGTTGCCTTCACTACGTTGCGTTGCGGATGCCTTCCATAAAATAAAACAACATGGCGGCGACCACTGCCCGTGGGTGCGTTCGTTCAGTAAAAAAATATATAAAAGTATGTGAGCCGCGGCGATCATTCCCACTCGGTGGTGGCGGGCGGCTTGGGCGTCAGGTCGTACAGCACGCGCGAGATGCCCGGCACGCTCAGCAGCTCCTTGCGCATTCTGTCTACAACCTGTTGACAAACACGTATTATTAGATTCGGTAATAAGCTATGTAATGACAGGCACATTGGTGAGAGACCGTCTTACCAGTTTGAGTCTAGCTTTGATGCCCTGAATCTTTCAGACAATCGCGTATCTCGGCCCATAATCACAAATTAATCTTAGGATACTATGCGCCAATAGTACAGGCATAGTATTTCTGTAGCGATGTTTAACGTCTATTTAGAGAGAGGCATATTGTTATCTTGGCTGGTATTTCCCCTTCAGTGGCATGATGCAGTCTGGCAGTAACCAGTGGGTCTAGCACGAACGCCCGGATAAAATGTAACGTAAATTCTAACGATTTTAAAATAAAAAATACTCAAAATTAAAGTGTTTATTTAAATAAACCATTTATAGGCACTTTTGAATTGTCAAAGGAGTCAGTAATTCAGAAAGATGCAGCTACAGTCCGGCCGTCGAGAGAATGCGTTCTGGACACCCTGTCAGTTTCAAACTAACGAATACGTATTTTGCGAATTTGATCCTTATTACAACTAGAAATTGTACACCTGACAGGTGTCAGGAACGGATTCCCTCGACGGCCGAACTGTAGTACTTGTTTAGCATATTTCTTTACTTTAATTTTAAGACTGCATATATATAATTAGTCTTTACCTATGAAATTGCCGTTTTGTATGAAAAAATTTAAACGAATTTTTTTCATGTATTTTTTATTTGTATTAATCGAAGTAATCACCCATGCAATCAATGCATCTTTGCCAACGCAGTGGCAGTTTATTGATGCCCTTCTTAAAGAAATCAGCTGGACTTGTTCTTGGAGCTGAAATTCTTCAAAGGCATTTTGTACTGCCTCTCGGGTATTGAATTTTTTTCCCGCCAAGAAGTTATCTAAATTCTGGAAAAAGTAGTAGTCTGTAGGCGCAAGGTCTGGTGAGTAAGGCGGATGACGGAGAGCTTCCAAACCCAGTTCTTGCAACTTGGAGACCGTCTGCTGTGCAGTATGAGGTCGCGCGTTGTCGTGCAGGAGCAGCGGAGACGAGCGATTGACCAATGCTGGTTGGAGATGTGCCAGCTTCTCCATCATTGTGTTCAGTTCTTCACAGTACACATCTGCAGTAATGCTCACCCCGTTTGGTAAGAAGCTGTGATGAATCACACCGGCGCTAGACCACCAAACAGTGACCATCACTTTTCTAGGGGTAAGTTTTCGTTTAGAGCATTGTTTAGGTACTGAACCAGGATCCAACCAACTTGCTGAGCGCTTGCGGTTATCAAACAGAATCCATTTTTCATCGCAGGTGCAAAATTTTTCAGGTTTCATGCGGTTCAAAATTCCTTCATTTGTGTGTCTGTTGAGCAGTGCAAGGCACGCCTCGACGCGTACTTCGCGCTGGCGATCATTGAGTTCGTGGGGCACCCATTTCTCAAGCTTTTTTACCTTGCCAATGTGCCGCAAATGGACCAATATTGTTTTGACGCTAACGACGAAAGCTGCTGCTAATTCAGCCGTAGATTGTGTATCATCAGCTTCCACAATCGCCTTTAATTCGTCATTGTCGACCAAAGTCTTCGGACGACCGCGAGGTTCATTTTTCAGGTCGAAATTTCCAGAACGGAAGCGAGCAAACCAATAACAGGTGGTGCGTTGGTTTGTAGTGTTAGCTCCGTAAACGTCGTTGATGTTGCGTGCCGCTTGTGCCGCGTTGCTGCCACGACGGTACTCATATTCCATAATTACTCGAATTTTTAACGTATCCATGATGACGAAAAAGATTGAAATGCGATGAAAATGTAACACTAATCATTAAACAAATGACTTCTTTTGAAAAAAGAATTCCATGTTTTTAAAATAAAATTAATTTGAAATTAGAATTCTTAGCCAAACAAAAATTATTTTGATTTAAAATGGCCAGTACTGCAGAACGGCAATTTCATAGGTAAAGACCTATTATTTATTTTGTGCTTGTCGCAAAAATTAAACTAAAATGCTATTGGATAGTTGTATTTTCGATTCAAAAATCTGTTGGATTTACGTTACGTTTACGTTACTAATTTATTAACTGTTACTGTACTAACGTATTTATTTATCTGGGTAGTACAAGGATACTTACATCTTGCGGCATAGCATCGGAGCCTGGCAGCGCGGCGATGCCGGTCATGAAGTCGGACGTGATGAACGGACGCAGCACTAGCGAGCGCTGGCATGAAGCTGCACGCACTGCCGCGTCGCGGTCGAAGTGGATCGGGATCATCACGACCGGCATCTGTGCGATGCGGGACGCGTAGCCGCTTGATATTAACACCTGACGAGTAGAAAAACCAAGTTTTTATTAGGTGGAAAAACTTCACAGGTGTGATGGCTATCAATCGATATTAGATCTAATCATAAAGAAAAGAAAGAAAGAAAGAAAAGAAAAAAAGTAAGAAAAATTGTTTATTCTACACAAACCAAAACACCGTTATCCTTGAAACCAGTGGTTTGGTGTCATTTATAGAACTTAAAATCATTGGAAAATTAGGACTTTTTTTAAATTACATTTGACCACTAGAGTATTTCACTCATTCACCTATGCGCTAGGGCCACGAACTTGCGCCTCAACACGGGGGCGCGGGACGTGACCTGACCGGCCACGAGCGCGACCCCTCCCTCAGTCAGTCAGCTGTTTCGCTAGCGAGCCGGATATCGGATAGAAACTTTTAAAAAGCTTTGAATGAAAATAACGTTTATTTTTGTTGTGACTCGGTCATTTATTTTTATATTAAGTCAACTACCCATGGTTTGAGTGACAACGGTGTTTACCCTTACACCCTGTAGTGTGGAAAGTCAGAATTTCTTTTTACCTGTGTGGCAAGATCATCTGCCTGGCGTAGAGTTGAGATAACTTGTTGTGTGAGAAAGGTGGGCGTGATGTCTGTCACTTGCTCCTTGATTATGCCTCCGAAAGCGTAGCAAACCCTGGAAAATTGGTTATATTTAAATTTGTTAAAATAAAGAAAATAATAGGGAATATGCATGTGATTCAAATATGGGTCAAATATTTTTTTCAATAAACTATATTACTTCAGAATTATGCCCCCATCAATATTTTTGAATAAAATTTCTTTTTGAGCGAGAAATTAATTTTTAATGGTAATTCAAATACTTGAAAAGCTAAGAGCGGGTGTGACGTAAGAATCCGGGATAACAATCAAAATGTCAATGTCAAGTCAATCAATAAGTGTCAAGTCGATGTCAAACGCTTTTACAAAAAGGAGTGTTTGACGTTGACTTGACAGTTGCTTGTTTGTTTTCACGGACTGTGACGTCACCACACCAAGCGCGCCAAATGGAGGGCGTTTAAATAGCCCGAATCGGTTGGATATTTTTAAACATTTTTTTAAGTACTTTAAATTGCTTTTTTGCCGTCCATTTTTTTAAAACTATTGTTTGACGATGTAAACTATCGAATAAAAATTTTAAAAAAATACATGCATATTCCCTATTGTAGCACACAATATTCACACAAAAACTAAGAACAGAATAAAAAATAGTATTGTGCACCTCACGGCAGCGCCAAATAGTCCTAGTTCAGCATGAATGTTACATTTTTGGAATTTTACCAATGGTGTATCAACCTTTCTGAAAACGCCGTTGCGTTTAGTAACGCATGGCTATCTCAGTGACGTATTTTTGTCATTAGGAACGTTATTTTTTACAGCATTTTGGAAATTATGTATGGCGACTATACGCATCAACTTGCATGAGCAAATAGTTTTTAAACAACATAAATTTTGTGGCATCCTCACCATTATACACTTATACAGTTCTATTCAAACTTAATAGCGGCTTGGAAGTTAGCTACTCGCTGCGCAGTACCCCACCCCTCTCCCGCGCTGATAAATGAAATTGTTACTGCGCAACGATTCGCCTGATGTTCCGAGCGGCCATTAAATTTGAATCGAACTGTACCAGCAAGCCGTTTGCAAGGAATAACTTTGCTTGCGGGTTTGTCCATTTGCACAAGTAAGATGTAGCATGTAACCGCGTTACCCCTCTGTCACCTAGATTTTATAACAAAACCTATGATTTTCTGCAAGTATGTAGTCCTATTATACACAAGTGTTAGTTTTATAGCATTCAATTCAAATGTAGCATATAATTTGTACCTAAATCTTCTAGTAACATAATTTTTAAGTCACTTGTAAAATCCACACACAGATGCGTGCGATGCTTGGTGATAATTATTGGATTTAATTGATAAATACCTGTTAACGTTATGGCATACGCGCGGGATAAGTTTGGCGAGGTAGTGCATGTCCTTCCAGTCGGGCGGATAGCGCTCCGTCGAGAGAGCTACCGCGTAACTATACGTTCTGCCGTCACCTATTAACAACAGTTAGTATTTCTGGAATAATATATTCATCACACCTTGTTTCCCCGAAGGGTTGGGCAGGGGTGTATAGTTTAAGTCCCATGTAATAGAGGGCGAGCCTATTGCCATCAACCGGGCACAAATCCAGACTTCGGGCTGCTACTGAGAAATCCCAGATACTAAAATCTAATAATACTTTGCCCGACCAGCTGGCGTAGCATGAGCCCTTTTTGTCGACGGAAGAGTAGACAAAAATGACGTTTCCTGTAGACAGTACGACGGCAGCAAAGTAGAAAGAGTCAACTGCACTTTTTACGAAATTCACTCTTTTACATAATTCGACTCAGAATTCTTTGTTTTATCATAGGATTTATCGGTTGTCAGTGTGATTTTGACAGTTAGCATAGAAAACTTTGAAATATTCTACCTACAAAAAGACCTAGACAAAGATCGTTCGAAATTAAAGACAAAATGACAGATTGTAGAAGGATTTCTATGGTGGATGTCAAAAATGAAGAAACGAACTGTCACTTTGTATAGAAAAAGCTGTCTATTCTTCGTAGAGATAGAAAGCGCCATGCTACGCCTGCTGGGAATTGAACCCAGGACAGGAAATCGAGCTCAGCAGTAGCGTTTGCGACCACTAAACCAACGAGTTATAAATGCATTTCTTTTTTTTTGCCTGTTCGCTCTTGTCTAGTATATAGAATGAAATCGAAATAACTGAAAACCTCTTTACGGTTTCGAATTTTTTGGGACAGATTGGTTCATAAAGTATACCTTGCACTCCAACAGATCTGAGCGGCAACAGCGTGGCGGCGACGGGCGACTTGGACGAGATGCGCTTGAGCTCGGCCTGCTCGGCCGGCGTGCTGGCGTTGGCCACGCGGCCCAGCAGCGCGTGCGACTTCACGCACATCGACGCGTATTCCACCATTATTTTAACTATCACCTGTGAAAATGTGTCAATTTCGATTTCAATATTCATAGGAGGTGAGATGTGCACGTGTTGGGGTCGGCAATTTAGATTCGGTAGTATTTGTTGAACAACAAAAGCCGACCCGATTATTATTCTTTCATTCAACTCGTGTTGATCGGCAAACTTCGCTCGGCATCTACCTTCGCTGAATTGGCATGTTGGAGTTAATTTTTACCATCCACATAAAGATCATCATCATCTGCCTAGCCTTTTCCCAACTATGTTGGGGTCGGCTTCCAGTCTAACCGGATGCAGCTGAATACCAGTATTTTACATGGAGCGACTGCCTATCTGACCTCCACAACCCAGTAACTGGGTAATACGATACCCCTTGGTTAGACTGGTTGTCAAGAGTTTCGTGCTTCTGACGACTCGTAACGAATGTCAAAGATCCACAAATCAGAGCCGGGACTAACGGCTTAACGTGCTTTCCGAGGCACGGAGGAGTCTCGATATGTGAAAATGGTCACCCATACACGGACCAACCCCGGCAAGCGTAGCTTAACCTGTTGGATCGACCCGAGCGGCTGTTATTACTTACCCACGAGGTCCTCTATCCACATAAAGATGGAAAAGATATCTACACACCGCAGTTAAACTGTAAACATTGTAGTTTAGAAGTATGAGGAACAGGGTGTAAAGTTCACTCATACTCTATAGAAAAGGGATGATCCACGGGTGTAAAAAGACCCATCATATAGCCGTCAACTATGCATTCTGTACGTGAAAATAATAATTTAAAAAAATAATAGACTTAGATATATTATTTAGTAACCTATTCCGCTTAACTATTCCTCAAGAGTCATAAACTCAACGAGGCATCCTCAGGATGACGATTGACCAGTCGCGAACCCGAACACGACGTTTTGCCACGCCGCTAGTATAAAACTTAGAAGCATTGCCTCTGTGGCGCGATGTTCGTAAGAATTCGCAAGATTACCGAAGCGCATAACTTCTCTGATGAACCTGTACCCATACTTGCAAAATAAAAATGATGTTATGTTGTGTTTACCTGTGTCTCGGCGAAGTCCCGCTCGGCGTAGGGCTCGTCCTGGCACAGCACGCGCACGGCCAGGCCGGGCCCCGGGAACGGCTGGCGCTCCACCAGCGCCGTGGGCAGGCCCAGCTCCACGCCCAGCGCGCGCACCTGCCGACAGACGCGTCATCATCTGCCTAGTCTGTGTCGGGCTTGGCCCCCGTGTGACGGGATGCAGCTAAATACCACTATTTTTTTTTTTTTTTTTGAGACCAATGCCACAGGGCAGCAATGTGACGCAGCATTGCTGTCGTGCTCGGAATGTAATCCTTACTAATATTATAAATGCGAAAATAACTGTCTGTCTGTCGCGCTTTTACGCCAAAACTACTGAACCGATTTAAATGAAATTTGGTACACTGATAGTCTAGAGCCTGAGAAAGGACATAGGCTACTTTTTATCGACATACCACGCGGGCGAAGCCGCGGGCGGAAGCTAGTCTCATATAAACCTATACAAAATGTACGGGGACCAGTAGTGACGCGTCACACAACAGCAGCGCGGTACAGCAGTGACGCGGTAACACTGCCGCATGGAGTGTGGTTGGGAATTATACCTATAGGTATGGGGTCTCAACTCGAACAAATTATAATTAGTGTTGAAAAAAAATCATAGATGGCAGCATAAGTAACAATTTATGAAATTAACAATCACTAAAAAGCGTTATACGGCAAATTTTGGCTGAGGTAATACTAGTAAAAGTCAAAACATCTTTGTTTAATGCTGATTTATGTATTTACACTCATAAATCTCGTATTTTCAACAAAAAACTTAAATTAAGCCGTTTACTTCAATTCGAACCCTTAGAATGATAAAGTAGCCCTCTGTTAATCATTTTGTCGAGAGCTCTTTGCAATAGATGGCGTTTTACTCAAGTGATGACACACTTTAAACTTGCGTTTAAGTTGTTTCATTAAGGAAAATCAAGTTCTTTTTATCTAGTACTTTACGTAGAAATATAAAAAATGAACACCTAGGAAGAAAAAACGTAAAAAAGGAAGAAAAACATCTAGGAGTCTTGCGCAGTATCTAGGCAAGACTCCTAGATGGCGTTGTAAAACTACAGTCTCTGGCAATTTGTGAGTCGCTGATGCTGCCATCTGTTAAAAAAATGGAGGATGGAAAATAGCCAGTTCAATAGCCAGACTTAGGGTGGTGTCATTTCTTTGTATGGGATTGGGTATCTGTACGTAGTAATATAATATCTGTGCTATAGTGTTCAATGTACAGTCATAAGCTACCTTATGCTTACGCAATTAAAAAGCGATATTCTCGTGAATACAACTATTAGTATGTATCTCTTTTACTTACACGGGAAATAAAATCTTTTGTACGTTTCTTTCTTAATCGCTAATCGCGTCCTAGCCGGCGTGTAACAGGTGCTTTGTAATGCCCTGTCCTGGGAGGACTTGGTCATTAATCAGTCATTAGTTTACCTCATCCTTATGAAAGTCGCGCAGAGGCTCGACGACTCTGCCGCGCTGCCTCAGCGCTCGAACCAGCTCAGTATCATTGTGGTGAGTCTTGATAGTGGCCGCGTTGTTGGAGCACAGCGATGAGGCCGACTCGATGAGGTCCGGCCTTAGAGTGCCCTGGCCTAGGAGGACTTGGTCTTCCCTGTTGATTTATTAAGTGATGATTTTATTTTGGGGAATTTAGATAAATTAACAACCAAATACCTTAGTACTTTTAGCGTGGACAAAAATGTGTAACTGTCGCAGAAAATATTTTATTTAGTTAACGATGATAATTTTTCGACTCTTTTTTTTATACGCTCAAGTTGTAATCGGCGCCATCATGTTAAAAACAAAAACTAATTTCGAATTACGATAGCGATGCATTGGTTGTGAATAGTACAATAGGACCTTGTGTAATATGTTTCTTATACAAACAACAAGGTTGGTAACGTCTTCATGCTACTAATATTATAAACGCGAAAGTTTGTAAGTATGGATGGATGTTTGTTAATCTTTCACGTAAAAACTACTGAATGGATTTGGATGAAATTTGACAAACAGATAGTTTATAACCTGGATTAACACATAGGATACTTTTTATCCCAATATTTCCACGGGATCGAGACTTACGCGGGTAAAACCGCGGGGCGCAGCTAGTCTTAAATAAATGACCTAAATACTTCTAGCCAATGTAATAATGAACTCACTGTAAGTTAAGATCGTGCACGGCCTGCTCGGCGATGCGTATGAACACGTCGCCGATGATCTTGCGCTTGTCCTCGGGCGCGGCCGTGTGGCACAGCAGCGGCGTGTGGCGCGCGCGCCCGGCCGCCTCGCGCACCACGGTGCTGCCCTGCCGGAACTGCGGGGCGCATGGCCTTATTGGTTTGCTCGACACAGAATACTGCACGACTAATAATAGTATATTATGCAATTAGTCAATAAAGGACGGATTTAAAGCGAGGGCCTTAGATGAATCACCAGCAAGTGAAGGATTCTAAGACTGAATGATTCAAGTGATAGAATCCTGAGCGACGCGAGTGATTCATGGCCCTCGATATAAATCCGTTATATTCAAGAGTTGCATACTATACTTTATACGATGACTACGAAAAAAATAAAGATTTAAGCGAAAATAGACATTTAATGTAGAAAAATTTCGGTTCGTAGCCTTCTGATAGCTTTTTAAGATAGACTTGCAACTTCAAGTATATTATGCCTTGTTTTTATAGTTCACCGTAGCATAGAATACATACTCTATAATGTCGATGACTTATTTTTCTTCAACAGCTCATTAAATAAGTTAGGAAAACAGAGTCTCAAAATATGCCGGAAGCTTAATTTTCATTTTTCCATTTAAAAGAAAGAAAGAAAAATTGTTTATTCTGCACAAAATAAACGCACAATACAAAATAAAAAATTACATTTACTAGAACTACAAATTAGCCAAAAGCCTCGTATATAACAACAAGAAAATTAAAAATTTGACAAATTTTGTCTATAGCTTGATGAGCGCAAAGTGATTAGTGTATTTACAAAACTCATCGTAGACTTTGATGTAGGCCAGCCGTGATTTGTTGGGTAACAAGTTTTCTACTAAATCGGCTGCCCTCTCTTTCATAAACTCAGGTGTAAACACATCTTCTTCATCACTTGAACGCATTTTAACAAGTAACACTAAACTTTGTGTTCGTACAACTTACAATTTACTAATGACAGTAAAGAACACAAAACTCCTTGTAGAAAATGTCGACCAATCAAATTGGAGTTTGTATCGAGTATTTTTTCGCGAGGAGGTTGTATAGCATTGAGATGAGAGGTCAAATATATTGGTGTGTTCTAAATTCAAACACCAAAATAGTGATTAAAAGTGCTTTTTACCCGACTACGGCGAAGAAAAAAGGAGGGTTATGATTTTGACCGGTATGTATGTATGTTCATCTGTTCCCTCCTATCTTCCAAACCACTTATCACAATTTGACAAATGAGTATCGTTAGAAGCGTCGTGATTGTCCGCTGGTTAAAGGCTATGTGGAGTCACATTAAATTAAAAATGGCGCCCTCTAGAGGACATAAAGTGAGGAACATAAAAAAAAATATGGTTTAATCGTACCATGTTGGGTATCAAATGAAAGGGCTTACTGAGCACATTTCAAATATATATTTATTAAAACCCCAAAAGAATTTTAAAAAAAATCAAGTAATAAAAACTAAAACCCGTAATCTGTTCGATTTATGCCCTAACACGTGTGACTCCGGGTTTTTAATTTGTCTGTCTGTGGTGTCTTGTTGATACCTTTAAAGTCGTAGTTGGGTTTTAGTTTTTATTACTTGATTTTTTTATTCACTGTTTTCAGTGAATAAAATAAGCTTTTTAGAGGGGGAATGGTAAAAAAAACTATCATACCTGATGAGCTGCATTGACCACATGTAGACGAACGCCGAGCTCTCTGAGACACCTCTCCACTTTAGCGCTCTCGTTTTTACGCATGAAACCTACAAATAAAACAATGCCAATGGGTTGCTAGTTTTTATTAGGGTTCCGTAGTCAACAAGGAACCCTTATAGTTTCGCCATGTCCGTCTGTTTTTACAAGCTTTATATTAGCTTGCTCTGTTCGTATGTCGTTCCGGTTACTCCTTTTGTCATCAATTTTTCAAGCACTTCCAGGCCGGATGCCTGGAAGTGATTGAGCTGAAACTTGGCATACGTATACAACTACCGAGACATTTTGAAAAAATTATTTAGTATAAAAGTGCTCAAAACTTAAATTTTTTTTTATGATATATCAGAGTTTCAGATTCTAGTATCTTAGAGCACGGCGATCGCGGGGAGACTGTTCAAGTGTCCCAGAGTATTCTGAAGAAATAAATGTAGTTAATTTTACTTACCATTGTCAATGTGTAAGGCAATGACCTGATCTTCACGGAGAGCAGTTCTAAGTAACGCCGCGCATACGGTGGAGTCAACGCCACCGCTTACCAACACCTGACAGACGAAACAGGTTTTTAGAATATTTTTTCAAGTGAGTTGTGAGGTTTTACAAAACTTAAGTTAATTAACAAATGTTATTGTAAATTAATCAGGTATACTTTGACCGAGCCGCTGTTCCGAGCATTAGGAATGCGCGGCTCGCGGCAGCGTTGACGAATGAGCGCCGCACTGCAACCCGGGAGCCGCGCGCGTACGTAAGGCGCGGTAAAGCGCGAGCGGTCAAACTATAATACTAGAATTGACGTAAAAGCAAGCTTACTCTGTTACAAGCTGTGTGTCCGATGAGATGATGACAAACTTTCATATGATTAGGGGATGAATTTTCGAAAATCCTTACAAACTGCTCACATTCGGTATAATGTAAGGAACTCTAGTACACAATTTTGTGCATCTTGACCTAGCGGTTTAGGCTGTGTGTTAGCTTTCAGTGAATTAATGAATTTGAATGATTCTTATTAAGTAGATTTTGTCCGGCGTCTCACCTTGTTTCATGCACCAACGCCATGATTGGGTCTTTATACACCCTGTAGTTTAATTAGAAGAAGATGGCAAGACGAACTGGACCAAACAAACGACCAGTGGTCCACATTAACACTGGATCGAAAAAGCTGGCAGTCATGGGGAGAGTCCTTTGCCCAGCAGTGGGATGATGTAGTAACAGTAGTTATGTTTACTCACCAGAACTTTATTATCCCCGACCGTCTCCCGTATGAATTGTATGCAGGCGTCGCGACGTGAGCGCAGCGTGAACGAGCGCGAGAGGCCCGCGATGTCAAACAGGAAGTTTGACAACATCTGCTTGCCTTTGGGAGTTAGGTCCACCTGAGAAGAAAATATGATACATGGAAGTTTAAGAGTCCATAATATCTCAGCCCAAGTTCACTATTTATCTCGCTCGCACAGTACTGCCCGTGGACTGAGTGAGAGCGAGCTAGAACTGTGGGGAGAAGTCTCCAAGGTGTCGATAGTTTAGGTGATTTCTTTTCGTTCATTCCCAGTCGCCCCCGCGGGGTTTCCCACCGGATGCAAATGGGAATCAAAATTCCCAGTCGCCACCGGCGGTGACTGGGAAGTCATTGCCCCCACTTCAGTTTCGCTGTTCATTGCTTTCTCCATCATAGAGAATAAAAGGATGAGGTAAATTATCCTAAACCTGCCTCTAATCTCTAAAAAAAGTCAAAGTGCAATGAATTTTTTTTTTTTTTTTGATTTCTATATGAATAAACTTGTTAAAATTAAACATTTAAACTGGTATTTTGTATCACAGATAATCAGACTCACACAGACAGTAATTAAATTTGGAAAGTATAACTATATAAATACGTATTCTAAACAAGGCTGTAAATATTCATATTCATAGATAACAGACTTCTTTTTTTATTATGGTCAATTATTAAATTACCATTTGTATAACCTTATAACACCTACATATTTCTGGAATACGTTCATTCCCAGGTTATACAAATGGACTGCGATAGGCTGATGTGATTTATTGATTGAAACCATGAAAAGCCGGGGCGATCCGCTTGCCTATAAGTAGCCTTATACCTGTCCCCTAACTGTGGAACTGCATGCCGTACAGACACATTTGCTTGTTGTAACACTACTTATTGCTGTTTCTTTGGCTTAGATATGTTCCCGTCTCTATCTCGCACTTGTAGTTCGACCGTTACAGGAATAATTCCTGGCCAAAGCACGTATGAAGCAACGTTTATCTCTCTCTTACATATTTACCTCAGGGTGGAACTGCACGCCGTACAGCCGCATCTGCTCGTTGTAAATGGCGGCGATGAGATGGTTAGAAGACTGTGCGCCGACGCGGAATCTATCGCCGACTTTCTGCACGCTGTCGCCGTGTGTCAGAAGTACTGGCTGCAGCTTTTCTAGACGACTGGTGGAGAAAATATAGGTATATTGGTCAAAAATATATAATAGAGAGAGTTAACAACATAAACGTCTTTTAAATCGATGAACGATGAGTCATTGTCCCGTTACGCTCATTGTGACGTTACGATCGGAGCGAGAGCGCTACACGAGCGAGCGAAAGGCACGATCAACGTTGTCACGTTAAACTATCGTCCATAAACCGACTTTACAGACAACCAATTTTTTTTTAGTTAATTTCGTATTTGTTCTATGGGGTGGTAATTTAAGTTTTTAAATCAATATAATATATATATATATTATATTAGAATAATAGGACAATAATCGCTAAAGCTAATCGCAATGAGAGCAGTGGTGACCCAGTGGTAACGGCTACGACTTACGAGTATCTAAGAGCAGGTCGTGCATTCGAACCCAAGCAGGTGCTTTACTTTGAATAAATAATTTCATAATCGCTGCTCTCAAAATGGTGAAGGAAAACATCGTGAGGAAACCGGCGTGTCCTACAACCAAAAATTCGAAGACATGTGACGTCTACCAACCCGCACTGGGCCCGCCTGGTGGATTACCAGAGAGGAGGCCTGTGTCCCAACAGTGGGAACATTATAGGCTGATTATGATGGTGTGGTGATTTAAGTTTTTAAATGATGAATAATAAGACAATAATCGCTAAAGTAATTAAACTTTTCTAATATTTAAAGAACTTGAAGAATTGCTTTGTCGTCTGGCGAAGTTTAAGACTCCTTGGTAATGGCTATGGCTACCTTGGTAATGGCTATGGACTACCTTGGTAATGGCTAAAGATGAAGTGTATGGACAAGACTGGGAATGAGACTGCATGGGAGTATATTATGTTGCGTTCTGAATTTGAATTGAAAATTAGAATGATAAGTGGCCTCAGTGGCCTGACATAAAAAGATTGCCGGCAAGAAGTTCCACTCCTTAGCTGTACATAAAATGAACTTACATACTCTCATAAATAATAATAATAAATAATAATAAATAAATAATGTTTATTTCCAGTAAAAATGATTACATATGTTACAAGTACAGTAGTATGGTACAACATGAAGAGCATTGGGTATTATCTCCTGGCTCCCAAACTAGGTTAATAGCCTGTGACTTGGGGACCAGTGATTCCATAAAGGTATACATAGATGATCAAAATGTTTTAAAAAAGCTGTTTTCACCAGTAACATAGTGAACATAACAATACAATTATTTTTATGAGTATTCAAACAAGAAAAAGTGAGAATAATTAGTAATAAAAACTAATACGTAATTGAGTGAGAGTGAGTTAATCGTGTTAGGTGTAGAGGTGTGTTGTGTATGAGTAAGTAATGTGAAGGTGCAGAGTGTGTTTGGTGTGATCGTGTCTTGGTGGGTGTAGTAATGGTAGGTGTGTGTTTGTGGGGGATGTGTATGAGTGCCTGTTTACAAAAATACTGGAATAAGAGGAGAACTGACTTATGCATGTGGGAAGAGAAGATTTTCGGTCTCTTCATATGATTTCTCAATAAGCCATTTTTTTACTATGTTTTTGCAATTGTGATAATTTAAACTGTGGATATGGAGAGATTTATTTATTTTATTATATAGAATATAGCTGAGGTAGCTGAATTGGTGCTTTGCGAAGGTGGTTTTATGTCTAACTGGTGGAAGGGCAATGTCTACGCGACGTTTAGTACTTTCTGTGAACGGCAGCCGATGTTTCCTTAATACACACTGCAGCACATATAATCCTCTCACTGTCAAAACCTTGCTTTCCCTAAAAAGTTCCAAAGTGGGGTATCTATAGGGCTTGCAGAACATAACTTTGAGAACTGCTCTTTGAGCTCTCTCTAATTTCAGAAAGTATGTTTTGCAGGCGCCACCCCAAGCCGGCAAACAATATAGGAGAAGAGACTGACAGAGTGAATAATAGACCATCATCAGTGTTTCCGAATCAGCTGAACAACGGAGTTTTTTAAAGATGGAAATGAGTTTACGCGTTCGGATGACGAGATTATCAATATGGCTATACCAGTTCAGGTGTTTATCAATTTGCACGCCCAAGTATTTTACACAAGATGTGGTTGCCAGAGTGGGACAGGCACAGCTGGAGTTTGGAGAACAGCTATGTGCTTTAACAATAGGCGATATGTGTGGCTGAGTCCTGTTACTTAAAGAAAAAGAAATAAGCTTCGTTTTTTCTGCATTCAATGTTAATAAATTATTGCTGAACCAGTTCATGACAATGTCCAACATCATCTGAGCATATTTTTCTGCTTCACTCCAATCATTCCCATGAACAAGTAGGGCTGTGTCATCAGCGTAGGTAAATATGAAGCAGTTAGTTAAGGGAATTGAACAAAGATCGTTGATGTAGATGAGGAACAAGGTAGGACCTAGAATGCTACCCTGTGGCACACCGTATTCTATTCTAGCTTTATCGCTTGTCACCGCATCCAATTGAACATGTTGGAAACGATTCTCCAGGTAACTTGAGAAAATGTCAAGTGCAGGACCACGAATTCCCATGCGTTCGAGTTTCGATAAAAGTATGGGCGCAGAGACAGTGTCAAAAGCTTTCGAGATATCTAGAAATAAACCAATACACCGCTGCTTCTTATCCATGAGCTGAGTCACTTTTTCTGAGAATGCAATAACTGCATCCTCTGTTGCAATTCCAGCTCTGAAGCCATATTGGTTTTCAGAGAGAAGTTTATGAGTATTAATATATTTAAGCAAGCGGTTGTTCAGAATCTTCTCCAGAATCTTCGAGATGGTTGGTAGAATAGATATAGGTCTATAATTCTTGACACTGCCTCTGTCCCCCCCCTTATGAATAGGGTGGACTAGCGCTATTTTGAAACAGTCAGGGAATACACCAGTAGATATCGCGAGATTGCAGATATGTGTTATGTAGGGAATTAACCTTTTGCGCGTTAACTTCAATATATGTCCAGAAATACCGTCAACTCCAGCTACAGAACTTGATTTCAAGTTGATTATAATTCGTTCTACTTCCGAATCGTCGGTTTCCAGGACACACATTGAGTTACAGGTTGAAGCTAATCTTGATGGGTGAACTGGTATCTTCACACACTGCTGTATATTTGTAGCTAAGTCTTTGCCAACATTTACAAAGTAATTGTTGACGCTGTTTGCTGATGCAAGTTTGTCAGGTTCGAGTAGTTGCAGTTCTTTTAATGGAGGGGGAGCGGATTTTGAGTGCGTTACGGATTTAATTAGATCCCATGTTGCTTTGGGGTTGTTTTTCCTTTTCATAAATTCAGTTTTCTCGTAATTTATTTTCAATTTTCGGAGCAAAGAATTACAGAAGTTGCGATAGCGAGAATACGTTACTTTGAGGATGGGGTTATCTGGTTGGGTTTTTAAAGCAAGATGCATTTTATCCCTGCTTCTAATACAGCGAAGTAAGCCAGGCGTGATCCAGGGCTTGATGTTACGATTCTTACGGGAGACTTTGGAGAAGCGAGTGTGTTTTTCAATAATTTGAGTCAATAAAGTTATTAAGGTGTCCGCTGCATCATTAGCATCGTTAGAAAAAAGGATTGGGGAGAAATCAGTACTCTCAATATCTTTTTGGATGTTTGAGATATCAACAACTTTGGCCGTATAGGTGGGGTTGGGCTTAGGAATATCTAGGTTGATACTCAGGAATACAGGTAAATGATCGGTAATAGGTGAGTCTATGACAATGGAAGTTCCTGGTTGATTTGTTTTTAAAAGAATATGATCTAAACAGTTATTTAATCGTGTAGGATATAAATGGGCCGGTAATAAACCATGAGAGGCAGTGAAGGTGAGGTATTCGTACGAATGTCTATCATTATTGTTTGGTTTGATATCAATGTTGATATCACCGACTAAGGCAACGTGTTTAAATTTTGTTAGGGGTTTCAAAATGGAGTCCAGGCTGTTTAGAAAATTATCAACGTGGATGAAGGAAGGTGATCTATATAGGGCTACGATGGCAACATTATTGTCCATTTTGCAAAGCAGGCAGTTTGCGTCAGTTATATCAGGTTCAGAAACGATGTAGTGCAATGAAGACTTAATATACATAACCACACCATCATTCTGGTTTGTTGTATTTTTTGTGAAGTGGACATTGTAACCATTCATGATGGGAATTACAGCAGACTTTAGCCAGCACTCGGTTAATACAATGATATCACAATCAATTTTAAGGAGATGTAAGAATGCTATAAAACTGTCAAAGTTCTTGTTTAAACTGCGAATGTTGAGTTGTAGTATGGATAGGTTTCTTTGTGACTTCGGTATTTTAGTTATGCATTCACCTAAGGGTAATTTATAAGATTTTGATACTTGGTAGGCATCTAATTCTAATTCAAGGGCATTAATGTGGTTAGCCATTAAAAGAAAATAATATATTCCAAAATAAAGTGACGCACATATTTAGGCATGGATAGATGAGGCTGACTGTACCTATATAAGGTACATTAGCCGTGTAGAGGCGTTCATTGTCAACCGAAATGGTGAAGTTAATATTCTCCATAATAAAAATTGTGATGTACGAGTGGATATAAATAGTTAGGAATGGTATTGTCAACGAGAATAAGTGTGTGAGGGATGAGAGCGTGAGTGCCCGAAGGTTTATGAATGGAGAGTGAGTGTGTTGAGGATTATGTGTGTGTGAAGGGTGATTGTAGTGGTGGGTAGTTCTTAAAATATAGGCAAAACAAACAGTGTTAGTAATCATAAACAGGCGGGGAATAAAACTTATAACAAAGTAGGAGTTAGTTATTATGAAACCTGTATAGTAAAACAATAATGCATAGGAGCTTAGTAGTCATTGATTGGTTAGTGCTAGATCCCGTAGCGTCTGCTCAGATTTGACCAGTATTGGTTTAACTCCCTCTTTCTTCCGCAATAGTATGTTACCATTGGCCGTCCAACAGAATTTATACTCTTTAAGTTTAGCAAACTCGCGCGCAGCAAAAAATAGTTTTCTTGAGCTGGCCGGAAGGAACTCACTAACATATATCGGACGGTAGTCTCCAAGACCTCCTATGTTTGTAGTGCTGAGTCGGGACTCCTTTGGTTGCTTGCTGTTGAAGCTGCGCACCGAACTCAGCAACACATTCTTAGTCTCCATAGTCGTAAATTCGGCAACAACCGGCCTGACGGTCCCAGGTTTGCCCGGTAGTCGGTAAACGTCGCGGATATCGTTGTCTTTCAGAGGCACGTTAACGGCAGCACTCACACGGGCAACAACCGCACATAAGTCTTTAGCACACTCATTCTCTTTGAGTGGTATAATGCGAATCTCGACGCAAGAAGAGCGTGATAACTGTTGCAAATCTTCGACTTTCAACTCTAAATTTTGTATGCAATCCCTGTACATTTGTTTTTCTTTTTGTAGTAGGTTAATTTGTTTCATCATGTCTTCGTATTGATTATTGATGAAATTGATCGACTTCTCTATTTCATTGTTAGCTTTTTGAATAGCTAAGTTTAAATGTAATAACTGTTTTGAATTAATCTAATTGTTGTAACATTCAGATGAATCCGTCTCGAATAGGTCCGGTCCTGTGAGATTGCCGAAGTAATGGAATGCATCAGATATCAATATTCGCAGTATTATCAACTCACTTGAACAGCGGGCACGTGGTCTCGACTTCCACCTCGTACTGTCCGTCCTCGCGCGCCTCCTTACGGAGCACCGAGCCGCCGAACTCCTTGTTCAGCATCTGCATGCCGTAGCATATTCCTGGACAACAAATAGGTATATTGCAAATTATTGAACAAAAAAAAACTATTTCCAAGGAAAAAATCTTAATTGTTAGGCTGTAACTTTTCCGACGTTAAAAACACGTTCTTTTTGGTTAGTAGAACTAGAGGTAACATCGTATAGTATCCGTACGTAAAGTGTTAGAGCTTTGAGAGCGTCGTCAGTTATTAGTCACTCCTGCAGCAGGCGTAGCATGAGCACCGTTTTGTCGACGGAAGAGTAGACAAAAATGACAGTACGACGGCAGCAAAGCAGAAAGAGTCACTTTCTACTTTGCTGCCGTCGTACTGTCTACAGGAAACGTCATTTTTGTCTACTCTTCCGTCGACAAAACGGTGCTCATGCTACGCCTGATGGTCGTCTGTGGGACAGTTATAGCAAGAGCTCCATTTGAACACATAGGATGCCACAATGTGTCTTGCGAGATAATTCAGAAAAAATCTCTACTTTGTCCCGGTGCGTCTTTCTTGCTAGCTCAGCTCAATTGAGGGAATCTCACCGGTCAACGTTGGTTGGATGATGGTAAAACAATGAAAGCAGACTGAAGATAATTGTTTATTGCACGTTAGTAGAACACTGCGTCACTTTACAAGATTATAGCAAAAGATTATAAAATTATGTTTATACTAGCTGACCCGACAGACGTTGTCCTGTCAATTTTCTAATTTTCCGCGCAATTTTCTAAATTTTTTCTTTCATAAGAACCTTCTCCTGACAATAACAAACACAACAGAAAAAGAATTAGCGAAATCGGTCTAGCCGTTCACGCGTGATGGCGTGACCAAGGGAAATAGAGGTTTATTTTTATATTATACTAGCTGTGCCCGCGACTTCGTTCGCATGGATGTCGGAAAACAATAATATGTCGCTTAGAAAAGTTGTACCTTCATTTAAAAAGGGGGAATCTTTCGACCAGGCCTGGTGATTTTTCCTAGTAAGAAACTGCCAAAAAACTTGTGTTTTTATTTAAGAAAATGCTTCCTTTTATAAAATATTAGCGGTGGAACCACCTGGAGCGTACACAAAAAAGTTGCTAGGGTTGCTCACACGCGAAAGAGCTACATAAAGTTGGCCGTGGGAAAAGCAACCAATACTAAGATCCACCCCCGCAACGGATAATGTCTGGCCCTGAGCTTTGTTAATGGTCATGGCGTAACACAGGCTGACGGGGAATTGCACACGCTTAAAACTAAACGGGAAATTATTGGGAATGAGAGGAATTCTTGGAATAAAAACAACATCACCGGCGCCGCAACCTGTTAAGATTTCGGCTTCGATGACGTTTTGTTGGTGATTGGTGACTATGAGCCGAGTGCCGTTGCAAAGTTTGGGAGGACTTAAATTTCTGAGAAGAATTATTGGCACTCCGACTTTTAAACAAATTTTGTGTGCTGAAAGACCGGGTGTGTTAAGGGATTCTAAGAACTCTACTGGATAGTGTGTGACATCTTCTTCTTCGGGGACCGTATTTATCGATGTATATTGTTGACTTTCCCCAGAAACATGTGCCAATATTTGTGTATTTATTGCTGTCCGATAGTCGAACAAATCGAATCAACCATAAGGCCTCTGCCTCGAACCTTGCGGGCAGCGGGACGGCGGCGGCGGCGGCGGCGGCGCGGGCGCAGCAGGATCTTATGCGTAAAATCAAATGGACCGGTTCTCGAAAACAGCGGCGCGGCAGCGGCGAGGCGGCGGGCAGCGAGCGGTGCACTCCATTCAAGCGGTGACCGCCCGCGCGTCTGCCTTGCAGTGTTGTTGCCCACAATAAATTGAGCGTTAGGAATAAATTTGAATCAAAAAGATGTTGCCGCCATTGTTCAGCCATTTCTTTCGCGAATAAAAACAAATATCTCGACGACAAAATCGTGAACACAACACTACGCGGCTATAGTGACGCGCGATCTGCCCGCTAGTTTCGAGAACGGGTCTTTGATGCCCGCCCCGCTCCCGCGCCGCCGCCGCCGCCGCCCCGCTGCCCCCAAGATTCGAGGCCGAGGCCTTACACATGCCAACAACGATCGAATCGAATGAGCGATGGTCACGAATCATACGAACAAATTACGAAGTATAATACAGTTCGATTCAAACTTAATGGCGGCTCGGAACATGAGGCGAGTCGCTGCGCAGTAACAATTTCATGTGACAGCGGCGGTGAGAGGTGGGGTACTGCGCAGCTAAAAGTTAACTTCCGAGCCGCCATCCGCCCCGCTGCCCGCAAGATTCAAGGCCGAGGCCTTACACACGCCAACAACGATCGAATCGAATGAGCGGCGGTCACGAATCATACGAAAAAATTACGAAGTATAGTACAGTTCGATTCAAACTTAATGGCGGCTCGGAACATGAGGCGAGTCGCTGCGCAGTAACAATTTCATGTGACAGCGGGGGTGAGGGGTGGGGTACTGCGCAGCTAAAAGCTAACTTCCGAGCCGCCATTAAGTTTGAATCGATCTGTAACGACTCGTTTCTTGACTTCTTAATTTGAATGAACGAAACCAACCAAAATACCAAATCAAAACCAATCAGATCACTGATCAATACTTTCAACGAATGACAACCCAACCCAACCAACAATTTATTATTTATTTATTTATTATATTATATTATATTATATTATCGACACTAAAGAAGTCAAAAACAAAGATACCTATACTAAAAATTATTTGGAATATCCGGGCGAAAGTCATTCTAAGACGGAGAGTCTTAACACCGCGATTCAGAAAATGACATTAAACGAACAACGCCATCTATCGAGCACGAAATGATACTGTCAAAATATATGGGAAAACGTTCGAACACTCTGTAAGCTAAATAAACTATGTAGAAAAGTGAAAAATTAAAGAATAAATACCTATATTTTTTAAGAAATTAACATTTGTCACTATTCTTTCATGATTATCAAGATTTGAAAGATAGGTAGCGCCACCTATCGCACTAATACTAAACTAATAAATAAACAACGCATCTGGAAAATTTTAATTAATCTAACTTTAGAGTTATATTCTATACACAAATACACAATGTATCGCGTTAAGTTTCCGCGCAAAGAAAATGACGGTCATATAACAACACACGATCTCACAAACCTAGTAATTAAGAAGTAAGTATCATTTCGCGTCAATAGATGTCGTTACGTGGATGTACATTACGTAATGAAAATTCCTTCTTGAACACTTTAAATTCATATATCTTTTGATATTTTGAAGCGATTGCGATGAAACAAAAACTAATTGAAACATCGAGTTACACACAATATTTGAGTATAAAAGTTAACCATATTGATTTCGTACTTTTTACGTGATAGTGGAACAATCAAACTAAACGACATACAAACAGACAGACAGACAAACAGACAAACAGACAAAAATTCCAAAAATGGTAGAAATGGAATATTCTTGGACAACCAACCAATTTTTTTTTTTTTTTTTTCATTGTACAGAAACGCCTCGTCTACAGATTTATTATATGTATAGATAGATTACAGACAGCAACTAGCCTCAGGAAGCTCTTAAGATGAAGTGTATGGACAAGACTGGGAATGAGAGTGCATGGAAGTAATGTGGCGTTCTGAATTTGAATTGAAAATTAGAATGATAAGTGGCCTCAGTGGCCTGACATAAAAAGATTGCCAGCAATAAGTGATCGGATGAGTAAGTAAGGATGTTGGTCGAGATTACCTACAAAGCCGGTTAGTCGATTGTTTAGCTCTGCAAAGGACCCATTGGAAGTAACCAAATGTATGTTGCTCGGGAAGGCTCCATTTATGAATGAAGATAACAGACATAACTCAAAAAAAATTCAAGTGAGATGAAATTTGTTCACCTTAGAGTAGTTACAGAGATACTGACTTCAAGATTGCATTGTTACGGCAATCAATTAAGACTTCAAATGACCCAAAGCGAAATAATTACATGAAATATAATACAATAAACAAAACAGCCGTCATTAGCATACCACCGTGGTCACACGAAGGGGCTAATATAATTATTTTATTGGAACCGGATTCGTGTCAACACGCAAATGCAAATTGTAACTGTTACTGCGATAAAAAAATACATGAAAAAGAAAAACTTTAACTTTTGTTAGGTTAACTTGGTGTTGACAATTTATTTTATGACTATTTGTTCCCGCTTATTTTTTAACATGTATAAGAAAAAGCTATTACATCTGCCTAGCCTATTCCCAACTAAGTTGGAGTCGGCTTCCAATGCAGCTGAATACCAGTATTTTACATTGAGCGACTGTTTATCTGACCTCCGCAACCCAGTAACTGGGTAGCACGATACCGCTTGGCAAGACTTTCGGTCTTCTTTGTCAGACTTTCGGGCTTCTGACGACCCGTAACGACTGTCAAAGATCCACAAATGACAGCCGGGACAAACCAGCCGGGTCTTAATGTGCTTTCCGAGGCACGGAAGAGTCTCTGTGTGTAAAGATGGTCACCCATCCACAGATCAACCCCGGAAAGCGTAGCTTAACCTGATGGATACCATGCGGTTTTTATAACTTAGCCACGAGGTCCTAAGAAAAAGCTATTTATGTAATCTAACTAATATTATAAACGCGAAAGTTTGTAAATATGGATGTATGGATGGATAGATGGATGTTTGTTACTCTTTCACGCAAAAACTACTGAACCGATTTGGATGAAATTTGGCACACAGATAGTTTATAACCTGGATTAACTCTTGTTCGATGGATGATTGTTACTCTTTCACGCAAAAACTACTGAACCGATTTGGATGAAATTTGGCAAACAGATAGTTTATAACCTGGATTAACACATAGGATACTTTTTATCCTGATATTCGCACGGGATTGAGACATATGCGGGTGAAACCGCGGGGCGCTGCTAGTGCTAAATAAATAGCTATCTCTTTTTTGCAGATTTTATTGTTTTCCCTTGAATAGGCCAGACAGTGACTCACTTTCGCTTTCATAATATTATTTAGAATTAGGATAAGCCCGTACAAAGAAGATATTCTCTTAACTGTCCAGGAGAAGTGTCAGTCTAATAATTTATTTCAAGTAGGCATATAACACGCACTTTTGAACGTCAAGGTGAGTAAGCACATGGCGTCTTTTCTGCTGGAAAAAAACTACCCACCTTTTGGGCTCCGCCGCAGTCGGGTAAAAAGAGCTCGAGAGGCTACTTGCTAGTTTTTGTTTTCCACATACAAACAATGCACCTGCCTTATTATCGGTCGACTGGTAGAGAATGCCTAAGGCATTAAATTCGTCTTTGCACCTTTTATGTTGGATAAAGTAAATAAACCAACTGACCTAACACAGGCAAGCCGATCTTGAATATGTCGGAGTCGTATCTCGGCGCATCTTCAGCGTACACGGAGTTAGGTCCCCCAGATATGACGATAGCGCGATACCCAGCCTCCTTCAGATGGTATGCTGGCGTATCCAGCGGCAGGATATCCGACTCCACGCATAGCTCACGGATGCGGCGGTCTATTACCTGTGGAAATTGTTTATGGATAAGATTTTTGAACACGAATTATGGAGTTTATTCTAAAGTGCCTTTGATAGAGAGGAAGATGATGCAAAAAGGTAGTGATGGAAAATTTAATATACACTCTTGTTATACAGTTTGGTGGTAAATTTTTATTCAAAAGCAAAATAGATGTTTATACTGGGAACTCTATGATAAATCCCTTTTCGTATAAATCGTATTCTTTCCTTTTTTTAAACAAAACCGACCGCAGCATTGGACATTAATTTAATTTACATTGATTTATTATGTTTCATTAACGAAACTTAATAATGAGAAACCGTTGTAGTGTTGACTTAAAATACATAATAAAATAACTTACGATTACCGCGACTACGGCTTGAGTTTATTCAAACGACAATTTTTTTTTTACTTTATGTTTCCTTATTTTTTAACTTTACGCAGCACGTGCAAATAGTAATGTACAGTCGAAAAAATTGAATTCTGACCCACCATAAGCTTATTTTCTTACAGACACTATACAATTAGGTCGACATTCGCGTAAATATACATTGCCTTGGTAACGAATTTGTCATCTGCCATCTTTGTTATTTTGACGGTTTCAAACGATTTATCGTCAAAGTGGGTCATGATTCCCTTAGCCTGACTGTACCTAACACTAGTAATCAGTTACTTCTAATAAGGTTAATTTAATTTAGAAAAAACATGAGTTATCTTATTCATTCTATTCTATTAGTTTCAATAATTATGCAACCAGTTGTTTTATTTGGGGACATCTTATCGCGTAGGCAGTAAAGTTATGAAATGTTACTTTAGATAACTGATTAGCTGACATTGACCTTAAAATAAATACGATAGCAATGTTCTGGGGGTATTATTGATTGATTCATAGATTTCATTTTCTGATGCTGAAAATGTAACCCTCGTACCCACGGGCTATTTTTTTATCGCGCAGTGGATTTTGAACGCACTGCTTAGCGCCGAGAGTTGAAAATCTAACAGTCTATTTTTAGATGGGACGCACTCTTCTGGCTTCTCAATGCTCGGCTCAATAGAGTTGAAAATCCAGTTCGCGGCAAAAAATCGTCGAGTTAAAAAAACGCCCGTGCGAACCGTGGCGCATCAATATGTTAGAATGTAATGCAATATTTTGCGTACGGTGCAGACCGCGTGGCGCTTTGAAAGGTACGCGCGCAGCATTTTCACGAGTTTCGATTTTTGCACTGGTTGCAGATTGATTTGTTCGTAGTCTTTTTCGACAAGGGTATACCACGCGCGACTTGTACAAGTAGAATTATCGTTGAATAAAACTTAGAGATTAGTTTACTTCAACATTGAGCTGGCCAAAGTTGTGGCTTTTGTACGTCATCAATTAAAAAGTTCATACCAGAGCAAAAATACCTTAAAAAAATAGTCTCTCTCTTGTGCCTAATTTTTATAAGCAAGTAAGATACTTTAAGGCCGGGAGTCTTTCAGAAAGGCGCGACGCGACACCGGTAGAACAATTTCCATGAAATTTTAAATTATCATTATTTTCACCGTAAAAACTACTATTCGAGGCTTGAGAGCCGCCAGCACCCCACTCCGTCTCGCTCTCACTAAGGCCGCGAGTAGTATGGTGCGAACATAACAGATAAGGGTAGGGCCTTAAGTTATAGTCCATCGCTGCATCGTGTAGATTTACTTTTAGCATCCTTAGTAATGCACATACAAATCCTCCAGCATCAATTACTGTTACTCAGATTAATTACCTTCCCATATTGAGATCCAGCATCTAATATGGCGACCTTGTCACGTCCGTGTGTGGCGCCGTTGGTACTCCGGAACTGCCCATCTGCAGTGGCTGTGTGCATCTCGCCGACTCGCCAGCAGCACTAGATAAAATAATATTATTATTTATTAGTAAGTTTTATATGGTTGGTTATAAGACTTGTATAGTTTTAGGGGTATGAGGAACAGGGTGTAAAGTTCACTCATCCATCATAGAAAAGGGAGAATCCTCCAACCAGACGGGTGTTGTGTCTGGCGGGCAACTGCCCAACAATTGATGTCGGATTCTTGCATATTATGTCGTATTGAACGGTAAACTTTAATTGCGCGATGCAGGATTTATGTGACGTCAGGTCTTTGATCCATAGTTCGCATGTGGCGATGTAGATACCGCCACATAGTAATAGAGATGTATAGAACAATCAGTGACATTCATTGATTTTTATTTTGATTTCATAACCCGCCCTCACTGCTGTAGACAGGTAAAACAGTAGAATCCGGTGTCAGTACATTGAAGAAAAGTAATAAAAATAGTTGCAATTATTTTCTGTCTGTTTGTTTGTTCGCGCACATCTCCGGAACTACTGAACGGATTTTCATGTTGTTTTCACAGGTAGACAGAGATTAATTTGGAGCAAGATATAGGTTTGTTTCAATAAAATCGGATAGAGCACAAAAAAAAGCTACCCTTACATAATAATATTATAAAGCTAAGTCTTCCGCCGCGTCTATCTATCTGTCTGTTCACGATAAACTCAAAAACTACTGCACTGATTTCCATGCTGTTTTCACCAATTGATAGAGTGGTTCTCGAGGAAGGTTTTAGTATATATAATAACTAACATCCACGCGGGCGAAGCCGCGGGCAAAGTGCTAGTCATTTATAAAGATATCACGCGAGCGAAGCCGCTGGCGGAAGCTAGTCCCTAATAAATTGGGATAGGGCTGTGAAAATAATGATGACTTTTAAATGGTATAAGAGGATGAATTTCATCCAAAAACACGTTAACTGTTGGAGTGCTGTACAAGGACATAGCCTGCCTCAACCACTAAGTGTCGCGATTATGGCATACATCCAAATGAATGAATTATCAATGGAATTTATTTAATTAAGGCCATCCCTAAATACAAAACGGCGCGTAAACATTGGGGAGTACGCGAACCAATAGTAAAATTCCCGCCGAAGTGAAGCGGAACTCTTCACACAGCTGATTTTAATTAATTGTCCCTCATCTTCTACACATAAATAACATCTCCAAGTCATGATGTGCTTATTGATAATGATAAATGATTTTATTTCTGTAAGTATTTTTGTACAAACACTTTTAGTCACAATTTTAAAACTAGATTTATTACAATTTTAGAACTAGAACGTTTCCAATCTGACTACTCTGAGAAGAAAGGCCGAAACAAACTCAGATTTGCGACGCTTGAAAGCTGAGGGTCAGTATCTTGGTTGTGGGAAAGTCCGAAAGGGATACTGAGACCTTGGCAACAGGCAACTGAAGGAACACGGGTGGGTTTTAGTCAGTAAAAGTCTGACACACCCTTCCGCTCCGCCCAGAGCTGGAGAAGTCATATGATGATTTCACACCCTCAAAAAAAAAGGGGTCAGTATCTTGAATATTTGTCAATGAAAATGGTTTTTTTTAAGTTAATTTTCTCTCATGCACCTACAGTGTTTTGTCCTTGCATCACCCTAAGGTAGACAACTGGTAGAATTATTTTTAATTGTACATTAAGTTTTAATAAATCTACACTAATATTATAATATTAGTGTAGATTTATTTTATAATATTAGTGTAGATTTATTTTATATAAAGAAAAGATTTTTATTTTTGTTTGTCATGAATAAACTCAAAAACTACTGGACCAATTTAACAAATTCTTTTACCAGTAGAGATTTCGTCGAGTACTGATAATATAAATGCGAAAATGAGTTTGTTTGTTTGTTACGCTTTAACGGTAAAACGGCTGAACGGATTTGGATGAAATTTGGCACATAGGTGGACTATGACCTGGAGAAGGACTATAGACTTCTTTTCATCCTGGATCGCAGACGAAGTCGCGGGCTACAGCTAATAGGCTATAATTTTATGAAGATATCACGCGGGCCGCTGGCGGAAGCTAGTAAGTAAATAATAAAATGGGCCATCATAACAGTTGTGATAACTTCACATGATGCCTGAAGCTTAACTTAGCATTAGAAGTACTGAAAATGATTTATTAAAACTGCTCTTTTTTCTCTATTTTTGTTTTACTCATTTCTTCATTAATTTTTTTGGCAGCAAGATTGTGTTAGTAACTAAACAATACAGTAGAACTAGAAGTCTAGCAAATAATTATTCCTAGAAAACTAAATTAGAATTTGATATCAGTGAGTAATTACTGATTAATGCACTTTGATGATAAACTTATTTGCTCAATTACCCATAGCCAATTTGTGTATATAGTGACAAATTGCAAGTTTATTATAAGGCGCCACCACGCGGTTTCACTCGCATAAGTCTCGATCCCGTAGAAATATCGGGATAAAAGGTATCCTAGGCGTTCTCCAGTTCATGGTCTACCTCTGTGCCAAATTTCATCCAAATCCGTTCAGCCATTCATGCGTGATGGCGTGACCAAGGGAAATAGGGATTAATTTTTATAAATATAGATTAGTTTTGTTATGTTTATCAAAGAAAAGAAAGTTACTTTTGTTTGACTATTTTGATCTTCATCAATGACTTTCTAAATACAATAACAAAAAAGAAAAGTGTAAAGTTTTCAGATAGAATCTTAAAAATGTTTACAATTACAAAATAATAAAAACAAAGAGAAAATCACAGTTGTTACCTAGTTACCTTGAAGAAAAAGTTCTTAAAACCAAACATTACAGTGCAAAAAACACAAGTCCACAGTACACTCAGAAATATTTATGCACATCATTGTCACTATACTATACCATTTGAAAAATAAACTACCAACACATGAATGTCTCTTTAAGACAACAAAAATAATTAAATAGAGTTATTAATTAAATATAAAACCTCCTTGCACAGAAACTGTATTGCGTTTTCAAAAGTCTACATTGTCAATGGTTATTTATAGAAAACATCCCACGTGAAGTGTAATTGTACATACAAACATTTATGACGTTTGCAGCTGTAGTAAATTTTGAGCAACAATAAATATATGTGTAGTACTGATAGTTTTTTTACATAAATATATCTGTGAACAAGTGTTTAGGTATAGATTGGTTGTAGTTTAAGGTAATCTTAGCCAATTTTTATACACTTCAGACATTAATAATAACATTTGAACATAACTGTGTA
This sequence comes from Lithophane semibrunnea, assembly GCA_947363905.1. Classification (NCBI taxonomy): domain Eukaryota; kingdom Metazoa; phylum Arthropoda; class Insecta; order Lepidoptera; family Noctuidae; genus Lithophane; species Lithophane semibrunnea. The sequence continues at coordinate 3,369,420 of OX376203.1, read as the reverse complement.
ACTATTTGATTTAAAAATCAGTAGATGAAATCTGAAATTGTGTCATGAACATGACATTTCAGTGATGATATACATGTTGATTTATTACTGCTGATTGAATGGAATGTTAACAGGTATAGATTGTAAGAATTTCAAAATGAGTTGGAGAGTACAAATAAAATAAAGATCAATCAAACAGTCAGTGTTTTTATATCTTGTTGGAAAATGATAAGCACTATAAACTCATAGCTTGGTTAGTACTTATGATACTGACAAATTTTCATGGACATAATTTTAAAAAATACATACCAGAGTGTCAGAGGTGTATGGACCAGAGGCCACAATGAAACTAATAAATATTCCTAATGTAAGGTTAAATAAATAGGGTTATCAATACACATTTCTGATAAGAATAATTGACCATACAAAATTTAAACCACAACTGATGTAATAAACAATGTGTATTGTTTTTTAAAAGGCAGAACAAGAACACAAAGGCATGTTGCGCAAATTAATAAATAATTTTAAACAAAGAACATTACAAAACTCACTTTTCTAAAAATGCAAAACATTGCAATAGTGTGGCATTGAATTCACACATTATTTTCGAAAGAAGATCCAGTATTGATCGATAACATAAAAGATAAGGTTAAGATAAAAGCCAAGATTTTTGTGTTGAAAAACTAGAACAGAGTACCAATCGCATACCGGGGACATCACGCATTCAGTCATACTTACTTACCGCCTATATTTCAAATGCTCGATCAATTCAGTTGAGCAATTATCCAATGCATGTTAACTGCATCCGATTAAATGTAAAACAGTGCGTAATACAATGAAAATGTTCAATGAAACCGGGCTTTGACATTAGGTTGTGGGTCATAACCGGAGGGACAGACTGAAGCAGCCATTTCTTTTCATGTAAATTACAGTCAAATCAAACAAAGTTCTGTTTCATAGTTTTTCACACTTACCTAAAAGAAAATATTCGCTAATTCAGAAGAATATGTTCATGGAAAACACGAAAAAATGTGATTCTCCATTCAGCACTACGAATACAAAATTTTAGTACTGAAATTAGCTGTCAGATGGCGCACGGTACATAACATTGTCAATGCATTCATGCGTTTGATTTTACTAGAATTTCAAGATAATTGTGTTTAGTCATACAACCCATTCTAAAATAAATTTATGAGTAAAAAAGAGATTTCATTACTTAGTTTTAATCTATCAGCAGAGAGAAATAAAAGAAAATAAAAATTGAAAGTTGAAATATTTTCATAAATTGAACGCATTATTTATTTTGCTTGTCATCGCTAAATGCGGTTCTTTTCACGTAGATTTTTTATCTCAATGAGAACCATTTTTTAACACTGAAAAGAAAGAATAACTACTTACCATAAAATGAATACTTTAGCTTTCTCATAAAATCAGCGCGTCAAAAAAAGCCAAAATATATTTTGGCTGTACGTTTCGGTTTAAACGGTGGTATCAATAAAATCCACGTGAATGAAGCTTTGTTATACTACGTGAATAGGAAGATTATAGTCACACGTTTCACCACACGCTATATTTGTCGACCCCAAAAGTATGATAAGCACATGTTGATACAATATTTTACTGCTAGCTAAAACCGAAATGAAGCGTAAACAGGAGTGTCACAAAAATTATTGATTTGATGACGGACGAGCGTTCGTCTTTGTGCTGATTTTTACAAAATAGTAGTTTAAACATTACAAATACTCGAAAATGCCTGACCATTTAGGAGATGATATGCGTAAACTCAAGGATACTACAGAGGAGCCGGAAAAAGAAATTAAATGTAAGTGCTAAGAGCTGCATCATCCACTTGCAGTTACCTAGTCCATAACCAATGAATGAATTACCGCTGTATTTTCAGAAGAAATAATCATGCATTATGTATTTCAGCTCTCGATGAAGGTGATATAGCACTTCTAAAATCATACGTAAGTAACACTACAATTATTTTACTAAAGTGGGGAAAATGATGTTGATGACTGGCATTTTTTAAATTCTTTACTTTTTTGATTGTTTTTATTCGAATTTTAGGGCCAAGGACAATACACGAAGATCATCAAAGAGGTTGAAGATGGTATACAGACTGTGATGAAGAGGGTTAATGAGCTAACGGGGATCAAGGAGTCAGATACAGGTCTGGCCCCTCCAGCCTTATGGGATCTTGCAGCAGACAAGCAGACCCTTCAAAATGAGCAGCCATTGCAGGTATTTTGTTTATTTCAGTTTACAAAATGTTTATAATTATTTATTCAAACATTAACATGCTTAGTAAGTAACAACAAAAACAGGAACTCTGTATGTCCACATCTGTCAAATTAAACCAATTGACAGGCCAAAAAACATAGAAAGTTAATAGTTCTGAGCGAATAGGTAGCTATAAACATTAAAATTTCATAATATTATTCAAACCATATTGATGGAAATAGTGGTGAGATATAAAGTTGAAGTCTTCTAAGTACAGATGAATGTGTTACTAACACCCTTTAGTCAGTGATTTCTTAAGAATTTAACTTGAACGGGGTGTGTTTACACTTTCCATCAGATACTTCGGTTTCGGTTTACAGTTCATAGTCTGTTGTATACAATTAATGGGTCAAGCCCCATGTTGATCTAAAGTGTTCGCATTTATTTGGTAATCTAATACGGTACAAAATTCTTCACTGTATTTGTTTACTAAAGCTCCTGTCAGACTGAAACAAATTCCGCGGGGGATGTGGGTTAGGACTGAGTGCCTTGATTGTTTTAACAGACACAATTAAAAATCCATTGTGTCTCAACGAGATCTACGTTCCGGCATACAAAAGGTTAATGATTAAGAAGTCACGCGACTATTCACACTAGTTTGAACTAGCTTCATACAAGTTTGTGCATACGCCTGCGCGCCACGCGTCAACAACAGGGGCAACTTCAGCCGCCGACACGCGTCGACGGCAGCCGTCGACAGCGTGCCGCTCGTGTATTTGAGTACTGTGTTCAAATACACGAGCAGCAAGCTAATTTCGGATCGCCCCACATCCCGCACTGGTTTCGCGTCAGTTTGGCCAGAGCTTAGGGCAAGTAAAGTGAAATACACTTCAGTTTCTATTCATTAGAGTAAAGAATCAACTGTTCATGACAATGTTTGTGGCAGGTAGCGCGATGCACAAAGATCATCAATGCGGACTCAAATGACCCGAAGTACATCATCAACGTGAAGCAGTTTGCCAAGTTTGTGGTGGACCTCGCAGATTCTGTTGCTCCTACTGACATTGAAGAAGGCATGAGGGTTGGGTAGGTGCAACTTTTTATATAATTACCTTTTTCTAAAGATGGCTAGCAGCTTTGTTTTTCTGATTATCTTTTGTCACCTCAATAGTGAGGGATCATAGTAATAAAGGAACAGTTTGTACTCGAACTGATCGACTCTCACTCGCCAGTTCGATGTTAAAGGGCCGGCGGAGCGTCGGTTGCAACTACGAATCGAGTGCTGCAAATGTTGCGCTGGTGTGCCTGTCGGAGCTGCCGTGTACTGTACGACCAGGCACACATTGGCATTGACATGACATTTGCTTTTAACGCAAACTACTAGCTATTGAAAATTTATGATAAATTTGGATGTGTTCCATAATACCAAAAATGATGAATGAAAACTTTTTTTTTTCCTTTTTTTCGATAACTTGTAACTTGATAATATAGGCTATGTTTCCGCTGAAACAATATTACAAGTATTGTTGTTTATAATACAGAAAAAACAATATGAAAACGTATCATTTACGCTGGAAAAATGTGCGAAATTCAATTCGCTACAACTTCATTTTAGTTAGGTTTTTTGGAGAAAAAAAAAGATGTAGGAACCTAGATAAATACTGTCTCACTCCGAATAACAACACATTATGGTGGAAATATGCTCAAATTGCAAATGATTTTGGTATTACATTTGTATGGAGAATTCATCCGTCGCCGCGTTCTTACCTATACAGCTGTATTCACTCTTAGGGGGTGAGCACACTTATCGAAACCGATAAGAAAGAGCTTTGTGTCCATGCAATAAAAGCGAAAAAGAAGTCATTTGCCTCGTTGCAGTCCGAACGATGCGACTCAGCACCGATCGAAAACGAATTTGAATCGTGCCGAAACCCGATCGGCTCAAACCGACTAGCGACTCCGCGTCGATAAGTGTGATCACTCCCTGATGAAGGTATAAGTACACACCACTTATACTATTTTCTGCTAGCAATTCACATAAATCCCAATATAGTCTGGTGTACTAAGCAATGCAACAAAGCTAGGATAAAATTATGTTCCTTCCCCTACACAGCTAAGCCATGATAGAGAAAAGGTATCATGTTAAGTATCATATATTTGCATTTATTGTACTTGGTCTTAAGGTTGATGCACTAGGGTAGCCCACGAAATTCAAATTTTCTTACGTTTTTTGCAATTTGCAGGTCAAGTGTATTGAATGACTATTTCATGAAATCATGACATTTGGCACTTTCATGAGCTTAGAGAGTTGTATTGCTGATTTAAATGTTTATAATTCTGTAAATCCATATTTGTTACGAGCGCTAATATTTAGATCAACATACAACCTGATACTGACCTGCAAATTGCAAAAAACGTAAGAAAATTTGAATTTCGCGGGCTACCCTAGCGCATCCCCCTTAAGATATATTATTTTCGTTTTTTTTTTTGTGGTCGTGCTTACTCCACATGTATGACCTGGGGGCCTACCACCACCGCTTACAGCAGTATTATTTTAATATTACTTACAGTGAAGGAAAGACATGAAGCTCTACAGGACATATAGGTCCATCTCTTTCCCGAAGTAAGATTAAAATAATACTGCTGTAAGCAGTGGTGATAGGCCCCCTGTTTTTTGTGCCTAATTGAGACATGAGTTGCTAATGCTTATTATGTAGACCAGCCAATGCTTTTATGCAGATAATGATTCAAATTAGAAAGCTTTTTGTTGTTAAAAGTGAAGATTTTCTTTTAAATGTTTGTGTCACATGAGGAAAATATTTGTGGACTGGTCACCCTGAAAATCATCATAAAGAAGTGCCGTTTTTAGATCCAATCTCGTATATTATTTTATTTTCAAAAGATACCAGTAACTGTTAAAAAGCAGGGACTTCAAACGTTATAAATTAACGTTAAAATAGCGTTACGTATAGTTCCATTAACGATAATTTCTACCATTCCACCCGGATCGTAACTAAATTAGTAGTTGAAGATTTAGTTCTGGTACATTTGTGTTTTATTTCCAAGAAATTAGTTCGTAAATGGTTACTGGAACTATACATAACGCTTCTTCTTCTCCGCTTCATAACGCGCTGTTAATCGCACTCCCGAGCCACAAGATACAAGCGACGCTTAGTTTGTGGCTCACCGAATTTGGCTAAATTGTATTGTTACTTTTTGATTAATAAACTTTACTTTACTTTACTTCTAGTAACGTTTCAAGTCCCTGTTATAGAGTGCCCTTGTGCGGTGACTATCCTGAATGCAATACCAATTTAGTCTTTAAAAAAATGTATTGTCATCGGATTGGATCACTGGGATACAAAGGTCAACTTAGGACTAGAGGAAGTGGTCCAAAAGTAGCTTGTAGGACGCTAAAAAGACAAAAAGAAGCATAATGCCCCGTTAATTCTTATTCCATGATATTTTGAAGGCAAGTTCACAAATAGTTTCGCTGTTCTACTAACTATGGAGGAGATATATCAGGTGGTTGTTATAAGCATTGGCAACTTCCACAGCATTCTCCGAGAGCATACTTAGGTTCATTGGAAAAGTCTAATATGTTGGAGCTTCATATCAGATTATTACCTTGAACCATAACCATCATGTTACAGTACAGGCGATTAATCGTGGCCGGTCTGAAAATAGGTGCATATAACTTTCGCGCTTGTTCTCTCACTCACACTCGGGTCATGTCACCGTTTGGGTTCTAAAAAATGTTATTGCGCAGTCTACTGCGCGAAGTTCGGACCGGCATTATTCATCAGCCGTAGGTACTGTATGTAGTTCTATTTATAAGGAATAGTAGAATGATTGTCCTATTTTGTTAGGTCCATTATTAGATTATAGAAAAGTTAAAACGCTTTGGTCGCAAGTGTGTGGCCTATACTTCATGAATATGACCTGTGTGTGACCAGCCGTTTTAACTTTTCACTTTTTAGTTGTGGTATCTACCCCACACAAATTAGAATACTACTACCTGCTATGTAAATAACAGTGACGGAGTCACATAAGATGTCGTCTACATAGACTCAGTGGGAAAAATACGTAATATTGAAGCTAACTCAAAAACTACGCAAGCAAAGTTAATAAAATTGTATGGGTGGTCCTCTGAAGCATGGCCTACTAAACAAAAACAGAATCATCAAAATCGATTCATAATTGGCGGAGATATCGCGTAACAAACACACAAAAAAAAAACTAACAGATGAATTGAGAACCTCCTCCTTTTTGAAGAAGTCGGTTAAAAACAAAGTCGCATCACGAACGAATAAATACTTACATACCTAGCAGAATTAATCTATCCCTGACAGCAATATTCTCTAATCAATCAATTAAAATCTGCCCATCAGTGTGGACCGCAACAAGTACCAGATCCACATCCCCCTGCCACCGAAGATCGATCCCACGGTGACCATGATGCAGGTTGAAGAGAAGCCAGACGTGACGTACTCTGACGTCGGGGGGTGCAAGGAGCAGATTGAGAAGCTCAGGGAAGTAGTGGAGACTCCGCTTTTACATGTGAGTTGACTCGAAAATTGGATTAAGAGCGTTTATTTTGAAAGTTGGCAACGTCGTAAATAACTGTCAAATATTTACCTGTTTTGATTCATTTGGCAATATTACTGTGTGGAAATATGAAATACTAGCTGCTGCCAGCGGCTTCGCCCGCGTGTCATCTTTATAAATTATAGCATATGTTACTCAGGGTGAATGCATCATGCAGGGTAATAGCATTTCTCGAAAAAAAAATTGGAAAAACAAAGTTATTTCCGTAGTTGTAACCGAAAATAGTCGTTAAAGTAGTTTCCATTTTTTTTAAATACATCGTATAATGCACTTGGTTTTAGCTTATTGACTAAACACCATCGAATGAATTTTCTATGAATTTTTGACTACTTTTTTGCGAATAATCTCTTTGATTTTGGCATTGATGCAAAAGTGTTATAACAATTGATGTAGATGAGATGCAGTAAAAATTTATACATTTCCTTACAGCCTGAGAAATTCGTGAAGCTTGGTATTGAGCCCCCCAAGGGTGTGTTGCTGTTTGGACCCCCCGGTACTGGCAAGACTTTGTGCGCGAGAGCAGTCGCCAACAGAACTGATGCCTGCTTCATCAGGGTCATTGGTGAGTACCTGGTGTAATTGCCTCGATAGTAGTTCTAAGTATATCGATCAGAAAATCGCATGACACACGTACATACATTTGATACATTATATGTATAGATGATTTCGTAATTGAATTTTTCCATCAAGGTCTAGTTTTGATTCAATACCAACGTGATAGTTAGGACCTTAATGATAATAAGTATTACTTTCCCACTGAAGCGTGGTCCAAAAAAACCAAACACGCTGCCTAGATCATATCGTCAGTACAGTTCGATTCAAACTTAAGGGCGGCTCCGAAGCTACTCGCTGCGCAGTACCCCACCCCTCACCCCCACTGACACATGAAATTGTTACTGCGCAGCGATTCGCTTCAGGTTCCGAGCCGCCATTAAGTTTGAATCGAATGTTTATGGGGAGTTAAGAAAGAAGTCTGCCCATAAGTTTAGACAGTTTTCTGATACGCCTCCCCTAGAGTAAAATTATTATCTGCAACTGTGTTCTATTTGTCAAATTTAGTTTATGACAAAGCCATATTTTGCGGAACATACCTATCATCGAAGGATCCGCAGTGGTAGACCGCGAAATTAAATTTTTCTTTCGATTTTTGAAATTTGCAGGTCAGTGTCAGTTTGATCAAATTATGATTCGCGACCATAACATATGTTTTTACAAACTGGTTGCTTGCTACTGGACAAAATCAAACTGGTTGCTAATCTAGTTGTAAAATTTATTATTTTTATATCATCGATTTTTTTACATTTTATGATAATTAATCTCACACACTGTCCTATTAGTATTACTTGCAAGTTTGTAGAAATATTGTGTTATCGTACGTATACTTTAATGTTTGTAAATATGTGAGCACCATGTACCTATCACATACTTAATTTATTTATTTTTCATTGCTCCATTTTTAATTTTTAATTCTTTTTACCTATTGTAATTGTATTCTCGGTGCATCGTCTTCACATGTAATTATATAATTGATGTACTTATACCAAATATTGTAAAACATTTTTTTTTTAAAGAGTAACGGTGGTGTTTCTTGCCCATTCTTCTCCATACGAAAACTACCTTTTGGAAGGGGCAACTAGAATCAGTTCTATTTCTATGTATTTGACGTTCAAAAGTGCCTTTAATGTGCCTAGTTGAAATAAATTATTTGACTTTGACTTTGACTTTACAGAATTATAATCATTAGAATCATTTATACATCTCTCTAAGTTACATTTGCAAATATTTTTTGACAGGAATTGTACACAGTCAAATCAATTCTTGGCGATGTACATCTTTTGAGGCTGACTTTTGTGGTATTACACCACCATAACTATTTCGGCCGCCAAACAGTGTAACTGTCTTATGCTGTAAACACGTGAGATGTTTCTACATTGTCTCTGGGTTCAATGCCTTGTATCGCAGATAGGCATAAGGGCGGCGGTGACTACAATCAATCTGCCTCGCCTTTTCCCAACGATGTTGGGGTCGGCTTCCAGTCTAACCGGATACAGCTGAATACCAGTGAGGCGGCGGTGACTACAAGAGTTTTTAATATAAACTGACAATGCGACATATTTGTCTAATAATGGCATAATTAACACATTTTCTCGACAGGAGCTTTTTAATGCATATGGGACCAGTTATTTACAATAAAATACCTAATGACATTAAAAATTATACATCTCATTCTTTCAAAAAGAAATTAACGAAACTACTAGTTGAAAAATGCTATTACGCTGTCAGTGAGTTTTTAAATGACATCACTATATGACATTTCTCAATAATATTTCAATTTATTAAGTTTGTTTTATTCTAATTGTATTTATTATTTTGACAGTGAGTTTAAATTTCAAGAAAAGACATAAAAAATTGATTACCTGACATATAGATTTGTAATAATTATGATTATTTTAATGCTTAATGTTGCTTGCCATTCGGTAGAATGTACTGGATCCTTGTGTTTTTATTTTTTTTACACCACCAAAACAATGTTTTGTTACCTACATTCTTTGCAAATAAATGATTTCTGATTCTGAAAAATGAAACAGTAAAACTATAAAAATTACTTGTAAAATTGTCGGATTGTCGCCCGTGACACATGTGACCGGGTGTATCGGTGTTATTAAATAGGCCCCTGGACGACCATTGTTTGGTTTACTTGCCAAAACAAAAATGATGATGAGCAGCATTTATCTTGCTTTCATTAAAATATGCTTTCGATCTTAGGTTCGGAGCTGGTTCAGAAGTACGTAGGTGAGGGCGCCAGAATGGTGCGAGAACTGTTCGAGATGGCGCGCAGTAAGAAGGCCTGCCTTATCTTCTTTGATGAAATCGACGCTATTGGTGGTGCCAGGTGAGATGTTCATGAAAACCTTCACGTTTGTTCTTTGATTCGTTCATGGATACTTTACACTAGTACCCTTTACTTTTTAGGGTTCCGTACCCAAAGGGTAAAACGGGACCCTATTACTAAAACTCCGCTGTCCGTCCATCTGTCTGTTACCAGGCTGTATCTCATGAACCGTGATAGTTAGACAGTTGAAATTTTCACAGGTGATTTACATAGCGGCAACAGAAATTGTTGCCGCTATAACAACAAATACTAAAAAACAGAATAAAATAAATATTTAAGGGGGCTCCCATACACTACCTACAACACTTACAATTCTTGCTACAAATGTGATTCAAAGTCATCCCCAATTCAAATAAATGTGTTCATATGCCATCAAAATGTATGTGGTATCAGTAACAAGAAAAGTGAACTAGAGGTTTACATTAATTCGCTAGATAAGAGATTAGACTTTATATGTATAAGTGAACATTTTTAAATGATAAATCGATTCATGTATTTAATCTTGAAAATTACAACTTAATCCCATATAATACTAGGAAAAATAAAAAAATAAGAGGGGGTAGTCTAATCTTGGGGCACATAGATAGAAAAGTGGAAAATATAGACTTTATAAACAAATTATATAGGATGGAGGTTTTTTTAGTATGTTGTAGGATACAAGAACTGGCCTATACTTGTGTTGCTGTTACCGCACCCCTAATGATAAGAAATTCGAAAATTTTTTGACAAATATGGAGAGGTTGTTGGAATATTTGTTCAATAGGAAAAGCATTATTTGTGGTGATTTCAATGTGAACTTATTGGTAGAGAGCAGAACCCGGACTGAATTCATAAGTTTACTGGCATGTTATAATTTCCGACTGCTTATAAATACCCCTACGTTTATTCGCAACGATTGCGTATCTTGTATAGACAACGTTATAACGAATCTGCCAGATGATTATGTGCAACAATGTGAGGTAGACCACAATGGCTTGGCAGATGGACACGGTGCACTATTAGGCGACTTTTTGTTAGATAATATAATTGATAATTCAAATAAAAATAAATATATAGTTGTAAATAAAAGAGTCTTTAACGCTAAAAACCGCCTAGCTTTTAGGCAAAGAATTATTGAAAATGACTGGAGTGGTATGGGGATGAACACGTTCTTGAAGACATTTGCTACGATTTTCAGAAATAGTTATAGAAGGAGAGAACAAAAAATTAAACTCAAAAATGGTTTCAAGCTAAGGTGGATGACAAAAGGCATTAAAACATCTAGCCAAATGAAACGTTTGCTATGTGCTGGTGGTACTAAAAAGCTGGAAGACAGTGTTCAGAATTATAGAAAAATTTATATAAGAATATACAGAAGGGTACTATCCAAGGCCAAAAAAATAACAATAACTGAAACTATTAACAATTCTTGTAATTTAAGTAAAGAGATTTGGAAGGTTATAAATAAAAGCAGCAATAAAATAAAAGCACCGCTTTCTGAAATTCTCTTGTTTAAATGTGAAGGTAAAATTATAGAAAATCCCTTAGATGTTGCAAACGCCATCTAAGGGATTTTCTCAATTTATCCAGAAATGTATTTTGAGTAGTAATATTAAGAATTTAGATCCCCATAAATTTTTTGAAGAAAGCACTAAAAGAGTTCAAAATGATATGGTTATTGCGCCTGTTACTCCAAGTGAGATAGTGAAAATAGTGAATGGTATGGAAAATAAGAAATCATGTGGCTATGATGGCATTCCAATAGCAGTTATTAAAGAAAATGTTGATATATTAGCTGAACCTTTGACTATTTTTTACAATAACTGCATTTCGTAGGGTACCTTTCCAGAACAGTTAAAAATAGCAAAAATTATCCCACTCCACAAAAAGGGCTCTAAAACAGATCCAAAAAACTACAGACCTATCTCTTTGCTCCCTATTCTTTCCAAAATTTTTGAAAAACTTATTAAGAGTAGACTTTTACTTCATTTAAATTTAAATAAGGTTTTGCACTTGAGACAATTTGGATACCAAAAAAATGTCGGAACAGGGGACGCTATATATACATTAGTGGAAGATATTATTAGTAGAGTGAATAGGGAAAAAAGGGTAGCAGGCATTTTCCTTGATCTAAGCTCAGCCTTTGATACAATCGACCACAACTTACTCATCGCAAAATTGGAGCATTACGGTGTGAGAGGCAAAATTTTACAACTTTCTCATCTTTTTTAAGTAACAGGAAAATGTATATGGATATTAGTAATATGCAAGCTGATGGTAATAGCAATTGCAATCAATCTTCTATGCGAGATATAGCTGCGGGTGTACTCCAAGGATCGATTTTGGGGCCTATTTTGTTTATATGATTTAATCAATTATATTAATTCAATTTTTCCCGACACACAGCTGACAGTTTTTGCAGATGACACCAACGCAATAGTTGAAGCTAGCGACATACAGGAGCTTTCCGCTAAGGTTAATGCAGTGTTGACAGTTTTTAATTCTTGGTTTGAAAGTAATAAGCTCATAGTTAACTCGGTAAATACCAAAATAATGTTATGTACAACAGCTCGCAACAAAGACAACATGACGATCGCACTTAACGAAGTTAAAATTGACATAGTAAATGAGGTAAAGTTTCTAAGACAAATATTTAAATTGGAAAAGAGAATGGCAAGCCATTGATTCGTATATTTCCTCTGCGTGTTATGGCTTACGCAGTCTTAGGGATGAAATAGACATAAAACACCTTAAAATGGTATACTACGCTCTGATAGAATCAAGGTTGAGATATAGTGTTCAGTTTTGGGGGAATAGTTTTAAATATAACTGCCAGAGAGCTTTTGTACTTCAAAAGAGAGCCATACGGACCATGGTCCGGATATCACAAATGGAGAGCTGTCGGCCACACTTTATAAATTTAAAAATTCTTACTGTGCCCAGCCTCTATGTGTTAGTACTATTAGTGAATTTTAAAAAATACCTCCATATTTATGAAACAGATGAGGAGAGACAGTTGAGGGAAAGTACACGCAGGAAAGATTTTAAAAGCAAAATAAGACCCCAACTTAAGATTGTTGCACATAGTCCTCAATATCAAGCAGTGCGGATATTTAACAGCTTGCCATTGGACTTAAAAACTTTAATTTATAAGAGCTCATTTAAGTCAAGACTCAAAGCGTTCCTATGGGAGAAATGTCTGTATTCTATAGACGATGACATGTAATATTAGTGAATTCTAAATTGTATTGAATGTTTAATTTGTAATGTTATTGAGTTTTATTTTTTATTTTTTGTTATTTTATATATTTTATTGTAATTATGAATTTGTTAGTTTTATAGCTTTAATGACCGTGTTTTTCTTATTTATGTATGATTTCAAACACAATGTGAATTGTTCCTGAATAAATTGAATTGAATTGAATTGAACATACAACAAACGTGATTTTTTTTGCCGTTTTTATAGATAATGGCACGGAACCCTTCGTGCTCGAGTCCGACTCGCACTTGGCCGGTTTTTAGTACATTGTATTCATTATTTAAATGTTTCCTTAGATTCGACGACGGCGCTGGCGGTGACAATGAAGTCCAGAGAACAATGTTGGAGCTGATCAACCAGCTCGATGGTTTCGACCCCCGTGGTAACATCAAGGTATGCACAGTCCCTGCCAGGGTTGCGGGTTAGTCCGAAAGGGATACCGGGACCTTGGCAACAGGCAACTGAGAGAAAAGTCTGACACGCCCTTCCGCTCCACCCAGAGCGGGAGAAGTCATTGGATGATTTCCCACCCTCAAAAAAAAAAAAAAAAAAACGTATGCACAGTCGCCCCCCCCCCGTAAATATAGTACTTCGACTTGTAAGCATCGTCTCTTTTTTTTGTGGTTGGGAAATCATCAAATGACTGCTCCCGCTCTGGACGGAGCGGAAGGGCGTGTCAGACTCTTACTGACTAAAACCCACCCGTGTTCCTTTAGTTGCCTGTTGCTAGGGTCCCGGTATCTCTTTCGGACTATTCCGCAACCCTAGCAGTAAGCATGGTCTCTGCCACTATTACCAATGTGTCATTCACATCATCTGGGTCCCGTCATTATTTAACGTTGTTTGTGATCATTTATCACACAATTTCGCCGAAATGTTGAGAGGACTTTTGTAACTTTTGACTGTATAGATTTGCGATTTTGACATTTACATACACTTTTTAATCCAATAGGGAATATGCATGTGATTCAAATAAGGTACTTATAATATTTCTTTAGGAAGGAGAAATCAATTTATAAAAAGTGCCAAAAAACTGGGATATTCAAATACTTGGAAAAGCGACGCTATTGGTCAGAGCGGATGTGACGTAACAGTCTATGACAACAATCATAATATTTTTAACTTTTTTTTTGTACTTTAAATTGCTTTTTTGCCGTCGAATTTCTTTTACTATTATTTGGCGATGTAAACTATCGAATAAAAAAAAATACATGCATATTCCCTTTCTTTACTGGGGCAAACAGTAAAATACGAAAAACATGTAAGTATACCAACGAAGTCACGTTCTTTCCCAGGTCCTGATGGCCACAAACAGGCCCGACACCCTAGACCCTGCCCTCATGCGTCCGGGCCGTTTGGACCGAAAGGTGGAGTTCGGTCTACCTGACCTGGAAGGTCGCGCACACATCTTCAGGATCCACGCCAGGTCTATGAGCGTAGAGAGGGACATCCGGTTCGACTTGCTGGCGAGACTGTGCCCTAATTCTACTGGCGCTGAAATTAGGTATGTATAATTGCTATATTTTTTATATTACAGAAATACAGAAAAAGAAGGTAATATAGTTTACTACCTGCGCCCCGCGGTTTCACCCACAAAAGTTTCGATCCTTTAGGAATATCGGGATAAAAGGTACCCTGTGTCCTTCTCTAAGTTACGATCTACCCATGTGCCAAATTTAATCCAAATCTATTCAGCCGTTTTAGCGTGAAAGCTTAATAAACAAATAAACTCACTTTCGCAATTATAATATTATTTTGACCATGAATTTTAACATTTGATGTGAAATTTTGTTCAGAAATATGAAAAGCTGACATTGCCGTAAGGACATACAACTGACATTATCATCTCAAGTGGGTACATTTATTAGTAATAGGTACTACTAATAAATGTACCCACTTGAGAAGTACGCATCATTTCCTTATTATAATTTAAGTGCATGATAAAATGATAAAGATATACGTAATTAGTAGGTACCTGGTTGTATGCAACAAATCGAGCCGTATTCTGAGCCGAAAGACGCGTATAAATTGATAAATGTTGTATTAAAAATGTTAAAATTCATGGTCTTCCTTTTATTTGTGACACTATGTTATTTAGCAAAAAATAATTCTTATGATGAAGCCTTTCGATCGGTATGATAAAGCTACAGGCTGATTATTTTTCTCATGTAACGGGTTCAATTCCCGGTTCAACCATGTAATTATTTAAATATCTATGAATGCAGTTTAAATTATTTTTTAAATTCAAATAATGTTTTCCTTTAGTTAAATGTTCCATCTACAATATTCAAGGTACTTTTCCTGCATGTGGCATATCCGTGGGACACCCTGTATATTATAGTGTAGATCAGAGTAGGCTATATGTATTGTGTTTTTAAATTTTATCTTAGTAAAGTAATTATTATTTTAATGTGTTATTACAACCACTTTTAGTTTTACTTTTATTTTTTTCATAGTTTTAAATTGTAAGACAGTTAATTTTAGAACCACGCTATCGCATTAGGTATACGCCTGTAATGATACTTGTTAAGGTTTTTATAATAAATAAAAATATTTTTTTTCAGGTCTGTATGCACGGAAGCGGGTATGTTCGCGATCCGCGCTCGGCGTAAGGTGGCAACCGAAAAGGACTTCTTAGAAGCAGTCAACAAAGTCATCAAGTCGTACGCCAAGTTCTCCGCAACTCCACGCTACATGACTTACAACTAAATGCCTTATTTGTATGTCATCTGGGTGCATTTTTCATTGTATAGATTGTTGGTTTTATACTGTTTTCAAATGAAGTTTTGTTTTGTTAGCATTGTTTCGTCTTTGCAATGATTAAGGCACTCAGATATTGGTGGATTGTATTCATTATGTACACGGATTAATCTGAATAATATGGATATTTTTTTACGGATAATGTGTGTAATGAATGCTGTCCTTTAAAAATAACTTAGATATTGTATTGGAATAATTTCTAATAAAGTTTATTGTAAAATATTGATTTGTTTTATATAAAACCTCTTTCCACTTGAATTGTTCTTGGAGTTTGTTGTGAAAATCGATAAAATGGCAAATCAAATCAACCTCCAATAGATTTTGATCAGAAACATGTAAATCGGAAATTCGAACATTCAAAAAGAAAAAGTAGTAGTAGAAAAAGTAGAAAAAAAGTATTAAATATTATTTGAGTGAAAACTACACCCCTTTGCAAAAAAAACGGGCACCTTAACAGTCATTGGCTTTTGTATGGATAATATTAATATTTTTACTATTGCATTAGCATAAATGACTTGTAATTTGTTATAATCAATAAGAATATATTTTTTTGGCTACACCCCTCTTCCAGCAACGCTACAATTTTACTAGCTCTTATTGCTTTTTCAGCCATTACAATCGACACAAAGATATCACTTTTAAGTCACAATAAGGCTGGATTATGCGACAAACATAAATTATTCTACTAAAAATAACGAGAACTTAGTTTTAGTTGCCAGGATAACCTTCTAACCGCAAACCTGCAAAATGTTAGTAAAAGTCACAAACGGAAAACGGGATTATTATTGATTTTAAACAAAAGTTTCGAATTTGGAATTAACTTTTTTTCATACCCAGACTCTTTATTAAGTGCCAGTAACATAGTTTGGCTGTTAAAACCTCTATACAACTAAATGATTACCAATAATGTACAAAAACCAAAACCGCCCGTTTTTTTTTTGCAAAGGGGTGTATAATAAGCCCCTTTTTTACTGCCATTTTCAAGTTTCCGGGAGGATCTTCGATATAAAGGCGCGAAATTTTCCGATTTCTTAAGTTTTTTTTAGTTTTTAACAGATTATGACATAAAAACACTACAAAGTAAAAGTTACACGTTACATGCTTCACAAATGCACCATACAAATTGCCACAATATGAGGGTAAATTATAAATACTGTCAAATTCATGACAGATAATTAAATGCTAAAGGCGGTAATAAAAAAATATTTTATAACTGAAAAATAAGTGAGGACAAAGTGATCCTAAATTGCGAGAAATAATTATTTAGAACTATTTTGCGTGTACAGACCAGTAATTAGTTATTGTTTGTTGTTAAATTATACACAAAATGTCGCAGATTGTGAGTGATAATGTAAGTAGGTAATTTCAAAATTGTAGATATTCCTTTTTTACCCGGACTCCCAAGGAAGGGTTATTGAATATTCACCGTATGTGTTGAAAGAAGTATTTTGTAGGACTGTGTGTCATGTGGTCGTTTTAGGCTGTCTATTATTGTCCACGCGCTGGTTTTACAAAAAAAATACTGATAAACCGCGATCAATAATGTCTAATCAAAGTTAACGGGAGTCCTAGATTCAGTAGGGAACGATGTGGGACTAATACGATACTATACCGAAGCCCGAGGTTATTTTCCTCTCGGCAGAGACAGGCTCGGTGATCGTGATGTTCATAGCATGTCTGCCTGCCTGCCTAGCCTTTTCCCAACTATGTTAGGGTCGGCTTCCAGTCTAACCGGGTGCAGCTGAATACCAGTATTTTACATGGAGCGACTGCATATCAGACCTCCACAACCCAGTAACTGGGTAATACGATACCCCTTGGTAAGACTGGTTGTCAGAATTTCGGGCTTCTGACGACACGTAACGACTGACAAAGATCTACGAATGACAGCCGGGACCAACGGCTTACGTGCTTTCCGAGGCACGGAGGAGTCTCTGTATGTAAAGATGGTCACCCATCCAGGGACCAACCCCGCCAAGCGTAGCTTAACACTTTCGCAGACACTGAATGAGACACAATTGAAGTTTTATTGTTATTACGTCTATGGGTGTTTACTGTCCGCGAAAGTGGTAACCTGATGGATTGACCCGTGCGGCTGTTATTTCTTAGCCACGAGCTCCCCATCTTAGCGTGTCTATAGCAATCTAAATTGAGTCAGCTCAGGGGGGCGAGCACGGTCTACTGTAACATGGCTCGAGTCACACATTTTATATGACTAAACGGTGATAAAATGTGTGACTCGAGGCATGTCCCAAGGTCGTGCTGGCCCCGCAGAACTTGGCTACAAGTTTGGGCGGAGTCATCTGTGAATTTTCACCCGACGTTTTCCTTACTTCGCCCAACCTGGGGCCTATCACCACCGATTACAGCAGTATTATTTTAGTGTTGGAAAGAGATGAAGCTCTATAGGACTCATAGCTCCATTTCTTTCCGCCATGAAATAAGATTAAAATAATACTGTTGTAAGCGGTGGTGGTTAGGCCACCAGGGTCCGTCCGCGGCTTTAAAAGTAATGACGTCAGATAGTTACTGAAGGTACATACCTACGTTTAATTATTTTAAGGAAGCGTACACGGATGTGGTGGAGTTGTGTGCCCTGCTGCAATGTCTGGGGTTCAGCGTCAAGTCTCTGGAAACCAGCGATGGCAATATCAGCCAGGATGGCGGCATGAGGAGTGTTGTTATTAATTGTCAGGTAAAAATTAAACAAAATACTTCTACTTAGTTTGTGCCGATTCTCTTGTCACAAATTCTCTAAACTAAACTAAAAATCACTAAAATTTAGTTTATTCCTGTCAAACGACGATTTCCTATTCTGAAAATAGACTAAAGTGACACAACTTAACTATAATTTAGTTTGACAGCACTGAGTTTTAATTTAGTGAAAATGTTATTCTAAATTTGACGTTTTAACCAAAATTTTTGTTCTATATCTAAAATCCTCTAACTAACTCTGACCATTTTTAATCACGATTAAAAATGTGTGGAATAAAATTAGATGTCATGAACTAAAATTCAAACCAACACCTCGAATTCAGTTTCAAAACAGTACTGTATCTTTTTTTATTTTCTTTTTCTTATATCTCGAAAACGGTGTGTCCTATCGCAAAAATAATGAAAATTTTGACCCCCTTTGCAATCCCCGAACCCGTAATACTCTACATGTTGGTAATTTAATTTTTTGTTTTCTTCCAAAAAGTGAAAAATTCCATATGAGACGGCCAAATTGCGCGCCTCTCCGGCTCAAAAAAAATCACGTGGTAGGCAAACAAGTAGGTACCAAGTGGAGTCGCGATTGTCAAATTCGATTTTAGTTGTGTCAAAATAATTTTTAAATTTAGAGATTTTTTTTGGCAGAATAGCTCTAAGATTCTCATAGTAAAAAGTAAGGAATTTTAGTGATAGTTTAGTTCGGTGTACAGTCACGAGCAAAAATATGTATACACTCAGCAAAATTCAATAACGATTTTCTCGTGGAATTAAAATTGTAACTTTGAGATGATAATTTTTTCATAATAATAGGGGTTCCAAAATACTATATTCGTAATATCATAAAGTTACAATCAATACAGTAGGAGAAAATCACTTTTAAAAGTTGCTAAGTGTATACATATTATTGCTCGTGACTGTACAAGAGAATCGGCACCACTGAGGCCCTAAACGAAGTAGCGATAACGATGATGGAATAAGCTATCGTCAAGCTTGTTGATATGTCAAATGTCAATCCTGTCGGGGTAGAAATACGAAATGCTTTCGAAGCGATTGTCACTTCTCTAGGCCCTCTGAAATAACGCTCTCCACTACCGCATTACCCATAGAAATCCGCATTACCATGTGCGTAAATGCTGTAATAGGGCGACCTCGACTTAAACGTGTAACAAGCTTTAGTCTGAGATAACAAGTACAAGAATCTTATGGTTAAAATGTTTGCGACGAGCACAATTAGTACCTACCTATCACTAAAAGATCTTAAAACTAAGCAGCTGAGTGTGAAAAGAGTTCACAGTTTTAAATAAAATCGTTATTTCTACGTAACGTTTACCTACCTACTCCGCGCGTTCGTGGTAGGCCCACAGGTACCTCTATCTACCATATAGTGTCGTAGTTTACTGAGGTTATTATATGCACATCTCTACTACGAGTAGTGGGTTCAATGAATTTCCGGCATGGAAAAAAATGTACTAAGTGCCAAAATAATAATTAGGATTTTTTTTCCGAATCTGGCGGTTTGACAAATGCAATACCTACCTATAAGTGTTTGTTAACGTACTAACGAGTCATGAACTCACGATACAGGAAAAGTCCTAGAGCACAAGCATTTTTTTAATACCTACTTAGAATTTTAATTCGTTTTTAATCCCTTACACTAATTTGACTGCAAATGTCAAACCCCAAATTGAAAAGAACAAACTAGGTAGACTCGCGACAATCTAAGAAGTCCGTTTTGACAGCTATAAAAATGCTTAGTGTAGCGATGAAAAACAAAATGGTTTCTTATAAACTGATTCTCGAGACATATAGATTGATCATACCTACTTATAATAGAGAGTTTGTAATCGACGATTTATTTACATTGTTTAAAACTGATTCTCAATTAGATTGTCGCGAGTGTTTATCCATTCCATTTGGAATGTCAAATTAATATGGGATTAAAAAAAGAACTTTGGGTAGGTACTTACCTAACCTACCTACTATTATCCGGATCCGCAGAAGTCTCGTTTTCTGCTGCCTTTGGGCAAATGTCCAACACTGCTTGAATCTGTTAAACAACAAGATAATATTTCTAGTCGTCTGGTCTCCACGTGGTGCTGGAAAGTCCCAGCTTGTCGTGTTCGTGCCCGACTACGAGCAACCAGCAGACCAGTGGCATCTGGCAGGTGTCGGGCATAACCGGCGGAAAACAACTGGATAAGGTATGTAATATGTGAAACTTTGTGAGTAACGATTCATAGGTAGGTTTACCATACATACCATCTCAACACTAATCTGTCTGGTCCTCATAATAGGTCAGTCAGGTGAGGTCCAACATAATACCTGACCAAGATATTGTCGAGACTTTTGAGACTGTAGACCTCTGAGTTTGTTTCAGGATTTCTTCCCTAGATAAGAGTCGGAACATACCTAGGAAAATTTATTTTTGACGTGTAAAGTGTTTTTAATAGTAGGGCGGAGCCTAGCAGCTTCAAATTGCGTCACCGGGATGCGGGTTAGGTTAGCTTAACCTATTTACAGAAATATATCATTTATCTTATTTACTAGTTGTTGCCTGCGATTTCGTCTGCGATCCAGGATGAGCAGTAGCATAAAGGCTACTATAGGACATAGATATGTCCATCTCCAGGTCATGGTCTACCTATGTGCCCAATTTCATCCAAATCCGTTCAGCCGTTTTTGCGTGAAAGCGTAACAATCAAACTCGCTTTCGCATTTATTATATTAGTTAGGATCTACTTGTCTAGCTTTTTGGCGGCCATTTTGAAAGTTTTGTTTTATAAGTTATGACTCTAATCGCATTCCTGAATACCTACCTACTCATGAATAGCGCGCGACGTACCTACATAAGGCGTAGGTAGATACTCGTACTCGTACCTACATTTAAAGTAGATACTTATCTACTCAGCTATCAAGAAATACTTAGTAAAGGCTCTTACATACTGGCGCGATTCGTCGCGCGACGCGACGCCGCCGCATTGTTCGCCGTGAAGTTTTCTCAGAAATTGTTTTGTTACAATTCGCGTCGCGCGACGAATCGCGCCAGTATGTAAGAGCCTTAAAAGATTGTCTCGAGGCGAGTTTCCTATACGATACCGCCACGTCCGTTATGTTGAAATTAAATGAGCGTTTCAACTTTCAACAACTGCCCGCGGGAACTCCCGAGCAAGGCATTCGCTCTGGCCGCAGGGAAAGTACCTTTTAATGATTTCATGGCGTTTCTACTATTATCTATGGTTAGGTGTGTTTTCTGTTAACCCGGATAGGTATATTTAGTTAAGGCTGTACCCTACCTCAGATTTTATCTCGCTCGCACCATACTACTCGTGACCTGAGTGAGAGCGAGACGGAGTGGCGCTAGCGGCTCTCAAGCCTCCAAAATCTCTATAATTATGCTTCATAAGCATAACCGTATCCAATAACAATAATTTTTCTATTTTAGGAATTTGGATGCTCCCTACTAAGTTCACTTCCCAAGAGTCACCGCGAACGTCTTTCGAAGGAGCTCCATGAGATGATCAGATGCATCAAGCAGCACAATGATTCGGATGCTGACATACCTAAGGAAGCGATAGAAAATAAGTCTGCCAGCATGATTGAACTGAAGACTCCGGAGAAACGGTAAACACCGTTATCCTTGCAACCAGTGGTTTGGTTTCATTTATAGAACGTAAAATCAATGGAAAAACACAACTTTTTTTTCTTAAGAAAATCTACATTTTTCCACAAGAATATTTCACCCTAAACGCAAGGGCAACGAACTTGCGACTCAACACGGCGGCCGGCGGTTGGCGGGGGTGGGCGCGGCGCGCGGGACGTTACATGACCGGCCGTCAGCTGTTTCGCAGCTCTCTCGAACGCGTATCCATGAGTATCGGGAGAGTGACGGATATTTACTTTATAAAATCTTTTAATGAGAATAAGGTTTTTTAACCCATGGTATGAGTTTGAGTGACAACGGTGTTTACCCTTGCATACTGTATAGGTACAGTACGACACAACTTAGATGTAGCATTGAAAATTTGTTACAAGTTTTTGCGTTTGCATAAAGATCATTTTCACCTAAAGCAGTACCTAATAAAGATTGGAGATATTGAAGGCGCACTCAGTCCGTATGGTGATCGGTTTTACGAATTTTGCCGATGCTACATCTAAGTTGTGCCGTACTGTAATACTTATAATATTTTCGAGATCACCCGGCCAATGATGATGGATAATGCATGCCGGTTTCCTCTCGATGTTTTCCTTCACCGTTTTTAAAGCAAGTTATAGTTAGGCTATTGTTAGGTTATTGTTACAATACGCACATGAATCCGAAAAGTCGGAGGCGCGTGTCTAACCTACCTACCGGTAATTTAAGATGTATTCAACGAAGAAATGCTCAGGCTAAAAATGTAAAGAGTTTATAAACACTAAGAGTCGAATTTCGTGTTTATTTCCAGGGACTTCCCCATCAAAAGCGAGACTCCTACGCGGTACCGGTCTCTGGATACCCTTACGGCCCATAAGAGGGAGTGTGAACAACCTCTGCCTGATCCAGGGCCTTTGCAGAAGGGAGATATCACTGATGCGTCTGGTGATGAGAGTAAAGATAAGAAGGTAAAGAAGAGACATAAATAGATACTTAAATTAATCTTCGAAGAAAAAATTTTTAGTCTCAGTAGGGTAAGCGTAGGGTAGGCGCACGAAGGGTTCCGTACCATTATCTATAAAAACGGCCAAAAAGTCACGTTTGTTGTATGGGAGCCCCCTTAAATATTTATTTTATTCTGTTTTTTAGTACCTACTTATTTATTGTTATAGCAGCAACAGAAATACATCATCTGTGAAAATTTCAACTGTCTAGCTATCACGGTTCATGAGATACAGCCTGGCGACAGACGGACAGACAGCGGAGCCTTAGTAATGGGGTCCTGTTTTACCCTTTGGGTACGGAACCCTAAAAACCGGCCAAGTGCGAGTCGGACTCGCGCACGAGGGGTTTTAGTAGTGCAGCGCTGCCGCTCCGCCGCGCGCCGCAGCGGTGACGCACAGTTTTGTATTCACTAAACTGCGTAGGTCAGGTAAATCGTATGTAGCAGCCTTTGACTTTGCACCAACGAATCGCTCAGCAACTGGCTGGGCCAAATGTCATACAGGCTCTTACATACTGGGGCGACTTGCCGCGCGACGCGACGCCGCAGCTTTGTTCGCCGTGAAGTTTTCTCAGAAATTGTTTTGTTAAAATTCGCGTCGTGCGACAAATCGTCCCAGTATGTAAGAGCCTTAAAACATTTCCCTACCCACTTACAATTACCTAATTTCTTGCATCACTGGTAGATATTGCTGCAAACCTTGAGGAGTGTTGGTAAGACCTGTGCCCTGTTATCATAACTTGTATTACCAAATGTCATTATCATTATTTAGTTTACAAGTAGGAACCTACATATTTTGAATCTTTTATTCGTGATTTTGTTTATCAAATAATTATTTGTAAGGTACAACTTGTAGAAAATCATAACAAATCCTGAGTGTCCGACGACTCTCGGCGTGCTAAGTACCGCAATAAATGTTTAAATTCGATTTTTTTTTATGTGGACAAAAGAGAGAGATGATGTTGCTCGTATCCCAGCAGTGGGAATATTAAGGCTGATTATGAATATGGAAATGAGCTATGAATTTATCGAAAATTAACATTCTGAGTAGGCTTGTGAACGTGTAGACTTGTAATTTTGATAAACAGGCACGCGTAGTAGGTATGGCTAAAAGCATATTCAATTGTAACGTAAATTCTGTCTTATAATAATGCAAACTTAATTCCAGCAGATAATGTGTCGCAGGCAAAGCACATACACGCTATCATCCACTCCTGGCAGTGTTAGGATCCGAAATAAAACATCAAGGTAATATAAAATTAAAACTTGCGTCTCTGTCGATTCGTACTTAGTTACCTATTGTGGCAGATAAACGTAGGCTCACTCTTTACATTGCTACCTAACAACCTCCGGTTATCTAGCAGATAATTTAATAAAAAAACGGTTCTAATTTTTAATTTATTTGGCAGATAGTAGAACAAAGCCCCTTAGATGCTTAAATAAAATGACTATCTAATTTAATATTACTCCCTCTTATAGAGAGGCGGCCTGTGGAGGAGCTCGTGGCTAAGTAATAACAGCCGCATGGGTCGATCCATCAGGTTAAGCCACGCTTGCTGGGGTTGGGTGAACATCTTTACATATCGAGACTCCTCCGTGCTTCGGAAAGCACGTTAAGCCGATGGTCCCGGCTGTCATTTGTGGATCTTTGACAGTCGTTACGGGTCGTCAGAAACCCGAAAGTCTGACAACCAGTCTTACCAACGGGTATCGTATTACCCAGTTACTGGGTTGTGGAGGTCAGATAGGCAGTCGCTCTATGTAAAATACTGGTATTCAGCTGCATTCGGTTAGACTGGAAGCCGACCCCAACATAGTTGGGAAAAGCCTAGGCAGATGATAGAGAGGCGGCCTGTGACCCAGAAGTGGGAACATTAGGCTTAGGCATTAGGCTGATTGTGCTAATTATCATTACCCTTGTATGAAAATAAATAAGCCCCCATATTTTCAGTCCAATCCATGCTTCTCAAAGTACCATACTGGAAAGTTTGATAGCAGCGGAGAAAGCCGCAGAAGAGCTGCATACTAAGCTAGCATACGTCATCAGAGAGTTCATGGAGGACGGCAAACATGACTCGTCAATATCCTCGCTGACGCTGGACGTCTCCAAGATTTCGTTGCTGAAGGTATAAAAATTAAATAAGGTTTTTATCCGTTGTGGTTTCTTAAAAATCCGTTTTTGGTGTGATAAACATAGTTGGCGCGGGTGTAGGTACTATTGCGGTACCTACATCTCTGAATCAAAAAATGAATCCCTATTTCCCTAGGTCACGCCATCACGCGTGAACCGCTGAACGGATTTGGATGAAATTTGGCACAGGGGTAGACCATGACCTGGAATAGGACTTTTTATCCCGATATTCCCCCGGGATCGAGACATATGCGGGTGAAACCGCGGGGAGCTACTAGTACTTCATAATACTACTCCTGTTTATGCCTGTTACAGTGTCCAGAAGCATCAAAAACTCAATTTGCATCAAGCCCAAATCTGTCTGGTATAGGCATTGCCAAGGAAGATTTCACAAAAAGCCATTTGAAGCGATTTGAAAGCGCTTCAACATCGAATCTAGCGCCTAAGTCAGCTGCCAAAGAAAACAAGATCACCTCCCGACTGCGCCGCATATCACCTAATATTTTCAAAGGGAAGAAAGAATCTCCTAGTATAAACATGGAAAGTAAAACTAAAGCGCAAGATGCGAGAAGTAAACTTAACAGTTAGTTTCTTTTATTTAGAGCCGATTTTTCAACCTTCAGAAAACTTATAACTGAGGAATAAAGTCAGTTATACTTGGTCTGAGGAATAAATAATATGACGGTTTGACACACAGTCAAAGGAGATCATTCACCGTCCATACATTTTTGGGCTAAAGAGGTGAAAGTACCGAAAAAAAAAGCTATATTCCGAAAGACTACGTTTTTCCCTTCATTTTTATTACTACAAGCTATTATTTTAATAAATTACTCTTTATTATTTTAGCTACTTACAAAATATACTGAAAACAGTATTTTTCAAAATCATTTAACAGCGCAGGGAAACATACAGGTTTGGCCCAATAGTGAAAAGTGAAGAGAATAACATGTTCTAACGGAATATATCATTTTTTTATTTGGCCGGCTCTTTCATAATTTAGCCCAAAATGAATGATCTCCTTTATTCTACAGATAAAAGTTATCTTAAGATTGAAAATTGGCCCTTAATTGAAATAATTTGAAATAGGAACTCACAAACTCATACTATCCACTTAAAATTTTTTCAGGTCTATTCAAGCCAAAAATAGTAACACCAGTTCGCACCCCTCGATCAAACATGGAAGCAAGTCCTAGCCTCAGTTCATCAAAAAAGAAATTTAGTCATATTAAGTCAACTATACCAAGACCATCCAAAAAAGAATAAAACCTCGTCATTTTAATAAAAACTCAAAGTGTTTAATGCAGAACCTAACTAGTTAGCGGGCAGTGATTACAATAAACTAATATTTAAATATACTATATTATTTTGTTATCATCCTATATTACACATAATGTAGTTGCAACACAGCGGTTCAAGTATCAGATGGATCAGAATTAGTATAGGTCCTTATTAATTTTTCAACCTCTTTCTCTAAAGATTCAGTCTTGTATTCTTTTTTTTTTGTTTTTATTCTAGAATGCTTGGCTTCTTTGTCCTTTTTGTAGGCTTTTTCTTCAGCCATTTTATTTCTCTGTAGATGTATTGCAGCAGGATAAATTATACTTTCAATCAATTCTTCTCTGGCTTCCTTAGTGCAGAAATCCCCTCTGTTTAGTACAGCATCACGAATTTTCTTTTTTGCCTTCCGATGTTTTTCAATACAGACGTCTTGTATTCTTTCCTCGTCGCTATGCTTATGGTCTGATGGCAGTTCATGTTTTGCTCTATTAATAATTTCCTTTTCTTGACTTTTAGTGGTTAACTCTTTTAAAGTGTACTTTTCTGTGCCAAAATTTTTTCTCCTATCTTTTTTTGCTAATTTGAGGCAAATTGTTGCTTTTGGGTATCCTATGAACTGCTGATAGCATCCTCCTTTTTCCAGTGACACAAAAGGTTTGAAAAATCTTCTTGGGTGTATGTCTTCTGGAGTCTCGTTTAGTAGCACATAGGCCTTCTTCAGAAATGATTTCTTGTCAATAGGGTTCTGCATGTGGAAGAAATTTTCAAGCTGTTCATGAGACTTAAGCCTCTTTAATGCATTTCTTTGCACAATGTTATATGAAACTACGGCCATGAGAATAAATGCTGGCTCATTACTGAGTACATGATCCCACAGTATCAGCCACTCAGAGCATGTTAGTACCTCACTAAAAGCTGTTTCTAGTATTTTTAGAGCATATGTTTGACTTGTGATGCCAACATCACAGAAATGATTCAACAGTGGCTGATCATGCTCAGCCAGAATGTTTTCAACGATGGCCAAAACACTTATTGGAGGGAATGGAGCATACTCGAACCACAGCTGACAATAATTACATAAAACACTGGCTACAGATTCAAATAGCAGAAGAGGATCTTTTTGAAGTACTTTCACAAATGGGAAAACAAAACCAGGCAAGAACTTCATCACACCAAATAATGGACTCCAGTGAGAGAGGCAGGACAGCAGACGTTTGAGGCTTTTCAGTGTCATTGCACTGTGGATGGTAAACTGCTTCTCTATATCTTTGTAAGCTGGATGAATGCCTTTATCAATGAGAGCAGCATATGCAGCCTTATTCCGTGGAGTATCCAACAGTGACCTCCAGATGATGGAGCGGAACTTGTCAGGATATTCACCATATTGCATCAATATTCTCCTTAATCTAGCGCTATCCATACAAATACGCATCTTTTGCTCAATTTGGGATTTTGAATGTGTTTGTTCCTGAGAAGAAACTTTAAATGTTGAGGTCCCTGGGGTCTCCTTCCTCATAGTTTCTACTACACAGTTTTGACAGTTCTGAACTGAATCCATTACGTATGAACAATTGTAGATATTGACTTCACCAAGTTGCAGTACACATAGGAAGTATTTCCCTGAAGGACTGACAACGAACCTACGAATACCTGATGATTCTGGATGTATAATATGTATTATATTTAATGATTCTAAATCTAGTAAATAAAGTATACAATCACTGCTCAATATAGCAAGGATTTTGTTAGCCCCACCATCAAATAACTGTGGAATAAATGCTAGTTGAAGAGCACCAGATATTTTGTATTTAGACAAGTTTATTGACTTTAGAGCTTTCCAAGTATCCATACTGAACAGTATTAACATGTGTGCGAGACCAGCCATGGCCATTGCACGACCATTCATTGTGAACGCAATACTTTTCATGTGCTTCAATTCACTTGGTATTATCTGCTTCACAGATTTCATACTCTCATGTTTCCAAATCTGTACTGTGTCATTTTGAAAACATGCCACAAGGTAGTCCCCGGCAGGAGAAAACATTATTTGTTGGATTTGAGCACCTAAGTAAGTGTTCAAGGTGAAATACTTGGTATAGTTGCGTAGCTCCCACAGAATAGCTTCTACAGGGCTTGCTGTCAGAAGATTGTTAGTTTTTATGTGGTTTGAGAAGGAAATGTGTCTTACTGGTGCTGAGTGCCCCGCCAGTGTGAGAGAGACTCGTCCAGTCTCGGTGTCCAGAAAGTTCATCTCATACTTCTTCGCCATGGCGACGATCAGCGTGTCCTGTGTGTTCGGCACGAATTGTAAGGCAGTGCACGGCCCCGTTCCGGGTAATTTCCAGAATTTTAGGTCGGAAAAGTCAAGAATAAAAATGTTGCCGGCGTTGTCCGCACACGCGAGTTTGTCATGGTTATCGTCGAACACGCCGGTGGAGAATCGTATTCTGCGGCATTCGCCATTTGAACCGCGAACCGTATGATGCAGCTGTAGTATGACACCGTCCTTTGGCTTAGATTTTAACTTTATATCAAATTTTTCTATAGCTTCCCGCTCACCTCTGTTCTCTTGTTCCATTTATGATCGTATCAATATTTTTGTATGAAACGAAAATCATGATATTTTCAGATTGTTGACATATTTTCTTAGATTTATCGGATATATTATTTAAAATTTGGCGGAATCGAGCAATCAAAACAAAAACAGAGATTGTTTCAAATTCTCAATGACAGATGACATGACAGTGACACTGTGACAGTCAGACCACCATAGACTAAAGTAATAGATTCAGACAACACAAAGAAACCCACAAATCACCTAATCACGGACGTCTCACGCATGGAATTAGGAAGTACTATTATATTATATTTGGGTTACTCGAAAACGCTGTTCAGTAATGTGCGAAAAAAAATCGTCTTGTAATAAAAGCGCTCGTTCGTACCTGGGCTTACAGTCTAGGTCATCATTATTTCATTTGAAAACCTGTTAGCTAAAAAGCGTACTATGCATTTTAGTCTATGGTCGGGACTTTGATTTGAACATGATGTGTCCTTCTACACAAGCTATTTATAGCTAAAACGGCATTTGAATGCATGACACATCTAAAGTTACTTGCGTCATTTCATTTGCAGTCAATCAATGTGGTTCTGTGCTTTGTGAGTGCAGGACGTTAGAGATGGGTAACTAGCCGAATTTTCAATAGCTTAGCTAGCCGGCTATTTTTGGTTGAATAACCAGCTAGCTAGCCAGCTATTTTGGCTACTTGGCTATTGAATAAATGCTTCAATAGCGACTAGCGCTAGCCGCGGCGGCCGGCAGCGTAGCTGGCCGATCCGAGTTCGATCCTCGCGGCGTCGCGGCAACGAGTTTAGATAGTTGATAAAATTAATGTCATGTTTTCGTTTTTTTTTTACTTTATTTTATACTATTTTGTAAAGAAATGACTTCCCCTCGTAGGTCATACGTATTAATAATAAAAACATCGAAAGTCTACAATAGCGTCATCTCTTTTATTTGGATATGAACTAAAAAACTTTCACAGGGTACATCGACTCAGACTTTTGTTGAAGGCATGTAACCTACAGATGTCGCGCTGCCCTGGATGATTATACACACTAAATTAGGTTTAAAATCATAAAGTTAACAATTACGACAAACGACATGCACTTGCATTTCACTCGCACGGGTGATTGAAAGGTAGGTAGTAAAAGGTAGGTAAAGGTAGATGGTAGGTACTCAATGTTTCATCGTCAGTCCTAAGCCTGAAGAAAGTATGAAGGGAAGTTAATTTCATTTTAAAGTCATTGAAATAAAAAGCCAAAAAGTCATTTTATACATACAATAATTATCAAATATTTATTTATTTTGTTTACCTTTACATCTGACAAACTATCTAAATTCTAACTGCTTTCAACTATCGTATTTCGTAAATTCGTCTAAACGAAATTACTAAGTATAATGACCTCTCTTTCTCTCTACATTGTGACTATTGTGACAAAGAGATATGCGATGCGAATGAAGTTTACACTCGCGACTCTTCCTTCCTACTCATGAGTCAGTCGCAGCGCGCGCACACACAGCTATAACAGCTATCGCTGCGCTATCGGTATCGGTTTACGTACGGCTAGCTAGTCATAGTCTGGCTAGCCGTAGCCGGAGTAGCGGAGTAGCCAGTAGCCAGTCGTGAGTCGGCTACCCAGACGGCTGAACGAAATAGTTATAACTTGTCAGTTATCGAGTTTGCCAGTAGCCAATAGCTAGCTTTCGTGTTGACGGATACCATAGCCGTGGCTATTTTTTAAATAGCCGTTATTTGGCTAGTTATTAGAATAGCTACCCATCTCTACAGGACGTGCCAGCTATCAGTTCATACTTTGGAGTGTTTTGTAAAGAGTTATCTTTTGAGTGAAAATAAGAATTATCAAGGTAAGATAACAGTTTATTTCTTACAACTTTTATTTAAGTACTTCGTTCAAGATAATATTTACATAGGAATTTGAAAACTTACAGACCTAAAATAATATAATATTATATATATATTTATAAAAGGAGGCGAAATAATCATAGGGCATCAAAAATTTATTGTGACTATACTATAATAACTAACTATAGTGATAGAAGTAGGTACGTTAATTCGGTACATACGTATGTGTCAGCTGTTACGGCTATCTTCGCGGCCATTGACCTCCATGGGGGTAAGCAAATAATAGTAGGTAGTGTTAAAACAGTTTTAGATATTTCGTCACTAGCTCAGTGTGTTTACTTTTATTCTAGAATGCCGTGCCTATACTTAAAAAGTAGGTAAAATATAACGTAAACAAACGCATGCATTTTTGATTGTATGTTCGACTTACGAATGTAACTACGGTTGACCTGCGGTAATCCGGGCCTTGTTTAATCCGGCACCCCCTACAATCCGACATGCCTTTAACAATTAAAAGTAAGTAGATATAGTCCTCTGTGTTAAGTAGTAGTAATAGCTTTATTACGGCAAATCTTGGTTAACGCATGCGTATACATGTTGTGACTTGTTCGCGGCACACTTTTGCTCACCGCGTATTGCCTCACAAGTCCCATTATATTCTTTATCTACACCTATATTTTACGTAGGTACATACAAGAAAATAAAATTGAAGTGTCTGTTTGTAATGTCAGAATACTAAACAGGTTTTTACTAAATGCATAGGAATCTACAGACGAGACGGCATTCTAAAAAATAATAATTAAAAAGTTTTTCTTAAATCTCCGAAATGGCTCGACCGATTTTGACGGGACTTTCACTAGTAGATAACTGATGTTATAAAGAGTAACTTAGGCTTATGAGTACTTTTATTCGTAGTATATAATATTTTAGAAATATAGGTACATATATTATATTTTAGAAATATATAGTATATTTTAGAAGCGAGCAGCAACGTTTTGAGTAGTGGTGGCCCAGTGGTAACGGCCACAACTTACGAGTCGTAGGTTCAAACCCTGTCAGGCGCTTTACTTTGTGTAAAATGGTGAACATCGTGAAGAAACCGGCGTGTCCTAGAAACAAAAATTCGAAGACATGTGACATCTACCAACGCCTGGGCCCGCGTCGTGGATTACGGCCCACTTCCTCTCACAGAGAGGAGGCCTGTGTCCCAGCAGTGGGAACATTATAGGCTGATTAAGCATGATTATGCAGCAGCTATTAGTGAATATGTCTGAAATCGCCAACCCGTCTTGGGCAAGCATGTGATCAATGCTCGTGCTTACTCTGTATGTGAAGAGGCTTTGCGTTTCAGTGGGACAAAATATAATATAATATCCACGGCAGTCTCTCTATAGGCCCGGCATACCGATGTAGTGATAGCCCGCAGGTTATGGGGTCCAATGATTGAGCAGGAGGATGTTCTAATTCGAATGTGACCTTTTCAAGGTTATATTGCGTAATGTGTCTCGATCTATACCTGCTACTTCTGGGTTTTCTCGAAAGTACCTAATCCATTTAATTTCCGGCAACATATTTATAGGAATATTATCATCATTTCAGATATATCAAGATGAAGTTCACAGCATTGCGGCGGTACATCAGGGACAAGAACCTGTCTTCACCACACCTTCTGGGAACCTGTAATCTCGTCATCGACGGCGACAGTTTCTTCAGGGAAACGTACAGAACCAGCGGCTGCCAGTTCGTCCTAGGACCTGACTGCGATCGGTACGCAGACTTTATTATTAACACACTCAGTTTGTTCGTCGAAAACGAAGTAAAATGCTACGTCATCTTCAGTGGAGCCACAAAGCATGATATGGACAGAAGAAAAGAAATTCATCAAAGAACTATTAATAACAGAAATGATATTGCGCGAATAGAGATGACAGGATATTTTCAGCCTCTTCTAATTAACGATGTCCAAAAACAGGTTTTAGAAGAAATGGATATAAAGTATTTTGTGTGCGAATATGATTCTCTAGAAGCCATTGTAGGAGTAGCAAGAAAATTAAAGTGTCCAGTTCTAACAAATAATATAGAGTACAGTTGCTTCGGTGTATCGTGCATTACGCCAAATTCACTGCAGAATAACAAAGGTGCTACAAAATTAAACTGCATAATCTACGAGCATGAGGCAGTTAAATCTGCCATTGGTGTTTATAATAAAATGCCAATACTGCTGACTTTATTGAACGA
Source organism: Lithophane semibrunnea (assembly GCA_947363905.1). Lineage (NCBI taxonomy): Eukaryota > Metazoa > Arthropoda > Insecta > Lepidoptera > Noctuidae > Lithophane > Lithophane semibrunnea. The sequence goes on along the minus strand of OX376203.1, from coordinate 3,336,302 downwards.
AAGTGGGGACTATTTGGAGAAGCTAGCTGAAATAATTCAAGATGGTGTTAACGATGTTATAAGGCCGGTAATAAGATGGGTCAAACGCCAAAAAGAAGCAACTGTCGTCAGTACTGTCACACGGAGTATTGATGACGAAAATCAAAATAGAGTTTTTAAAGAAGTTTATGAGAAAATTCAGACGATATACTTATACCCGTTATGCACCCTTGCTTTGAAATATTTTCAAAGAGATAAAGCTCATGGTTTATTCAAAGATGACAAGAAATGGTTTTCGAAAGGTGTCTCTAATGGCAGGATAGCGATTCCGTACATAAATCTCAAGAAGAAAGGATTAATATGTGGATCTTTGCTAATGAACGACAGCGAGCGCCCCGACGCTTTGCTAGCAGCTACTGATATAATCGTTTACAGCCATTGTCTGTTGAAAAACTCTCAAGATTCAACGATTACTTTTCTTGGGAGGGATGGCAAGAAAAGTTCAATAAAGGAGATTGAAACACATTGGCATAAAGAAATATCCAATAGAGATATATTTACGAAACACCGGGTTGGGAATAAATTAAAGTTATTAACGAAAGAGTCGGAGGCTTTCAAACAGTTTCTTGAAGAAGTTCTTCCTGGATATGATTTTAAGAAACCACTCGAGACGGTACCTGAGGAATGCTGGATTCTTATTATAACTCTAGTCTATTATGTTCATAAGAAAAATAAGAACTTCATCAATGGCGCTTACTGTGTTCTTCTATCGTACTTAATGCTTGGTCCGGTATCTAGATTAGTAGATAATTTAAAAAAGCATGGCCAGATCTCAGTATCAGACACCGCAAAGGACGCTGAAACATTTTATAATGGTTTGCAGTTCTTGTTTAATAAAGTTAATTTAAAGCTAAAGTATAACACAACACTTGTGCATAATTTGTCAGAATTTCAGCATTGCCTGCAGCATATGAATCATTTAAATAAATTGTGTGGTGAAAAATTTCCCTGTACTGTCTATCATGATACTTACAATGCTACATTTATTTATAACACACTTTTGTTTATGAATAACAAAAATGAATTCATGCAATATTTGGAAAATAGATTTAGTGGGTCAGTTTGTTTGAAGACGTATAAAACTATTGTTACTGGTTTCGAGAACTGTTTGTCAGTAGTCAAAGTATTTGCAAAAAAATAATAGTCTGGTCTGATTTGGGTGAAGATAAAATTATTAATGTAGTTCATAGTCATGAGAAGAACGAGGACACAAAGTAGTACTAGGCAGTTGCTCATTTTGTAAAAACCCCATGACAAATTGTCAAGCGCGCGTAAACTGCTACATTTGGTGGAATGATTTATGCACTGACTGCAGCAACTGGCCCATGATAGTCTAGATTTCTAGGAGCTTACGTATGTTAGTGAGAGCAATGGTGGCTCAGAGGTAACGGCCCCGACTTATGAGTGAGTAAGTGACTTATGAGTCGTGAGTTCGAACCTAGCCAGCTATATTTTCGGTATATGACTAATCTGTTTTTTTTTTCAAACTTTTTAAGCAATGGATTAGGAATCCGTTTCAAAATGATTCAAATTGTGATTGATCGTGTATTAAATTCTTAGCTATTTATTTATGTCTAGATCTTATCACATTGTACCTACCAGACAGTTCATGATACAAGGGTTGACTTTTCAAATCGACACAACATATTGAAGAATAAAAATATGACGGTTGGCCGTTCCTGAGGTAGCTGCGCGGTGCGGGAGGGGTGACAGTTGTCACAAGTTGGCGAATCACTGCTGAGCTCTCGCAACACGCATCGCGCAGCTACCTCAGGAACGGACTAGCTTTAGGGTATCTGACGATTGTATAAGTATTGATTACCTACCTACCTTACTGCTATCCATACTATACTAATATTATAAATTCGAAAGTAACTCTGTCTGTCTATGTGTCTATATGTGTGTCTGTATGTTATACCTTTTCACGCCTAAACCACTGAACGGATTTCGATAAAATTTACAGATTTAGGGGAAGGACATAGGCTATATTATATATAGGTTTATCATCATACCAGGCGGGCGAAGCCGCGCGCAGAAGCTAGTAAAGATATAATACATCGAGAAAAACTCTGTTCCTAATGTTGCTCAGACGGAATCTTTTAATTAAGTATTTTAGATATCTATTTATGATAATCAGTATGGTTTAGATTAGTTAATCTTTACGTTGCAATGGGTAAATACACCTGGGGGTCAAGTCTACTAATTTACAAACGTGTCAGTGGTGTCACAATGATCAGTTTTTGGCAGATTTTGTATGGCATATCTGTCAAAAACTGATCATTGTGAGACCACTGAGACGTTTGTAAATTAGTAGACTTGGCCCCCTGTAATGCTAATGATAGTTGTAAGGAAGATTAATTAAATAAATCTTATATTTTTATTATTTATTAAATTACTAGCTGTGGCCCGCGACTTCGTCTACGGACCAGGATGAAAAGTAGCATATGTCCTTCTTCAGGTCATGGTCTACCCATGTGCCAAATTTCATCCAAATCCGTTCAGCCGTTTTAGCGTGATGGCGTGACCAAGGGAAATAGGGATTTATTTTTATATATATAGATTCTATATCTAGATGATATTTATAGATATGACCTTACATAAACGACAAGAGTACCTATGTCGTTCCGATTTCAGCCGCGCGCACACTTATCGTGCGCGCAGTCTTATGAATTTTTGTATTACCTGTAACGTCTTATTATAACTTGTGACACCTGAGTAGAATAAATAAAATAAATGTAATCAATACGTCTTCTTCATTTATGTCATTCCCTTTTATGGGTAGGTTTACGTAAAACTATTGCAAAACGTGGTTGTGTTCAATCCAATTCCAAACACCAACGGCTGTGGGTCGCATTTGGATACGGCTTATAATCCCAATTATTTTCAGTAGTGCCGTATTTTCTCCGTAATCTGTTCCGTTTTTTCACCTCTAGGGGAAATGCGAGTTAAATTGACGTAAAGCGATTATGGCGGTCGCGCCGTCCGCGCAGGCGCAGTACGCCATCAGACACGAACCGCGCTCCCGCGCACTCGCGCCTATTCAAATGGAACCGTGACGTTTGGCGCGAAATTTTAAATGTAGCTAACCTTTCGACAGCACAAAACAACATCTTTGTTAACTTTTGTAGCAAAAGATAGCAAATGATATTAAAAACAATCGAGTTAACTTAAACAAACACTAAACAGATTACAAAAGCGAACGGGAACTTAATAAATCACGGTTGAATTCTTTGCTAACGACGTGTTTGCAATGCGGTCTAATAGCGACAGTAAAATCTGTTTTCTCTGAGATTCCGCGGACGTCTGGTCCGTGCGTTTCTGGTAGTCGAGCATATGCCGACGTACCGGTTGGTGGAGAGCGCAGGCGTGCTCCCCCGGATCCTGCGCGCTATCAAGATGTGCTTCCTGAACGTGCTGCGTCTGCACGTGTCGCAGACTCAGAGGCAGAAGCGTTTGTACAAGCAGTACATGGAGCAGCTGGCAGGGGCTTACGTGGAGAGATGCACGGACTTGAGCTCGATGCACTGGGACCGGAGATACAGCTACAGGGTCCCGTCTCCTGAGTGGCGGTATTCACTTCCGTGTGAGGATCACTGGTGCAGCACGGATGGATCCAGATCCTGCTGTGGCTCGGAGTGCACGGACAGTGGGAGATGCTCGTCGCCTTGCTGCTCGGAAGTGATCTTTAATGGCGGACACCATTTTAGCGGGAAGAGAACCCCGAATATGCATGTTTGTCATCCTATTTGCTATCCCGGAACCGTTGGGTGAGTGTTTTTCTTTTTTATTTCCGACTTGAAAGGTCTAATGTTTATTTTTGCCTTGAATGTGTGTATTGAGTGAGTCTCACCTATATTCTTATTTATGTGATTCTTCAGAATATTTATCACTCATAAAATGCTTTTATTGATGCATACCCATTTTAAATCTTGTTTAAAATTATGTACATTGTTACGTTCGCGTTCTTGGTATCGCCTTACTTGTAAAAAGAACTGCGAAGCAAGGAAAATGTTTATACTTTTATCCGTTCTCAATCTATTTTATAAATAGATCCACATTAACCTCACGGACCTCATAACGGAACTCATACTGTATTTAAAAAAGTAAGTAATTGTAGTCTTATCGTAAGTACCTAATGGTGTATACAATCTATGGGAAACGCGCATGATAATTGTCAACTTTTTACTTTTCATGCTAGTTACAATAGAACTTGAGGTGGTATCTTGTATGTATTAGGTATCCAGCGAATATTTTATTTTATTTTATTTTTCTCAATGGCAATTTTGCCGATGTCGACAATTCTGCTAATGTCAGATGCCTTATGAGAAAACGTACCTAGTGTACCTACGTAATAAAAACTACTTTAAACTAGATCATGAATTGATATTTAAACTAGATCATGAATTGATACTTTAAACTAGATCATGAGTTGATCATGAATAATCGAATTTAATGGGAAACTAGTAACTATGATAATATGTATGTGGCTTTACAAATAGTAAAATATTTTAAGGAGAATCCTACTTTAGCTAGCACTTTGCCAGCTTTTTCCACCCTGTTCTCTAACTGGGAATTTCGTAAAATCTGACTGGGCATTGATGAGTTAGTCAGTGATTGAGAAAAACACGAAAAATCTGTCATTTTGGGATGATACCCTCATATTATCATCCCAAAAGTGGGTAGTTTTTGATCATGTCCTATACGTACATACTTATACGTACGTTTTTCTACTACAGTTTTCTCGTGTAAAACGGTAATTTGTCCATCTGGCACTGGTCTCTAATAATTATCATAAACGCAACACGTGGTTAGCAATAATAATGAACTGTTAATTACTTACTCGGAAAGCGTGCAGTGTGCATCTTATTGCACATGTTCTGATAAAGGTAGCTGTTGTTTCATACGATTACATGGAAATCAAAAGAGAAGATTTCAATAAAATTGTGTTCTCTTTTTAGGGTTCCGTAGGTACCCAAAGGGACCTATTACTAGGACTCCGCTGTCTGTCTGGACGTCTGTCACCAGGCTGTATCTCATGAACCGTGATAGTTAGACGGTTGAAATTTTCACAGATGATATATTTCTGTTGCTGCTATAACAACAAATAGGTACTAAAAAAACAGAATAAAATAAATATTTAAGGGGCTTTCATACACAAACATATTTTTTTTGAAAAACAAACGGAACCCTTCGTGCGCGAGTCCGACTAGCACTTGGCCGGTTTTAAGGTATGCTCTGACTCAGTCGTGATTTTTTTGCTGTTTTTACAGATAATGGTACGGAACCCTTCGTGCGTGAGTCCGACTCGCACTTGGCCGGTTTTTATTTTAGAATACCTACCAACAATGAATGAAAGAAAGAATAACGTTTATTTGGACACAGTTCGTCAATCAAACTGAACACGATCAGCCTCTAAACCGCGTTCAAGAGCTGTCAGTGTCAATATTCCTTATTAATGATGACACTGACAGTTCTTGGAGGTTTAGATGTGCTGATCGCGTTCTGTGTCATTGGTGAAACTCACCCTAAAACATTACATTTAGATAAGACATTGGGACTATCTTACTATATAACAAGTAGCAATATGGTTTCACCCCCTAAAGTGACGCATTGGCTTAATAGCCAGATAGCCACACTGTCTGACGTCTGTGTATGAATTGACATTACACGTCATCATTCTATAACCAATCACCGTGAAAACTTAGTGTGTGTTTGCACTGGCGAAACATTCACAACAAAACATGTTGAAGTCTCTAGTTCCTGTCAAAAATTGTAAGGAACATTTGACAGAAAATAGAGATTTCAAAGCTCACTGTATCTAAGTTTTCAAGTTGAGGATAAACCTCATTCTTCATATCCTCATTCTTCTCTAAGATCATTTCTTGAAACTCTGAGGCGTGATAATAATAGACTGGTTATTTTGTCATAAAAATCACATGGGCAATAATGGGCATTTGTTTCAACAGCTGTAAAAAATGAGGAGAAAAGTAAAATTTACGTAAAATCATTTCTGCTTATCTCCTCATGTTTTGCAGATAAATGTATATATTTTATTGTTGTGTCGTAATGTAAGTGCGTCTTGCCTACAGTGTATTACATACTACTATATTATTAAAGTGAAAGAGCCGTCAATTAGTAGGTGCCGGATCAGCTGGGAAGAGAGTTAAGATTATACCTATATAATCTTGAATGTAGAACTAAGGACCTATGTACCTTTTACGTTGAGAATTATGCCTTACTTAACTTCTTGGCTGTCACAATTTTTTTTTCTTTTTTATAGTAGGGGAGGCAATGATGCTAAATGGGGATTTACTCGAGCGTCGTGGGGACCTATTGGATTGTGAAGATTAGATGCTAAAAAGAAAAAAAGGTTATGTGAAGTATACCCTTTCACTGGTGGGGGAAGCGTCTATGGTAGGGGAGCCCAAGTGGGGATTTCGGGAGTTACTCGAGCGCGGCAGAATAACATACGGGGGGCAACCTTGTACCTTGTGAAGTACTCCCATCATACATGAGCCCTGTACATAGGGGCAAACGCCTAGGGCAGCCGATCAGAGGCCCTAGACGAAGTGACATTCTATCAGCGAAAACGATGATGGAAAAGGCAAAAATGTATAGGACTGACATAAGCTATCGAAAAGCTTATGCCAATTCTGTTGAAAGTCGTTGTAGAAATACGAAACGCTTTCGAAGCGATTGTCACTTGTCTAGGACCTCTGATTAGTAAAAAAAATCGATCGTTAGAAAAACTCGAGCGCGTCAGTTAAGGTAAGGTAAGTTGGTTACATGTAGAAAAGTGTGCATTTCAATAATCTGACAATTTAAGCGTGAAATAAGGAAATGGGAGAGTTTTTACTAATCTGATCGGCTGCCCTAGACGTTTGCCCCTATGTACAGGGCTCAGGTATGGTGGGAGTACTTCACAAGGTACAAGGTTGCCCCCCGTATGTTATTCTGCCGCGCTCGAGTAACTCCCGAAATCCCTTTATCTTACTACTATTATTCTATTCTATTTATTCCTTTTCTTACTACTATTTACTATTTCTTTCTCATACAATTTCTTCTTTTTGTAACGGGGAAGCTCCGAAATACGTTCTCACTGCTACTTGCGATGCAACTCTACAATCACTACTTTATCTAAATCTTAGCACATGTTTACCTCTGCTTAGCCACCCATACAGATATGAACATTCGTGACGAATCTTACATTGTATGCAGAAGACATAGCTAAGACAAACATAGTTCGCGGGAAACAAGCGTCGTCTTTATTTCAATGCGTATACACGCTCCGATGAACAGCATTTGCACTGAATGCTTCTTGCAAAAGGTTAATATCCTATGATGTTATGAAACTACATATTTCGTGGGACCAGTTGAGGGTTGCTGAGTGTCGATTGAATTAGTAAAAGATAAATAATAAAAAACAAGAAAGCAAAATGAAAATTGACCAGTAATTTCAATTTTGATGAATGTATTGCTGTAATGACTTTTAATCGGCCTTTGAGCTTTGACTTCTTATGGGCAAATCATTTAAAGATTTGGTTTGAATAATTATCAGAAGGGGATTGTTTTGGGTATTGTAAAGTCAAAACGTTGTGTGTTAAGAAGCAAACAAACACAACTGTAGAAAAACGTACAAGACTGGTTACATACATTGGTGTTGTACAAGGGTGTGTGTTGGGCCCCTACCTGTGTCTAGTCATTTAATAGTTGCAGAAAATAAAGAATCTTAGAAAGCGCTAGCCCTACTATTGGTGCCATATTAATTACCATATGCACCAGCTAACATACAAGCTATTAATTAACTAATAGTTACATCAGATATTTCCGGACAAACAGTTTTGTAGCTTTCATGTTTGCACTGTTAATAAATCAGGATAGGTACAAGAAGGTTTTGCGATCAAGGAAACCACACTCACTACATGGTAGACTTTACCGCAGACTTCTACTATAACGTGTGTCATCGCACAAGAATATTGACTTACCACCGTTACTGCATAATAACAAATAAATGACTTTGACACTAGCCATAGAACTTAGTCATTTAGGCAGACAAGTTCTTGAACCGAATGGCGTGCAATTGGGAAAATCTTTGAAAAGCAGTGGACTGCTGTAGGCTGAAGATGAACTGTGTGTAGTTACTTTTAAATTCTAAGAATATTATACACGCTACGCTACCGTACATACTTTATACCAAAGACAATTTACAACAATTTCCCGAAAACAACACAGAGAACTGTGTTTATATTTAAAACTTGCATAAAAATAATAGAAAGCTACATAAACTTTAAATAACGGTGTTACCATAGCAAGGCGTATATTATAGCTTATTATATGTGTGTGCAGATAAATGGTGGCAACACTGGAACGCAATTATTCGTCATGATGATTGACGGAATCCAAACATTGTGGTGTTGCGTGTTAGCTAGCTCATTAAAGATATGTACCTAACATAATAATAATATGTATTTATTATGAGAGAGTAAGGAATGAAGAAAATTTGGCCCTCGTTAAAATTACATCATTTATTAAAGTGTAGCTACACAGAGGCACAGTTAAATTAACAAGACTCTCTTTTTGCCAGTTTTTATTACACTTTCGCTTACTTTGTTTGGTATTAAATTGTTGGAGATAAGTCTATTGTTTTATCAAAGAATATTATTTAGAACGCATTCTAATTTCAGTTTCAATCTGTAAAAAAAGGCCTCTAATTTTTGGTTGTCGTTGTGATGAGATTGCGATGATTTGCTTTATTTGATTATTAGATTTTGAACATTTTTATTATGGAAATTGGTATTCACATCACATTTGTAGCAATTCTGAGATCCCTCGGAGGGAATACCCACTTAAGGCAGTTGTTAACTGCAACATTTCGATACTAGAATTCTTCCATTTATCTAAAATTATAGGTTACTTGTTTATTGATATTGTGGTGCCAAAATGTGGTGTAAAAATCAATTAGTCGTTCTTTTCGAGATTTCATGATGTCATGCATCGTAGATCTAGACGTTAGTTTTATCGTTTAAAAGTTTTAAATGATGTGACGCTATTCGCTATTTATCGTCATTGCAGTGATGGTTATTGGCCATTACCGTACGTAAGAGTAACCACCGCGTTGAATTTATTATTGCTATTTATTTTGTCGCTTTTCTACGGATCGTTTAGCTGGACGTATTTGTCATTAATAGTTAGACTATCTGCTTCTTTAAGGTAAAATAGACCGAAAGTTTTTTTTTTTTTCATTAACGCCCTTTATTCAAGAGATCATCGAATTTATCCTATCCTCGTATCCGAGAGAAAGAGGATTTTTTTAAAGTATTTAAAGGGTGACTGACCGGTAAATAGTGACTGATACTTAAACACGCGACTTATCTCATCATTATGAACAACTTTCACTAAGGGACCAAACCTGAAATCTCGCAAAAAAATCTGCTATTCCCTAAATATATATAGGTTTCCATATCTCGACAAAATGTAGGGAACAGTTGTATTTTTTTTATAATGATGCGTAACGTCCTATAAAGAAAATGTCATTTTAACTTAAGTAGTTTGAATTATTAGAGCGAAATCTGAGCATTTGCGTGGCTTAATGCTGAGGGTCGCGGCCGCATGTTTCCCCAGTCTATTCTGACACGACGACACATAAACCAGTACCTACCTACTTTTCTATCTGGGTGTCACACTTGTACCTACTTATTCCTCAAAGGTTCGGGCACTACTTATTCCCAAATCTCGCCCAATTAAGTTCCATCCCGCATAAAACCCCTGTTATAAATATAAAAAGTACCTACGAGGGGTGTTCAATTTAATAGTGAGAATGCGATACATTCTCCTTGGAAAGAAAAAAAATAAATACTGGCAGGCATAGCCCAGACATTAGCTATGATGATAATAAAAAAAAACAATCAATTCTCTTTTGTTTTAAAAAATTAGAAGATTTTGTTTGCGTCGTTTCGGAACGTGTTCTGTTGTTCGTTTATTTCACCAAGATAACGCCTCCGCGTACAAATCCAGAGTTGCGATGGCTGCAATTCAAGAAGCTGGCTTCGAATTGATGGAACATCCTCCATAATCACCGGACCTTGCTCCAGTGATGTTTACCGATTTCTGCGGTTAAAGGGACATCTCAAGGGCCAGAAATTTGAAGATGATGACGCAGTAGTCGCCGCCGTACACGATTTTTTAAGGGATCAGAAAGATGATTTTTTTAGAAAGGGGATTTTAGTTTTAGAAAATAATTATAAAAAGTGTATAACCCTGAAAGGTGACTACGTTGAAAAATAAAATAACATTTAATATCAGATAATTGCGTCATACTCATTCTCACTATTTATTGAACACCCCTCGTACTTATTAAAATCCACTCGTGTCTCAGTATCATTATGACAGCTAATCGTTATTGTGCTCTTAACTTGTTATTTTGCGTGACAGCGAGAAGTTCTGTCAATAGCGTCGGAAGAATGGCAGCAGTGCGTTACACTCGCGGCTGTATGTATCTTTTTATCATAAGTTTTTCCGGGGAAAACAGCCGTTCATCCACCCAGCGGCATATATTACTTTGTAATATGACGTTCGGGTTCCGTATAAAATTCAAGGGAATTTTGTATGATGGACATTATGAGGCCGATTTTTTAAGAGAGCCAGAGACTGCGAGTGATGGAGTAGTCTACAAGCAACGAATTTTAAGATATTTTCCTTTGGTTTTGTATGATGGTACTAGAAATATCTCGATAGGTATTTGCCTGTGTCACTTTGGAGGCAAGTTTGTGGAGTCTCGTGTGCCAGTAATTTCATTGGCAACCTATTTATCTTAGAATTGGAACAAATAATTTTTACTAATTCACCACCGTACAATTCCCTGTGCGGGGTACAGAGGCCAAAACATAATGACGAGTAAAAAAAAAAGTTTTTATGCATTTTTGAAACCGACGTACTGGCCATCATTCTGGTGTCGTCATTGTTCCGAATTTAAGTATAGACTTCTTTTTATAAAGTGCAGGGTGTCTTCACAGTCTTCATTTAGGACTTAGCAATAGGTGTACATAGATGACCGTATACTTATAGTAAGTATTTTCAGCTCAATCGGATGCCAGGAAGTGCTTGAAAATGGACTAGAAAGAAAGTAACCCGAGACACAGTCGAAAGAAGCAAGCTTGTAATAATAGGCTAAGCTGCTAAGCTACATTCTATTGCTACCTACATAAAAAAAAGTTCATCAATAAGTCGCACTGTTTCTGTACCGTGGCGTCCGTACGAAATTAAAAAAGAAAAGTTGACCGACTTTAGTGTTGGGATCGAATTGATTTTAGTCGATTATACAATGCTGTAAACAGTGCCAACAGATTTGGTGCTCCGTGCAGTTCATTATGAGCTGGGTCCACTTTTTTTTCTACTTGTCTGTAGTAGATAGAGGTTGCATCAAGATACGTTTGTTTTGTTCATAGCTGGCTGGTATAATGGGGGTTCTTATTTTAAACTTGCTAAGTTTATGCTTCTTTTAACTAAGTTTCCCCAGAGCCAAAACAATTTAATAATTCGATCGGAAAAGAAACCGTGATTCCACTGTAAGGCACCGGCACCATTACGCTTAGTATGACATCAATGAGTAATTTAATTTTAATGAAATCAATGAATAATTTAATTAGTGTGAAATCAATGTATCTTATCAATGATACTTTAAATCTGACTTTGTTAATGAACAACTATTAATGCAATAATGTACGTTGACTTAGGACGAATAATGAATTTAAGATTAAATAAATAGGGAGCCAACATTAAATATTTTACACCATACAGGTATGTTACAGCGATCCTTATAATAATCATAAAAACTAATATTTCACCTGTGATATACAATAAATGAATTTGAATTTGAATTAAAACTTTTTAAACGGTTTTAAATTAGATAGCAGATTCTAGGGGAGATTTACCTATTGATTCTTCAATTCTGACCGTTAAGGATTAGTGGACATAATGGTGCCGATTCTCTTGTCACAAATTCTCTAAACTAAAAATCACTAAAATTTAGTTTATTCATGTCAAACGACGATTTCCCTTTCTGAAAATAAACTAAAGTGACACAACTTAACTATAATTTAGTTTGACAGCACTAAGATGGCACTGAGTTTTAATTTAGTGAAAATGCTATTCTGAATTTGACGTTTTAACCAAAATATTTGTTCTATATCTCAAATCCTTTAACTAACACTGACTATTTTTAATCACGATTAAAAATTTGTGGAATAAAATAAGATGTCATGAACTAAAATTCAAACCAACACCTCGAATTCAGTACTGTATCTTTTTTTATTTTCTTTTGCTTATATCTCGAAAACGGTGTGTCCTATCGCAAAAATAATGAAAATTTTGACCCCCTTTGAAACTCACAAACCCGTAATACTTAACATGTTGGTAATTTTTTTTTTTGTTTTCTTCCAAAAAGTGAAAAATTCATATAAAAATACGTCGAGACGGCCACATTGCGCGCCTCTCCGGCTCAAAAAAAAGGTACCAAGTGGAGTCGCGATTGTCAAATTCGATTTTAGTTGTGTCAAAACAATTTTTCAATTTAGAGATTTTTTTTGGGAGAATAGCTCTAAGATTCTCATAGTAAAAAGTAAGGAATTTTAGTGATAGTTTAGTTCGGTGTACAAGAGAATCGGCACCATTGTGCCGAAATCTGCATCTAGCAAAATATAAGGGCGTAACATCTAATTTCTGCTCTCCTCGACTTCATCAACTGAGCGTGAAGGTTAGCAATCATAAGTATAAACACAAACATTAAAAGAAGTAAAATAAGCGAACGGACATAAGTTGTCTGTAAGGTTTCATTAGAAAACCAGCGCTAGACAGCATCATTTGTCTGCCATTAATGCTGAAATGAACCTTTTTGGCGCAGCCGTGAGGTACACATTATTTTTAAAACATTATTTTCTCTTTTTTTGTATATTGTGTTTCACGAACTGTGTCCAAATAAATGTCATTCTTTCTTTCTTTCTTTTCTTTGACATTAAAACGTTTATGGAGCAGTATTTTTGTTGCTGGTAAACCGTAGCTAGATCGACAACTATCGAAGATAATCAAATCAGCGAGAAAATTACAATTGTAACGCAACGAAAACGTGCTGCTTTCATTTTTACTTATTTGCGCTACCATTTTTATAATTTTTGGCTGCTGTCCGTTGATAAAGTTTAGAATTTTCTGTTATAAATATAGGGTGGACTTTCAAAGCCGTCTAAATCGATTTGTTTTAAGCCTTTCACCAAGTGTTTTCTTAAATAATTTCATGAGTAATTCGTCAACTCGTCCTACATGCCTACGGCCCATTTAGGAGGTTCTTTGGATTTTCTGCAAGTCGTCCTAAATGGGCCGTAGTCATTTCATGGTCAATAAGAGTTAGTTCGTTATATTTTTAGGTATTGAAAATATCGAAACTGTTTTGTAGAAAAAAGTATTTTCCTTTGAGCTAACTTTTCTCTTAGAACATAAATACACTAGATGACCCTGTGAACTTCGTACACACGGCTACACATTAAGCTATACATTTCCAGTTTATGCTGATCTCGCATTGAATAGAATTTCCGTACAATGCGAGGTCAGCTTATACTGGAAATGAATAGCTTGATGTGTACCAGGTGAGACAAAATTTAGGATTTTTCGGCTGACGATAAAGTAGTAGAGCTCCTTGTGAAAGAGTAGATACAAAAAATAATTATTTGTTGTGTTTTGGCAAAGGGAATTGACATTAGACTAAAAGGATTCGATAAAAATATGAAGTTCGAAATTGAAATTGGTAATTAACATTAGGTATCTGGAATTAATAAATCAGCACCCCCCTGATGATGGATGTTGGCTAAAACGATATCGATTTTCACAAATTCTCTTTCAAGCAGTTTCATCAATGTGTTCATTGACTTGTTTCGATGGCAAAAAAAAAAATAACGCCGATATATATCACCTATAATGCTAAAACATGCATGTTTTGGAATCATAAATAACGCCTTTCTGATACTAATGCCGACACAGACTGGGACATAAATTGTTGCGCAAATTGACACCTATTACTCCCTTTGAAATAAGATTAGACATTTAAATAAGCCTTTTTTAAAGTCCGTTCTACCGATTTTGACTTCTATTGCGTTGGTGGCATGACAAATGGCAGCTGCAGTAGACAGTTGGTATTGTGTAACCTTTTTTGCTTTTAATGCCATCCTTATGCCTACGGTATAGAAGTCAAAGTTGAACGGACTGTAAAAAGGTTTGTTTAAATGTCTGATTTAATTTCAAATGGAGTATAGGTACGTCAATTTGTCGTGTTATAGCCATTTCATACAACTAATTTTTTGTAATTGGAATCTTACGGATAAGTAGAGTTGGTAGTCAATTTGCTTAACCATTAATTTTCTTCACTTTACATACCTACTTTTATGTTACAAATTGGCAGCAGTGGTGCTGGTAGTGCCAGCCTGTGGACTGATAAAAAACTGTCGGTGCTAATGAAGTTTCGTAGTACATAAGTGTTCAGCTATTTTATTGAACAGGCGTTTCTTTCAAGGGTACCTACATAGCTACGTTCTGTCCCAATAGTATCCGATGAAAATATAAACAGATGGATCAGAAAAAGTACCTACCCGTAGATGCCAATTTGTAGTGCCACTAACAAATTCAGTGCTTTGACTTGTGTATTTGAATTTTTATTTATTTATGAATAAAATAATAATACTTTGAAAATTAAATTATTAATTACTTAAATTAAATTATTTTGAAATTTTACACGTAATTTTAATTATAAATATGAAAGACATTTTCCATTTGATTTTGAAGGTTCATTTTATAACCTCAATTTTCGTTGATGTCTTTTCAATTACAATTTAATAATGTTTCGTTAAGTTGAAACGTACAAATACTGATGAATTTTCAATGGCTATATAAACAGGGGGTCAAGTCTATTAATTTACAAACGTGTCAGTGGTCTCACAATGATCAGTTTTTGACAGATATGCCATACAAACTGATCATTGCGAGACCACTGACACGTTTGTAAATTAGTAGACTTGGCCCCCAGGGTGGTGATTTAGTTACCTGCATAGTTCAAGGGGGTGATTCTATTCGTCATATTAAACAACTTTCGCTACGGAACTCATATCAGATTGGTGAAAAATAAAAAATAAAAAAATCCTATACAACAGTAGGTACCTATCTAGTCTATAGGAACTATTTCGAAGTATTTATGTAGAGTTGTTTTTTTTTTACGAATCGGATATGAGTTTCATTGCGAAAGTTGTTTAGTATGAGCGATAGAATAACCCCCTTAACGAATGCACGTCACTAAATCGACACCCTTTTTTTTTTTTACTGACTAAAACCCACCCGTGTTCCTTCAGTTGCCTGTTGCCCGGTCCCGGTATCCCTTTCGGACTAACCCGCAACCCTGGCAGGCATCGGTCCTACCGTCCCCGCCAATTGTGCTGACATCTCTATGAGGCGCGCGTGGAACACGACGCGCCATCGACCCGGGCCTGGTCCTAATCGGACGGCGAGCTACCCATTGCTCGCCGTCCGCAAGCCCGACACCCTGTATACCTACAGCTGTAAAGTATACAGCTAACTTCTACTTTCCTACTACTACTACTGCTTACTACTGCTACTTACTTGTATTAAAACTTATAAGTAGGGACTAGAATTTAGAATAAATCGGTTTTAGCGTGGGTTCTCGGAAACTGATGGGCTTCTTGGTATCTAAAGTGTTTAAACAAGAATGACCATAAAATTGAGCATAACACTCCGTAAAATAACTTTAAAACTGTGTCAATTGCCATTTGCAAGAAACATGAACATTTAAACAAGTAATAAAGAACATTAGAACGTTTACAGCTGACTTGCGGACTGGTTTATAGCTAATATCGCCAGTGTAATAGCCTGTAATGTTAAGGGCAGCTGGCCGACGAAAGTACTAGTTTGTCGACTCGTTAGACCATAACGAAAACGCTTTTCACTCGATATTCAATTACCGCTTCGCAACTTGGAAAAGCGGCTTCTTAACCAATATTATTATCGATCAAGACAATTTGTTTTTATTATTTTATATAACTCAACCACTTTCTAGTTGTATTATTTAACTAAATTACTTGCATCAACTTTCATAGGACATTGACAAAGTGTTCAACACCATCTGTTATCGAGTAGCTGAACCAGTATGTCAGTTTAGTTTAAACGTATGATAATAGATGGCGCTTCGAAGAAGTTATGCGAGGTAGAGTCGGATCGCAAAAAGTAAATGCATGTAATGTCGCCACGGAACAGATTTTCTGTTCCGTGAATGTCGCTTTAAATGCAGTAGGTAATTAAGCACTTACCTAAAAATTTTCTTCCGAAATTAAAAAAAAAAAAAGAATGGAAATGTGGTACCTAATCCAATCTTGAGATCCAGTTATGTGGCTATCAAAATAATATGTGTCTAACTTCAACATTACAGTATAAAGCTGAAGAATTTGTTTGTTTGTTTGAACGCGCTAATCTCAGGAACTACTGGTTGGAATTGAAAAAATATTTTTGTGTTGGATAGTCCATTTCTCGAGGAAGGCTATAGGCTATATAATATCACGCTACGACCAATAGGAGCGGAGCATAAATGAAATATGTTGCAAAAACGGGAAAAATTATTCCTTTTTGAGAGCTTTCGTTGCGTGCGCTGCGTAAACGGTATATGTTACGTAAATATCATGTATCATGGAATTGTTCCTTTTAAAGATTCTAAAAAAAAGTCCGCGACAGCATATGTCTATCTTTTAAGATTGACTCAGTTCGAAATTAATGCATTATTTGCGAAGGAGTTTTATCACCATAATATTAATTCTTATTCAAATAAATAGTTTTAACATCAAGGGTATTTATTTATCAGTAAAATACTTTTTAATTCATTCGAATCGGACATTTAATTTCGAAGTTATTACGAGTATAAATAAAAATGCAATAGGCGAACCATTCGACGCAGGCGCGGGCGGCGGCGCCGCGCCTCCACGACGTTCCCTACTCTAGAGAGGAGAGGATGGGCACACGGGTAGACCATGACCTGGAAGAGAACATAGGATAAGTTTATCCCTATATTCCCACGGGATCGAGACCTACGCGGGTGAAACCGCGGGGCACAGCTAGTATACATATATTATATAATGATTGTGTCTCTCTGAGTGATCGCGTTGTTCTTCTAAATTACTCAACGCATTCTGATGCAGTTTTCACGTATAAACGTTCTGGAATAAATCCTATAAATAATGGTGAAATAATAGTGGTGGTAAATAATGGAGAAATAATCCATAATAATAAAGTTTAATATTAATGTATCATACACAGAAGTGTATCATACATTAATATTAAACTTACATATTAAAGAAATCGCGATGTTTTGACGAGTCGTAAAAATCGTGCAAAGCAGGGGGCGGTTCGCGTATCTTATAAATAAGTATACGTTGAGATGGCTACACACTTGGTCCCGTTCACTAACTGTAGTCGGAGGAGCTGCTGCGTTCCAGAATCATACGCAATTACATTATAATTTGTTTATTTTATCAACGGCTGGTAACGGGCGTTCTGCAAAATGTTCTTGTGACGATTATTATAACTTGCTTTGACAAGAAAGGTTGTTAGGAAGCAATTGGGTACAACATAAATAGGAATGGATGAAGATGAAGGAGGCTTACATTGGTCTGTGGATGGGTGACCATCTTTACATATCGAGACTCCTCCGTGCCTCGGAAAGCACGTTAAGCCGTTGGTCCCGGCTGTTATTTGTGGATCTTTGACAGTCGTTACGAGTCGTCAGAAGCACGAAAGTCTGACAACCAGTCTTGCCAAGGGGTATCTTATCATCCAGTTACTGGGTTGTGTAGGTCAGATAGGCAGTCGCTCCATGTAAAATACTGGTATTCAGCTGCATCCGGTTAGACTGGAAGCCGACCTCAACATAGTTGGGAAAAGGCTAGGCAGATTGATTGATTGAAGGTGAAGGAGGCTTACATCCACGTTGACTAACATTTTAGTCCTCCAGACCGTATTTCGGCCACGGCGCGGCGGCCAATCTCAACGAACGAGCCTTCGGCGCGGGAGATATTATAGTGCAGGCGTGTGTGTGCAGACACAGGTGCACTCTCTCTTCCCTCACTCTCATAGTCCGATGGGACGGCAAATGACTTCCCGCTCTGGGCGGAGCGGAAGGGCGTGTCAGACTCTGACTAAAACCCACCCGTGTTCCTTCAGTTGCCTGTTGCCAGGGTCCCCGTATCCCTTTCGGCCTATTCCGCAATCCTGGCAGGGGAGGGGCGTGCCTCGGGTTTGAACTCGAGACCTATGACTTGGCAGTCCGACGGTCACACCACTAGGCTATCACTGCTGGCAAATTATACCTACTATGGAACGACAGATGTCAGGCTGAAAACTATTCGGTAATAATTGTTCTAGAGGGCCTAGACAATGTAACATTCTATGACGATGATGGAAAAATAAAAAATGTGTACAATCTACTGAAAAGCTTATGTCAACCCTGTTGAAAATCATTGAAAAATCATAGATGTATTATTCATTCCCTTCACCACTTCCTAGCGCTTTAGCTGGGAAGAAGAAGTGGCGCAACAAACTCCCCAGCATCACAGCTGTCTGTTCAGTTAGAAAAATTTGATTCTATACAAAAGTTTGCAAAGCGAGTGAGACGTACTTATACTGTTGTTCTCTGAGTGAATTCACAAGGAATGCATTGTTTATAATTAGTTATAGATGTTAAGATAAGCGCATCTATCGCATTGGGGTATCTGTAAAGGTAAAGTAGATGAATAAATAAAAATTAATAAATAAATGTCTGGGCCTTCAGGTTACTAGATGAAACTAAAGAGATCTTTGGTAGATCTTCTTTAAATATACCGTTTTTATAAGATAAAAAAAAACCCTAATTTGCTATGTGCATATTGTGTATATTGTGCTTAGAATACAATATCTTCACCACACTAACTTATTGTTCTAAGTTAATCGAGTGTTCATACAGTGTATCATGCAGATACTCTTAGGCTCTGTTTATCTAATTGATATATAATCTAAATACTTTCTTTGTTTGAAGAACGGTCATTAAATTCTATTTAGTTTTGCTTCAAGAGATACAGATGCGTTGATATTTATGCATTGTGCAACGGCGTTGGCTGTAACCAAAGAAAAATTAAATAAATTTTAGTATATGATTCTTACAGTACCTACCTACTTATTGTTTTCAGTTGTTGTATGTTGAAGCAAACTAAGTATGAAGTTTTATTCGGAACCAAAATGATATGTACATAAATAACAACTGATACCTAATTAATTAATAGCCTATAATACAATATAGTCCAATTGCTTAGAATTATCCTTCGTTATATCGAAAATACTGCAAGATTATTTTTGAAATAAATGGGTCATTTTCAGACAAAGTGTCACTATCAAAATTATGTCGATATTTTTTTTTTATTGCAATTTTTTTATTTTTATTTATTTTACAATTGATATTCTTTACACTATATGAAAATATAATAAAACCTTTTAATCAGGATTATTTACTGAAATACAATTAATTTATTGTACCTGGATATATGTGGTAAAGTTGAGGATTATGTTAAGTTACTATATTTGACGAAAACACGATTCCATAAAATTTTCCCTATAGAAAAAAATCCAAAGTTACCTCCTTACCGAAAAATAAACCGCTGGTATTAAAAAAACCTTTACAAATCATGAAATGCGTAAATAACTATAACGCAGATAGTTACTATGTTTTTTATTTCTTTTAAATTACCATTAGGTATTTCGCCGTAAAAATAAATTTCCTAAACTATTGGCGCCTTGGAGCCTTCTTGCCGCGCGCCGCTCAGCCTCGCTCTCACTGACCCTTCTGACAGGACCGAATCCTTGACAATTCAAAAGTGCCTGTAAATTGTTTTATTGAAATAAGTTTTGAGTTTTTTGAGTTTACGCCAGATAAACAAATGTCTGGTATCCGTTCTGGTTCATCTAAGCGATCATCATTCTCCGGCCCTTATCCTTATTTATTTGGGGTTTGTGCGGCATGTTTTTTCCTTCCATACTTACATGTCTGACATATCATACCGTCACACCTGTACACCCAGAAGGGTTAGGCTGAGGTGTACCTATAAAAAGAAAAGAAAGAAAGAAAAATAGGTTTATTTGTCACAGAAACACGTGCATACAAAAAGATAGCAGTAACTTAATCATAATTATAAGTCATAAAAATATATTAATATGAGGAGTAGGTACAGTCACGGACTTTAATTGATGAGCCACCTTTAAACTTTTCAATTTTGCAGTTTCATACATTCACGAGATTACACGATTAAACGCGAACTCAAATCGCACGCTCGTAAACAAGATGACAAATAAATTACTTTTAATCGGAAATATCCATAGAGGTTGACTTTATTAGTTAACCTCTATGGATATTTCCGATTAAAAGTAATTTATTTGTCATCTTGTTTACTTTCATACATTCACGAGATTACACGATTAAACACGAACTCAAATCGCAAGCTCGTAAATAAAATGACAAATAAATTACTTTTAATCGGAAATATCCATAGAGGTTGACTAATAAGTACTCAATGATAAAAATAAATACAATGTTGCATTAAGTTTATCCAATCTATTTGATACCGACCTCCTTTGAATCATAGCTCATTAACTCGATAATTATGAAAACATAACTGAAGACAGTGACAGTTGAAATATCAAGATGACAAATAAATTACTTTTAATCGGAAATAGTCTTATCCATAGAGGTTGACTAATAAGTTCTTAATGATAAAAATAAATACAATGTTGCAATAAGTTTATCCAATCTATTTGATACTGACCTCCTTTGAATCATAGCTCATTAACTCAATAATTCTGAAAACTTAACTGAAGACAGTGACAGTTGAAATATCGATGTCAGAGAATTTCTCCGTACGCTAACGTTACTATGCAGCAGTAACCTAGCAACAATTGTTTATCGTTGCTATGTTACTGTTGCTAGACCTGCAATTGGTTGACTTTGAGTAGTCACTGCTGTCAAGTTTATAGTTCTGCTCTCAGGTTAGCCAATCGGTAAAGATATGAAATATAATTTTCTTCTTCTAATACGAAGATATATGACTTTGTGTGTCGGGAACCGAATAAACCCGATTTGCATTACACGGCTAAAATGCGAACAGTACCAGGTGGCTCATCAATTAAAGTCCGTGACTGTACATTGAAATTAAATTTAAAAAAAACAGTTGGCAGCTGCACGTCATGACTGTGACAAGAAGACTTCCACTCAGCATGATGCTGTGCTATGGACCCACAGCACAGCGCTGATTTTCAGTGGTCACCCGAAAAAGACTATAGTATGCCCACATTTCGCCAGTTATGTTCAAGTCCCATGTAATAGGGGGCGAGTCTATTGCCATCAACAGGGCACTAATCCAGACTCTGGGCTGCTATTGAAAATTCCTGGGACTCGAAGCGCTTGCGACCACTAGACAAACGAGGCAGGCTGTATAAGAAACATTAGGACATCTAAAGATGTGATAATGTTACTTCATAATGATGTTATTACGACATCTTCATCTCTATAAACACATATTTCATTCGCTAACTACGTCTAATTAAGTGCGATAGAGAAAAATAAAAGTTCTTATTACTTCAAGACCACGTAATCTAATTAGAAATTGAATCCAACTAACCATAAATATTTATGTGATATAGTTTCAAACCGGTATTTTTTTATACGTTATGTTATAATTTATTATGTTGCTACCATTACATGCTCATATTTTAATTAACGCGTAATAAATAACTTTTCAATGCGTAAGTACTTAGTGGCTTTCTTAGAACATCAAGGAAACTTATGCCATTTGTTCGGGGTGCCCTGGGTTAGTTACGGCGACCACTTCGGCTCGCGCGTGGTTACTACTGCCACCAACCACGCGCGAGCCGCAGTGGTCGCAGTAACTAACCCAGGGCACCCCGAACAAATGGGTTAGGTTAGGTTAGAACTGTGACAAACCGCGCTACTTCCAAGTTAGATTTCTTGCTGACTAATTCCGATTTGTTAACTGCCCACACGTAAGTGCCCGTTCAGTCATCTTAAAAAGTCCAATTATTGATATCATTACCCATTGGCCATTTAAATATTTGTTACTAGCGACGCGCTCCTACTTCGCACGGTTGTTACGATTTGACAAAACATCGAGATTTCTTAGTTATATGGAACTTTAATATTAACGTTTTATACACATAAACCTTCCAGAATAAATTCTCTAAACGATGGTGAAAACCTCATCAAAAACTGTTTTGTGGTTTAGAAGAACAACGTCAACATAAAGCCAAACAAGAAAAACGACTTTAATTTATAATATGTCTAAATGATTATGGCTCAGTTTTTATTTAATTTTACTGTTCAGTTTTTACTGCTGAACTTTAATAAACATGTATGTTAAATTTTGAAATCAGTGCCATTAAAATATAGCGACAACTCAACAAATTATTTAAAAAAAACAAAAAACCTGCCTGCAAAAACGCATAACTTAAAAGAGAAAAAGACCGAAAGAGAAACAAACCAATAACCTGAAATGTGGTGTAACTTTTGTTTGTTGGCCTGTAATACCAAAATTCTACAGATTATAATGCTTGTTTTTCTCTTTTAACTTATGCGTTTTTGCAGACGGCTTTTTTGTTTTTTTATTAAATAATTTGTTTTATTTCAAGCTTTATTAATTTATATATTTGGAATTAATTCATTACTAGCTTTATTTGATACCAATAATTGTTATTTATTTAAAAAAAAACCATCCCCTCCCTTTTTTTTTGTTTGCAGATGAAATATATAAAAAAAATATAGCCTATGTCACTCCCACAATTAAGACGAACCTAACGACACCTCGTATGTTAAAATCGCATCAAGCCGTTTAGGCTACAGAGCGTGCCAAAGAAATAGACATACATACATACAAACACACATACATACATACTCTCGAAAAACATTACCCTCCGTCTGGGGCAGTCGGGTAAAAAACAAAAAAGAAGCTGGGTGATTTCTCATGTCTAGGGCGACTAGGTTACTCCTAGGCAAGATGATCCATCGTCGAGCAAAACATCGTTTAGTCAAACGTGATCCTATCAATAATAAAAAATGATTGTGATGAAAAAGGGGTGTCTCCAGCGCGTCTCATGTTAGGGAGAGAAATCAGGAATAGGTTCAGTTTATTACGTCCACCTCCTTTATCTGACAGTGTTCTGGAAGTAGTAGGGAAAAGAGATCAAGGAAAAAGGGAAGTTAAATGGGAAATAGGTCAAAAGGTTATGGTCAAAGACCACAGGAAAGGCAGAAGGCCATGGATTTTAGGAATAATTCTTGAAGAGTCCATACCAGGGCTTACGTACATAGTTGATGTAGAAGGTCAAAGATGGAAACGTCATGTGAACCAAATTGTAACTTGCTCAGAGTCTGTAGATACTTGTTAAGTTAATTTAGTCTAGAGTTTCTGTTATTTTCTAACAAATATTGTTAAAAATAAGTGTGGGAGAGTGTGAGATCTGGAACGCAGTCCTTTATTCATTTGTACTCGCTTTGACTTATGTCTCTCTCCCTCTCCCTCTCGGACCATCTGCCATGTTGTGTTATTTAAGTAGCTCCGTATATAATAAATACGTATTAATTAATTAACGTTTTATTTGGAGATATTACAAAAACGAACTATGTTTTTTATGTTTTTTCATCATGATCGCCTAGCCTATTTCCCAACTATGTTGGGATCAGCGTCTAGTCTAGCCTATTTTATTTTTATACGATTCAGACATTTTTATATTTTTTGATTATTGTAATTTGTAATTATTATTTTTTATTGAGTAGGTAGTTGTTTATTGCAATTTAATTAATCACAATTTTATTTTGGGTTTTTATCTGATTTTCATTTAAAACGATTCCGTTGTAAGTATGGACTAGAATGATGTCTGAAACAAATAAATAAATAAAAATTAAATTTCTTCAGTTTGGTGGCCGCTCTTCACACAATTTTCAACTTACTTGTATCCAGTTAATAATATGTTTTTTCTCAGCCACAGTACAGCATCCCGTTGGAATGTTCTAATAGTAGAGGTATCGGCTCTATGGTCTAATTACTTGACAGCTGCCGCTAACTGAGAGCCGAGCCTATACAATTACGTAGACTTACAGAAGATTCACTGTTATATTTTAATATTAGTAGCTTACATTGAAATCATCTCATCATCTGCCTTGCCTTTTCCCAACTATGTTGGGGTCGGCTTCTAGTCTAACCGGATGCAGCTGAATACCAGTATTTTACATGGAGCGACTGCCTATCTGACCTCCACAACCCAGTTACTGGGTAAAACGATACACCATGGTAAGACTGGTTGTCAGACTTTCGGGCTTCTGACGACCCGTAACAATTGTCAAAGATCTACAAATGCCAGCGACATTGAAATAGTAAGTTTACAAAATTCACATTTTAATTGTCTTTATTTCTTTTTACGTACTTTGCATTCTGCATTCCGAAAGGGAATATATGGTGATACCAAGACTGTGATATACAATTATTACATGAATGGAAAACATCTGCACATTGTTTACCCATATTTGCAAATAAATGAATTTGAATTTTAAATGGCTTCCGGTAGTTACGGACTATTATTAAAACTGATGGGGAAAAGTTTGGCAAAACCACAAAAAAAAAATTACATTCAAAAAAAATTTATTAAAAAAAATCCGTTATTCCAATTATAGGCATTCTTGAATGGTCAATGAGTCGGTCAGTAAGAAAAATGAAGATATTTGCCCTTTCCAAAGCGTAGTAAGTCCCTACGAAGAAGAAATGGCAACTTCCATAGTCACTCTTGTAAATGAAAATATTGTTAAACATTTTCATCAGGAAGATCCCTCCGATGCCAAGCAGTATTTATTTCTATGTTGAATACAGTTGCATATTTATTTATTAAACTTTATGCACAAGTAAAAAAATTTACTGTACAAAGGCGGACCATTTTCTACCAGTCAACCTTAGGGTGATGCAGTTACAGACATGGCAGCAGGCGTAGCATGGCGCTTTCTATCTCTACAAAGAATAGACATAGCTTTTTCTATACAAAGTGACAGTTCGTTTCTTCATTTTTGACATCCACCGTAGAAATCTTTCTACAATCTGTAATTTTGTCTTTAATTTCTAACGATCTTTGTCTAGGTCTTTTTGTAGGTAGACTATTTCGGAAGAAAGTTTTCTATCCTTACTGTCAAAATCACACTGACAACCGATAAATCCTATGACAAAACAAAGAATTCTGAGTCGAATTATGTAAAAGAGTGAATTTCGTAAAAAGTGCAGTTGACTCTTTCTACTTTGCTGCCGTCTCGTACTGTCTACTGTCTATAGGAAACGTCATTTTTGTCTACTCTTCCGTCGACAAAACGGTGCTCATGCTACGCCTGCTGGTACAACTTATGATAACATATCTCTCATATCATATCTCTCTTCAGCTTTGTTTGGTAAAATGGAAATAACTTGTTGTTTATGTTATGGTTCATTCGTGGTGGCAAGTTTGGTCACTCAAATCTATATCTATACATACAAATAATAATGCTATTGAGTTTGTTTTTTTATTTGAAAGCGCTAATCTCTGGAACTAATAATCTTTTTCTATCTGATAGCCCAATTCTTGAGGAAGGTTATAGGTTATTTAAAATCATGCTACGACCATTAGGAGCCGAGCAAAAAGAAAAAAAGACAGAAAGAACGCTGAGCGAAAACGAATAATAGTGCGAGCGGGCGATGCGATGCGACGCGGTGAGAAAGGGGGAACAAAAATTTCACGCGGACGAAGTCGCGGACAGAAGCTAGTTAAAAAGAAAAAAAAACAATCATCCGAACGTAGTACCTCCTCCTTTTTTGAAGTCGGTAAAAATAAAGCGCCATTCTTTTCCATCAGACGCCGTTTGTTCATCTGCGTGATTTTGTGTTCGAACCGTACGGTACGAGTACTTTATACTACTTTACCTTGCCCCATAACTTGGTCTTCCCACGGGGTTCTTCAAACCATAAAGGGTCCCGCAGACAGTCGTGACAAGACGACGTGACACCGGTTGAACAATTTCAGCGAAATTTTCATAGGAATTGTTCCATCAGAGTCGCGTCGTGCTCGTCTGCGGGACCCTTAATGTCACATCTTCGTTTGACACAAACCTATAAACGCAAGGTCGTTGCAATGCCAGCTGTTCTGCAAATAAAATAAAACAAAAATTAAACTCAATAACGGGTACAGCGTACACTTACAAACTCAAGTGCTTACTGTATCTATTGCGCACGGTCTTGCGCATCCCGCACAACCGGTCGCGCAGGGTCGCTTTCTTCCGAAGTACACGCGAGCACAGAAGTGGTTCGTTTGGCTACAGTTTTCTAATAAGTGGTGCTAAACGAAGTGGTGGTGTGTTATTGAGCTAAATGGTATGGTGGGATAATGGTGCTGGACTGGGTGGGTTAACGAGGTGTGGTTGGTATGGTTTCTAGTGGCTACTGTTTTTAAGTGGTCCGTCGTACGCTATACGTACCTACTTTTTCAAAGTTTTTTTACTGAGAATTTTGTGTAATGGCGTGTAGAGAAGAGTCTTATTCGTAACCATGTTCGCAAAAGATTATACCTACAGATTTTTTTTGAAAAAAATATCGCACTAACTTAATAAGTTTGGAAGGGGATCGTGGTGGCTAAGTAATAACAGCCCATCAGGATAAAATAAATAAATAGTCTTATATTGCAGGCAAAATACCCATAAACAAAAAATAATAAAAATAGTAAAACAGTAAATTTAAACATGGAGGTTGTTGGCAACACAACATTTAGTTTAAAATAGTTTATAATCTGTCATCCGTGACTACTGTCAATGTCACTTTATAGTCTGTGATTTGACTGTACAAGAGAGAACAATTAAAGAAACACGTTTTGAATCCGATCTGCACTTTTAATATAATTATCACATTTACAAGTTTCCCAACATGGTCCTTCGAGCAATTTTATACTAGTCCAGTGAAAAATCAGTGCATTCGTGTGGAAATTGGATAAGAAAAGAAACCCACGCCGGTCGACGGAAAGGAACGGGCGAGTCCATTTTTAATCTTTAAATTATGGACAAGTCTACAACGCTCCAAAAAGTTCTAGCGATCGCCGCGTTCGAGTATTCTCTATAATCCAGCGAAGAAATCTAAGCTACGACCAGCGTGCAGCGAGCATCAACTTCCGGGGACGCCGACTTCGATTCGTCACTGCCAAGCAGGACGCATCTGATTGGCTCACGTGGCATCACGCCACCTCAACGAGCCAATCAGCGACGGGCAAGTCCATCGCGTTCGTTCGAGCACTGGAGCAAGCGCCGCCACGCCGCCGCGCACCGCCCGCCGGACGGAACTCGGAAGGAAGTTTTCAAATCGCAACGCGTCCCAACCGCTATATATTTTTCATTAGGTCGTGCAGACATTCAAAACGACGTTCTTGTGCGGTCAAGATAATTTCATTTTCAGTTTTCAACAATGCCAAACGAACAAATAAAAACGCTCATCAGGAAGAGAGCGTCAATAAAAGGCTCAATAACAAAGATTGAAAACGTATTCAAAAACACCGAGGAACATAAGTTCTCTAAACAGGCGTTAATCATACAAGAAGAGCGTCTTCGAGATGCATTCCAAAAATACGAACAATTCTCGTTGGAGATATGCGCCTTAGAAGAACCCGACCCCGATGCCAACCTCGATGCCGACGATGATGTGGCAGAAAGGTATACCAGAACGCTCACATTCATCAGAGAGTTATTAGAAAAAATTAATAGTGAATCCAAAGGTAAAGATGAGTGTGTTACAAAAAACTTCAATACAAAGTTACCTACCATAAATGTACCAACGTACTCTGGTAAGTACTCCGAGTTCAAGCCGTTTATACAACTCTTCGATTCACTCATACATAGTAACATCAGTTTAGATGATGTGCAAAAATTTTTTTATTTACGTTGTTTTCTGCAAGAGGAACCTCACGATCTGGTTAAAAATCTCACCTTGTCTGCTGAGAGTTACCATGAGGCCAGAAAAATTCTATTCGATAGATATGACAATAAGTATAAAATTACAAATGAACACATACACATTTTGTTAGATATTGTACCTATAAATAAGTCGACAGCAAGTAATATAAGAAACTTTGTATCCGTTGTAAAGCAACAATTGGCTGCCTTAAAAAACCTAGGCCATTCAGTTGATCAATGGGATCCAATAGTACTTTGCATTCTGACCAGAAAGTTAGACTTATTATGCAGTAGGGAATTCCAATTAGCTCGAGTACAGGATCCCACAGTTGCACACCTTATTGATTTTCTAGATAAGCGTGCTCTTGCACTTGAGAATGCAGAGCGGCCACCGGAGAAATCACAGTCAACTTCGAAGGTGGCTCATGTGGCAGCTGTGAAGAAAGCTAAGCCAGATGCAGGGGCTGCTGCGGAGACGGTAGGAACAAGAAGCTGCTTGCTCTGTAAGTCAAACCATAAGCTTTTTACTTGTCCACAATTTAAACTTATGTCTGCAAGTGATCGAATCAAGTTTGCAACATCTAACAAAATATGTGAGATTTGTTTAAATTCTCACAGTAAAAAATGCAGATTTCACTTTAAATGTGATGTATGCAAGGAAGGCCACAACACAATGCTTCATGAAGATAAAGCATCGTCTCCAGTAACATTGATGTCCGAGGCTGCCTCCGAGCAAGTACTGTTGCCTACAGCACAGGTAAAATTATTAGCGAGCAACGGTACTGAGGTTCATGTCAAGGCTCTTCTAGATACTGGTTCACAGGCATCTTTTGTGACTAGAGAACTCACAAACCTATTAAAATTACAAATTAATACAGCCAACACTCCGGTTATCGGTATAGGCAATACTTTAAATAAATTAAAGGAGAAGGTCAACTTGGAAGTACATTCCCTCACTCAGAATTTTAAAATTTCAGTTACATGTTACTTATTGGATAAAATAACTTCAAAGTTACCACAAAGAAAGTTTGACTTAAATGACTTAGTTTTACCTCCCAAACTTATGTTAGCTGACAAGAAGTTCAATGAGCCAAGTAACATACACATTCTATTAGGTGCTGACATATTTTTCCAGATCCTGCTGCCGCCTGAGCCTCAAGTTCTTCCGTACAGTTTGGAGGCAGCTGATGGCAGTGTCAGATGTAAAGCTCCATTAATAAATACAAGACTTGGTTATGTAATTGCAGGTAACATACCTACACAACACACACAGCCACTCGTCACTTTATTTTGCAAAAAATGTGATTCTGATTTAAATAAATCCATTGTTCAGTTTTGGAAGTGCGAAAGTGTTCCAGAGACCTTTCCAGAGACACATTCTGAGCATGACTTGTGTGAAAAGATGTTTTGTGAAAATGTTGAGCAAGATACAAAAAATAATAAAATTCAAGTAATCTTGCCACTGAAGTTACCATTAGATTCAATCAATCAAGCTTTAGGAGATTCATTATATTTGGCATTAAAAAGATTTCATAACTTAGAACTTAGATTTAAAAAAGATCCTAATCTTTTTATGTTATACAAAGATTTCATTTATGAATATTTAAAACAAGGTCATGGTACACTAATTGATATCAGTCAATATAATTTATCTACTGATCCAGTGTACTTTTTACCACATCACCCTGTGCTTAGGTTAGATAAAAAGACTACAAAATGCAGGGTTGTATTTGATGGTTCCATGAAAACCAATACAAAAACATCTTTGAATGATTTATTACTTAATGGTCCTGTAGTACAAAAAGAATTAGTAGATGTCTTAATGCTATTCAGAGTTGATGAATATTTTTTTATAACAGACATCAAAAATATGTTTAGAAATATAAAAATACATTCAAAACACAGGTCATTACAAAATATTTTATGGAGAGACTCTCCAAACGAAAGTGTTAAATGTATTCAATTAAACACAGTTACTTATGGTTTAAAGAGTTCATCCTATCTGGCAACTCGATGTTTAAAAATGTTGGCAGAACAATACCAGAATGAATACCCTGTAGCGGCTTTTATCATAAATAACTCTACATATGTTGATGACATTCTTTTTTCTGAAAAATCAGTAGTTAAATTATCAGAAGCAAAAAAACAGTTAAGCAGTTTGTTAAGTTTAGGAAGTTTTCAGTTACACAAATGGGTTTCAAATTCACCAGACTTATTAAAAGAAATACAAAAAGATCAACAACATTTTGATGAGATTGATCTAGAGAAGAATAATTCATCTTTAAAAACATTAGGTATGAACTACAATATTAAGTTAGATTCATTCATTATATCGAGTCCAAAAACTGTTGATAGCATGCCTCAATCTAAGCGTGAAATTCTTAGCTTTATAAGTGGATTCTATGACCCACTAGGTCTTGCTGGACCTATTGTGGTAAGTGCAAAGGCTATAATGCAACGCTTATGGCAAGAAAAATTGGACTGGGATTCGGTGCCAAATTGTGAATTGCTACAGCTCTGGCACAAGTTTTATAATAGCTTGCTTACAATGAAACCAATGCTTATACCGCGACATATAAGTGTGCATGACACAAGCTTTACACAAATTATAGGTTTTGCTGATGCATCTAGCAATACTGGTTATGGCTGTTGTGTATACCTAAGAGTCGTGGATTCAGTAGGCAATGTCAAAATATCCTTACTTTGTTCAAAATCGCGAATAAATCCTATCAATCAGAGTTTATCAGTTCCTCGACTTGAACTTAATGCAGCTCTGTTGCTTGCAAAGCTTGTTAGTAGAGTTCATAATGTATTGACTGTTAAAATGCAAATACAGGATGTTATACTTTATTCTGACTCACAAATAGTATTAGCCTGGCTCAAAACTAACATAAATACACTTAAGGCTTATACAGCTAATCGCGTTAAGGTCATCTCACAACTTACACAAAAATACACATGGTCATATGTTAGCTCGAACGAGAACCCCGCCGATTGTCTTAGCCGAGGAGTCATGCCAAACGAGCTAGCCGATCATGATCTGTGGTGGAAAGGCCCAGCGTTTCTGGATTTACGTGAGTACAAGCCACAATTAAATTTAATTTCACCACAGGATTTACCAGAGATTAGCGCCGAATCTGCATGCTTAAGTACAATGCTTTGTGCTACTTCTGGTGAGCAATCGTTATGTCTCGATTTTCTTGAAAAATTTTCTGATATCAATAAAATGATAAGAGTTTTAGCTTACATCTTGCGTTTCGGTCAGAATGCAAAGTCAAAAATCTCAAAAAATAAACTTAATTATATTACAACTCAAGAACTTAATCTGTCATTGTCAATGATTGTAAAATATGAACAACAAAAGTATTTGTCAGAAGATATTCATGTTCTAAAATGTAATAAAACTATTGTTAAAGGTAATTGAAAACCGTTATGTCCGTTTATTGATGACAGGGGTTTGGTTCGCGTGGGTGGTCGATTACAAAACGCCTCCATTCCTTATACACAGAAACATCCCATTGTTTTACCTAAGGATTCGCGTGTCACTAAACTAATTATTACAAGTGAACATTTAAAAAACCTCCATGCGGGTTCAAAGCTTGTTCTGTCATCAATAAACCAAAGATTCTGGATTGTGAATGGTCTAAGACAAGTTAAGAAAGTGTTACATAAATGTACTGTTTGTTTTAGATTAAAAGCTGAATCAGCTAAACAGTTAATGGGTTCTTTGCCGCCAGATAGAGTCAATGTATGTCGCCCCTTCCAAAAGGTTGGGTTAGATTACGCAGGTCCGATCCCACTGAAAATAGCCAGGATCAGAAAACCTATAATCTCAAAAGGTTATGTTTGCCTGTTTGTGTGCTTTGTAACCAAAGCTATCCACTTGGAGCTGGCCTCTGATTTAAAAACAGAGACTTTTATAGCCTGCCTAAATAGATTTATTTCGCGACGTGGATTGCCCACAGACATATATAGCGACAACGCTTCAACCTTCAAGTGCGCAAGGAACCAATTAAACGAATTACACAACATGCACAACTCGCCAGTTCACCAAAGACAGGTTTGTCAATTTTCAGCTCAAAAGAGGATTAATTTTCATTTTCTGCCTTGCTACTCACCTGTCTTCGCTGGATTGGCAGAAGCTGGTGTCAAAAGTGTAAAATACCACTTAAAGAGAGTGTTATTAAAGTCTATTCTTACTTATGAAGAACTGTATACTGTTCTATGCCAAATTGAGTCTAGTTTAAACAGCAGACCTCTCATGCCATTATCTAATGATCCCAACGATTATTCTTGTATTACTCCAGGTCATTTCTTAATAGGAACTGCTTTAAATACTTATCCTGAGCCTAATGTAAACATTGTAAAACAATCTCAATTTTGGAAAATTTGTAATGAGATAAAAATGTCATTCTGGAAGGTTTGGAGTAAGCATTATTTAAATTTGTTACAATCTCGCCCTAAGTGGCAAGACAGTCAACCTAATTTAAAAGTAGGAACATTGGTGATCCTAAGGGATGATAATTTGTCACCACTATACTGGCCCCTAGCCAGAGTCATAAATACTTACCCAGGTAGAGATGGTAAAGTGAGAGTAGTTGAAGTCAAAACTGCAAATGGCCATACACATAGAAGAGCTGTAATGAAAGTTTGTGTTCTACCGCTAGAATGTAGTAGTGTATAAGAAAATTATTATTTTGTCAGCATGATAAGATAAAAAGTCTTAGTTTTCTTGATATTAGTATCTTTGTGTTGTATTGTCAACTTGATATGTCTATTATAGGGATTTTTTATTTTTTTTGTATACTTCAACAATATGTATATACTTCAACAATATGTAGTTACTTCATCTTTCAGTTGCCCCGGCAATATGTTGGCAACACAACATTTAGTTTAAAATAGTTTATAATCTGTCATCCGTGACTACTGTCAATGTCACTTTATAGTCTGTGATTTGACTGTACAAGAGAGAACAATTAAAGAAACACGTTTTGAATCCGATCTGCACTTTTAATATAATTATCACATTTACAAGTTTCCCAACAGAGGTATGTATACTTGTATAGGTACACACGGCTACACATCAAGCTATACATTTCCAGTTTAAACTGACCTCGCATGTACGGAAATCCTATAGAATGCGAGATCAGCATAAACTGGAAATGTATAGCTTGATGTGTAGCCGTGTGTACAGACAGTCTTCAAAGAACATAATCTTTGATTGATTGCTTTTGATTTTCTGTTAAGATACGCTTGCCTAGATCGGTCCGTGGATGACCATTTGCACATACCGAGACCCCCGGTGCCTCGGAAACCATATGATAACTTAATATAAAAATGTAAGTAAATAAACTTGTTGTTGGAGATTAAATGATAGTGAGCCAAAAACATGTTTTTTTTTGTGTTAAATGTATTCTACTTGCAATAACCTGAAAAGATGTAAATCGCTTGAGCGTAAAGTAAATAAAAGCTTGGAGTGTGGAGCTGTGGAGGACCTCAATCAACTCAGCCTATCGCAGTCCACTACTGGACCTCTCCCAGGCTGTGCCACAACACCCTGTCCTCCGCCTTCCGCATCCCCCCCCCAGCCAACTTGTAAAGGTGGTCGGTCAAAAAAAGAAAACAAGAGTTGTAGGGTTACTTAGTTTCACCGTGCCTGTACACACGGCTACACATCAAGCTATACAAAACCAGTTTAAGCTGATCTCGCATTGTATAAGATTTCCCTACAATGACAGATCAGCGTAAACTGGTTTTGTATAGCTTGATGTGTAGCCGTGCGTACACCGTACAATCCGATATTTATCATCTAGAGGAATATTAGAAAACTGTCAGCCGGAGCCGTCATATTCTCGCTTTCGACCGAACGTAATACCGACCTCATTTGAATTTCTTAAGTAAGATGGACTCCTCAAGTGTTTTCTGCAGATTCATCAAAATAACTTGAATTTTATTTGCGAGTGAAATGTTTATTTTGTTAAATATGTAATTTATTCTTAATTGAATTGGTCTTGTGCGAAGTTTTTTTGCGGAATATTTTGCATGCTAAGAAGGAAAGATTCAAACATTTTGAAGTTGTCCCCTTTCGGATGTACAGGAAACAAAGAAAAAAACAACATTAGTTATTATTTTGTAAACAATAATTATTTAACAATAATTCTTTGTGATTTAATATCTGCAGCTGTGTAAATAATAAATCGTTTTGTTCCAAATGTTCAGCAGTAAAATATGATTCAGTGAGTTTATTAATTTAATTGAATCATCACAATCACAACGTGTGGGAACCCCTTTTTTTCGCATAATGTATTTTTTCCTAATATTCTTTGGCGTAACGATTTTGGCATATTTTTTTTGGTCTAATAATGATTTGCCATATTTTTTTTTTGCCATAATATTTTTTTGTCATAATTATTTTGTTGCATAATTTGTTTTGCCATAATTTGAATTCGCATAATGTTACTAGGCGTAATGACTATTAGCATAATAGTGTTAAGGCATATAAAAATATTGGAATAACGGACACAAAGTTAAGTTGTTTTTACGTAGTTATTACAAAATTAATTATATGTGGTTTAGGTTAGGTTAGGTCAGAACTGTGACCCCCTACGGACGAGCCGAGCGAGCGAAGCGAGCGGTGCCGCGGCAGCGGCTGGCGAAGTGCCATAAACGACTAGAAGCTATATAAGGTGTATCTATTCATACACGAAATTTCTCAAGTGGTCATTGTACTTGTTAATAAATATGTTGTAGTGTCTAATTTTGTTGGAGACAATTATTATGCGTATTTCTTATGCGTTTAAAAATTATGTTTTAAAGTCATTATGCGTAAATATATTTATGCTTTTGAATGTTATGCTTATACACTATTATGATTGGTGAAATTATGCTTAAAATAATTATGCGTTTGCTGATAGGCGAAAATAATATTATGCGTAAATATTGTAAGGATAAACAAAAGTATGCCATGTTATATTATGTCTTAAAATTTTATGCAAATGGATAGGGAACCCTACGTGTGTTGTGTATCAAAACACTCTAATTGGTATTTTCTGAACTAACATAACGATACCCGTGAGTTACTAAACATTTTCTGCTGAATTTATATTGACTTAACTCTTCAATATAAATTCAGCAGAAAATGTTTGGTATCTCACGGGCAAAGAGTATATAGTCATTGCTCACGGGTAACTAAATAAATTCAATCACTGACAGACAACGCGCCTCCTAAACCACTAGAGTTCCTTATTATAACGAAAGCATCCTAATTATAACGGAAGCACTACGGAAGGCTTATTGAAAATTATCCTCTAAAGAGGTTAAAACAAAATTGACATTTTTGAAGTAGGTATGTGAGAGTGAACTTGTATTTATACGTAAAACTTAAAAGTCAGTATCATCGTAATTTGGAAAATCATCCCCTAAGGCTCCTGAGAAAAAAAGGAAGTCAAAGGTAGACCCCATCCAGGCACATGACTAGTTGCTTTTAATAAAACAGTGGACTAGCAAAGTAACAATGGAAACTGGAACAATGGAAACCCTAAGATATTCATGTAAAACTATATTTTAATTTTATCATAACATAACTTCACGCCTTGTCTCCCCGAAGGGTTGGGCAGAGGTGTACCTATAGTACACCCACATTAAAAATAGATTTTAATATGAAATAATATAATAATAATTTATAAAAATATATATATTATTTATTAAATAATAATTTTAATTTCAATTTTAGTTTAAGTATTATAATATGGTTTTATATTAATAAAATAAGGTCAAGCCTATTGTTTAGCTTTTAAATAAAATGAATATCTTTCACTCTGTTTATAAAAAAATCAATGAAGCAACAGACGAAGCTATAAAACCGAATTTTAATTTATGTAAAAGTGAACTTTCGTCATTCCAAGGGACTTTTACTTTTGCTGCGACAAGATAAATTGTCTTGTTTACTTTACACATGTTCCAAGGTAATCTACATAATCTTGTTTTTGGAAAATTATAAAAATTTATTTCTCGATAAAAATTTCTTGACAAATCTTAAATTTTTATATACAATTTTTGGAATGATAAACTTGAATTGCGATCAATTTCTTGAACACACAGTTGTTGACGAAATTGATAAACGTGAGAGTGTAGTTGGCAATACAAGAAATAATATCTTGAGAAATGTACAAAGTGAACTAGATTAATTTTGAAAATTTTTCAATAATGGGATATTTTATGATGATGATGTTTATTAGGAAGATTCATAACATTGTCAATCAATCAGATGGTCGTTCGAGAAACGATGTTTCAAGGTCTTTGTGTTGCCGATGATTCGAGCTTATAGTTATACGATGATGCATCGAGGCAGTGAACTGTCGCGCTCATAATTTATCGATTTTAAGTACTATCGAGTTAACGTTTTCAAGCAAGTATTATTCGATCTTACGTCATTCGATTTCGAGTAGGGAACCCGATAGAATGTCACTATGTCTATGCCCTTAGGACTTGTCTACTCCACCATGTTTGGACAGACATGGTAAGGTTACTGGTACATACTATACATTTCCAGTTTCTGCTGATCTCACATTCTAAAGGATTTCCGTACAATGCGAGGTCCGCTTATACTGGAAATGTATAGCTTGATGTGTATCCGTGTGTACCATCTATTAAATGGCTGTGAGAATATAAACACCCATTTCTGGTCATCAGCCTATTGTTCTAAAAATCATGTTTTCGCAGTCCAACAATTGCAACAATTGGTATTGTCGGTGTTTGTTTGTGTTTTAATTCTTGGACACAGATAGTTTGTAAATGCGAGTGTCACTGGTGATGTTATTTGTTTATTTTCTATGGATGCTTCGGATATTTATAACAGCAAAAATGGAATATTCCTTCTTTCTTTCTTTTCTTTCAAAAATTTAATCAAGATTCTTTAAAAGATCTGATTATGACATTTTTTTAGAAGCAAATACAAAAATACATTATACATTATTTCTTTAATTGTTCGAAACACGTGGTACGACAGTAAGCTATAAAACTTATAGTTGTCGCGCTTTAGCATGGCAATTTCGGTCATTGCCCTTTCCCTAATAATTATTATATATTATTTATTATATTATATCAAACTCAAACTCAAAGCATTTATTTCAAATAAAACAATTACAGGCACTTTTGAATTGTCAAGGGGTCGGTCAGTCAGAAAATATGAAGCTAGTTGCCCATTCCAAATCTTACTAGATTCCTATGGAGAAGAACGGGCAAGAAACTCCACGGACACTCTTTTAAATCAGAATATTGTTATAATATAATAATTATCTCGCCGTAGGAACTCAAACAATAAACTATCGGTACCTACTAAGAGTTTTCGTTAAATAACGGAAACTCTTAGTAGGTACCGATAGTTTATTGTTTCAATATTGAAACATGTTGAAGGTCACGATATATATT
The DNA here is from genome assembly GCA_947363905.1 of Lithophane semibrunnea. Classification (NCBI taxonomy): domain Eukaryota; kingdom Metazoa; phylum Arthropoda; class Insecta; order Lepidoptera; family Noctuidae; genus Lithophane; species Lithophane semibrunnea. Next base: position 3,298,765 of record OX376203.1, on the reverse strand, counting down.
GCTTTAGGACGTTAACGGACTTTATAAAATATAAGAATCAAAATCAATCTGCCTAGCCTTTTCCCAACTATGTTGGGGTCGTCTTCCAGTCTAACCGGATGCAGCTGAATACCAGTATTTTAAAATATAAGAATGAAGGATGAAAACATTTGAAATAAAAGAAAATCGACTTGAAACACTTTCTCATGAGTTAATCATCAGAATTAAATCCAGGGCGTCGAATCGGCAACCAAGCTCACCAGACCAGAAGGTTCTGATGCATAATTAGATGTTTATATGCAATGATGATACACCATGTTATGCATGGTTTGCCATATGTATTTATTTTCACGGTTTACAAATTACAAACAGGTTAGTAAGTCGATGGAGTGGTTGTGTATTTAAATTAGCTTTTACTTGGCTGTTTTGCATGATACGAGTATGATAAGGTACTCGGACATCAATTGCGAGCTTTTAACTAACCAAGCGTCGATTAATTTGACACAATTTATTACATAATATAACATCCCGCCTTGTTAAATTAGCACACAGTTTGATTTTGTCTAAACTCTAGATTGCCATAATGGAGCAGGACCAGTATTTTATTTCCAAGCATTCTTATCTTTGATATAAACGGGTGTCGACCACAAGACAAAGGTTCTCACACAGACAACTGAGGCCCAAGTGTGAGTTTCTTTTAACTATCTCGACTTTACGCATCGACCGCGTTCGGTGGTCCGATTGGCCCTACACTGGCCTTCACTGGTGAAGGGCCAATCGGAGCGCAGAACGCAGTCGATGCGTAAAGTCGAGATGGTTAAAAGAAACTCACACTAGGGACTCAGTACGTCCCTCGCTTGCTCCTGCGTCACAGCCCTAGGGGCCAAGTTTACTAATTTACAAACGTGTCAGTGGTCTCGCAATGATAAGTTTTTGTATGGCATATCTGTCAAAAACTGATCATTGTGAGACCAGAGACACGTTTGTAAATTAGTAGACTTGGCCCCCTGGTGACCTACTACCACCGCTTAATAATACTGCTGAGTATTATTTTAATATTAATTCAGTGTAGGAAAGAGATGAAGCTGTACAGGACCTATATAGCTCCATCTCTTTTTACCCTAATTTGTAATATGCTTGTTTACAAAGTGTACTTTTTATACGAGTTTTAGATTTAATTTGAATTGAAAGAAGAATAATAATTATGTCAGCTATTCCAACCCACTTATCAATTCAAATTGTTCAAATTCATGTCTCAGTATTATTATTGTCTCTGTAATCCTAGTCATCCTGCAATCCTAAAGAAATTATAAATGCGAAAGTTTGTTTGTTTGTCACGCTTTCACGCTAAAACGGCTGAACGGATTTGTATGAAATTTGGCCCAGGGTTAGACCATAATCTGGAATAGGACATAGGATACTTTCTATCCCGATATTCCCACGGGATCGAGACTGACGCGGGTGAAACCGCGGGGTGCAGCTAGTATAATTTAATTTGATTGACCCCGAATCTGTTATAAAAATATTTGTTTACGAACTTGGAAAATCGTTCAAGGTGTAACCTTTTAGTAAGGAATGATAAGTGCAAAGTTAATTAAATGGCGCTGAAAATAGCTATCTGTATTCTGTTGGCACAACATTATATCAGTGGGTTCAGTAGAAATTTAATTGACCATAGACAATAGGTTGATTTCATCGTTATTTATTTATCTTTGTCGCAGATTATTGCTTTAGTATTTTATTACCTGCTATGAATCAAGAGAAAGTATTTATTTAATGGCATTTATATTCTTTAATGATGTGTATTTTCTGCATATCCACACGTAATCCCAAATGAAGAGTTTTTATCTAGGAGTTAGAAAGATAGAAAGATAAGAAAGAAAGAAAGAGAATGAAAGAAAGAAATAAATAAAGAAAGAAAGAAAAAGAAAGAAATAAAGAAAGAAAGAAAGAGATGGAAAGGAAGAACGAAATAAAGAAAGCAAGAAAGAAAGAAAGAGAAAGAAATAAATAACGAAAGAAAATACGTATATTTGCGGTAAACATGACGCCAAGAAAGAACAGAACAAAAAGAACAAGTTGGGGGAAAATATGTGTTATAACCACGCAAAACGGCCATCGCTCAGCGTAAGTTACTGTCAGTATAGTTTAGTCTTGAGTTCAGCTATTTTATTAACTTTTTCTTATTCTCATGGTTTTGACTCTTTACGTGTAATTAAACTTAATTAACTATTAAAAGTATCAGAGCATTTACTTGAGGCCTCCAACGAGAAACTTCAGATAAAAGACTAATTGATTATTTCATTTCCAATTTTTGGAAAAGACATCTATTATACATAGTAAACGAAAAACGCTGTACATTTCAGATACCAATTTCTGAAGCACTTCACTCTTAGTCGTCATGAGAATGACCTATAATGTGTATCAAAAATCAAATATTACCGTAACTCCGGTAAAGTGCAAAGACGTACGGTAACTTCTACGTAACATATAATACGATACTACCGCGAGATAATCTTCGTTCGCGCATGTGCACGCATTCGAACGTCGTCAGACGCCGCGACCACGCGTCTCCCGCGCAAATTGAAGCGCGGCCATGACAGTTTTTTATATTTTTTCATTTGTTTTTTTTTGTGCCAGTGCTTGAAAACTTTTTAGTGCTGTGAAATTGTTGCTAATCGATTTGATATTGTTTTGGATTTGACTTTGGCCTGTAAGTGATTTGTTTATGTTTTATTTTTGGGTATAATTGTGTATTTTTGTACTGAATTATTATAATTAGCGGTTAAACTGCGTTAAGTCTATTTTTTTTGAATAAGCGTGTTCATTTGCGTATAAATAAACATAATTATTATTTTTAATTTATTTCGCGTATTCCGAAAGCTTCAATTGAGTTTGTACAGATATATTTTTTGCATTATTTAAAATAACAACGATGTATTTACTCTATCTAGATTCAGTAAATACATAAGGTATGTAATTTCGTAACGTTAGAGAGGTCACAGGCAGTATTTTCACGACCTTGAAAGTTAAATTATACAGGGTGATAAAAAAATTAACAAAATACATTTCAATACAGTTATTTCGATTCGAAACGTTTTTTATATTCTCTTTTTCATCGGAGTTAGTTTTAAATAGCATATCATTGAACAGTTTATTGCATGGTAATGCATTTCCCCCGGTCTACTAATACTTATAAGCAGGTGCTTATTATGCGAATGACAAGCAGTAAAGCCAATGCTTTACTTTCATTTGTAGGAGAAAAATAAACTTTTATTTTTTCTAGCGTTTTCCACTATTTCATTGACTAATAAGTTTGCCTGTTTAACGTAAGGGAAGGTAGCGTAGTATTCTTCAGCAGATAAAGGCACTGTTTTATTTTGATTTATATTTATTATGGGATAATAAACAGCTTACCAGATAGGGTGAATAAATTGCAACAAGCGATGTTGCAACAGCCCACTACATTATCCGTATATGAAACATAAATAATAATCAGTGAGTAGGTACCAGCAGATAAACAATAAAATCAGTGTAACATCCATACTTACTAATATTATAAATTCGAAAGTAAGTCTGTCTGTCTGTATGTTACCTTTTCACGTCTAAACCACTGAACGGATTTCGACAAAATTTGCCAAGGTGATAGATGGCATCCTGAGGAGGGACATAGGCTACTTATTGTTTCAAAAATAATCCTATAGGGGATGGTATAGGGGGTGAAAGTTTGTATAGGAAGCCCATCATTTCTAAAGTATCCCGGTAGTACGTTCCCGTGAGACGATATCAAAATAGTGGAAAACGCTAAAAAGGCAAAAGCTAGTCTGACTTTAACCGTAAGTTAATTATTTGTGCACTAATATTCAAGCAAATATTGTTTAAGTTCACAATCAATATCAGAATAATATGCAAGCTAAAACCACTAGTGCATTTTAAACCTATGCCTGCATACTTAGATACCTAAAATTGTGTCAAAGTTCACACCTGACGACGCATGCCATGACGTCAGGGCCGTCCTCAAACAATGCATGTTACATATCACGTACTTTAAATAACGTAACAGTTACTCGTTATTATAACACGCATTTATAACCGTTTTCAGTAGCAAATAACTAAGAGCGTTTACAATAAAAATAAACAGTTATTTAGTGTGTAGGAAGTAAAAACGTTATGTTTGTTTGATAATTGGGAGCGTAACGATGTCCATGATTTGTTGTAATTGATTTTATTACATGTGTGTTAATTGTGTTGAGGAGCTCGTGGCTAAGTAATAACAGCCGCTCGGGTCGATCCATCGGGTTAAGCTACGCTTGCCGGGGTTTGTCCGTGGATGGGTGACCATTTTCACATATCGAGACTCCTCCGTGCCTCGGAAAGCACGTTGAGCCGTTGGTCCCGGCTGTCATTTGTGGATCTTTGACAGTCGTTACGAGTCGTCAGAAGCATGAAAGTCTGACAACCAGTCTAGCCAAGGGTTATCGTATTACCCAGTTACTGGGTTGTGGAAGTCAGATAGGCAGTCGCTCCATGTAAAATACTGGTATTCAGCTGCATGCGGTTAGACTGGAAGCCGACCCCAACATAGTTGGGAAAAGGCTAGGCAGATTGATTGATATGTGTGTTAATTGTCTTAAGTTAATTAGTAGGTAGAGCTCTCAACCCTGAATTTATTGACTAATTAAGATCTAAAAGTCACCCAAAGGGCAATGTAGAGGGCTGAGGCCTATCATTCGAGTTTCCCTTCGTGATTGAATCAGAAATGAAGAGATTCGCAGGAGCACCAAGGTAACCGACATAGCCCGAAGAATTGCCAAACTTAAATGGCAATGGGCAAGGCAAATTGCTCGCAGAACAGATAGCCGATGGGGCCGAAAGGTTCTGGAGTGGCGACCGCGTAGACGTATCGTTGGAAGGACCGAAGACCAGGGGGCCAAGTCTACTAATTTACAAACTCTCACAATGATCAGTTTTTGACAGATATGCCATACAAAATCTGTCAAAAACCGGTCATTGTGAGACCACTGACACGTTTGTAAATTAGTAGAATTGGCCCCCTGGTGAAGGCTGCAGCAATCCGCTGGATGAGAGAAGCACAGAACCGGTCGAAGTGACAGTGTTTTGGGGAGGCCTATGTCCAGCAGTGGACGTCTTTCGGCTGAAATGATGATGTAGGTAATTTTAAACGACCTTTTTTGTCGACACAATTAGTTAAACTGAATAGGTTTCTTCAAAGTCAAAATGCACCCAAAACAATGAATTAAAGTCAAAGTCAAAGTCAAATAATTTATTTAAAATAGGCACATATAAGGCACTTTTGAACGTCAAAACAAAGAAAAGGAACTGATTCTAGTTGCCCCTTCCAAAAGGTAGTTTTCGTATGGAGAAGAATGGGCAAGAAACTCCACCGTTACTCTTTTAAAAATGTTTTACAATATTTTGTATACATGAATTATATAATGATATGTGAAAACGATGCACCTACAATAAGATTACTGTACCACAAAAGGTAAAAAGAATTATAAATGGAGCAATGATAAATTAATGAATAATACCAGATACATGGTGCTCACATATTTACAAAGATAAAGGAAAGGTAGTTAATACGATGTTTGTACTTAGTTACCAGTGTCAAAAACCTAATTTACTATAGTGTTTTTAAAGTTATTCCATCTTTTTCCAATACCTACAGTATGATAGTGTTGCCAGCAATTGAGAACCAAACGTTACGTTTTCAAAATTGGTACACATAAAAACAGTAGTATTGCCAATCAATAAATCAAAGTTGACGTGTTTAATGTATCGTTACTGGTGATCCAGGTATCGGTAGAAATTATAGAGCGTATCACTCGATTTACTTCCCGTAAGAACGGATAAGCTGTCAGAGTAATGTTTTAAACATTTGTAACTGTACCTACTCATAATATTTTAATTTTATTTGTATGAAATTGGCTTGAAATGTGGATGACTTATCACTTTTTATAGTGAGAATCACATTTGAGGATGGACTTTGCGCATACAAAGATTTGTTTTTGTTATGTTTGTATCTATAATTGAAGTCAAAGTCAAAGTCTAATAATTTATTTCAAATAGGCACATACAAATAGAACTGATTCTAGTTGCCCCTTCCAAAAGGTAGTTTTCGTATGGAGAAGAATGAGCAAGAAACTCCACCGTTACTCTTTCATGGCTGGGCTATAAGCAGATCATGACACTTAGGGTGAATTTCACCAATGAAATTAAACACGATAGCACAAATCTAAATCACGTTCAAGGGCTGTTCTTGTCAATGTTCCCTTACAATGATGGATGACACTGACAGCTCGTGAACCCTCGTTTAGTTTCTTATGTATATGCATATTGTATATGTGAGCACCATGTATCTATCACATACTTAATTAATTAATTTGTCATTGCTTCATTTTTAATTTTTGTTTACCTATTGTGGTACAGTAATTGTATTCTCGGTGCATCGTCTTCACATGTAATTATATAATTGATGTATACCAAATATTGTAAAACATTTTTTAAAAGAGTAACGGTGGAGTTTCTTGCCCATTCTTCTCCATACGAAAACTACCTTTTGGAAGGGGCAACCAGAATCAGTTCTATTTCTATTTCTGTGTATTTGACGTTCAAAAGTGCCTGTGCCTACTTGAAATAAATTATTTGACTTTGACTTTAAGTTAATTGCACCCTTATTGCATGTTACAGCACATGAAATCCGAATGAAAGATTTTAATTGACAGCTGTCACAAAACATACTCATTCATGCGCTTTTAATTTTGCTTGTTTCAGACTTAATAATCGTACTTCTTTCCAACTCTCAAAATTCAACGAATTATTCCGCGAAAACGTAAGATTTTGAAGCGTCTCCCACTTTTCTCGGTCAGTTGGCTAACTGGGTGTTCAGAGTTAGTCATTAGTAAGCAAATGTTAATTTTTACGTCTTAATTGTTGCTTTTTTGTCTATGAATTAAGGTTAAACCACCTTTACCGTCACTTTTAAAATGGGAATACTTTTCGAAACATACACTCGAAATCGAATCACCCTGCATTATCCTAACTCCTAACTAATATTATAAATCCGAAAGTGAGTTTGTTTGTTTGTTTGTTTGTTACACTTTCACGCTAAAACGGCTGAACGGATTTGGATGAAATTTGGCACAGGGGTAGACCATGACCTGGAATAGGACATAGGATACTTTTTATCCCGATATTCCCACGGGATCGAGACTTACACGGGTGAAACCGCGGGGCACAGCTAGTTTTGTATAAAGATCTGATAACAGAATAACTTTGGTCTAGTAATCGCAAGATCTACTAGCCGAGCACGAGGTCCTGAGGCCCTAGACAAAGTGACATTCTATCAGCGATAACGATGATGGAAAAGGCAAAAATGTACAGAACTGTCATAAGCTATCGAAAAGCTTACGTCAATCCTGTTGAAAGTCGTTGTAGAAATACGGAACGCTTTCGAAGCGATTGTCGCTTGTCTAGGCCCTCTGGGTTCCATTTCCAGGTCGGGCAAAGTGCTATTGAGTTTTCCATCAAGAATTTCTCAGTTGTAGCCCGGAGTCTGGATTTGTGCCCGGTTGATGACTTAGACATACCTGGCGAAATGTGGATATACTATAGACACACCTCTCCCTAACGTGCTTTGGCACGGAGGAGTCTCGGTATGTAAAGATGGTCACCTATCCACGGACCAACCCTGGCAAGCGTAGCTTAAACTGATGGATCGACCCGTGCGGCTGTTATTACTTAGCCACGAAATCTTCTCTTAGTACACTATTTAACCTTCAATTAAATCACAATTTATTATCATCCAACTTAACAACCATTCTAAATTGACCACATGCAACTAGCAATGCACAATAATGCAGTAGTACAAAAAAAACTTAACAGTCATCAAGACGTGTGTGCTGTGGTTCATTCTAGACATGATGGCTATGGATCGTAACTGGAGCGTGCTACAACGTTTTTAGCTGCATCGTACTTTTTCTTTCTTTTCTTTTTTTTCTTTTTTTCTTTTTTTTCTTTTTTTTTTTAAAAACGTTGCCCCACACTAAGAATTTCTTCCTGTATCGTGGGTGCGTTTACAAACATAGAAACTCACATACACTAACACCCAGACCCGGAACAACTACTTGCAGATCATACAAATATTACTTTGTTTAATTGCGATGAAATTCTGCTAGGCTGTGGCTATGTTTTTAAAGATAAATTAATTCATGTAAATAGCTGTTATTATTTGTATGTATTTCGATCTTCTTCTTTTGGTGTGGTTTCTGACTAACCTGGTGTCAGAGTTTTAAAGGCGCCCCATGGGTCTCTGGCTGCCAAGTCTGGCTTCACATGCCGTCGAGAAATACCTATCTCTCTGGCATACCGGTTTCCTCACGATGTTTTTCTTCAGCGTTTTTAAAGCAGGTGATAATTAATTATACATAGCAGTGATAGCCTAGTGGTGTGACCGTCGGACTGCCAAGTCATAAGTCTCGAGTTCAGACCCAGTCACGCACCTCTGACTTTTCGGATTCATGTGCGTATTGTATAATTGTAGGTACATAGGAGGAGGTCGGACGAGGAGCTCGTGGCTAAGTAATAACAGCCGCACGGGTCGATCCGTCACGTTAAGCTACGCTTGCAGGGGTCGGTCCGTGGATGGGTGACCATCTTCACATATCGAGACTCCTCCGTGCCTCGGAAAGCACGTTAAGCCGTTGGTCCCGGCTATTATTCGTGGATCTTTGACAGTCGTTACGGGTCGCCACAAGCCCGCAAGTCTGACAACCAGTCTTTTATTTATTTATAATTAATTACAACGGCTTGCGCCAATGACAGTAATTAACAGATAAAGCTAAGCATAACACTAAACATTACACGATTAACATAATTCAAAAACAAATAACAAGTCAGTGATCAAACATACTTAACAATACTTAACAATAAGGAAAGAAAATAAAATAAAATAGCATAACGTGATAACAACATACAATAAGTTTACAGATTTTCGCAGAACATGAGACAATTTGACATGATCACCCTGAGTGTGTCATTGTCGTCTTACCAAGGGGTATCGTATTCTGACGGGGTCCGTTAGGACCGATGTCTGTCAGGGTTGCGGAATAGTCCGAAAGGGATACCGGGACCCTGGCAACAGGCAACTGAAGGAACACGGGTGGGTTTTAGTCAGTAAGAGTCTGACACGCCCTTCCGCTCCGCCCAGAGCGGGAGAAGTCATTTGATGATTTCCTACCCAGAAAAAAAAAAGAAAGGTGTATCGTATTACCCAGTTACTGGGTTGTGGAGGTCCGATAGGCAGTCGCTCCATGTAAAATACTGGTGTTCAGCTGCATCCGGTTAGACTGGCAGCCGACCCCAATATAGTTGGGAAAAGGTTAGGCAGATTGATTGGCAGATTGAGGAGGAGGTAGGTGGCGTTCCGTAGTTTCTGGCTACTCCCATGGGAAAAGATGTTGGTTGTACTACATATAGTTCAGAATAACATTCTTGTTATCGCACCTAAACTTATGTATTACTTACCCACTACAAACTAATACCCGTTTTGAATAATGACAAAAATAAAATAAGTACTGTTAGATTTTCAACTTTCGGAGCTGACTCGAGCGTTGAAAATCCAGTATCGCGCTTTTATAGGGAATATGTATGTATTTTTTAAATATTTTTATTCGATAGTTTACATCGTCAAATAATAGTTTAAAAAAATTCGACGGCATAAAAGCAATTTAAAGTTCTTAAAAAAAAGTTTAAAAATATCCAACCGATCCGGGCTATTTAAATGCCCTCCATTTGGCGCGCTAGGTGTGGTGACGTCACAGACTATGAAAACAAACAAGCAACTGTCAAGTTAACGTCAAACACTCCTTTTTGTAGGAGCGTTTGACATTGACTTGACACTTGTTGATTGACTTGACATTGACATTTTGATTGTTATCCTGGCTTGTTACGTTACATCCGCTCTTAGCTTTTCAAGTATTTGAATTACCCACAGTTTTTTGGGACTTTTTAACAATTAATTTCTCGCTCAAAAAGAAATTTCAAAATTCTGAAGTAACATAGTATACTTATAAAAAAAAAATTGACCCATATTTGAATCACATGCATATTCCCTATTTATTTCATCTAGTGTAAATGAAGGTGTCATCTTGTTTAAGTGAAAATAGGCATAGAACTATACTGTAAAGGTTTAGGTAGTTAAAATAAACTCTACGTTCATCACACAATCGTCTTCTCCACTGTCCCACTCACCGCACTGATTTCATTCATTCTTCCTTCTTCGTTCAGTCTATCTCTCTGTGGAATGCGCTGCCCCAGGAAATCAGGATGGCAACCAACCGATTATCCTTTAAAGTTAAAGTTCGCGAGCACATTCGCAAGAAGCTGGCAGTATCATCACAACGGTAATGTTTTCCCATTGTTTGTCTTATTTGTTTTAGTATGTTCGTGTAGTTATGTGTATTTATTTGTTCTTATATTTATACATATATATTTAGGATTATTATATTATATATATATACATATATAGTTTTAACAGGTTCATGTATTTAAATAAATATTTATTCCACACTTTAGTTATTGCACCTGCCACTGTTTGTCTCTGCATCACCCAAAGCTTGACAGGTAGAAAATGCCTATGGCATTAAGTCCGCTTGTGTACTTAAAGTATTAAATAAATAAATAAATAAAAAAAGGTAAAGAAATCGTAAAAAAGGTTTTTTTATAGTTGACACTTTCTTGTTTAAAAATACGTTATACCAAAATTAAATTTATTTTCGATAACAGGATAGTTGCCTCTTTTATTATAGTATGTTAAACTTTATCATTTTTTGTTAAACTACTCTTCGTAGATGTAACTGCTTGAGCACAATTTTTTAGTTAGATTAAATAAAATGATATAATATTTTGTAATCTGTCGATTGTAAAGAGCCTAAAAACTCAGGTTTCCCAAACCTTTTAGAAAATACAACGAATTAGATAACTTCGCTAAATTGAAGACTACAACTGTGACGTAGTTTGGCAACTGAAGTCGCAGGTATTACGTTTAGTCGGTTAACCAGACGCCTTTGTTGACAGCACTAAAAGAAGAACAGATTTTTTTTAATTAGACAAAATATTTGATTATACTACCGAACGCTTTATTATTAATGTGACAGATAGTTCATCAGATTCAGATTCAGAATAGAGTCTATTAATATGTGACTCTATATACTATGATTTTAACATTTGAAATAAAAGGTTTAGCATCTATGAGTCACGTGGTTTTTTTGTTTACCCTTTTTTAACTACCTAAACCTATGGAGTATAAGTAATAATAAATGACGATAGCTGTTACGTAACATAGAAAGTTAATAAAATGGATGGAATCTCGTATAATTAATTAGAACCTTCTTCAAGAATATTTCTACATGCAAATAATCTGTTGATGCTAGCATACTCTCCCTCGTAATTCCGTGATCACCCTTAGGTCTATGTTCTATGTTACGGGTTTGGTTTCCGCACTTAGTCCCTAAGGTGGACCATTGTGCGTGGGCCATGGCGGCCGTTGGGGGTTATTCCACCCAGCCCACCTCCCTCCAGAAGTGTACTAAGTCTCCTGGTTTGTACAGGACCTCCGTGTAAGATCTGGGTGACCCGAGGGTTTCAGTTCTAATCTGGGCGACGCCCGTGCATTCAAAGAGCACGTGCGCGACGGTTTCCTCAGCCACCATACACGCTCTGCACAGAGGACTGTCCGTTATGCCTATAGTGTGGAAGTGTTTGTTTAACGAGCAGTGTCCTGTGATGGTTCCCGCTACCAGACGCAGGCCATTCCTGTCCAGGCGTAACAAACGCCTGGTTAGCCTGCAATCACCCTTAGGTTGAACGTGACTTGCATGTCATGAAACGACAAGTTCTAGGTATTTATTTGTCTCCTGTGCATAATATTAAAGTAAACGCAGTGGAATTGGGTTTTTATAATATATATTGCGTGCGATATCAAAAGTTCATAGAATAACAAGTGTAGCCTAGCAACCACCACATAGATGATATATAAATCTAGAAGGGAAGACTTCATAAAGTGACGCTGGAAGTGCTTTCCTAACATTCCCTCCTCTTATTTTTCAAACTGAAGTCTTCACAAAGTTTTACCAGTCTTGGTTTGAATAATGGCTTCGTAAATATATCAGCCAATTGTTCTTGCGGGCAAAAATGGGGAATTTATATACAAACTTTCATCCTTGATTTCACCCCTTTAGGGGGTGAATTTTCAAAAATCATTCCTTAGCTGCTCTCTTCGTTATGCAAGGAAGTATTGTGCAAAATTTCATGCTTCTTGACCCAGCAGGCTTTTAGGCTGTGTGTTGTTAATAAGTAGATAGGTATTGTCTATTGATTAACAAAGAAAAATTCGGTATTGATTAACGAACCCAAAAATAATGAGGCTGTCGAAAGAAATACATTACAACCCGTTCGAAATAATATTGCAGCAGTTGAAATAATTACACGTACGTAATTACAGCATAACATGAACATTTATAAAATGTTTAATTAACTCACATGTACGCGCCATAATATTTCACATAATAACTATAACGGTTCAAGTGGTTATGCTCTAGAAAGGAATCTCGTGCTATCAAGGTTCTCCGGTCATTATACAGAAATGTAAAAAGTGCGTGAATCTGCGAAACTTTCAATGTCGTCGCTCCATCCGGTCGGTTGCGTAAGCTTGGTAAATTAACTACGATTATTATTTTAAATATTAAAAGTAGCTTTGATAACAAAATTTAATTATGAACTTAGTTCAAACATTTGTAATCGGGAAATGGTTACTGTGGCTTCCGGAAAATAAGAACGTACTGTTACACATAAGAAAAAACTTTTTACAAAAAAAAAAACCGACTTCCAACAAAAACACTAAAAACGTGAAAAATAATTTTAATTTCGGAAGTCGGTGTCTTTTTTTTAAATTTCCGTTTTCTGCCACCGACTTTTGTTGGAAGTCGGTTTTTTTTTTGTAAAAAGTTTTTATTTTTCACTTTTTAGTTGTGGTACCCCACACAAATTCGAATACCACTACCTGCTATGTAAATAACAGTGAAGGAAAATTAATATATCCTCTACATACGCAAAGTGGGAAAAATACGTAATTATTGAAGCTAACTCAAAAACTACGCAAGCATGACCTACCAAACAAAAAAAAAATCATCAAAATCGATTCATAATTGGCGGAGTAATCGCGTAAAATACATACCAAAAAAAAACAGACGAATTGAGAACCTCCCCCTTTTTGAAGAAGTCGGTTAAAAATAAGAACCTTTTTTTACACGAAGCGTGCTTCTGTCTGATAATAGTGATAATACTAACAAGGCTTTATTTATTTATTTATTTATTTATTTATTTATTTGCGTATTTGCGTTCCACAAGGTAAACTGGCTTCGATCACCTACGGTTCTAAGCCGCCACTACTGGGACACAAGCCTTCTCTCACTGTGAGATCCCGGGAGTACCTGTGCTCATACTTAGGTAATAGAAGAGTAATTGCGTTTCTTGCCGGTTCATCAGCCTTCGACACACTATAACCGTTATACTGAATTCTGACTTTTCATTTCATAAATTAACTTATGGTTATGATGCATGTGAAATTCTATTGTAATCAGTGCAATCACACAGCAGTTTAGGAAAGCTTTTACGAAATCCTTCGAAAGAACTTATCTTACTCTATTAAAAGGCTAAACCGAGGTCACCAAACAAAATAACACTTATTAAATGAAGTCATAAAAATAACAAAACACTGCAATAATCAACGACTCAGTGATTCAATGCAATTAGTCTATAATGTGTTAAGAAATCGATGTTTTTTTGTGTCTATGGTGTAACTTTATGACATGGGTCGCGTGACACGTCATGATAATTCACTTTCGCCATTACAGCTCGTATCAAACGCGTGTCGAATGCGAGTTTTCTTGATACTAGTAAGTCATACACGCGACTATTGAACTCGCGTAGTGACAAAGGTCATTGATTATTTATTTGGGGTTGAATTTAGCAATAGCTATACAAGCCTTGTGCCTGATGGGGTTTTCCATCGGCAACTGCTCCTCAGGAGCCTTAGGGATGGATTTCCAAAAACCGACGATACAACTAATTTTTACTTTGAAACGGAAGTCTACGTACCAACCACGTTTCCAACTTAAAAAACGACGTTATTCCATACAAACTTTCATCCCCTATTTAGGGGGTGTATTTTCAAAATTCTTAGTTTATATAAGGACTTTTTGTGCAAAATTTGCTCTTATATCTAATGGGTCTGAAGATGTTTTTCTTCACCGTGATTTCTATAGGATCTGAAAAGACGGACTGCATTTGAACTGCACGCCAGTCGCACAAATACTGTACCTACCTACCTACAAAAACTGTGCAGTCCATCTGTTAAGAACCTTAGGAAGCTGATCCCGCAATCTAAAAATAATCAATGAAGAAAATGATTTCAAAATTCAAAATTATTATCGTCTTTTCACTGCTGACCGTACCAACCTAAATATTCAAGTGAATACACCTCGTATCGCCGCATAATGATGAACGATCGATTAAATATTACCGCTGAAACCGCAAGGAGGCCTCGATCGGAACTCCTTCGTCAAGTCTGCCATATCGGTCAATTGGTCAACTGCCGGTAAAATACTGAATGCGACCACTATTCAGACTTATCTGATTTTCTTGAATAACCTGATGGCTCAGTTGCTAAGTAATAGGATTTCACGCTACGGGTCATGCGTTTGATTCTCACGCGGAGTAAACATTCGTATGGCCTAAAGGCAGTTTTTTCGGGACTCGGGCTTGAAAATTTTGTATCAGTAACGTTTTTACGATATCAAAGAATGTAAAGATAAAATATACCGGTTTTCTGATAAGAGTAGAAATTGACTTGAGAAAACTTTGGAATCGAATTCTAAGATCATACCTACCTATTTGGGTCAAGTAATGTGAGACAAGTCTTAGGCCCAGGGTTGCGGGAAAGTCCGAAAGGGATACCGGGACCTTGACAATAGGCAAATGAAGGAACACGGGTGGGTTTTAGTCAGTAAAAGTCTGACACTCCGCCCAGAGCGGGAGAAGTCATTTGATGATTTCAAAACCTCAAAAAAAAAAGGCCTTCCGCATCCAGTATAGATTTATTAATTTTAAAAAATTGTCTTTACCAAAGAATTTTATAATATTACAATCATTAGTATTATCTAAAATTATATACAAAGCGAAATAAAAATTATTATAGAAAGGAAGGGCTCATAGGGCGTCAAAAAATTCTAATGATAATACTAATGATTGTAATACTATCTTGAATTCATTTAAGCCTAGTATTTTTTGTTAGGTTTTGATTGGAATTTTATAATTAACAATAGTTAATCAATTTACTTTTTCCGTAACCAATTCACTTCTTTCAATGATTATTCACGCACAATTTTCTGCTGATGGTACAGTCGAAAAAATTTAATTCTGACCCACCATAAGCTTATTTTCTTACAGACATTCAAATACAATTAGGTCGACATTCGCGTAAATATGCATTTCCTTGGTAACGAATTTGTCATCTGCCATCTTTGTTATTTTGACAGTTTCAAACGATTTATCGTCAAAGTGGGTCATGATTCACTTAGCCTGACTGTAAAAGTACTAAAACTAACTAGGTACCGATTCAAAAATAACGAACCTCCCCCAATCTGTTATTATAAAATAAAGAAAGGCCGGAAATTATTTATAGTTCATTAAAAATAATCCTATCCTAAGTAATTTATTTGTTTAAAGTTAGTAAATCCTAAGTAGTTTGTTTGTTTTTTTGTTACACTTTCACGCTAAAACGGCTGAACAGATTTGGATGAAATGTGGCACATGGGTAGACTATGACCTTGAAAAGGACATAATATACTTTTGTCCTGATATACCCACGGGATCGTGACTTATGCGGGTGAAACCGCGGGGCGCAGCTAGTAATATTATAAATGCGAAAGTTGAGTTTGTTTGTTACTTGTTACTTTGTATCAAAGCTCAGAATATTGTTGACCCATCGAAGATATAGAATAAACAGATAAACATAATCATCACGCCTGTATTCCCCGAAGGGTTAAGCAGAGGTGTACGTAAAGTACACCCATGTAGGGGCGTGCCTATTGCCATCAACCGGACACACGGCTGCTACATTACTGGTGGAAAAAACCAATAACACTTGCCCGAACTGGGAATCGAACCCGGGACCTCATGCTCAGCAGTAGCGTTTGCGACTACAACGAGGCAGTGAAATGTTCTCTATTTGCATTCAACCATAATTTTAAGATTTGTTCCCTTCACGTCGAGTCGCCTTGACGTCGAGTCCCACCACGTCGAGTCCTGCCACGTCGAGTCGCCTTGACGTCTACTTGTTCTTCTGTATGATGTTAGAAAAATTCTGCCACGTCAAATGTGACGAAAAGTACAGTCAATGAAACAAATTGTTCAAATCATTATATTTTTATTTATTTTGTATGATCTCTTTGACCATGCATTGGAGTTTCATACATGCACAATATTGTGTGAGCAATAAATTGCTAAATTCGTGAAGGCAATGAAACTCTAATTATCGCGATAACCTACTATTACAATGTTAATATCATAGCTAATCTTTGAATTAGCTTTTGTATACAATTGTGTATTTGCACACATGTTGCTTCATATAGTGAAGCAATAAAATAAATCAGCATTATGCGTTTGCAATTGGTTGAACATTGTAACAATTGTAGATACACCAATAAATAAAAAATAAATTCTAAGAACAGTTTTTCATTACGAAACATTTCATTCAGTTTTAAAACATAAGTCTACATTAATTTCATTGACAATTTATTCAGATAAATTATTCAATCTTTCTAATCTGTAAATTGATTTATTAGCCATATTATTTTGCATAAGTTTAATTGACACTTAAGCAAACATCCTGTTGTGGCAACTTGTCAAGTTAAAGCTCTCTAGTTTAACATTTTTCCATTAGTAAAGATGAAAGAAAAATGCAGAAAGGCCACATTGTTTACTATTTATTTGTTTTTATTATTGTTATTAAAGAGGAGCTCGTGGCTAAGTAATAACAGCCGCTCGGGTCGATCCATTAAGTTTAGCCACGCTTGCCGGGGTTGGTCCGTGGATGGGTGACCATCTTTACATATTGAGACTCCTCCATGCCTCGGAAAGCACGTTAAGCCGTTGGTCCCGGCTGTCATTCGTGGATCTTTGACAGTCGTTACAGGTCGTTAGATGCCCGATAGTCTGACAACCAATATTGCCAAGGGGTATCGTATTACCCAGTTACTGGGTTGTGGAGGTCAGATAGGCAGTCGCTCCATGTAAAATACTGGTATTCAGCTGCATCCGTTTAGACTGGAAGCCGACCCCAACATAGCTGGGAAAAGGCTAGGCACATGATGCTCTACACCTGCCTAAATTTTCGTTCTGAAAAACTTTTCGTTCTGTTTTTAGAAGTGATGACTTTTAATTGGCTGTCAGTCTCACATACAGTTTTATTTTTCTGTTAATTTTAGCTGTAAGTCATCCATAGTAAGTAAATAAATAAATAAATAAATAAAACCCGGTTAAAAACCAACAGTGCGATAACTTTAAAAATGCTTGAATTAGCTAGTTAATCTTCTGCATAATTTACCGTTTTCCCTATAACGTGTAAGTTCGTCGTGCACGCGCCGTACTTACGCCAATTTCACCATAACGGACGCTAATACTTGTCTAGTTGCGCGCGCGCATTCTGTGCCGCAGCGTGCGTCTGATGAGATTGTAGCACATTATAATGGCTTCCATATAATATGCCTGATCGGATTTGTGATTTAGATTATGATGTGAGGTGTGCGTTTATTTTATGAAAGACGAGAATGATGTCTTTATTTTTATGATGTATGATTTGAAAAGAGATATATGGAATTTGCACTACAACAAAACGTATTGAAACGACAAATACGATGTTTTCACAAAAGATTATATAATAGCTAATTGCACTATGATCTCTCTTTGATAACAGGTCTTCAACTAATCGAGTCGAGAGTCGTTGAGCTCCTTAAGCTCTGAGTTGAGCTCCTCGGTTACTGAAAAATGCTTGCACTGACTGGACAGGACCACTCAAATCTGTGGTTCTTTCCTCAAAAGACCATTTTAGACATTAATCTACATGGTCCTCATTATGGCCTGACCAAGATTATGTCTGGACCTTAAA
This sequence comes from Lithophane semibrunnea, assembly GCA_947363905.1. Lineage (NCBI taxonomy): Eukaryota > Metazoa > Arthropoda > Insecta > Lepidoptera > Noctuidae > Lithophane > Lithophane semibrunnea. The sequence continues at coordinate 3,280,539 of OX376203.1, read as the reverse complement.
AGAGCCTGTGACCTCTGAGTTTGTTTCGGCCTTTCTCCTCAGAGTAGTCAGATAGAAAACGCCGACCTCATCTAGCTTATTATTTTTTTAAATCATCATCATCATCTGCTTAGCCTTTTCCCAACTATTGTAGGGTTGGCTTCCAGTCTAACCGGATGCAGCTGAATACCATTTTTTTTTTAATATGGCAATACATGTAAAAGTGATTCCGATATCCTATTTACAGAATAAACGATTTCATTTCATTTCGAATGACCATCAGAAAAACTAATTAAACACACTGTGTTTACATATCCTTGAATGAATAATGATTAATCAAGCTCACATAATCCAATATTGAATTATCTATACATCTATTTAATTATTTTCAATACCTACATTTTTTGGCACATTTTTAGCCATATTTTTTACACCGCAATGGCGCGTGTATGACCAGGGGGCCTACCACCCCGCTTACAGCAGTATTATTTTAATATTACTTCAGTTTAGGAAAGAGATGAAGCTCTTCAAGACATATAGCTCCATTTCTTTCCCCCACGAAGTAAGATTAAAATCTTAGAATAATAACGCAAAATAATACTGCTGTAAGCGGTGGTGGTAGGCTCCCAGATGTATGAACGTAAACGAAGCAAACGTTTTGTAATTTCTGCCTACCCTCATGGGAAGAAGGCGTGAGTTTATGTGTGTGTGAATACAGTATACAAAAAATGCCACATTTCTCTCGTATAAGATTGGCGATAAGCTTTGGTTCAAATTGCCCCATTACCTGACCGCAACACTTCGTCGCTGTGGTGGTAACTGCATCCATTTGACTTTCCTGCATTTCTTGAATGCCTTCCTCTTGAAAATTCTTTGAAATTGGTCTGGTCTAAGCTATGACAAAAAGATAAAAGCTCAGTTTTATAGGTAAGTAGTTATAGCAACTGACGAAGTTATAGAAAATATCGAGAGTGCAGAAAAAATCACCAGGATAAGTTCTAGGGATAAGAAATGACGTATAAATCGGCAGAATGTCATTGCAACAGCTTCCCTATCTTTTTAACCGATTTCTTCAAAAAGGAGGAGGTTCTCAATTCGTCTGGTTTTTTTTTTTTTTGTTTGTGATACGCCATTACTCCGCCAAATATGAATCGATTTTGATGATTCTTTTTTGTTTGGTAGGTCATGCTTCAGAGGGCGGTGGCAAAGCCTAGCAAGCTATTTTCACTTTTAGGTGTTTTTTTTTGGAAGTCGGTTTTTTTTGTAAAATGTTTTTTATTGAGTAGGTACATATCCAGGCACCTTCTACTAAGAATGTCCCCTTATCTGAGACTCTTATGGCAATTCTATGAGTCATTAAACTAATGAAAGAAAGACAGAATGTATCCATTAGGTACTTCCGTAGGCTTATCTGTTTTTTTTTTAATGGTGGGATATCATCCAATGACTTCTCCCGCTCTGGGCGGAGCGGAAGAGCGTGTCAGACTTTTACTGACTAAAACCCACCCGTGTTGCTTCAGTTGCCTGTTGCCAAGGTCCCGGTATCCCTTTCGGAGTTTCCCGCAACCCTGGCAGGACTTCCGAAGGCTTACCTTAACTAACGGTGTTAATTTAATTTCATCTGTGTCTCCCATCTCTAACCATGCATACCTAACGATATCATTCACCAATTTCGAAGTTGCTCAACATTTATGATAAATCGAAGAGAAACTTATAATGTTATGATGGTACCATAATTATCCCATCACCAACGCTGAATGATTTCCGTGAATTATTAATATTAAAGTTATGCAACTGAAGTTATTTATAACGTGATGACCCGTGACTTTTACTGAGTAGAAAACGAAGGTAATTACTGAGCGTAATGGTGAGATGAAGTTCACTTTGTAACCATCGTTAACACTTGTACCTGCCAGTCAATCAATCAACTCAGTCTATCGCTGTACACTGCTGGACAAAGGCCTCCAAGCTGCGCCACAACACCCTGTCCTCCGCCGTCCGCATCCAGACTGGACTTTTTAGGGTGAAGACAGACGAGCGTCATTTTTTGAGTTGTGAGTCGCGTAATTTCTGCCTATATTGCCATACTATTCCCAAAGCCCTTTATGTGGCACCCACAGTAAAAAAGGTGATATTTTCTGGCCAAGATAATTTATTATTATATATATCTGCTCGACGTCCGTATGTCTACAGGGATCCAGCAGAATATCAGCGTCAGGTATATTTGCCTGACACATGCTGAGTTGGACTCCCATTTGGTGCAACGTTGAGACACACACCGCACTTTGTATGTTTCCGTTTTTTTTTAAAGTGTGTCATAGACAATATTGTCATCACCGTGTCTTGTTTTCTTTTATTGCTTTTTTTATATTGTCACGTTGTTGCTATTTATTTATGTAATTAGTTATTATTTAACCGTGCTTTTGTTTGTATGTTTTGCAATGTCTTTGTGTGCACCAAATAAACATTTTATCTATCTATCTAATAAGCTCCAAGCTATCTCGCGACCTGCACGCATCTTCGGGTCGCGAACGCGATGCATAGTTTCACATTTTTGAGCTAAATCAGCAGTTCCAATGGAAATTGTGCAGAAAACAATAGACACACAACACAGACGCCGCCATGAAAGCGAGAATTATGTCAATTACAGTGACGATTCTCACTGACCTACAAAACTTTACAAATAACGATACAAAACACATACTGTCGGTACAAATAACTAGTTATTTAGCTAATGATGTAGTTATTTTGATGTCTGTCTGTATGTTTACCAGCACTAATAGTTTAGTGTTTGTTCATGTGTGATTTTAAAATAATAGATAGTAATTACGTACCATGTATGGTACACACGGCTACACATCAAGCTATACATTTCCAGTATAAGCTAACCCCGCATTTTACGGAAATCCTATACAATGCGAGATCAGCATAAACTGGAAATGTATAGCTTGATGTGTAGCCGTGTGTACCATATATGGTGCATATTCTTTACAGTTGTTAGTTTTCATTGCATTGGTTTTTGAGTTTTGATTTCGTAGCAAGGTTTTCTGAAACTTTTCTTCGTGAAAGAAATAATTAAGACAATTGTCATGTTTGTGCACTAAAACCAACTTTCGTTTTTCGTTACTGCGAGTCGGACTCGCGCACAAAGTGTTCCAGTGTTCCGTACCATTATCTATAAAAACGGCAAAAAATCACGTTTGTTGTATGGGAGCCCCCTTAAATATTTATTTTATTCTGTTTTTTAGTATTTTTTGTTATAGCGGCAACAGAAAAACATCACCTGTGAAAATTTCAACTGTCTAACTATCACGGCTCATGAGATACAGCCTGGTTACAGACGAACAGACAGACAGACAGATAGCGGAGTCTTAGTAATAGAGTCCCGTTTTACCCTTTGGGTACGGAAACCTAAAAAAATGTTGGGAAAACGTGCAAGCAACAGCGAGCAAGCTTGGTGGTTTTCCAACATGTAACATGTCCAAAGAGTCTTTATACTGCTATCTGTTAATTGCTGGTTGATACTATCAATACTGCTGTTTCCCCGTCTTGGTTGTCATGCACATACTATGTCCTGACTGACACAATGCCTTAGGTAACATTAGACAGGTATGCTAAATGCCAGTCTGTAGTGTGTTGCATGTTGCATCACATCACGATAATGAGTGCTGGTCAGTGTTCGACACTCTGAGTCGTTACCGGTAGGTGCTACGTAGGCCTGGTGCCTTTCTCCAGTATATTACAAGACATGTCCTAGGTTTGGTTCGCAGCTTCTGTAAATGTACCCTACATCAGATTTTATCTCGCTCGCACCATACTACTTGCGGCCTGAGTGAGAGCGAGACGGAGTGGGGAGTAATTCGTCAACTCGTCCTACATGCCTACGTTCGTGCCGACGTAGATGGGCCGTAGGCATATAGGACGAGGTCCAAACATAGGACCTAGCATCAATCCTCAACTTTAACATATATAGTTAATTAATTCAGGCGGGACTTTGCGGAAATCCATTATAAAATACAATAGACGCAGATATATTTAGTAACCTATTCCACTTGACTATTCTTCAAGAGTCATAAAAACCCTGTAAGAAATCGACACGTGTTTCACCTCTCAACGAGGCATCTTCAGGATGACGCCAGCGCTCGACTTCCAGCGCTCGGTGTGGTAACACGTCGCGTTCTGGTTTGCAAATGGTCAATCGTCATCCTGAAGATGCCTCGTTGAGAAGTGAAACACGTGTCGATTTCTGGGTTAGGAGAGAATACATTACCCCGGTAGTACATTAATCTATATATACATAACCTGGCTTGGGACAGAATACATTACCCCGGTAGTATATTCCCGTGGGAAAATTTCCGTTATTCCTGTGGGCGAAGCCTCGGGCAAAAACTAAAGGGAATAAGTGATAAGAAGTCATTGTTGGTTGACACGTTTTGCCACAGGAAATAATACATTTCTCACAAAAAAATCGATACACTACCAAGATTTTCTTTCTGGCGACATAATATCAAATTAGCTAGATGGACCCATGACCTTAACAAGTTGGCTGGGACAGACTGGATGCGGAAGGCGGAGGACAGGGCGTTGTGGCGCAGCTTGGGACAGGCCTATGTCCAGCCAGTGGACTGCGATAGGCTGAGTTGACTTAATAACCAAAAGAGGATTAATTCTTTAAAAAAAAAAACAATTTTATGCTTGCAGTTGGGCCTTTTCAGTGGTGTGTAAGAGAGTTCCGAATTTAAATTTTTAACCGACTTCTTCAAAAAGGAGAAGGTTCTCAATTCGTCTGTATGTTTTTTTTCCCCATATTTCGCTTGCGTACTTTTTGAGTTAGCTTCAATAATTAAGTATTTTTCTCACTTAGTCTATGTAAACGATATACCTATTAATTGATCCGTCACTGTTCTTTACATATCAGGTAGTGGTATTCGAATTTGTGTGGGGTAGGTACCACAACTAAAAAGTGAAAAATAAAAACTTAACAAAAAAAAAACACCCTACTTCCAAAAAAGCACTGAAAAAGTGAAAAATAACTTTAATTTCGGAAGTCGGTGGAAAAAAACGAAAATTGAAAAGCAAAGACACCGACTTCTGAAATTAAAGTTATTTTTCACTTATAAGTGTTTTTTTTGGAAGTCGATTTTTTTTTTGTAAATAGTTTTCGTAAGTTTTATTTAGAACGTTTAAGTTCATTAAAAGGTTGTTCTTAAAAAGATTTTTACTTATATTTTTATTTTGCAGAATATGTTGTGTGCCTATTAGTCTGTGGTAAATAATGGTAATTTAAAATTAAAAAACCTGATATAAACATTAAACATGTTCTTGCAGTTTGCATCTTGTTTTACCACGTGTGCTGCGCCCGCGCATTGACCACGAGAGAGTGTTCGATAAGTGGGCGGAGGTAAAAAGTCGCAGGACAACTTTACTTTCATTGCCTTTTATGTACCGCTTGTACGGAAGGGTACATATTTAGATTAGCTATACAGGGTCAAGTGAAATTAACTAGCACAACTTCGCAGATGTGACGGGTATCGGTGTCAACATGAAATTAATTAAATTGATGAATTTTCTGGGGTCATCAACCGCGCAACTTGAAATATCAGTGTAACTATTTGGTTGAGGAATTATGTGATTAGGCATCCTATCGGTTTAAAAGGAGATGTAAAAATATTTTTTAAAACAAGCTTTTAATGAACTAAAAAGGATTTTCCCATGGCCACCTTCCGGCTCCATCATCAGACCCTGAACATCACCTAGTGTCAAAGCACTTGTTAATACATAGCCAATGAGTCCAAATACGATGGTGCTATCTTGTTTGATTTAGGAGTTCCTATGTCCAACTTCCGGCTCCATCATCAGACCAGCTCAATGGTATGATTTTTTCAAAATGTCTCGGTAATTATATAAGTATGCCAAGTTTCAGCTCGATGGGATGCCAGGAAATGCTTGAAAAATTAATGACAATTGGAGTAACCGGAAACACATACGAACAGAGCAAGCTAATATAAAGCTTGTAATAAAAAGAGTATGCTTAGGTGGTCCCGTCATGTTGAGAGGATGAATGAAAGGCGACTAACAAAAAGTATTTAGGTACACACGGCTACACATCAAGCTATACATTTCCAGTATGAGCTGACCTCGCATTGTACGGAAATCCAATACAATGCGAGCTCAGCATAAACTGGAAATGTATAGCTTGATGTGTAGCCGTGTGTACAGACAGTTGTGAGAGGAAACGCCGGGAGGATGAGGGAGGACGCCCTAGAAGGATATTATTATTAATTTATTTATTTCAGATAATTATAATCCATACAATACAATAAATTAATTAAAATTAATATTTAACATATACACATCACAAAAGAACAACTACTTTCGTGAATTTTCACAGCTGCGGAGCTCAGTTGACAGACGTCAGAATTATTCTAGAAGTTTCGATTGATTGATGTATTGCAATAAATCGCAATTGATGTAGTAATATTTCCAATCGCATTTAGTTGGCGATCAATGTGTATCAATCGCGTAAAAATTGTCCCTTTACCAACCTGCATGCATTTTGAACCATTCTGCGACAGATGGAAAAATAACTTTCAACACTAAATAAGTGCGTTAGACATTAAGTAAAAACTAACTTAGCCAGGCTACTTTCCAAGTTAAACCATGCTGTTTATTACCGCTCTGTCAGTTACATGGAAAACTATTTCTATGACTATGTTCGTAAACTAGAGTGTTAAATAGTCAGTTTTCTAATCTAGAACGATCTTTCTAATTTTATATAGTGTGGTTAGAAGACGGCTATGTTTGAGTCCCATGTAATAGGGCGAGCCTGTTGCCATCAACCGGGCACATTGCAAACTCAGGGTTGCTACTGAGAAAGTCCAGATGGTAAATCATTAGCACTTTGGCATTTGTTTTTGCATTTGGTTTTTTTCTGGAAAAAATCTTTATTTTTATGCCAAATACATCTATCGATGTGATTTTCGATCCCCATCCGGAGTTGGATAGAACATTTATCATGTTTGAGTGACTATAAATGATAGGGGCTTTTGGCTAAGAAATAACAACTGCATGGGTCGATCAGTCAGGTTAAACTACGCTTGCCGCGGTTGGTCCGTGGATGGGTGATCACCTTAACATACCAAGACCCCTCCGTGCCTCGGAAAGGACGTTAAGCCGTTAGTCCCGGCTGTCATTTGTAGATCTTTGACAGTTGTTACGGGTCGTCAGAAGCCAAGGGGTATCGTGTTACCCAGTAACTGGGTTGTGGAGGTCAGATAGGCAGTCGCTCCATGTAAAATACTGTTATCCAGCTGCATCCGGTTAGACCGGAAGCCAATCCCAATAAACTTGGGAAAAGGCTAGGCAGATGATGAGTGACTAAATGATTGCAAATGTTAAATGTCTGCCGAATAAATCTTTCACGATGATAGCACTACCTACTAGCACAATATTTCTCATTTCCTAAAGTTTCCTGGGAAAGGAAGAACAGACAAATTGCAGCCTTTATATTCCATCTTTGACAGACCAAAGTCACCCACAACTGGATTTTCCGAGGAAGGTGAAATGAAATGAAATGAAATTGTTTATTCTGTAAATAGGATATTGGAATCACTTTTACACGTCATATTAAAAAGTTGTAAAAATAAGCTAGATGAGGTCGGCGTTTCCTATCTGACTACTCTGAGAAGAAAGGCCGAAACAAACTCAGAGGTCACCGTCTCCTTTAAAGTCCAGACATAATCTTGGTCAGGCCATATGAGGACCATGTAGATTAGAGTCTGAAATGGTCTTTTGAGGAAAGAACCACACAGATTTGAGTGGACCTGTCCAGTCAGTGCAAGCATTTGTCAGTAATAGTGGAGCTCAACTCAGAACTTAAGGAGCTAAACGACTCGACGAACAATACCAAAGAAAGGACATTTGTGTAGGTCGCATAAAGTTCTCAAATTGCCAGACCTTCGCTAAAACTAACAGAACGAAAAATAAATATCCACATAGTCCTCACATTCACAATAAAACAATACTTTACAAGTAATCATCATGTCATTTTTTATATAATATTCAATAATGTCAATTTGTATATAAAACTGGTAGGTCTAAATGTCATTATCAAATTATTTTGAAAATGATGACCGACTTGGAAATCCAATCTAAGATATTCAACTGCCACGCTTTTGACCACAGAACCATTGCGTTCAAACAGTATGCTTAGCTAGAATTTATATGCCATCTATCGCACGAAGCTAACAATTGTAACAAACGAGGCATTGTTATGCGCGTGCGCATATAATGTGTTCACGCTACTGGAAATTATATCCCGTTTACGCGTCTAGCCGCTTGGTGGCGCTAGTTTGTCGAGGGATTTCTTTAGTTTTATTTTTATTCTCTTTACGATATGTTTTCTCCCTTATTTTTACATAATTGGTTTGTTGTTATTTTATAGGCTTATGGCATGTACTGAAAAGAAAAAAATATCTTGTTAAGGGCTGATTTCATCTTTTATCCGTGGAATAAAATTGTCGTCTGACAGTTTTTGTATGGAAAAACTGTCAAAAATTCAAAATTTATTCGCAGGATAAGACTTATACTCGGTATAAAAGTTTGGTGAAATTCGCCCTAAAGCATACAGTTAACGTTTAGTAATTTTACTTATTTCTACCATTCAAGTTAATTAATAACACCATCAAAAACGCAGTGAAGGGACTTAACACCATAAAAAGTAACTCGAACCCCCGATACCAGTTTAGTCGATTCTAATTAAAGTATCCGAAGAAAAAAGTAAAAGTTGTCCGTGAAAGTGTCCACAATTTATGTCATATGGTCAACCTGTTTGAGGATTATTTAATAATTAAATAATTAAAATCATTAACATGGGACAGGCTCGAGGCTAAGAAGGAGCTCGTGGCTAAGTAATAACAGCCGCACGGGTCCAGGTTAAGCTACGCTTGCCGGGGTTGGTCCGTGGATGGGTAACCATCTTTACATACCAAGACTACTCCGTGCCTCGGAAAGCACGTTAAGCCGTTGGTCCCGGCTGTCATTTGTGGATCTTTGACAGTCGTTACGGGTCGTCAGAAGCCCGAAAGTCTGACAACCAGTCTTGCCAAGGGTTATCGTATTATCCAGTTACTTGGTTGTGGAGGTCAGATAGGCAGTCGCATGTAAAATACTGGTATTCAGCTGCATCCGGTTAGACTGGAAACCGACCCCACCTTGGTTGGGAAAAGGCTAGGCAGATGAACATGGAACAGGCTGATAATTATAATTATATTGTAGAGAGTAAAATAAATAATTTTGTAACTTGGAATGCGTACAAGATTGATGATTTTGTGTTTAATTTGTGCGCTTGAGTGATTCGCGTAGAGTAATTTGACGCAGAGATTACAGTTTTTTAGACGTCGTTTTTTTGTAAGTGGGCGTGAATGTTTTTGAATCTTAGCCTAAGCGAATGGGGACTAGTTTTTTATAAATAAATCCCACGGGAATTTAATACCGGGATCTAAAGTATCCCTTGTGCGCAAAGGACACTTTTTCCACCTAGGTCATGGTTTATCCATGTGCTCCAAAATAGCTCGACGGTAACAGACAGACAGAGTTACTTTATCATTTATCATTTTAGTAAGAAGTGTGCCATGTCTAAATCTAACTAATATTATAAACGCGAAAGTTTGTAAGTATGGATGGATGGATGTTGGTTACTCTTTCACATAAAAACTACTGAATGGATTTGGATGAAATTTGGCAAACAGATAGTTAATAATCTGGATTAACACATAGGATACTTTTTATCCCGATATTCCCACGGGATCGAGACTTACGCGGGTAAAACCGCGGGGCGCAGCTAGTAAGGAATATTTATGTACTTCATGTTCCTTTTGTTTCGTAGTACATTATTGTGGAGATTTCCTACTCTATCTAAGTATTAGATCTTCTAAAAAGCCCTGAAAAATCGAATCAAATACAAATAGTAATAAAATCTTCGTATAAACAGTTACCCAAATCGTCTTACTAGTCGTAATCGTAACAGACATTAATGTGAGTGTAATTGATTTTGTGCGTGACTCCTGGCTATTCCAATAATTTCAATATAATTTTACTTTGATTGAATCAATCGACACATTTGCTAATTTACCTACTATAAATAAATAATCAATAAATAATACCTATCATGAGAAAAATAAACAATGTGTGAAAACTCATTTTCATTACACTATGATTTCTCGCGACGCTAGCGCCGCCGTTCGGATGTTAACTCGTGAGCGACTCTTGCGCACATTACTTGTATATATCTTGCTTTCACACGCATACTTGTTTACATCGATTCTATTATTGTATTGTTTAGTTACCGCTTAGTGTTCATGCGTATGACATGCACTATATAATTTAATCTATAAAAATAAAAAACTTTCAAAAAAAGAATGCAGATTCTGACACCGTGCGTTACTCTGTGATTTTGGAGTGTTCGAAATACAAACGAGTGCAGTGATGTGGTTTATGTTAATACTATTGTTTTTAATATGGCTGCTGGAGAACTTCCGGCGGAAACATGCGTCTGTGTCGCACGCATGCGTCAAAATGTTAGTATTTTATTTCTTTTTGGTTAGTTTATGTAATTAGGGCAATTGTTATTGAAGTCATGTGAAATACCTATGGGTTTGTTTTTCCTGAGCACTCAAAGTGTTATAATGATGTTTCATGTTTCGGAGACATTGAAGCATCTTCACGATTATTTTGTTACGGTGTCAGCAGGGCTTAAAGGTAGTAGCATGTTTCATTTGCATGATATACCTAACAAATAGTAAATTTCGAGAGAAGTTAGCATTTTTGATCAAGCGTAGATTTAAAAATCTATATATTCTAGAATGAAAAACACGACGCTTACCACTTGCTATTCATAGTATTCAATAATCAAATGCCTGAACGACAACATTTCTTGTATATTATTCCAAAAATGGTTCGCTTTTAGATTTCTTACTCCATGTATAGCTCCATATATTTCTTATACTAAACGTAAACGTCCATTGCATGAATAATGGCATACGTAGATAAAGAAATAGTAATATTTTAAAGTGATAAAGAAAACCACGCGAGTCACTGCCTAGCCGTTTCCTAGCTATGTTGGGGCCGGTTTCCAGTCTTACCGGATGCAAATGAATAATAGAATCAAATAAAGTCATTAAAAATATCTGAAGCATTCAGTAATCTCACCTCACTAATTTTGAATGTACAGATAACCGCACATCAGTGGGTAACACTTGCAGTACGATCGTCCGTAATTCTACTACATAAAGGCCAACGCAGACCGGGACGCGATGGCAAAGGATTTTGCCGTCAGTCAGCGCACACTAGCCGCTTAGATACCGCGGCATTCCTGCTCCTTGCCATGGCGCGGGCGCCCCGCGGTATATCACAACCAGCGCCGGCGTCCTCGGCATGCCGTTGTCTACCGCAATACGCCGCGGCATCCCGCCGCGGGAGCCCGTGGCGCGTCTTTCAATGCCGCACAACGAAATCCCTTTCGATGCCATGGCATCATTTTAAAGCATTGCAATTTATGTCATATTTCTATATCGATTCGTTTGAATGTCCATTGGTAAAAATTTAAATCCCTTGCCATCCCGTCCCGGTCTGCGTTGGCCTTAGGCTGCGTTTCCACCAGAGATGTGCGATGGAAATGTGTCGTGCGAGGATGTCTAGCTGTGCTGTGAAAATGTGTGGGGGTTTCCACCAAAGCTGTGCGATGAAAATGTGCCTACGAGGATGTGTAGCGGAGCTGTCAAAATTTGCATTAATGTGTGGTGCGAGGATGGATGGACTGGCTGGTACACACGGTTACACATCAAGCTATACATTTCCAGTTTATTCTGATCTCGCATTGTATAGAATTTTCGTACAATGTGAGGTCAGCTTATACTGGAAATGTGTAGCTTGATGTGTAACCGTGTGTACAGTATGCGCAAACCTCGCAACGCATCCTTCTCAACACACATAGCTCGCAACACGTCACTCGCACACATCCCTTGTACACATCCCTCGTACACATCCCTCGCACACATCCCTCGCTTGTTTTGTATGCGAAAAAATCTAGCTCCGCTGAGCCGTTTCCACCAGAGCTGTGCTGACCGAGGCAAGGTAAATAAAGCGATTCTATTGGTTCTTTACAAACACATCCCTCGCTACGCATCCTCGCACATCTCTGGTGGAAACGCAGCCTTAAAGTCGCTGTTAATGTCAAATTGTTATCACCGTCACTATGCGGTTGAATATACTTAGGTATCGATGTATTGAGCTTTTCCAGTTATTGACCTATTTAACTAGGTACCTATACTTTGATTGCCTGAAAGTTATCACCTCTAGAAAAGCTGTGTTAAATCTTAGGTGTGTCATGTATGCGGGAAAGTCCGAAAGGGATACCGGGACCCTTGGCAACAGGCAACTGAAGGAACACGGGTGGGTTTTAGTCAGTAAAAGTCTGACACGCTCTCCCGCTTCGCCTAGAGCGGGAGAAGGCATTTATGATGATATCCCAACCTCAAAAAAAAAAGGTGTGTCATGTAGAATCAAGTCCCAATGTTCTTAGGTCTTGAAATTAAACTAGGATTGACTTTATATTAATTATAATTGTATGCAAAAGAACAACACGGTTCTCTACCGCGCACTCCCGAATATTAGTGTCGTCTATCAACCACTTCGGGCCGCACAAGCGATCGGCACGAAATTAGAGGTGTCCCACTGCTGGGCAAAGGCCTTCCCAAGTTTTTCCAGGAAATCAGATTCCACAAGGTTTTTGTTTTGGAAGTCGTTTTTTTGTATAAAGGTTTTTATTTTTCACTTTTCTGTCGTGCGTGCTACCTACTCCACGCAGCGAAAATAAGATGAAGATTGATGATTTTTTGAAGTGTGTTAAAAAGTTCGAAACAAAACTTGCAATTTGACAAGTTGTCACACCATTGTTCATCAATATCGACAGCTGTCAATTCATCTGACTCGTCCCGTGTAACAACACATTAACATGAAAGTAGGTAGTAAGAACTAAAAACTGGGTTGCTATCGTTTCTAATTCATTGTCTGACTTCAATTGTGTGCTAATCGCGTTCTTCTGAGAACACATGGGTCCGACATGACGTAAGACATCTTGTAGCAAAGTGCAGCTAAGAGTTATGACTTTATTTTATATTGTTAGTAATAATTAATGTACTTCCACGCTTTTCGGAGTAGATTCAAGATGGAGTTTGTCTAAAATAATTAATGGCTTAATAAGTTGTAATTATTTCTGGTACAAAATGAGGCATGTTATGTACTTCATTAGTGTTTCATCACGCCTGTATTCCCCGAAAGGTTATGCTAGAGGTGTACAGTCACGGACTTTAATTGATGAGCCACCTGGTACTGTTCGCATTTTAGCCGTGTAATGCAAATCGGGTTTATTTGGTTCCCGACACGCAAAGTCATATGTCTTCGTATTAGAAGAAGTAAATTAGTATTTCCGATTAAAAGTAATTTATTTGTCATCTTGATATTTCAACTGTCACTGTCTTCAGTTATATTGTTTTCATAATTATCGAGTTAATGAGCTATGATTCAAAGGAGGTCGGTATCAAATAGATTGGATATACTTAACGCAACCTTGTATTTATTTTTATCTTGAGAACTTATTAGTCAACCTCTATGGATATTTCCGATTAAAAGTAATTTATTTGTCATCTTGTTTACGAGCGTGCGATTTTAGTTTGTGGTTAATCGTGTAATCTCGTGAATGTATGAAACTGCAACATTGAAAAGTTTGAAGGTGGCTCATCAATTAAAGTCCGTGACTGTACCTATAGTAGGTACACCTACATTTCGGCGGTGTAGGCCCCTCTCGCCCCTTGGATCTTGCCCCTAATTACCTAAGTGTACCCACTCGCCCCTGATTGTTAGTAGGTTATAAGTACAGTCAGCACTCTAAGTTTTTAATTATTAAAATAAATATTATTTTCTTAAAACTTCAATCAAAATCTAACAAAAAGTACTAGGCTTGCATGAGTTCAAGATAGTATTACAATCATTAGTATTATCCCACTAATAAGATTTGGATGAAAGGCACACAAATATTTTATAAATAACAAAAAAGTACTAAGTAGGCTTGCATAAATTCACGTTTAGTTATACTTGGAGATAAGTACTAAACTAATTAGCAAATAACGCAAAACGCATCCCTTCCACATTATAATACGAACATAGAAAAAGAAAGCATTATATATACGACTCTCTCAACGGGTAACATATTATAACAAACCTTTTGCTTATTGGACCCATGAAAAAGGTTCCTTTTGTTTTAATAGGTAAGCCAGGTAGCAAAAACTATCACAAGTGTCACGAGTTGGTGAGATTACAGATAGAGTTATTAAAGTAATCAAATATAGCGTTATTCATAACGTGTGCATTTTTCTGTCTGACTGTACCTTTTTTGGTTAAATTTCAAAGGAAATGCCGCAAGAGGCGAGTCGGTACATCAAAATAATTATTTAAATATCAATTTTCCACTCGCCCCTTCCTAAGGGGCGAATCGGTACACAAAAATAATAAAAAACGGGGCGAGTGGGACATTTTAATCTAAGGGGCAAGATCCAAGGGGCGAGCGGGGCCTACACCATTTCGCCAGTAACTTATCTCCAACTACTTATCTTTACTCGTGATCTCATATTTGTACTTAGATCTATTATTTTAGTATTGCTGATTACTGTTATCTTTTCGTATACGCGTTCTGTGACAAATAAACATATTTTTCTTTCTTTCTTTGTAGTTATGTTTAAGTTCTATGTAATAGGGGGCGAGTCTATTGCCATCAGACGGCCACAAATCCAGACCGGGCTGTGCTACTGAGAAATAGCAGATGGAAAAGCCCAATAGCTGCACCTTCTGCTTAGCAGATGCGCTTGCGATTGGTGAGTTGAATTCTGAATAAATTATATCAAAACAGTCAATTTAAAGCCCTAGCCTGGAAAGTCCGAAAGTGATACCGGGACCCTTGGCAACAGGCAACTGAAGGAACACGGGTGGGTTTTAGTCAGTAAAAGTTTGACACGCCCTCCCGCTCCGCCCAGAGCGGGAGAAGTCATTTGAGGACTTTCCACACTAAAAAAAAAACCTTACTTCTAATTGCTTAGCACGATCTTCCGTTATGCCGAAAACATTGCAGCATTAATTTTGAAATAAATATTATACAACATACATGTTAATACATATATTTTAACATATATGTTAGGAGATTGAGACAAGGATGTGAGGCGAAAACACGATTACATTCTCGATAAAAAAAAATCCAAAGTTTCCTCTAAACCGAACTATAAACCGCTGGTATTCAAAAAAATACTTCAAATTAGATCATGAAACTTTGCATACTAACTGAACTAACTATAAAGCAGGTCTTATGTTTTTTTATTACCATTATTTTCATCATAAAATGCAATTACCAAAACTATTCGAGGCTTGAGAGCCGCCAGCACCCCAATCTCGCGCTCATTCAGGCCGCGAGTAGTATGCTGCGAGCGAGATGAAATCTGAGGTACGGCCTTTAATTGCGAATATGATTAAACCAAACGGCAGTAACTATAATTTATGATTGCGTGCTATCCAATTAATTCATTCAGAGTAAAAATTCACCACAAAACTCTACTAAGAAAAATAAAACCAAAAAAATATATTATTAACTTATCTATCAATCTGAAACTAGCAAGTTAGCAGCCGTTCTAACAAATAAAAAGTAATCAGCACGCTTTTTGTATGCGTCTGCGCATCGATGTTAATTTAACGTCTCGTTTCTTGGAACATTTGCCAAAGCGTGACTTATTGGCAGACGGAGTCGGGCTATTAGCATATATAAAGTGTATCTTTCTTTATTTGTCTTATTTGGTAAACAAAGATGGCGCACAGAGATTACGATTTTGTCAAAAAATAAATTTCATTTAAAAAATATATTATATATATTTTATTTTATTGTATGTGTTTAGGCACCTGTACCACCGCCGTTGATTAACGAGAAGCAAGTAGACCAAGCAAGGAGGAGCAAAGAGGAGCTCGTGGCTAAGTAGTAATAGCCACACGGGTCGATCCATCAGGTTAAGCTACGCTTGCCAGGGTTGGTCCGTGGAAGGGTGACCATCTTTACGTACGGACGTTAGACTCCTCCATGCCTCGGAAAGCACGTTAAGCCGTTGGTCCCGGCTGTCATTTGTGGATCTTTGACAGTCGTTACGGGTCGTCAAAAGCCCAAAAGTCTGACAACCAGTCTTGCCAAGGGCTATCTTCTTATCCAGTTACTGGGTTGTGGAGGTCAGATAGGCAGTCACTCCATGTAAAATACTGGTATTCAGCTGCATCCGGTTAGACTGGAAGCCGAACCCAACAAAGTTGGGAAAAGGCGAGGCAGATGATGATAATGTTTGTTTACTAAATATGACAATTACGGAGAAATACACTGTAGTCAGATTCACTACATGTTTAAGTGTCTGTCGTGGTTAACTAAGTAATATTGCTTAATTAATCATTGAAGACTGGTTTTAAATGAATTTGAATGTATGAATATTTGTTTAAGATGATGTTGAGAAGTTTTAGCATTCATTATCATTTCGTGTGATACTGAACTGTTTGTAATGACGAGCACGTTCACATCACATGTAGGAATTTGTCGTCTTAAAAATGATGATAAATTAACTTGCCTCCTCCAAATTTTTTTATACAAAACAAAAACAACCAATTTCCAAAAAAAACACTAGTAAATGAAAAATAACTTTAATTTCGGAATTCGGTGTCTTTGGTTTTCAATTTTCGTTTTTTGGCACTGACTTCCGACATTAAAGTAATTTTTCACTTTTTCGTTTTTCTTTATATGAGGAACAGGGTGTAAAGTTCACTCATCCACCATAGAAAAGGGAGGATCCTCCGACCAGACGGGTGTTGTGTCTGGCGGGCAACTGCCCAACGATTGATGTCGGGTTCTTGTATAATTATATCCACTGCACGAATAACTTTAATTGCGCGATGCAGGATTTATGTGACTTCAGGATTTTTGTGTGACGTCAGGTCCTTGATGCGTAGTTCGCATGTGGGGGTGTAGATACCGCCACATTTCCAACATATTCAATAAAAAAATCTTGTATGTTTAACTTTTTCTTATACCTAGCGTTACTGCTGTATATATATATATAGGGCTTTTCCATCAGGAATTGCTCAGTAGCAGCCCGGAGTCTGGGTTTCTACCCGGTTGGCAATAGGCTCGCCCCCTGTTACATGGGAATTAAACATAACGGGCGAAATGTGGGTGAACTAAAGGCACACCAGCCCTGCCTAACCCTCCGGAGATTACAGGCGTCATGTTAATCTGGAAATACTTTATTGGAAAACATCTTTTCCTCTGGGTTCGATACCTGGGTCGAGCAAAGTGTAATTGAGTTTTTCGCAGTAGCAGACCGGAGTTTCGATTTGTGCCTGGTTGGTGGCAATAGCCTCGCCCCCTGTTACATGGGACTTAAACATAACGGGTGAAATGTGGGTGTACTATAGGCACACCTATTCACTATTTTATTTATCA
This sequence comes from Lithophane semibrunnea, assembly GCA_947363905.1. Classification (NCBI taxonomy): domain Eukaryota; kingdom Metazoa; phylum Arthropoda; class Insecta; order Lepidoptera; family Noctuidae; genus Lithophane; species Lithophane semibrunnea. Next base: position 3,262,988 of record OX376203.1, on the reverse strand, counting down.
CTATTTATTTATTATTATTATTTCTTTATTTCACTTTTCACACATATAAATTATATTTTTAAATATTAGAATAAAAAAATATATAAAACATTTAAAAATATAAAAAATAGTAGCCCACCGGTATCGGGAACAGGGTCCAAGCTACCGGCGGTCAGGGCTCCAGAGAGAGGAACCTCCTAACAATGCGAGCCGTGTCCAGGAGTACAGCTTTCTGAATCAAGCCCTTAATCCAGCTGCCCAACGAGAGCCTCCTTAGGTGTTGGTCGAGGCTCTTGGCAATTAAGCCATTGGCTGATACGACTATCGGCACAATGATCGCAGAGTCCACATCCCACATGTCGACAACCTCGTGAGCCAAGTCAAGATACTTGATTTGTTTTTATTATTATTATTTTCTTTATTTCATTTTAAATACACAATCTTTACATTTTTAAATATTTTTATAACAAACAAACAAAAAAAAAAAAAAACATTTAAAAATATAAAAACTAGTAGCCCATCGGCATCAGGTTCAGGATCCAGGCTGCCGGTGGTCAGGGCTCTAGGGAGAGGAACCTCCTCACAATGCGTGCCGTGTCCAGAAGTACTGCTTTCTGAATCAAGCCCTTGACCCAGCCGCGCAATGAGAGCCTCCTGAGATGTTGGTCGAGGCTCTTCGCTATTAGGCCATTGACCGTAACGATTATCGGTACAATGATTGCAGAGTCCACGTCCCACATGTCGACAACCTCGTGTGCTAAGTCGAGATACTTGATTTTTTTATCTTTCTCAGCTTTCACGAGATTCTCGTCATGAGGGACAGAGATATCAACAATCATTGCACGGTGCTCTCGTCGATCTACCACCACAATATCAGGCTTATTGGCTACAATAGTCCTGTCAGTGATGATAGATCGATCCCAGTACAATGTGGCGTGACCATTTTCGAGAACTGGGTCGGGCACATACCTGTAGTATGGTACTTCATACTCTACAAGGTTGTACTGCAAGGCAAGTTGCTGGTGGATAATCCTAGCTACTAGATTGTGTCTGTGCAAGTACTCGCCATTAGCAAGACGAGAACAACCGGAAACAATATGTCGGATTGATTCACCGGGACAGTGGCATGCCCGACAGATGTCAACCGTACCGTCCTTGACAATGTATTTCCGGTAATTATTCGTCATGATGACTTCATCCATAATCGCACAGACAAAACCTTCGGTTTCCCCGAAGAGGTCACCGAATCGTAGCCAGGATACAGACGCCAGAAAGTCTACTTCAGGCCCATGGAGGACCCGGAAAAAGCGTCCGTGTAGCTCCTTGCCTTGCCATACTTCCTTACGATCGTTAGTATCAAGTACTGTAGGTTTGCGCCAGTTCTCTTTCGCCAAGGAGAGCGGGGTAAGGCCCTTGTCCACTGCGACCACATCTCGGTGCATCCCCACGTCAGTTTGAAGGAAATATTCCCGGAGACTGCAAATCTCGCGGTTGTGGAGGGTTTTGGCATTTAAGAAACCTCGTCCCCCACACTTCCGCGGGATGTACAGTCTCATCACTGATGACCGTGGGTGATGCATCCGATTTGCTGTCAGTAGTGTACGGACCTTCCTATCCAGGGCGTCAAGTTCCGTCTGAGTCCATTTGAGTATGCCGAAAGAATACATCAAAACCGGCATGACCCAGCCGTTGAAGGCTCGCACCTTGTTTCCGCCTGATAAAAGACTATTTAACACTTTATTCAGGCGGCCAAAGAAGCGCTCCCTCAACGATTGTTTCATGTCGGTAACATTGATGCCTAATGCTTCCGACATACCCAAATACTTGTACGTTTCGGTTGAGGAGAGGGATCTAAGGTGTATGGAGTCCGAGAGTTGGATACCCACGGATTCCATAATCCCCCCTCGCTTTACATGCATGACTGCACATTTGTCCACACCAAATTCCATTCTGATGGCGCTACTGAATGTTTCTGTTACCTTCAGTAGCTCCATCAGACGCAAATTGTTGGGGGCGAAGAGTTTCAGGTCATCCATGTAAAGGAGGTGAGATATCACCTGACCATCTCTTCTCAACCGATAGCCTAGTCGTGAATCCTCCAGCAGTGTGCTTAGAGGATTCAAGGCTAAGCAAAACCAAAGCGGACTCAAACTATCACCCTGAAATATTCCCCGCTCAATCCTGATCGGTTCATCGTTCCCCCGTATCTGTCGACATCCTGGATAGAGAAGGGCTGTTCTCCATTGCCCCATACACGACACCAAGAAGGTGCGTAGAGTTGCGTCTATTTTGTACAACTCCAACACCCTAATGAGCCATGTATGTGGCACCGAATCATAGGCCTTCTTATAATCTATCCAACATGTCGACAAATCCTTCCGGGATCTACGAACCTGTTGGCTTATGGCCATGTCTATAAGGAGCAGCTCCTTAGTACCGCGGGACCCATTCTTACATCCATTCTGAGACACAGACATAATCGAGTTGCTGTAAATATGTTGTGCAATTTTTGCTCTAAGAATGGATGTAAGAACTTTATAGACCGTCGGTAAACATGTAATTGGTCTATAGTTTTTAGGTTCCGCAGTACTACCCGATTTATGGAGCAGGTGGGTAACTCCTGTCGTAAAGAACAGTGGTAGCGACCCAGTCTCTAGAGATGACTGGAATTGCGAAGCTAAGCAGGCGTGTGATCTTTGTAGCCATTTAATCCAGAAATTGTGCAGTCCGTCCAGTCCTGGAGATTTCCAGTTAGGCAACGGACGGACCGCACGGGCCACATCCAGAGGACTGATGGTAATGGCCTCCATGTCTGGTATTGGATCACACGCCCGCTCAACAACACGCATCCAATCACCTTCAGTGTGACTGACGGGCACCGACCAGATGCTTCGCCAAAAAGCACACATGGTCTCATTATCCGGTGGACGCGCGTCAATCACACCTTGGGTGGGAGTGGGTCGCCCCCATGCTCTATACACCCACCTTTCATCGTTCTGGAACATGCGGTTCTGAGTGTACCGATCCACTCTTCGCCTATACCGACGGATACGGTTTGCCCATGCATAAACTTTCTGCTTCAGGAAGTCGATGCGCTCTGTGACACAGGACTCATATTCTCGAGGACTAATACTAGTTTCCGAGAACGCCCGCCTCACAAAGCGCATCACCCTTGGGCGTGTGTTGCCCTCCCTGAAGCAGATGAGCTTCCCGATGAGTACCCTGGCCTCATTAATACGACGCTCAATCCTGCACTGCCAGGCTGGCGCGGCAGGTTTCGGTCGTACAGCTCGGTCAGTGTTTGGAAATTTGACACGAGCAATACGACATGCCGCAACAGCTGTGCAATACAAGATTGAGTGTGTATCGCAAAGGTTTGCGCTGCCTTCAATAATATTTGGTAACAGTGCATCCAGGGCACACACCAGTGCTCTGTTTCTTTTATTCATCGGCAAACGTGGTAGCCGTGGTCTAAGGTCAGGTGATGTGAACCGATACTCACAGATCGCATCTTCCAGTGCGCTCCTTAATTCCACATTGCATAGGTTATCTGCAGATATAACCCTGGCATCCTCCTCCTCATCATGTTGGTTTTCCCGCAGTGGGGCTTCGACAGGGGCATGCATAACATGCTGGGATAGGGAAGGGTTGCTAACAGAGCTACTCTGCATTTCCGAGCGTAGCCGATCAAGTGTAGCGTTATCCAATCTACGATTGTTTTGAATGACGCGCACCTGATCCGACAATCGTTGGGCCGAGACGTTAGCGGCAGGTTCAAGCACCTGAAACAGAGAGAGCATCCGACCTCGGTACGCCGTAAGGTTAATTCCTCCCTCGGTAGCCCCATAATATGCGCGCATCACATTTTCATTAATGGACTGGGTCCATCGCATGCGCGACACATTTCCACCGGCAGCGGGGACCCTGTTCGGGGCCTGTTGGCCTCGAGGTCCCAAGCCCGCTGGTGGCCGTCCTCTTCCTCGCCGTTGTGGTGGTATTGGTGACGACGGTGGGGAGAAAAACTCGTCGCTCGAGCTCGACGCAGCTGCAGCGGCCGGTGATACGACGCTCACGGTTGCGGCGCGTACCGGCGGCTGCGAGGCGGAGCTGAGCGACGAGTCCGGAGATGGTGGGTGTGCCTGTTGTCGTGCTCTGGCTCTGGTCTGCATTTCACATACTCACATTTTATATAATAGTCTATTACTTTGGATATTTTTATAGTCCGGTTTTGATGGGTTTTTCATATTTATTTGCATGTGGTTTTTTTTTTGTGGTTTTTAATTGTAATGATGGTCTGGACTGTGAAATTATTTCTATTTTTTATGTAAAAAATGTTGAGCGTAAATTTTATTTTGTGGTGACATTGACAGACGCCATAGAGATTACGCCTTATTATTATTATTATTACCTCTGCCTAACTCTTCGGGGAATACAGGCGTGATGCTATCTTATGTAATCCACGATGAAACACTAATCCAATACATAACATGCCTCATTTTGTACCAGAAATAATTACAACTAAGCCATTAATTATTTTAGACAAACTCCAACTTGAATCTAATGTTTTGTCACGTGATGTTCCTTCATATTTTATTTTCTTTTATGAGACCTATTTGAAAATTACCATACTTGAATAGGATATCATATGAATTAAGTACTTTGATACGGAGTGATAAACATCGTTTGAGGAAGTGTTACAGATTAAGAGCTGTTAGGAAACTTGTGATGGTTATACACGTAATGTATACTTGCGCTTGCGCTTCTGGTTTTCTATTTCTACATATTTACTTGTATGTACAAAAGTAGGTATATTTTATTAAATACTTGTGCCATTTACTTTAATCGAGATAGTAAACTTTCTTCGCAGATAATTATTTTGCCATCCTAGTGACAAAGCTTTATTTTTCTTTCTTTTTCTTGTGGCTAGTAACTAACCAGGGGGCCAAGTCCACTAATTTACAAACGTGTCAGTGGTCTCGCAATTACGAGTTTTTGACCGATTTTGTATGGCATATCAGTCAAAAACTGGTCATTCAAAGTAGGTAGGTAATGAAAATATTTACAATTCCTTAGTATATGATATTTATTTTCTCTCTTTCATTATTTATCTTCCTATCAGTTGTTATTTTGTTTTTCTAATTTAATTTTTGTTTTTTTACTTAGTAAAGATACGAGTTCTTTTATCTAAACTATCGTTGTTTATTATCATTTTACACAAGATAATTTTAATTTACCTATTTCCGCAAAACACTTCTTTGATATGTTACAAAACTATTAACTTTAATGGCACCTCCGTTGGTTTTAACCAATGGGCCACTCCGGGTATTTATAAAAGTAGAGCGAGACTATACGAGTTGTATGGTTTGAAAAAATACAGGTTTGATACTCCTTTCCTAGAATATGTCAAAAATTATTCAAAATTATTTAAAAAGGTTAGTGCTTTTGCTAAATCTAAATTTTTAAGCGATACAATTAAAAATTCCAATAATAAAGTAAAAACCACTTGGAAAATTATTAACAATGAAACGGGTAAATCGGTTAAACAAGATAAACAACTTGAGATTATGGTTGACCACAAATAAGTTAATAAAGCAGCTGACGTAGCTGAGGCATTTAATGAGTTTTTTGCCAACATTCCTATAACTACGACTCGCTCCTTAAATTCGTCCCCGTCTAAAGCTGAGAACCTTTTGCACGGTAGTGTGTATAAAAGTAGTCGCTTATTTAGCTTCGAACATGTAACGCCTCGTGATGTAGTTAATGTTTTTAACACACTCAAGTCTAAAAACACTGGTGATTACTGGGGCATCTCCATTAAACTTTTAAGTAATATAATAGACATTGTAGCCCCCTATCTTGCTGTTACTTTTAATAAATGTGTTGATCTAGGAACTTTTCCTGACCTCATGAAGAGTAGTAAAGTCATACCATTATTTAAGTCAGGTAGTAAAAATGACGTTGGCAATTTCAGACCTATTTCTATCCTACCTGCATTTAGCAAAATATTTGAAAAGTTAATTCTCAAGCAGTTACTAAGACATTTTAATTTAAATAGCCTCCTTCATAATGAACAATATGGCTTTACTAAAGGTCGTTCGACTACAGATGCGGGTGTTGCTCTGCTGAAACACATATTTAATGCATGGGAGAACTCGCAAAATGCTATTGGGGTTTTCTGTGATCTCTCCAAAGCCTTTGATTGCGTGCACCATGACACGCTTTTGCGTAAACTTCGTCATTACGGTGTGCAAAACGAAGCTCTGAACGTTATAAATTCTTATTTACAGAATAGGTTCCAATGTGTAGATGTTAATGGTGTGAAATCTTCTGGGCTACCAGTTCAGTTAGGTGTACCTCAAGGCTCCATACTGGGTCCATTCTTGTTCTTAGTGTATATCAATGACTTACCATTCTATTTAAAGGGTGTCTGTGAAGTTGTACTGTTTGCAGATGATACCTCTCTTATTTTTAAAGTAGACAGGAATAGGCAAGATTTTGACGATGTAAACAGTGCACTCTCAATGGTAACGGATTGGTTTACGACAAATAACCTAGTTCTCAATGCCAAGAAAACGAAATGTGTAAAGTTTGCCTTACCGAATGTCAGAAATCTAGGACCCAACATCGTCTTAGATAAAGAAGTGCTTGAAACTGTAAACTCGGCAGTTTTTCTGGGGATAACAGTAGATGCCAAACTTCAGTGGGGCCCACATATATCGAGCGTAGCGGGGAGGCTCAGTTCGGCCGCTTACGCCGTCAGAAAAGTAAGACAATACACTGACGTTGATACTGCTCGGCTAGTCTATTTTAGTTATTTTCATAGCGTTATGTCCTACGGTATTCTGCTATGGGGTACAGCTGCTGATATTCAAAATATATTTGTCCTACAAAAACGAGCTGTTCGAGCAATTTACCAGCTAGGTGCCAGAGTTTCTCTGAGAGACTTTTTTAAAGATATTGGTATTCTCACGGTGGCATCACAATTCATCTTCGCCAACATCTTATATATTAGGCAAAATATACACTTATACACTAAAAACAGTGATATTCACAATGTTAACACTAGGAATAAGGGCAAACTACGAGTTCCCTTTCACCGGCTTCATAAGGTTCATAACTCATTTGTTGGGCTTGGTATAACCTTTTATAACAAGCTACCCTCTCCTTTGCTAGATTTGCCTTATAATGCGTTTAAAGCTAAAGTAAAATGCAACCTTTGTTCAAAGGCTTACTACTCCATTAACGACTACTTAAATGATAAGAGTAGTTGGTTGCTGTGATTAACTCAAGACAATGTTTATGTTCTTTCTCCAGAATTAGCTTACCCACTGACAGGTTATATGAGTTCATATAAATTTTTTATTATATTTATTTGGACTGTACTTATAGTCAATTTTATTTTAATATTGATTTTAATTTAATTTATTGATGACTCATTACAATGTTTTCTATATGAGTTGTATTGCAATATGTAGTTAGCTAGCGACCTCGACAATGGATAATTATTATTTTTGCCTGAGCAACCGGCAGCAGGTTCGTCATGCTCCCTTAGATGTCACTGCTTGCGGTAGCGTCGGAGGTCGGGTTGTCTCCTTCCCTCAAATATGGCGAGGGGGGTAATGGCTGATCTTTGCGTTATGCTCGTGAACGGGTGCTGCTTGTGGTCTGGTCGTCTTGCTGATCTCGGTTTTGTTAATGTTATTTTGTTAATGTTATTAGTAATTCATTTTTATTTATTTACTTCGATGGTCCTAGTTTATCATTTATAACTTCCAGTTGCAGCTATAAATAGCTATATGTAAGCGGGCACGCCCTTTGTGCCTAGAGGCTTTTATTTAGTTAATTTATGTTTATGTTTATATTAACTACTTATTTCTGCTTGAGTAGGTACATATAGTTCTCGTTTTTTTTTTTATATTATTCTTTTTTTTTTTTTTTTTCGGTTGGTATATTGGCGTGTGCTAGCTGACATATGGCTAATTAGATTTATGTTTTATGTTGCGTAATAATGTAAATGATTTTGCAAACTTTTGTATAGAATCAAATTTTTCTAACTGAACAGACAGCTGTGCTGCTGGGGAGTTTGTTGCGCCACTTCTTCTTCCCAGCTAAAGCACTAGGAAGTGGTGAAGGGTGGGCGTTTTGGGGGGACTGTCTTATGTAATTTTGACGTTCGAAAAGTGCTGATTCTCAGCCTAGTTTGAATAAATGACTTTTGATTTTGATTTTTGAACAGGGATGTTGCGGATGCAGATTTTTTACATTCGGGGATGCGGACCTCAAGTTTGATGCGGATGCGGACCTCAAGTTTTTTAAGGGATCGGTCAAGTTACGTTTTTTGCAAATCGCGGCAATTATAATAAAACAACTTACTTACTAATAATGATTTAGTAAATAAATATAAAGCTAACGTATTTTTGAAAAATCTTTAAAGCTCTCGAAATTTTATTTGTTTGATGGATATAAGACGATTTCGTGAAAATGTGACGATTTAGAGATATATTGATGATTGAAATGATTTTATTTTTCATTTTTACATTTTTTATCCGAGATTATTAACTTCAGATTACATTAAAATATTAAATATAATTTAGGTCTCTCTTAATTTAATTGAATTAAAACAGCGCTCACAATTCACCAAACAATTACTACCCTAAACTATTAACCCGCCTACTACATAAACAAAATATAATTGCGTAATTCTCACTCGCATTCTCTCTGTCACCTACGTCACGTCACTTCAAGTGAAAAACACTTTTTCTAAATAAATTTGTCTATGCTCTGTGGCAAAACGATGTTGAATAGTTGCACGTGAACACGAACGCACCAAATTGGTGGCTGCCACAACTTTTGTGTAGAATTTGACATATTTATTGATTTATTAAAAATGATAAACCTCTGGTGTTAGTGTTCGTGATGTCTTTATAATTGATTGGGGATAATAAATTGGGTAATGCTAAGTTTACTGGACACCTATTAATTATTCTACTTGTGTGTTCACTGGCAAAGAATACCAAGTCTTTTTGCGACGTGTTATATTTATAACAACATCTTCGAACAACAACCATCTACCACCTCTTCCACCCCTTCTTCTTCTTCTTATTATACCATCTATGTATGTAACATATGGAATGCAATAAAAAATTTAGTTTTGAGTAACAATCCGTTCGCAAATCATTTTGATTTCAGCTGGGCTGAAGGCCAATTCCCCAAATCCACATTATTCCACAAATCGCCATTTAAAATCCCCATCGGTTTAAAAATAAAATACAAACAACATTATACAATGTGGAGACGACAATACAACAATAAATGAAAACACTGGCAATACTAATGCATAAGAGTATTTTGGAGCAATCAAATAAATTCTAACATCGAAATTAAAAAAGTCATTTTTTCAAACAAACTAAATAGTAGTGATGGGCCCGGGGCCGACTATGGGGTTTGCCGATCTTTGACTAGCTATCGTAACTAAACTTTTGGATATTATTTGATACATTTTACGGAGTTTCATTTTTTGTCGTATTGTGGTCTCCACCTTGTATAAGAATCACGAAGTCTTTATTTCTTACGGAGGTAAGGACTTATTGATCATTTTTATAATCAAACAAATGAAAATAATGGCTAAATTAATAGCTTAATTGTAAAAGATTTCTGTCATGTCTTATTAGTTATTACAGTCTAAATTTTAGGTCAAAAAACTTTACTCTAAACTCTTTGTCAAAAATATATGCACATTTTAGAGGTCGTTTTGACAGATTGTGACTGTGTTAAGACCCGAACGTTTTTAAAAATACGGGCATTGCCCCACAGATTAGCAATTGGTAACTGACAACCTTGAAAATACAGCTGGATGGGAGAGATCGTAGGTTGGTCCCCCAACTTGGTAGAGGAGTGAGGGCCTTTATCCAGCAGTATACTTTAGGATGAGCTCATTGATTGATTGAACGATCGGTCAACCTAACTTAGTAAATTTTAATATGAACACCTTTTGCACCAAATAAAAAATAGTGAACAATAAGCCAGGCTTGTTGTTCTATGTACCAAAAATATTGACAAATGGATTTGTATGTATCATATGGGAACTAATAGGTACGAAAAATATAACCTTTATAAACTTTTTTATCATTACAGAATCATGAGTGTGACAATTGACAATACACGTCTGCCTAACTTCGTGGTCTAGAAGCATGACGGCTAAGCTAAAGACTACATTAAGGAATTTTCCTAACACCTGTATTTCCGCTCTAAAACGCATCTTTGCATAATATAGGTAATCTTTACGTGCTTAAATTCTTACGCCATCATTGCGACACTAGCGCTTCACGATTTTGACAGCTACAATTCTTGTCTATGATTTAAATAGCCATTGTGAAGGCGTGTTGGTGTTATGTGTAAAATAATTATATTGATGTAAAGATCAGTGAATGGCTTCCGGATTAATTATTTTTGTGATGGTACATTTTATGGCCGTAGTCGTAACTACTAGATTTAATGTTTTATTAAATTAACGTGGGATATTTGTGGTAGCCGTTTGTGTAAAATGGTTGTAATCATGTTGCCGGGAAATTTAAGGGAAAGTGAAAATTCATTTGTTGAAAAATAACGTAAGATTCAATAGCAGCTGTAGTAACATTCTCTACTATCAATATTGTATTAGCACCAATTATTATAATCATTTAAAACTGAAACTGAATTTCACAGGACAATTAAGAAGTTTTCTCTTCTCAAGAAAACACGCACTTATAATATGAATAGGATTCATGTTAAATTCAATAACTCAACATAAATTAATGCGCCAACAAATCACAAGTTCAACTCCAATGTAGCGTGTAAACCAGAGAAATTACCATAATTACGCAACGTTACAAGTTTCTAGTAATTTTCACTATTTGCGAGTAAAACCTCATTTGTTTAAGCAGGAAACCGGTTCGGAAACGTGTCATGGTGCGATGTCCGAACAGCTGTCAAAATCAGTGACAATGTAAAGCACGGGCGCTCGTTAATTGCCATCAGCATAGATCATCATCACTTATGTAGGAATGGGAGAAAGAGCGAGGCCGGTGCCCGCGGCGGCAGTCGCTCCACACGCGCAATTCGACATGGTCAACTGTACATAATTACGTGCACCGAGTGTATGTGATCAAAACATAATTGCGCGTATCTGAACGTGACGCGTCACTCGAGAAAAAAAATTAAACGTCAAATTTTCGCGCGCTTTTCGATACCATAGACTAGACACATCATGATTTTATAGGAACGTGTTTCGTGAATGAAAGTGAATTAACATTTTTATTAATCGTATCGTGTTGAAGTGAATGTGAAACTATCTATTGCGTAAGCGTTCTAAAATTCTTCGATGTTTTAGAGATGAATTCTTGTGTTTTGTTTGACTTTACTAATTTAAATTCATTCAAATCGATTAATTTATTTTAATTTGTTCTTCGATATTCACACGTAATTTTGATTATTATAACGATGTTTATATTGGCGTATTCTGTAACACTCATCGATAAACAATATGATGCATAAAGCTTTCTTTCCGTAGGTAACTACAGAGCCTGCAAAAAATATGCGCAAAATGATGATCAGTCAAAATGTAAATCTGAGTTGTGGCCTGTTTCCCAAACAGTATGCATTGTTTTTATTTGTGCAAACAAGCTTTCTTACAGGAATTAATACAACAATAGTTTGATAGCTCAGAAACATGTACATGGTTAGAAAATACGTAGAAAAAGTTGGGAACTCAATCAAAACGTAGCATCTCGAGCGTATGTGCATAGTAATTGTTACCTTTCGTTTCTACGATAATTACTTAATTTGTTGGCCGCGGTTTGCATAATGAGTAGTTACAGTGATATTCTGCAAACAGTGTGACGTCATTTGGGAGAAATTCGAATTTTTTACCGTTGAACATTGTAATTGTAGGTTTAGGTTGCCTCTGCTTAACCCTTCGGGGATTACGGATTACAGGCGCAACATTTTATGTCGAAATTTCTACTGTTGAACGTTATAATAAAACTTCCAAATTGAGCCTAATGCAATTCACTAATAAATATTTAAAGGTATCAAGTAATAGCCATAGCCATAAAATAAATAATTCTGATCTATATTCATTCATTTATATTGATGAGTTTATGTATTCAATCAAAATTCCAATTTTCATTAATACAATTTTTGACATATTTAGCGGTTGGTATTTCAATGTCATTACTAAACAATTTTATGATCAGAATTTTATAAAGTTCTCTTGTGAAGGACTTCCTTACGATGTTTGTATTTTTGTAGACCAGAAAATATTCAATTTAGTGTATTTAATTATTTTTTTGTTCTACAGTAGTTTTTGGACCTACGGTAAAAAAACTGGTCCTTTCATAAAGAAAGAAAAAACAAAGAATAATTATGTATTCTGTACAAACTAAACGCACATTACAAAATAAAAAAGCGCCTGACGTAAATTGACGTAGTTTTAGTAGGCAAGTTTTTAATCACGTCTAAACTTATACGGAGTTACAGAAGATAAATTTTAGTTTAGTCCTGTCAAATTAATTAGCGTTTGTCACTACGCTAATTAATTTGACAGGACTAAACTAAAATTTATCTTCTGTCCTTTTCATAATGAAATAGAAAGAAAAGATGCACTGAACTTAAATCTAGTTTAGTTTGTGAACAACAGAATCGGCATCAATGCCCTGGGTTAGGTTATAGGATACTTTAATCCCAGGGAACGTAGGCGAAGCCGCGTGCAAAAGCTAAACTGCATATAATGCTAAATGATAAATAAAAACGAAATATTATACATAATATCTTCACAACTTCGCCGCACTATATCATATAAGAACTCATAATAATTATATTATTACATTTGCATGCAACATGACAAAGAAAGCGCTTTGCGCTGCAGAGCGAAACGAAGCGCTGTACTGTACATATAATAAAGCGTAAATAAAAATTATAGCGAGCGTATCAATATGTTTTCAGCACGATATTTTGTGAGGAAGCCACTCATAAAGTACTATAATATAATATGGACTTTAGTTTGTAAATGACAAACAAAGACTAAGTTTCAGTATAAAATACTATAAAAGTAGAGTTAAAGAAATCTGGCTCACGGATAGACCATGATCTGGGTTAGGGGCATAGGATAATTTTTAACCCGGTAGTACGTTCCTGTGGGATAATTTCCGGATGTAGCCACGGACAAAAGCTAGTGAGTAATAAAAGCAATAACAAAACAAGCTGCTCATTAGAAAAATAATCAAGAAGATCATAAAAATGTAAACAAACAACATTAAACTCTAAACGCACATAAAACTAACAAACTACAAATAAACACTTCAAAGAAAGTAATCCACCACCATAGACAAATTAAAATCTAGATAGCATACCGCACTAGTGCAGTTCCTACTAATTAATAGATAAAATAATCGTTAGAAATAATTGCTAAAATATGTAGGAAGCGATATTTAACTCGATTCGTGCTGTCATGTACGGATTTGCGGTGACAAGCACTGAATACCTCATGAAGAGTAATTTGTAACTTTTTAAGACATTAATTTGATGCTCATGAAATATAGATGCAAAATGTATTTTAAACCATTTGGTTTTAAACCGTCTTTTTGGTTTAAAACGTTTTAAACCACACTTAGCGGTTTAATAAATAAATAAATAATGGATTAAAATGTTTTTTTTTTTTTTAATATAATGCTTTGAGGCATCACACGAAGTGATCTGGACCATATCTACTCCCTGATATTTTTTTGAAATAATCTCGATTTGTCTATACAAGTTTATATGCATATTTACAAGAAAATATATTGATTTAGATTTAAAACGGTTTATTTACACTCATGATTAATTGATTTAGTTAGTTTGTGGACTTAGTGAAGGTGTTATTATTTCATTTGTATTTATATAGTGTATGATAGTATAGATTCATTTGTATAGTGGTGTAATAACAGTTCTGAATGAAATGAACGTTGTCTATCTTTTGTTAAGGTAGATGCCTAGACTGGCCCCGCCATACATTTTTCAGGGGTTGTAATCTCCGTAAATAAACGGTTTCTGCAGAATAAAAGCAAGTATAATGAGACTTTATAATGTATTATGTTCGCCTATCGCCAAAATTTTATAAAAAAAACAGTATTTCTAGGAGAATTAGACCCAATAAAAAAACGAAAAATCTTTACATGTATGAGGCTAACATTGGTTTAAATGACCATCACCTATTAGATACTTTAACAGAATTTAAAGTAAAAGTAAGCATCCTAAAATTAAATATAATCTGCGCTTAATTAAAAAGGAGAGACCAATACATACAATACAATACACACAATATATAAAATATAATATATGATCGTTATATCATACAATTCATAAATCTTCTCTCCTAAGAATAATTATGTATCAAGTTTAGTCATAACTCTATCTATTCAGTGAAATTAGGTATTTAAATAATCCCGCTTTCATTAACAGGTTTCTACCGTTTAACCTACATAGTGAAGAGTTTATAAATAAACACTCATAAGATTAAGTAATCGATCAAATCGTAAATAGAGATTCACCGTTAATCGTTTCGGCCACAACTCATAATTACGCATACACGTACTCCAAAAAGCGACCTGCTTCGCGAGACGCGGTCGAGTTTACCGATTACGTAACCTAATTGTAACAATAAGATGAGAATACAGAATACGGAAGTGTTACAGAATACGGCCGTGTAACCAAATTAACCCTTGACTCGTAGGTAACAGTGATTTTCTGTGCTCTTACTTTAGTAGTGACAGTTAAATAACGAACAAGAACGATTGTGGGCGATGAACAATGCCTAGGGAACGTTCAGAGGACGGCGACTGTAATGCTATAGCGCGGCTCATTAAGGACTTCTGCAGTTGTTCGGAGAACGGCACGTGGTCGCCGGAGATGACGTCAGAGAAACGGAAAGGGCCACTGCTGAAGAGCGAACTCACGAACATGTCTGCGATGCGACGGAGAATTATATCCATCGCGAAGAGAAAAACGAGAGAAGTCCCCGAGCCGCCAAAACTGACCTACGGCAACACGTTCCAGAAAAGTTCTGAGACTCTCACTTCAAACTTAGTGAACACTACGATCAGTTCTCAAAGCAGCACCCTCAGGCGAAACATCGACAACTTCCTCCTGTCCCGAAGGATGTTCGCTTTAGAGGAGGACATCTACGAGAAACCTATCCAGGTCAAGACCCCCACGTGTGGCGAGAACTGGTCTCTCAGCAAAGCGTGGCGGAACAACAACTCAGATTTCTTTAACCGTTCCCCTACCCTCGATTCTCACCGGCTAATTGAGCGGAACCACACCCAACTCGAACGAATAGACGAGATCCCGCATCGGAAAAAGCGAAATAAGAGAATGAAGGAGCAATTACGGTACGATAGAAATATTAAAAGGCATATACGGATTCGAGTGATGTTGTCTTTACGCATGAGAAGGTATATGAAGAGGAGGATGAAGAAGCCTGGTTTGCAGGCTTCACAGAACGTGAACGTTCCTCCGAGAAGGTTTCCTAGAGGAGCTTCAGTGACGTCTAGTTTTGGGACACGGTCTTACAGGAGTGTCATGACTGATAAGTTAGGGGATGGTGCAGTGCTGTTTGACATCCACGAGGCGAGGAACTCCACCATGGAGCTGTGCCACGACTATGAAGAAGACCTCGATACGCTACAGATTGCGTTACGCGCCGGTAATTTTAGGTAAATACTTTTTACAAGTTTTTAGATGTAAGATTTGAGAGTGAAAGTGTAGGCAGCGGGGATGGCAAGTCATTATTAGTTGCGTAGATCTCTGCTTGCTTAGCTGCTGAGTAATTGTAAACACAGCTGTATTTAATTTAATATTGTCTCTGGTTTTAGTTGTTGAGGCACATACCTCTTTGCTACTATAGCTAATTGACACAAAGTTTAAAAAAGTTAAGCCAGACGGCATCCTAATTTCGTAATACAGTTTTAATCACAACCTGAGAGTTTTTAAGGATATTTCTATGCCATTGCTTTATAGGTTTAAACAACATAGCAAATAACGCAATGACACGTTCATTGCGTTATTTGCTATGTTGTCTGAACTGTCAAAATGAAAGAAAATGCGATCAATTGTCATTTTATGTGTAATAAACAATTACCCCGCCGTTCTATTTGAAATTGATTTACATAGGTATTTTTGCGAATCTTAGAATTCATAAAGTGTAGCACGATATTCTGAGATGAGAATTATAAAACAAACAATTCTTAATTAACGATAAATAATGTTTATTTAAATGCGTACCTAATTTGAAATTGATTGACATAGGTATTTTTGCGAATCTTAGAATTCATAAAGTAGAGCACGATATTTTGAGATGAGAATTATAAAACAAAGAATTCTTAATTAACGATAAATAATAATAAATAATGTTTATTTTATTTCCATACTAGTTATTAAAGTTGCCAGGTATTTTTACAAAATTTTGTCATTTGTGGGAGATGAGACTAAAAACCTAAAATAAGTGTTAATATAAATTTTGGTCTTTAGAGGCATTATAATTTTAGACAAATCTAAAGTATAGACAATTCTCCATTATACCTGGGGGCCTAGTCTACTAGTTTACAAACGTGACAGTGGTCTCACAATGATCAGTTTTTGGCCGATATGCCATACAAAATCTGTCAAAAACTCATCATTGCGAGGCCACTGACACGTTTGTAAATTAGTAGACTTGGCCCCCTGAACAAGCCTTCTTTCTGTCATTTACTTCCCTTTGCACCTGTTTAAAAATAAATACAATTAAACCAAATAAATCAACAACAAAAAATATTAAACTAAATTCCCTATTTGAGGTCATCCGTATCAAAGGTCATAATTTAGAAAACGTGCACTACCTCCGGATATGTGTGTAGCCTACCGTTACGCTATTGTCGTTCAGTCCCCTATATTACTGGGTGACTAATGCTGGTGTTCGTAGTTATTGACAACTATTGTGATAAATATGAAGCGGTCAGCGGTCATGCGAAATTGTTGAACCAAAAATGCAATGGTTTTTATGGCATTTGCTACTTTTGGCCGTAAGGGTCGTTAATAGTTATTTGGGATTAAGCCGGGCCTGTCTCATTTAATCAGAGGATGAAATTGGACGACCATTCTTTATGCTGGGGCTACATTGTCGCGTTATCGCGAACTAAACTTTGCGCGCTCTCTCTCGCACACCGCTCGACGTCTCGCTGAGCAACAGAGAGCGCGCGAAGTATAGTTCACGATAACGCGACAATGTAGCCCCAGCATTACACATCGAGAAGAGTCATCCTTGATTCGGAGAAAAAATAAAACCGATGTTGCCACATGTGCAAATGTGAAAATGCCATAACAACACTAGTCAGAATTCTGAAAGTCAGACAGCTGCAGGCCTGCAGGCATTACCCTAAAAAATCTGTAAGTATTGCACAACAATTGTGATTTTGTAAGGGTTAAATAAGCTTTGGTTTTGGAACAGCTGAGGTTGTCCGTCTAGGTAAATAGTAGTAAATACCCAGAGCCGACAGCATCCGCTTCTGCAGGTACAATTTTATGTTGTGCATAAAGCATTAATTTATTTACAGGATACGTTTGCATTAATAATATTCCGCTAAGCTACATGATATAAAAATCGAAGACATGTGACATCTACCAACCCGTACTATACCGTATAAAAAATGTCCACTCCCTCTCGAAGAGAAATCAAAAATCAAAATCAAAATATTTTATTTCACATAAGCCTACATGGGCACTTATGAAACGTCAGAAGCTAGGTGCACGGTTCCAATTGGTCGTTTCCTATGGAGAAGAGCCGGCAAGAAACTCCATGGTTACTCTTTTAAAAATCGAGAGGAGCTCTGTCCCAGCAGTGGGAACATAGGCTGATTATTCTTATGCTAAGCTAAAATGACATGAATTCCAATTGCAATACAAAATATTTCGAACAGCTGGTAGTACATTACATTAAATGGTTGAAGTGTTTGCATCTGTTGGTGTAACATTTTTAGGGTTACGTATTAAAATACCTAAGTTTATTCTAACTATTTTCAAGATAACTACGGTCAAAAGACCTACCGTTTAAAATAACTAAGATCGTTTCACCGATTTTTGTAATAACTAATGAACGAAATCCATAAAGGAGAATTCATCTACGGTTTATTCGACTACAATTAATTCACCTAAGGTTGGTTAAACTAACGGACGATTCACCTACTGTTGATTTGTCTGTGGTTTATTTTTATTTGCCAAATGATTTATTGCGAGTGAAGCGAGCGTGACAGAAACGAATCGCTGCAAAACCGACTCCACGTAGTCTTGTCTGCCCTAGCCCTAGAGTGTTATTTAAAATCGCGTAGGCGCGGAGGGGCGAGGTGGCCCGCGAGCTGAGAAGCAGGTGGTTTTAACGCTCGCCGCCGCGGCTGAGGCGAGTGTTAAACACATCTGCGACGATAAGCTCGCATGGGACCGCCAGAGCCCCGCAGCGCCGGAGCCGTGACAGAAACCATGCCTGCTGCATGTTGCATGCTTGCAATACAAGCCAATACAATGCTTAGTATTAATAAACTGTAGGCCAGTGATTGACATTGTAACTACCCACCACTTTAGAAATCAATCCAGCGCTCAGTATTAATAAACTGTAGGCGAGTCGTCCATTAGGTATTTCATACGTAGTTGAAATATCCAATATCTTAAAAAATCATTAGATTAATCGTTCAGTAGTGCGATTAATTTTAGTTGAATCAACATTAAGTAAGTTAAACAGTAGTTGAGTCGACCAATATGTGTTATGAACTTATGAGAATCAACCGTAGTTATCTTGAAAATAGTTAGAATAAACTTAGGTATTATGATACGTAACCCATTTTTAGACAGTAAAAGATTACGTAAACACATAGAAACAACTGGAACTGAATTAATTTTAATGAATGAGAAGTGATACGGTCGTTTATTAAGAGAATGTTCTACGAAAAATTTACTATTTTGATAGTTTAATTGCGGTAACTTTGTGAACCAAAGCTTGGTTTATGTACTTTGTTTTTTATTTCTTCTTATTTTCTTGTAGGTATAAGTTAACTGGCCTACAAAAGTAAATCCTACACAGATCTGCCTAGCGTTTGCCCAGCTTGTTGGGGTTGGAGGAGAAGCTGAATACCAGTATTTTACATGTAGCGACTGCCTATCAGCCCTCCACAACCCAGTAACTATCCGAAACTAACTCCCCGAAAAGAAGCCCGAAAGTCTGACTGTTAATGATCCACAAATAACAGCCGAGACCAACGGCTTAGCGTGCTTTCCGAGGTACGGAGGAGTCTCGGTATATAATATAATAATAAATAAAAGTTTATTCTGGTAAAAAGGTAAACACTAAATACAAATTTGCTTAAATCTACGAAAAATCAAACAGTTTTATGTGCCTGAACTAGGTCATCCAGTGTTTTAGGCGAGGCAAGGCATAGTATTTCTAAATAATCACATACTTAAATATAAAAATCTAGTCATCTAATACTCGTAGGTATGTAAAAAGGTGTAAATACACAAAAAATAAATATAAAATCTTAATTCTTACAAAACCTAACTTAGCTAAACTTAATTAGTACAAACACAATTTTTATTTAAGTACAACTAATAATTTCTCTGTATCTTCATAGGACATACTTTAAAGAGCTTCTTTGAGAGTTCTTTTACAATTATTATAATTAAGTGAATAAATTTTGTATAAAGATGGTCACCCATACACGGACCAACCCCGGCAAGCGTAGCTTAACCTCATGGATCGACCCGTGCGGCTGTTATTACTTAGCCACGAGCTCCTCCTCCTACTTCTACTCCTAAATCCTACATAGTATCATGTGGTATTATTAATCCTTCAGTGTACATACATTGCAATGTCACTGACACTCGGTTTGTTCAACTTATAAATATTTCTCTTTTGTCGGTAGAATGCGGTTTCTAGTCATTTTATATTGTTTGTTATTGTTACACGTTAGTGTTTAAATTCTTTTGTTGATTACGAAAATAAATGCCTCGTTGATCTAGTGGTGGCAACCGCTACTGCTGGGCATGAGGTCCTGGGTTCAACTCCCAGGTCGGGCAAAGAGTTATTAGGTTTTTGTTTCAGGAATTTCTCATTAGTAGCAATAAGTTCGTCCCCATGGGACTTAAACTGGCCAAATGTGGATATACCTACTATAGATTAGTTCACTTCTTTTTTTTTGACGGTGGGAAATCATCAAATGACTTCTCCCGCTCTGGGCGGAGCAGAAGGGCGTGTCAGACATTTACTGACTAAAACCCACCCGTGTTCCTTCAGTTGCCTGTTGCCAAGGTCCCGGTATCCCTGTCGGACTTTCCCGCAGCCCTGGCAGGCAGTTAGTTCACTTCTGACTTACCGTTCAGGAAATTCAGGAATGATTTTATGTTATGTTATGTAATTTTGGCTACTGAAATGAAAACAAAAATAAAAACGAATGAATGTGCAATGTCTCATGAATGTTCCATCATAAAATTCATCCAAATTATAAATGATCTAAAATGTACGCTTGGTCGACTCTTTACGTGACCAGAGGCTGGCCTATTTTTTGGCCAAAGAATCAGCATTGCCATACAACGTGGCAATGCTGCCAGCCTTTTGGGCACTTTTCCTGTTGACAGCGATGCAGACGAATTTTTTGATGCCCTTTGATAATTTTCCCTTGTACATAATTATTATTATAGATAGGTATTATAAGTCTTTAAGTTAAATAAATGTATGACAATGAAAACTGCAATAGTATTGTGTTCTTAGAAAAAACTACTGATTAGATATATTTCGTACATGACGGTGTAAAAAATTGCAATTTGACTTTTTCAAATCATGATACCATTATTAACGATATATAAAATTACCAACTGCAACTGACGCTAGGAGATCATTTCGCAGAATGATGAAGCACTATTTTCTCCTATGTTTTTATTTTTGACGTACTTCAAAAAGATTTCATTTCGATTTGATTTGTATTTTTTTTTATTCGGTTTTGAATTTTCAATTGTTTTCTTTTTGTCACCTCATCTAATTTTAAATCGTGAAAGTATGAACAGCTTTGGATATCCTCCCGTTTCTATCTTGCAGTGGTGGCCCAGTGGTAACGGCTGCGATTTAAGAGTTGTAGGTAGGTCGCGGGTTCGAACCTTGATAGGCGCTTTACTTTGTGTAAATTATTCATCACCACTGCTCTGAAAACGGTACAGGCAAACAAAACAAATGTGTAAATTCGAAGACATGTGACATCCACCAACCCGCTCTGGGCCCGCGTGGTGGATTACGGCCCACTCTCTCTCACAGAGAGGAGGCCTGTGACCCAGCCGTGGGAACAATATAGGCTGAATATGATTATGAAGCTATCTCTATCTTAGTATACCTACATTTATTATTTAAACATAATATATAACAAAACATTTTTGTGTCTGACTATGTGATTGCATGCAGCTGAGATGAGAATGTTAAGAGGGATGTGTGGTGTTACACGAATGGATAGAATAAGAAATGAGTACATAAGAGGAAGTCTGAAAGTGGCACCGGTGACTGAAAAATTGTGCGGAAATCGGTTGTCATGGTATGGGCACGTGATGCGAAGGAATGAGCAAAATGTTGTGAGGAAAGTTTTGGGTATGAATGTCGATGGCTATAAGAGTAGGGGAAGACCAAAGAAACGATGGATGGACTGTGTAAAAGATGATATGACTAGAAAGGGGGTGACTACCGAGATGACGGCTAATAGAGAAGTATGGAAGAAAGGGACATGTTGCGCCGACCCCAAATAAATTGGGATAAGGGCAGGAGAATGATGACTATGTGACCGCTTATCTCTTCTAAACAACACAATGGATTTCGATGCGGTTTTCACCATCATTTAGAGAATTTATTCCGAAAGGTTTATGTGTACACACGGCTACACATCAACCTAAAAAAATCCAGTTTATGCTGATCTTGCATTGTATAGGATTTCCGTACAATGCGAGGTCAGCATATACTGGAAATTTTTGCTTGTAGCCGTGTGTACGATCAATTAATATTTAACTTAGATATAGCACATAGTTGTTTTGACATGTCGCCACATCTGTAGTCTGTAGATTACACCCGTGTGAAGCAAGTGCGAGCATTCGTTCGTTAATATAACAATCATTGTTACTGACTACCAAAATAACCTATTTGTAAAATATGGATTTAACTTTCCAAGGTCGTTTGTGAAATGGTTACTTAAGGCTTTACTAGAAAAATAACTTGATTTCAAATTAATGTTATGGTATGATTATGATTTGATTCGATTATTTTGCCACACCGTTCCATCAAGCCTCCATCTTTTAGGGCCGGCGCACATCTGGTAAGGCGCAGCGCGGCGCGGTTGTCACTGTTAAACAAACATCAACGTTGCCAGCCTAAAAATAAAGTTGAGAATAGATAACCTGAGACGCGTGCCTCTTGCCGCTTACGGCGCGCTCTCGAGCTGATGGAAGTTTATTTATTATCAACTTTATTTCAAGTGACACAAGGTCGATATTTGTTTTGCAGTGACGAATGCGCTGCGCTGCGCCTTGCCAAATGTGCGCCGGCCCCTATTCGTACTCTGTCATGTTTGGTAATGCCTGTAATTGAAGAATTTACTATCGGTGATGTAATTTTCTAATACCTATATTTTAACCTCTAATAACACATTCAATTTCGATTAAACGGGTATCATATTATACCCAATTACTGGGTCGTGGAGGTCAGACAGGCAGTCGTTCCATGTAAAATACTGGTATTCAGCTGCATCCGGTTAGACTGGAAGCCGACCCCAACATAGTTCGAATGCCTGTAAATACAACACTAGTGTTGTTTTTTGTATACCTAATAGCATGATGGTAGGCTCGCCTCCCTATTACATGGGACTTGAACGTAACTGGCGAAATTTGGGTGTACACACGGCTACACATCAAGCTATACATTTCCAGTTTATGCTGATCTCGCATTGTATAGGATTTCCGTACAATGCGAGGTCAGCTTATACTGGAAATGTATAGCTTGATGTGTAGCCGTGCGTACTATAAACTGTACACCTCTGTCTAACCTTTGGGGGATTACAGCCGTGATGTTCTTAACAATGTAATAACATAATTTATGTGAAAAAATGGAAGACTAATACGTCTTCCATTTTTTGGAAGTTTGCAGGCTGCAGGTTCCATCATGCCTAGCCTTTTTCCAACTATGTTGTAACTATGTTGGGGTCGGCTTCCAGTCTAACCGGATGCAGCTGAATGCCAGTATTTTACGTGGAGCGACTGTCTATCTGACCTCCACAACCCAGTAACTGGGTAATACGATACCCCTTGGTAAGACTGATTCAGTCTTTCGGGCTTTTGACGACCCGTAACGATTGTCAAAGATCCACAAATGACAGCCGGGACCAACGGCTTAACGTGCTTTCCGAGGCACGGAGGAGTCTCGGTATGTAAAGATGGTCACCCATCCACGGACCAACCCCGGCAAGCGTAGCTTAACCTGATGGATCGACCCGTGCGGCTGTTATTGTGGCGGTATCTACATCGCCACATGCGAACTACGCATCAAAGACCTGACGTCACACAAAAATCCTGACGTCACATAAATCCTGCATCGCGCAATTAGAGTTTACCGTGCAGTGGACATATATACAAAACCCAATATCAATCATTGGGCAGTTGCCCGCACAGAGTACTTTTACTATATGGGTTGCCCGCCAGACACAACACCCGTCTGGTCGGAGGATCCTCCCTTTTCTATGGTGGATGAGTGAACTTTACACCCTGTTCCTCATACTCCTAAATTATTACGTAGCCACGAGCTCCTCTGCAGGCGGCAGGCGGCAGGTTTATTGTAGCTAAATTGTGTCCTTTTCCAACTGCTTAAACAATCATTTAAATACGTATAATTATCAAAAACTTAATTAAAAGTTGCTGAATAGCCCGACTTCTGGTATTAACTTGTTCGTTAAATAAAACAATTCGATTTATGACATAGGAGGAATTCTACAAATTCAAAGGTCAGATGGTTAATAATTATAATTATATATATAAATATATTATTATATTATATGATCTAGTTCTCAATTTATAGAAATAACTTAATATTATAAAAGCGAAAGTGAGTCTGTTACGCTTTCACGTTAAAACGGATGAACGGATTTGGATGGAATTTGGCACAGACCATGACCTGGAATAGGACATAGGATACTTTTTATCCCGATATTCCCACGGGATCGAGACTTACGCGGGTGAAACAACGGGGCATTACTAGTCTTCGATAAATTTAAAATTAATTGATTTTTAAATGTCAATGTTAATCCGTTGTCACTCTTTGAATAATGATTTCTTAATTTATTTTAAAATCCGTGAATAACATAACTTATAGTAAATCATTTTGTAAATTATCTGTTCATAATTGAGAAAATAATCATAGGTTGTAAATATTTATGATTTTTCTAATGAAGGCAGAATTAATCTAATTATCAGCCTTATTAAAACAGCGCCCTCTGTTATGAAGTAGAGGAAACTAGATCAGAATCGCATCGAAGAGTAACTACTTCGTGTCTAGAGGCGCTCGACTCGTGCTCACTACAGCGTATCGATTAAGTAGTTCAACTATCGCTTACTAGATGGCGTTGCTGTAGGAGTAAGCGCGTTTATGTCTTTTGTTCAGCGTAGTTTCTTAACTAAATTAAATTAAGATCCCAATTTAATTTGAATAAAGAACGTTACATTATTAATTCGGTCATTTGTGAGTAGGAGAATAGGGAATATGCATGTGATTCAAATATGGGTCAAATATTTTTTTTTATAAACTATATTACTTCAGAATTATGCCTCCATCAATATGTTTGAATAAAATTTCTTTTTGAGCGAGAAATTATTTTTTTTAAAGTCCCAAATAACTGTGGGTAATTCAAATACTTGAAAAGCTAAGAGCGGATGTGACGTAACAATCCGGGATAACAATCAAAATGTCAATGTCAAGTCAATCAACAAGTGTCAAGTCATTGTCAAACGCTCCTACAAAAAGGAGTGTTTGACGTTGACTTGACAGTTGCTTGTTTGTTTTCACGGACTGTGACGTCCCCACACCAAGCGCGCCAAATGGAAGGCGTTTAAATAGCCAGGACCGGTTGGATATTTAAAAAAAATAATTAAGTACTTTAAATTGCTTTTTTACCGTCGAATTTTTTAAAACTATTATTTGACGATAGAAAAGTCGGTAGGTTTAGCAATAGTCTTGTTGCTTTTTTAACAAGCTTTTATTAGCTTCAGTTGTTTACTTATTATAACATAACCTACTTTATTTAATTATTATATTTAAACTTCTGGTATACAATAACATACAAAGGCGAACTTAATTTCGTGTCTTTTTGTCATCTTACTAAACTATCAAGAATCCATAAGCTTTTCTCTGTTATTCAGGAGCGGTCGTCTAGCTGTCGAGGGCTGGTGGTGCGGGCGCGCCATGCCGGCGGCGGGCACGCGCGCCAACAATGGCGCCTTAGCGCTGCACTACGCAGCCGCACGAGGCTGCCTCGATTGCGTGCGTCTGCTGACTAACACCACGCCTGATGTGTCGTGAGTACCTTAATAATGTGGCCCTAGTGAAAAGGGGTATAAGTCCGATTTTGTGGAAAATGAGTTAAGTATACAGAAGTGATCAGAAAAAAATGCTCTATCGTTTGGTGTAAACGGATCTAAGCTATGTCTTAAAATAAAGAAGTTACCTTGTGTAAAAGGGACCAACTGACACCAAAAAAAAACTACAAAAGGTATTTTCAAGTACTTTTGTATTCTTTTAAACGAAAAAATAAAAATATATTTTGTGTTTTTTAATCTAAATTAACATACATTTCCCACGTTTTAATTTGGTTGGTGTTTATCAATACAACAACACCTGGTTCTTAAAAATGGTTTGAGTAATGTGATATTATTAGACTTATATCCGTTTTCACCAAAATAAAGGGAAAAAATCAAAGTAACTCTTTTGAGATTAGTATCAACATAATCATTCCAAATGCGTATCCGTTTTCACTTGTGTGAATTAATATTCAACATATGGGAGAAGGGGTAATTTAACTTATTTAATACCCTCAAGGAATTCATTTTGTGGTTAGTATAAGTCACTATCTTAAAAACTAATAACTTTACATAAAAAATAACTCAATAATAATAAAGAGTATAAATTGTTCACCTATAAAAAACATCACATGTATTTCAATTGGTTTAAATGTCACACGAGGTCAAACACGCAATTTGAAGCGCACGGAGTGTTTTTTGCGTCTCCGGTAAAGTTGCATTTTTGGACTTAGATCCCTTTTCACTAGGGCTACAGTATGAGCTCTGGTTTTTTTGATGTTATAATAGGTAATACGGGCTGATATCCGCAACTCCACGTCAAAACGCGTATTTTGCGTACGGGTGGAAAATCGCTTCTTCGATCCATCCCAGCTCTTCAAAGAAGGCCAGTAATGGCTTGGTGTTCCTGACAATCTCGTGTAGGGTACCTAGGTTATCTAAGTACGTTGTCCTGTATGTGGCAACCATCGGGCAGCTTAGCAGCACATGACCTGCTGTCTCGTCGTCCTCCAGCGGGACTAAAACGGCCACATTAGCAATTGCTCTATAAGCAATTCATTTCCTGAATTTTCAGCTGTCATTAGCAATTCCTCTAATTTGACGCAAAAGCAATTCATAATGTGTGGACCATTTTACGAATCTCCATATAAAACTGTCAAACAGATGAATTATTTCGTAATAATAATATGAATCGCACGCAGTTCATATTATGAATTGTCAGTGTGTGACATTTTATGGTGATCTTTATTTTTAACCGACTTCTTCAAAAAGGAGGAGGTTCTCAATTCGACTGTGCTTTTTTTTTTTTTTTTGTGTATTTTATGCGATTACTCCGCCAATTATGAATCGATTTTGATGATTCTTTTTTTGTTTGGTAGGCCATGCTTTAGAGGTGGTCCCATATAAATTTTATTAACTTTGCTTGCGTAGTTTTTGAGTTAGCTTCAATAATTACGTATTTTTCCCACGTTGCGTATGTAGATGACATTTTAGTTTTCTCCGTCACTGTTATTTACATTGTAGGTATTCGAATTTGTGTGGGGTAGGTACCACAACTAAAAAGTGAAAAATAAAAAAAATTACAAAAAAAAAAAACGACTGGTGGCAAAAAACGAAAATTGAAAAGCGAAGACACCGACTTCCGATATTAGTTATTTTTCACTTTTTTAGTGTTTTTTTCGGAAGTCGGTTGTTTTTTTTTTTGTAAACAAAATTTTAAGTACGAAAATTGGCCTCCTAGTCCTTAAAATAAATTACTCACTAAAATTAAACGTGTTCATACGTAATCAGTATTTCCATTCAATTCAGCACCATTGAAGATCTAATTACCTCCACACCATTTAACATGGTGAAAACTTATACCATTACTCACAAACACCATAAGATTTAATATAGCAATAAGATTGATGTAAGACATAATCTATTAAGGTGGCAATAAAACATGCGCACACGACTCATTAAGCGGTCACACATCATTGCGCGCGCGCAGATCTGCGAGATCAGGCGCAACTGAGCGAGACTTATCGGTATTCGACATGTTAGGAGAATTGACCACAATTTGAGAAAATTGAAGTAAATTACTATGATAATGAAGACGTTTAGTGGTTTCTGTTATTCGGCTTGTACAGTCAACCGCACATCAGTAGTCATGGTCACTAGCACTACGAAAATTGCCCTTAGTGCTACGATATAAAGGCGCTGTCAGTGTTACTTCTGAAGTGCGGTTAGTTTGTAAAAATACGAGAGTTTAGAATTTGGTCCATGACTTGGCTTTGATTTAACAATTATTGTCTAACTTCTGCAATCTTAGAAAAGTAAAAACTAGCTCGTAAAATTGATATTTTCCAACGTTTTTTTCCAAATTGCTTTTCAGTCGGTATCAGTAAAAATGGAAAAAAAAGTACCTTTTAACTTCGTGGGCTACCTTATTACATCCCCCTTAACTAAAATTACTGTACTCTTTCTACGATTAGCCAGACATGGTTCTTGTACTGAACCCCGTTTTCTACCAACTAATCAGCTCATGTAAGGATTTTTTGTTAGCTGGTGTTTGTCCGTAACTGCCCAGACACGGGAGCTAACGGTGCGAACTACTGTTACTGATCGTTCTCGGTGCGTACGCGCAGCTTTGTTTTGTACAAGATGCAATCTGTTTTGTGTTGGCTAGGTCATGTATAATGATGGGTATATTTAGTAGAGCGGACGATGGAAAAGGTATATAGTTGATGATTTTATAATAAACTAGCTGGTGCCTGCAACGTCTTCTGAGATTCAGGATAAAAAGTAGCCTATGTCCTTCTCCAAGTCTAGGTCTACCCACGTGCCAAATTTCATCCAAATCCGTTCAGCCGTTTTTGCGTGAAAGCGTAACAAACTTAATTTAATATTTATAATATTCTAGTTGTGGTGGTGCTAGTGGCTACACAATATACTAAAATGTTTAAAAATTGCATATTTGATACCGTAGCTCATTTTTCGGAATCTAGTGAAAATGGTCATTTTTACATAACTTACTTTTATACAAAATTAACTTCATAATCTTGAAATTGTATGACATTGATTTGTAAGCACTATAAAATGGTCCATAATCATCATCTACGTAGCCTTTTCTCAACTATGTTGGGGTCGGCTTCCAGTCTAACCGGATGCAGCTGAATACCAGTATTTTACATGGAGCGACTGCCTATCGGACCTCCACAACCCTGTAACTGGGTAATACGATACCCCTTGGTAAGACTGGTTGTCAGACTTTCGAGCTTCTGACGACCCGTAACGACTGGTCGTAAAATGGTCCATAAGAGAGTGTTTATTTCATAAAGCTAGCTCCAATATTTTGGAAGTTATTGAGGTTTTTGTTACCGACCCGCTTTCTTTGCGGCCCAGTGTAGTTAGGACAAGGCGTTTCCACTCATATCTGCCTTTGTAATACCTTTTATTTATCTTTTACTAGCTTCCGCCTGCGGCTTCACCCGCGTGGTATGTCGATAAAAAGCAGCTTGTTTGTTCTTACGTGTTATCAGTGGCCGGTATTAGCAGTGAGGCGTATTTATCGTAACAGATGAAATCACAGATATTAAAAAATAGCAGATAGCAATTGCTCCGAACGATAAAAAATATCTGTTACTTAAAATCACAGATCCTCAAGACTGTTACCGCGGCTGTTACTGTTCAAACTTCGGATACGATTTTTGACTTTAACGGAAAGAAATAAAGAAGATATTCAATTGAGTTAAATACGTATTTATCATACATACAAAAATAACAGGCTGTTATTTTATAACAGATAGATACGATTTTCGACTTTAAACCAAAGGAAATAAAGAATATATTCGATTGAGATACGTATTTATCGTCCGTACAAAAATCACAGGCTGTGATTTAATAACAGATATTTGGATTTGTTATTTATTTGTCACAGTCACAGTGATCACAGATATCGTGTTTCACCTGTTACAACCCATCTCTAGCCGGTACGATATAGAAAACTCGATGTTTTGTCACGTGAAGTCACGTCACAAAATCGTGCGAGGCAGAGGCTGGTCGCCACATTTACGTTCACGTTGTATCTCAACATGGCGTTTATAATAAAACTATGAATACCTTACAATAGGACCATAAAACTATTTGACTGTTTAATCTAATAGTTTTCACCTAAAAATAAAAGAAAAATCCTAAGCGTACATTCAGTGAGACGGGTAGAGAAAGCGTTACTAGATTAATTGCTGTTATCCGCGATCTGGC
This sequence comes from Lithophane semibrunnea, assembly GCA_947363905.1. Taxonomy (NCBI): domain Eukaryota; kingdom Metazoa; phylum Arthropoda; class Insecta; order Lepidoptera; family Noctuidae; genus Lithophane; species Lithophane semibrunnea. The sequence continues at coordinate 3,233,144 of OX376203.1, read as the reverse complement.
GCGCTCATCTGCGATCTTCACGCCTGCGCCTGCGCAGCCGTCCTGCGACACATTTATGTTGGCAATAAAAATACTTGGTGGTTACAATACACGCTAGGTTTGGCAATGGGGTAGGTAGGTAACGAGGTTTACTACCCCTATTATAAAGTATGGTGTGTTCTAAGAGCCGTAGCAAATGTGGATTTACAGAATTATAATAATTAGAATCAGCAATACAACTCCTTAATTAAGATCATAATTATAAGTGCCAAATGTCATGATTTCATGAAATAGTCATTCAATGCACTTACATGAACTTAGAGAGTTGTATTGCTGATTCTAATGTTTATAATTCTGTAAATCCATATTTGTTACGGCCGCAAATCATATTTAGATCAACATTACTGACCTGCAAATTGCAAAAAACGTAAGAAAATTTGAATTTCGCGGGCTACCTTAGCGTATCCCCCTAAAGCCTCGATATCAATGTTGTTTTAAGTGAAACTAATAAGCAATTGGGTTTTATTCTTGGAACTGCACCTACGTTTCTAATTATAGAAATTATGTTAACGGAAACCGCGGTTTTACACGTTTCTGCGCGTTTTCTACTCTGATTCAGGGTTAGCGTTAGGTTAGGTTAGCGCGTTTGGTGTCTTCACCTTAGATTGTGACAATAAGGACCCTGGTTACTAATAAATCGTACCTTCTGCAGGGTAATTGCGTAACGCACCAGTGGCAATGCCTTGAGGAGCTCGTGCATGGCTAACAGCCGCACGGGTGGATCCATCAGGGGGCCAAGTCTACTAATTTACAAGCGTGTCAGTGGTCTCGCAACGATGAGTTTTTGACAGATTTTGTATGGCATATCGGCCAAAAACTGATCATTGTGAGACCACTGACACGTTTGTAAATTAGTAGACTTGGCCCTTAGTTAACCTATGCTATGACCATCTTTACATACCGAGACTCCCCCATGCCTCGGAAAGCACGTTAATCCGTTGGTCCCGGATATCATTCGTGGATCTTTGACAGTCGTTACGGGTCGTCAGAAGCCCGAAAGTCTGACAACCAGTCTTACCAAGGGGTATCGTATTACCCAGTTACTGGGTTGTAGAGGTCAGATAGGCAGTCGCTCCATGTAAAATACTGGTATTCAGCTGCATCCGGTTAGACTGGAAGCCGATCCCAACATAGTTGGGAAAAGGCTAGGCAGATTGACCAATGTCAATGCCTTCCATCTTGATAGTTCAATAACATTCATTACATTAATAAAGGTGTTGAGCAGGCGAATTTTTTATATATAATTATGAAGCAATGTATCAGCAATTTCGTTTAAATTCTTTCGGATTGGGATAGAAAGTGGTGGGTGTGTAGAATTAGGGTGCTGTTCTGTAGTATCCAAACAGTTTTGGAAATGGATTTTTGTTTTTTTTTAATCATCAACCGAAGTAATCGCTTAAGGTAAAGATTTGGTTCCACCTCCGAATTGACAAAGGTTTTAATTTTTGGTGCCTAAAATAATTGGCGGCCATAACCAAAGTTCTAATTGTGGTCTTATTTTGATAGCTAGCGGATACTTTAATAATAATGTACATAAAAAAATAGACCCTCTAACAGAATAATTTCACAATATGAAATTATTTGCTTCACATTTGAAATACTTATTCTCATTTCACATTACGGCCTTTTACCATTAAGAAACTCGCGATACATATGTATAAGTTAATCTGTCCACCACCAACATAAGCGATAATGTTGCGAGACATATCACAATTACGGGCAATTTGTAGCTCCGTAGCCTGTACCTGGTATCACGGTTCCGTTGAGTAAGCCAAATGCCTCGGAGTTTCCGGAGCGAAGCCCGATTATGAAAGGCCTTTATTAAATGTTTTTTAAAACCTTATTATACGTTTGGTAATAGGGAGGGTGACATTGTTTTGTTATCAGATTTGTTGATCCTCTGGTACTCTGAAGTGTTGGGAAATTTTATTTTATATATATGGACTACTTGCTTGCTTAAGGGCGCACCCAATCACAAATTGCTTAGCATGATCCTCTGTTATGCCGTAAATACTGCAGCATTAATTTTGAAATAAATATATGTTAAAGTTGAGGATTGATGCTAGGTCTTATGTGAGGCGAAAACACGATTAAATTAAATTTTCTCGTTAGAAAAAAATTCCAAAGTTACCTCTGCACAGAATTATAAACCGCTGGTATTAAAAAAATACTTCAAATTAGATCATGAAACTTTGCATGATAACTGAACTAACTATAAAGCAGGTCTTATGTGTGTAATTTTTTTTTAATTACCATTATTTTCACCGTAAAAAGCAATTACCTAAACTTTTCGACGCTTAAGAGCCGCTAGCGCCCCACTCCGTCTCGTTCTCACTCAGGTCGCGAGTAGTATGGTGCGAGCGAGATAAAATCTGAGGTAGGGGGCGCCGTTAAGTAAAAGGAATCGGTGTTAACTTATCATGTTGGTACAGCTCGGCCAAAAAGAGTATGATGCGGTGTCAAATGAAACTAAATATTTTACTTGAGTAATGCAGACCTATATATGCAGTAGGTTTTGAGTCAGTACAAGCAGCGTTTTTAACTAATTGTTTAGATTCTGTTACTCATTTCCCATTTGAAGTGACCTATATGCGGTAGTGGCGCCCTCATTTTTTCCAAACTCTTTTTTGCCAAGCTGTACTAGTTATTTTACAACACACTGTATAACATGTAAACAATTATTTTGTTAACTAACTTGTTATTTGGGTAACATTGAAATATTGTTCATCATCATCATCTGCCTAGCCTTTTCCCAACTATGTAGGGGTCGGCTTCCAGTCTAACCGGATGCAGCTGAATACGAGTATTTTACATGGAGCGAATGCCTATCCGACCTCCACAACCCAGTAACTGGGTAATACGATACCCCTTGGTAAGACTGGTTGTCAGACTTTCGGGCTTCTGAACACCCGTAACGACTGTCGACGAGCCACGAATGACAACCGGGACCAACGCAACGGCTTAACGTGCTTTCCAAGACACGGAGGAGTCTCGGTATGTAATGGTGGTTACCCATCCACGGACTAACCCCGGCAAGCGTAGCTTTACCTGATGGATCGACCTGCGCGGAGGTTATTACTTAGCCACGAGCTCCTATAGTTAATGCTAAAAATTCTTTTAAAAATAAAACTCACACCCCTTATCTCGTAATTCAACTGACGGTAATTTCAATTAAGCCAATGATTTCCTCATATAGTAAATAACGGTTTATTTAAGGAAACCCGTCGGAGTGCAAATAAAAACATAATTGTATACGGCAAAGAAAGCAGCCATTAGTAAGTGGGTCTGTTGCTCTGATAAGGTTGGTAGCATAGTGTGGAGCGGAGAGGGCACGCATTGAGATGACGACAAATCGATATTAGCGACGGCACTCTAAGATTTTCTTAGAAAATGGCACGAAGCCGCCGTTAATTTTTGCGTTGTGGCGCCGCAACGCGGTTATGTGTTTAGGCCCTTAGAGTTTGCTAGTAGCGATTGCGTATTAAGTACGTATACTTATACAGTATGTTAACTAAGAAAGGGCGTTCCCGTTAACACGCAATATACATACATACAAAAAAAAAAAATATAAATAGTGAAATATTCGCAAAACTATTAATGATACGTAAAAGAAACACTCTGTATACGCATACTTGTATTTCTTTTCCGTAGCAATTTAATATTTTTTGAGAATATTTTACTAGGTTATGTTATATTTTTTTTAGCAACTTTTTCTATGGGACAAACCTTGAAATCGCAAAAAAAAAATCAGGTGTTCCCTACATTTTGTCGATTTAAGTGAACACAAATAGGAACGGCAGATTTTTTTACGCAAGTTGTTCAAAATGATGAGTACAATGACCCCTTTTCGGGTTTAGCATAAACACAAAATAATGTTGTATACGATTTACTATTACAGGTTAACGGGAACGCCCTCCGTTAGATAATATACTGTATAATACAACCTATATAGTCATACAGGGAAAGCATTTATCGTCACGCTTGTTCAAGATGGGTTGGCGATTTCAGACTTAATTATGTCCAGGTTTTCCCACGATGTTTTTCATTCACCGATATCAGTAATGTCCCAGATAAGCTCAGAAAGTAAATCAATCAATCTGCCTAGCCTTTTCCCAACTATATTGGGGTCGGCTTCCAGTCTAACCGGATGCAGCTGAATACCAGTATTTTACATGGAGCGACTGCCTATCAGACCTCCACAACCCAGTAACTGGGTAATACGATACCCCTTGGTAAGACTGGTTGTCAGACTTTCGAGCTTCTGACGACCCGTAACGACTGTCAAAGATCAACGAATGACAGCCGGGACTAACGGCATAACGTGCTTCCCGAGGCACGGAGGAGTCTCGATATGTAAAGATTGTCACCCATCCACAGACCAACCCGGGCAAGCGTAGCTTAACCTGACGAATCGACCCGTGCGCTTGTTATTACTTTGCCACGAGCTCAGAAACTTAATATAAATTGAAAAAGTTATATAGAATATGTATAAAACATACAAACAAACGAATTTTGAAAATTCACTTAGGCTTATGTTGAATTTTGTCTCAACCATGTAGTTCTGCAATACAGTTAGTATTGCATGTCGGTTAATTAAAATTAACTAATTATGGAATATCATGTATGCAATATCATTTAACAAAAAAAAGTATCATAATTCTTTTGATTTTCATAAAATTTCTTAACGCTGTCTTAGGGCCGTTTGTTTCAAACGGTTGGTTAATGTAACATACGTCCGTCAAATTTAACGTTCGTTAAATACAAAGCGTTGTGTCAAAGTTATTCCATTATTTCGTGAAACAACGCTTGTTTTTGATTTGACGATAGTTAGCGCCATTTTTGACGTTTACCCGCGCGTAAAGTGGACGTGTTACAACCCGCCCTAAGTTTAAACTGGGTGCCTATGAATTTCATGTCAACATTCTGAAGTCATAATAGCTGAAAGTGATATCAACTCGACGAGTTTCAGCCGCCGGAGCAGGCCGGGTTTCGAGGAGGATACAGCACCATAGACCACATCCACACAGTGCGGCAAATTATACAGAAGTCCGAAGAGTATAATCTGCCCCTATGTCTTGCTTTTGTGGACTATGAGAAGGCTTTTGACTCTATCGAGACCTGGTTTGTTTTGGAGTCTCTGCAGCGATGCCAAGTTGACTGGCGATACATCCAAGTGCTGAGATGCCTTTATGAAAACGCGACAATGACCGTCCAAACTCAGAACCAGCAAACTAAACATATCCCCCTGCATCAGGGTGTAAGGCAAGGGGACGTAATTTCCCCGAAATTGTTCTCTAACGCATTGGAGGATGTGTTTAAGACGCTGAACTGGGAAGGACGCGGCATTAACATCAACGGCGAGTACATCTCACACTTGAGATTTGCAGATGACATCGTCGTAATGGCTGAGTCGCTGCATGACTTGCAACAGATGTTGGACGGCCTAGTTGATTCTTCTGTACGCATTGGTCTCCGGATGAACTTGGACAAAACCCAAGTTATGTTCAACGACCACGTTAGTCCGGGACCGATTGCTGTCAATGGCGGTGCTCTCGAAGTTGTTCGTGAATACGTTTACCTCGGGCAAACTCTGCAGTTTGGTAAAAATAACTTTGAGAAGGAGGCTCTTCTCGTCGCGTATTCCGCAGAGCCTAAAGACTAAAGTCTTCAATCAGTGCGTCCTGCCTGTCATGACTTACGGAGCCGAAACGTGGACACTCACGGTACGGCTGGTCCATAAATTCAAGGTCGCTTAGCGAGCTATGGAACGAGCTATGCTTGGAGTATCTCTGAGAGATAAAATCCGGAATGAGGTAATCCGGCAGAGAACCAAAGTTATCGACATAGCTCACAGAATAAGCAAGCTGAAGTGGCAATGGGCCGGCCATATTAGCCGTAGAACCGATGACCGTTGGGGTAGACATGTTTTTGAGTGGAGACCGCGAATCGGCAAACGTAAGGTAGGACGCCCTCAGGCTAGGTGGAGCGACGATCTTCGCAGGGTGGCTGGTAGCAGCTGGATGAGAGCTGCCGAGAATCGAGCTGTATGGCGTGCAATTGGAGAGGCCTATGTCCAGCAGTGGACTGCTATAGGCTGATGATGATGATGATGATGATGATGATATCAACACTTGCAAAAAAATAAAAGTTTTTTTAAGTGTATTGACAGCACACATAAGATCTGGGTTAAAAACAATTCTAGAACAAAATCGCGCCCGCTTTCGCTTATCGCTTCACTCATCACCAACCTCCTAACCAATAATAAGTAGAGCTCCGTATTACACATTAGTAGTAATTCACTCAGTCGAGTGAGATGCTACTCACCGTGTACTCGTCTCGAGTGCAATGTGCGCGTGAGTTCGTGATTGAACCATTTTCTGAACGGAAATACGTTTTCAAGTGATTTCGTTTGGGATTTAATGTGAACGTGATAACTTTGTGTGGTCGGATTTGATGTATTTGGATTTTGTTTCTTTAACTGGGGTTGGTGGGGGTTGATCTGCTGTGGTCGCACTTATGTATATATTTAACTACTCGACTTTTTCCAATGGGACAAATTAGTGGGAAAATCAATCTGTTTCCTTTCCTCCTTCATCATTCTCTGGTCCATATCCCATGGCTTCGATGGAACATGTCTCTCTTTTCCATACTTTTCTATCGTCATCGCAGTAGTCACCCCTTTCTAGTTATGTTTCATTTGTCTTCTTTCACACTCAATTTCTGGTCACTAGGCACGTGATCTAGCCAAGATTATGTCTGGACTTTAAAAGAGACTGTGACCTCTGTGTTTGTTTCGGCCTTTCTTCTCAGAGTAGTCAGGTAGGAAACGCCGACCTCATCTAGTTTAAAAAAAATATGATTGTCATGTAAAAGTGTTTGTAGTCGCTCCATGTAAAATACTGGTATTCAGCTGCATCCGGTTAGAATGGAAGCCGACCCCAACATAGTTGGGAAAAGGCTACGCAGATTGATTGATGTAAAAGTGTTTGTACAAACCTACGTATAGACAAAATCATTTAGTATTTCTAAGTTGTATAGCTTTGTTACAATTGCCATTGAATTTGGTCATTTATAGGTAAAAGAATCTAAGCATTTATTTGAATTCAACTATTTACAGGCACTTTTGAATTGCCAAAAGAGTCGGGTCAGTCAGAAAGATGAAGCTGGTGGTCCATTCCAAAACGCAGTACGTTTCTATGGAGAAGATGGGCAAGAAACTCCATGGAAACTTTTCGACCTAAGTGCAAATATCAACAACTCGATGTGACCTTGAGATAGGTACCTACTACTGTTTTACTGACAGTGTATTGTCAAATTGATTTTGGGTCAATTTTACAGTTGATTCTGCATATAAATCTGGGTCAGAGTGCATAATGCACATCTATTGTTCATTGTAAAGTATTGTCATCCGTGACCTGACCGACTTGTTCTGGTGTCTTGATTAGTAACATTTATAATATTAGGTTCCCACCTATGAAATCAGCGTTTTGTATGGGGAATTTTAAAGAAGTTGCATTTTTCATACTAACATTTTCTTAATTTATACAACAACCATGAACACTAATGATTTAAAACTTTTCTGCACTAATGTTTAAAAACTAAGATAACGTATTTAAAAAAATAGTGGTAAGTTCTGCCAACAAAATGAGGAGTCAGTTTTAAGGTATTATTTATGTTTAGAAAACTATAAGTAATAAGTTTCTTTTTACTATTGTTAGTTGTCTATGATGGTCATTATTCGATATAATACAAAGCAATTGATGAATATTTTAAATCATAGAAGTGACGAGGTTCTCTATTTGTGAGAAAATCACGCCAAAGTCATAGGTGGGGACCCAATAATTTGATTACTCATGAGAAAATTATTTAAACTCGACTGACAACAAAAAATAACTTATGAGGTAGGTAGGTTAGTACTTAATAAGATGTATAATGATGTGTTGGATCATTTAGCTCCCTTCAAAATGGTTAAGCTGAATGGTGCTGATCCATGCGTCATGTTCGTGAACGGGCACTGTCAGTTGGGACTGGTCATCTTTTAACTGCCATGGCTTATTTTTTTGTTTTTTATTTTTTATTACGAACGCTTATAACATGCTTTCTACATTGTCCTCACATGTATAATTTCAACATGAATGATGTAACATTTTATTTATTTAAAAGAGTGTCAATGGAGTTTCTTGCCCGTTCTTCTCCATAGGTGCCTACTACACTTTTGAATGGGCAACTATCTTCATATTTCTGACTGACCGACTTTTGACAATTCAAAAGTGCCTGTAAATGGTTTAATTAAAATAAATGATTTGAGTTTTAGTTTGAGTATTTAGATCTTATTCTTCCACTGTTTTGTCATTTAAGGCATGTCATTCTCCTCCTTTGTAATTAACACCGCGTTAAATGAGATCCTAACTTTATTTTGTTATAAGAAATTGTGCTTTTCAACTCAAATTCATCCTAAGTTGAATATTCTTCTACTCCTTTTGTTCCTGGCTCATATCTATATCTTGAATTCAATATCTGTGATGTCATTAAAAATATATCTTTAAGCCTAGTGTCCAAGATTTGTGGTGTAGGTACACCTGTTAGTTGTCATCCTACTAAGGGTAAACAAAGATTTATCAATGAATTAAAGACTACTAGCTTCCGCCCGCGGCTTCGCCCGCGTGGTATGTCGATAAAAAGTAGCGTTGTTCTTTCTCATGCGGGCTATAGACTATCTGTGTACCAAATTTCATTTAAATCCGTTCAGTAGTTTTGGTGTGAAAGCGCGACAGACAAGTTACTTTCGCATTTATTATTATTAAAATATTAATTTTCGTTTATTTATTTTCTTTTTTATTTATTTACATTTTTAAATATTTTTATAAAATCATTAAAAAAAAACAATTACAAATATAAAAAATAGAAGCCCACCGGTATCGGGAACAGGGTCCAAGCTACCGGTGGTCAGGGCTCCTGAGAGAGGAATCTCCTAACAATACGCGCCGTGTCCAGGAGTACCGCTTTCTGGATCAAGCCTTTGATCCAGCCGCCTAACGAGAGCCTCTTCAGCTGTTGGCCTCTTCGCATTTATTATTAATAAAATATTATTAAATTTTTTAATTATTATTATTACTAAGGATTTCTAATTTTCTATACACACAAAACAGTTGAAATGAGCTGACATTCCACCTATTGACAGGTCACTTCAGGGCGAGATATATTTTAGTAGCCACATACTCTAAGGTAGCCACGTATCATTTTACGATCACAGATAATGAAAAATATGCTCAAAAGAAACGAATGCATGGTTTCTTAGAAGTCACGCTAGAATAAACATACGATAGATCAGATTGCTACGGTATCTAACTGAATAACTTAACGGCTGTTATTTATGAATTTTAACTTCATGCTTTTTTTCTTTACCACGTGATGCACCCAACATCCGCCATTTTGCTTCGAATTTTCGTCATAAATACTCAAAACGGTGAACGAAAACATCGTGAGGAAACTGTGTCCGAATGTGCTAGAACCAAAAACACATCTAGCAATGCGCACTGGGCCCGCGTGGTGGATGACGGCCCACTACCTCTCAATGAGAGGAGGCCTGTGTCCCAGCAGTGGGAACAATATGGGCTGATTATGCTCATGCTACCCAGTGTAAAAACTGTAGAAGTACCAGGTTTCCGGTTTTCAGCATCTTCATATCGCAGAACCTTCTTATTTTGCTGTGCCCGACATAATTATGATCCATAATATGATCTAATTATAAGTTTACCACCTAAGAATACCTACATGTGGAATGCAATAAAAGTATGCAGTATTGAAATTAAGTTATATTAAAATTAATTAAAAATGCATCATTTTCCGTAGGTCTACTCTGTACGTATGGGAGCATTTTCTTAAGTAACATTGCTTGCTTTTTTTTCCCATTATTGAATGTTTTAACCGTGGCCGGTTGTAACAATTTATATTGTGCATCACATAGATCTACGCTCCTGCTTAGAAAACCATAATAAAAAATAGGTCTTCTTTAAAATACTAACTAGATTAACAATCGAAAAGGTGCTATTTGGACAGTTACGAATAAAATTTAGTAATACAGGGTGTTAGGGTAAACACCGTTATCCTTGCAACCAGGGGTTTGGTTTCATTTATAGAACGTAAATTCAATGGAAAATTACAACTTTTTTTTTTTTTTTTAATCTACATTTTACCAACACGGGCGCGATGTGACCTGACCGGCCGCGAGCGCGACCCCTCTCTCAGTCAGTCAGCTGTTTCGCTAGAGAACACGGTGTCGGATAGAAACTTTTTTAAATCTTTTAATGAAAATAACGTTTTTTTTTCGTTGTGTTCGGTCATTTATTTTAACATTTTAGTCAACTACCCATGGTTTGAATGACAAGAGTGTTTACCCTTACAGCCTGTATTACCTAATCTGATCAATTTCATTAAAAGCTCACGATCACGATGCATATAAGCGATGCATGTGGAGGAGCTCGTGGCTAAGTAATAACAGCCGCTCGGGTTGATCCATCAGTTTAAGCTACGCTTGCCGGGGTTGGTCCGTGGATGGGTGACCATTTTCACATATCGAGACTCCTCCGTGCCTCGGAAAGCACGTTAAGTTGGTCCCGGCTGTCATTTGTGGATCTTTACGAGTCGTCAGAAGCACGACAGTCTGACAACCAGTCTAACCAAGGGGTATCGTATTACCCAGTTACTCGGTTGTGGAGGTGGTCAGATAGGCAGTCGCTCCATGTAAAATACTGGTATTCAGCTGCATCCGGTTAGACTGGAAGCCGACCCCAACATAGTTGGGAAAAGGTTAGGCAGATTGATTGATCACGATGCATGTAAATACACTATCAAACCATGGCAGCAATGAATCAAACTGTCCATTAACCATTAACTAATGTTGATCACAGATAACACAAAACGGATGTGGCTACTTGGCTTCTTCAGTGAAATTAAGCCTTAGCGTAGATAAAATCAAATTTGGTTCAAATTAGCATATTCGCTATTAACTCTCGAAAGTAAAGGAAAGCGAGAGATTGCGCGAATATGCGCGTTTGCTTCACAAATGTACTGAAGTTGGGATGTTTCTAAATCTAATTGCGTGTTTTACTAGCACGATGATTGTGCGTGAGTGTGTAGATCTGAGTCACGTCATTGTTATGACCAATTAGACGCATAATCTAATATTTGTTTTAATTTGGTCGTGACGTTAAATTTCCTTTGTCTCTTTAGAGTTATGAGGAACTTTCGGGAAAGTCCGAAAGGGATACCGGGGCCCTTGGCTACAAGCAACTGAAGGAACACGGGTTGGGTTTTAGTCAGTAAAAGTTTGACACGCCCTCCCGCTTTTCCCACAGCGGGAGAAGACATTTGATGATTTCCAAAATTCAAAAAAAAAAAAAAGATTTATGAGGAACAGGGTGTAAAGTTTACCCTTCCTCTATGGAAAAGGGAGGATCCTCCGACCAGACGAGTGTTATGTCTGGCGGGCAATTGCGCAACGATTGATGTTGGGATCTTGTATATGTATATTATCTTGATGACGCGGTAAACTCTAATATGATAAATAGATTTTGAGATATTAAGGGGTCAAAAGTCCCTGCTAGGGTTGCGGGTTAGTCCGAAAGGGATACCGGGACCTTGGCAACAGGCAACTGAAGGAACTCGGGTGGGTTTTAGTCAGTAAAAGTCTGACACGCCCTTCCGCTCCGCCCAGAGCGGGGGAAGTCATTGGTTGAATCCCCACCCTCAAAAAAAAAAAAGGGGTCAATAGTAGCTTCAAATGGTTTTTGTAATATAACGCATGCTGCTGTGTCGCCAATTCTTGATTGCGTGTTGCAGGATTTTGTATGACGTCAGGATTTTTGTGTGACGTCAAGTCTTTCATGCGTAGTTCGCATGTGGCGATGTAGATCTTTAAATGGTTTATAAATCCGCTCAACTGTCGATTGGCCTTATAATGGCCGATAACAATTAAAATTCTATTGTGTCTCGTTAATGACAGTTGGAGGTTTAAATGGCGAAAAATATGTAACATGCTGATTCCTTTCGCTAATCGTGACGTATGTAAAAACAACTAGTTGACACTTTTGTATCTATTTGTTACAATTATTACACAACAGTGCAATAAATCGGTCTGATTTTATCAAAATATTTACATAAATTAATATTTTATTTAGTAAAAGTAATGACGCTTGAATTAGATAATATTTATATTTAGATAAACTCAGTAGCTGTGTTAGATTTTAATTTCCGAATGGTCATAAATAAATCTTAATAACTCTCTTCTCATTGATATTAATAAGAAATACCCGGTGTTGGTCCATGATATCACATAATATAATTAACTAACACTGGTTTCCATAAGGTCAATTGGGACAAAAATAATTAGCCGACAGATTACAAAACTCATGTCAAATGATTCGATTGACTGTTGTTATTTTTTAAGTCGGCCAAATAAAGCAGAAAATATGAGTTTGACAATCTTTCAGCAAAGCCTTAAAAAGCATGGCATGGAGTAAAAAAAAAACATAAGAAAATGACACAACATTATTTGAAATTCGAACAGCTGTCATCCCAAATTCAAACTTAAACCGCGCAATCTGACAGATCGAAATTCCGATTCTCTCGGCCACAGACTATACAAGCAACAATTCCGTTGATTTAGATATCTTGTCAGAGTAATCGCGTGATGAAATGCGCGTATCGTAAGATTAATACATTCGTGTTGCCAGTAATAGCAAACGGGTAAACTGTCAATGAAAAAAAAGTAAACTATTTTTCGAGAGCCGATAATTTGACAGAGGTAATTACCGGTTTCGCGTTTCTGGTGCAATGTTTTTTTTTCTCTTTATTATTTATTGAAGATGGACTATCTTAATTATGATTTTTACGATGCATTGGGAACTATGCTGCGTAAGAGTAAAGAGCCTGGATTAATATTTGACGTGTTCGGGTTTTTTGTAAAATTTTACTAAAAAAACGTTTATCATTGTTTCAATGTTTCGATTGAATAAGAGTTTATTTGATTTATTTTAAATTATAGTTTCTATAATTTTGGAAGATTATTTATTAAGAGTCTGTTGGGTCCTACACTGCAGGGCAATAGCCTCTTTTTCTATCTTTCCATGTTTCTCTCTCTTTTGTAATTAGAGACATTCCTTTGGTTAAGAGTCTAAATCTTCGTGCTATCTCTTTCTGGGCGTACCGCGTCGCCGACTCGTGCTGTTCGGAACCCAATCTGTGACTACTTTCGCCCAATTATGATGCGACATGCGGCAGAAGTGGTCTGTAATATTCCATTTCAATTTGGCGACTCTGATGATTTACTTGTATCTTATGATTTCGTCTTCTGATCTCCGTGACGATACACACCACTTTTTTAGGTGCTTTGACGACGTCAATCAATCTGCCTAGCCTTTTCCCAACTATGTTGGGGTCGGCTTCCAGTCTAACCGGATGCAGTTGAATACCAGTATTTTACATGGAGCGACTGCCTATCTGACCTCCACAACCCAGTAACTGGGTAATACACCCCTTGGTTATATACCCCTTGGTTAGACTGGTTGTCAGACTTTCGGGCTTCTGACGACCCGTAACGACTGTCAAAGATCCACAAATGACAGCCGGGACCAACGGCTTAACGTGCTTTCCGAGGCACAGAAGAGTCTCGATATGTGAAAATGGTCACCCATCCACGGACCAACCCCGGCAAGCGTAGCCTAACCTGGTGGATCGACCCGAGCGGCTGTTATTACTAAGCCACGACGCTTTGACGACGTAGCATCTTGTATTATTATTCGAGTTGAGTTGACGCGGGCCATCTCTTCTCGGTCTTCAAGTTAAAGACCGAAATTAGTAAATTAATAGGACTACTGGGGTTGTAAACTTGTCTTGCAGAATAAGTTCTGCGTAATTAATTATATTTTCTAGGCTATATTTTATTCAGATTCATGATACTGCTTTCCATTTTACGACTGGAACGTTTTAATTAAAATGCGTTCTGCTGTATCTTTTTACACCTGTTGTACAGAATTTATTGTTATTGCTTTTTCTTCCCCTCTCTATGCTCGCTGAGTCTTGAAGTCTTGTAAAAACAGATTCATCTATTCACTCAAAATTCTTGGTCGCCTATCTATTAATAATTTAAGACTGTTATATGCCCAGAATACAAAATGATAAAAATCTCATCTTCTCTAGAAGAGACTTTCAAGTATTATCCGGATTTTGAATTGAGAACTTGCCAAATTCTGAATTCAAAAACCTGCCGGTATATTTTGTAAATCTCACCGTGAAAACTTATATGAAGTGAGGTGTATAACTGATGCTAGGGATTGACACTATTGACAGATCACTTCAAGCTCACTTCACCTAAGTTTTCACGGTGAAGTTTTTAAGGAATAGATTGGCTGGTGTATCTTTTTTGCATCCTAGTGGACACCGAATATCTATGCTTATCTTTAAAAAACCTTTGTATTACCAATTCTATTAACTCCTTTCTTTAAAAACAGCTACAGCTGAACATACGCTTTAAAAAAACATATATAATATTAAAACAACAAAACATACGCAGAACTTTTTTTTAAACGAAAAAGTTTTACAACATTCAAAACGAAATCGAACGAACTATGCATTGAGTGATGGAGAACTGTGACGTCATAAAAGCAAAGATGGCGACGTGTCCCAGGAGGGAGAGACCTGCCAGGTCCGCTTCTACGAGGCTGAAGTACTCCAAGACGGTACCTGCGAGTACCATCAGGTGGGTTTGTTTTATAGCTTTTATTTTTATTTTGTTACTAGTTTGACTCATATTGGCCCTTGGAGGATAGTCTTTCTGGGCTATTTGATATTAAGTATTTATTTTTAACAATATTTAGTTATTTTCAACAAAATAATTAATAAATAAAGAATATTTAACATAAACTAACAAACTATACTAACTATTTACATTATACAGGGTGTTAGGGTAAACACCGTTATCCTTGAAACCAGTGGTTTGGTTTCATTTATAGAACGTAAAAAAAAAGTTGTAATTTTCCACTAAATTACAACTTTTTTTTTTCTTGTTTTTTAATCTACATTTTACCACAAAAGACGCAAGTTCGTTGCCCTATGCGCTAGGGCAACGAACTTGCGTCTCAACACGAGCGGGGGGTGCGGGATGTGACCTGACCGGCCGCGAGCGCGACCCCTCCCTCAGTCAGTCAGCTGTTTCGCTAGAGAGCACGGTGTCGGATAGAAACTTTTTAAAATCTTTTAATGAAAATGACGTTTTTTTTTGTTGAGTTCGGATTTTTTATTTTTATATTTAAGTCAACTACCCATGCTTTGAATGACAAGAGTGTTTACCCTTACAGCCTGTATACTAAATTAAATTATTGATTAAAAGTAAATAACTGTACAAATAAACAATTACCTAAAATATAGCGTCGAAATATCAAAACAAAATTTCAATCGCAATTATTCGCAATCCGAAGTGAAGAAACCGGTACTTTGGAATAGTGCCGTGGCGCTCCTGCTGAACAGGTACTAAAGCATCCACACCATAGGCAAGTTGTACTACCGCTGCATTTGTCCCAGGCCAGGCCTACATGGCCCCCCAATGAACGTGCCCGTATTGTACCGCGGGAATTTAAGGGCACACCCTACCTCAAATTGCTTAGCATGATCCTCCGTTATGCCGAAAACACTGCAGCATTAATTTTGAAATAAATATACGTTAAAATTGAGGATTGATGCTAGGTCCTATGTTTGGCGAAAACACGATTACATAAAATTTTCTTTATAGAAAAAAATTGCAAAGTTAACCTCTAAACAGAACTATAAACCGCTGGTATTAAAAAAAATACTTCAAATTAGATCATAAAACTTTGCATAATAACTAACTTAAGACCTGCTTTATAGGTAGTTCACCTATAAAGCAGGTCTTAAGTTTTTTATTTTTTTTAAATTACCATTGTTTTCAACGTAAAAAGCAATTACCTAAACTTTTCGACTCGAGCCGCTAGCGGCACACTCCGTCTCGTTCACACTCAGGTCGCGAGGAGGATGGTGCGAACGGGATAAAATCTGAGGTAGGGTGCGCTCTTAAGGACCACGCGTGTAACCCGCCTGCCGCGCCCCCTGACGAGGACGGAGTTACCCACAGTAGTGTTATCATACATTATGATGATGCTGTTTTAAACCTTTTAAAGTATTTAGCTCAATGGAGTGCACATAATAATTATGAGCTGAGGCAATACTCACACGCCATAGTAACGGTCCGTTCCGTTCTGAAACTCACTGCAACTCGTTTAGTTTCAGTGTTGCGTTTTACAAATGAATTGGTTTTAATTCATTAGCATTTATAATTATTCAATTAAAACATGAGTGTTTTACATTGGATTGTTCTAAAATCTATAATAGAGTTTGTTTTTTGTTTGTTTGTTTGAACGCGCTTATCTCTGGAATTGCCAGTCGAATTTGAAATATTGTTTTTGTATTTGATAGCACAATTCTTGAGGAAGGACCCTTAGGAGCGGAGAAAAATATAACAGAAAGAACGCTAAGCGTAATCGAAGTAATAGCGCGGACGATCGTTGCGATGCCACGGGTTGGGTCGGGGTAACAAGAAACACGCGGGCGAATTAGAGATGGGTCGTGTAACAGCAGGCGTAGCATGAGCACCGTTTTGTCGACGGAAGAGTAGACAAAAATGACTTTTCCTGTAGACAGTAGACAGTACGAGACGGCAGCCAAGTAGAAAGAGTCAACTGCATTTTTTACGAAATTCACTCTTTTACATAATTCGACGTCAGTGTGATTTTGACAGTAAGGATAGAAAACTTTCTTCCGAAATAGTCTACGTATAAAAAGACCTAGACAAAGATCGTTAGAAATGAAAGACAAAATGACAGATTGTAGAAAGATTTCTACGGTGGATGTCAAAAATGAAGAAACGAACTGTCACTTTGTATAGAAAAAGCTATGTCTATTCTTCGTAGAGATAGAAAGCGCCATGCTACGCCTGCAGGTGAAACACGGTATCTGTGATCACTGTGACTGTGACAAAAAAATGACAGATCCAAATATCTGTTATTAAATCACAGCCTGTTATTTTTGTACGGACGATAAATACGTATCTCAATCGAATATCTTCTTTATTTCTTTTGATTTAAAGTCGAAAATCGTATCTATTATATAAAATAACAGCCTGTTATTTTTGTACGGATGATACATACGCATTTAACTCAATTGAATATCTTCTTTATTTATAACAGCCGCACGGATCGATTCGTCAGGTTAAGCTACGCTTGCCGGGGTGGGCCCATTGATGGGTGACCATCTTTACATATCGAGACTCCTCCGTGCCTCGGACAGCACGGTAAGCCGTTGGTCACGGCTGTCATTTGTGGATCTTTGACAGTCGTTACGGGTCGTCAGAAGCCCGAAAGTCTGACAACCAGTCTTACCAAGGGGTATCGTATTACCCAGTTACTGGGTTGTGGAGGTCCGATAGGCAGTCGCTCCATGTAAAATACTGGTATTCAGCTGCATCCGGTTAGACTGGAAGCCGACCCCAACATAGTTGGGAAAAGGCTAGGCAGATGTTGATGATTCTTGTCTCCCTCTGGGTAAATCAAATCAATTCAAATATTGATTTTTGGTAATAAATGTTGGAAGTAAGTTATTAAATATTTACGTGCTCAAAAATCTATTCATGGGCTTACACTATGCCACATTCACTATAGTATGATAAGGTAGTCAAATTGTTTAAATTGTAATTAATTACTCTGACTTTACCTTTACTTTTCCAAAGATAAACGCTGTCTAAACAATAACAATAGAATACATAACTCTGTTCTTGTAAGAGCACCATGTTATACACAATCTTCATATCAATATGACAAACTTTCATGTCAATTAAATGATTACTGTCATATACATCGTCTTCCCCGTGGCGTCGCCTGTCGGATCTCGAAGTAGACGAGATAATTTCCACAATTTCCTTAGAGAAAGTGATATGACAGGCAAATAGACGTATTACGTATGTCTTCAATGTTTGTTTAGGTTTTTTGCTATGTTAGTAGAAGTGTATACATGGAGATACTTACCTAGTTATGTTTAAGAATAGCAGATTTAGAGCAACAATTTTGTTTTGATCGGACGATAAGCAGAATTCAAACAAAAATGTTGTTTGAATGGGGCTATCGCTTTTGTGCTCACCAGTTGGCGCCACTGACTAGTAAGGCTCTGTCAGTACTTTTATTTAATAAGTTTTAGATGTGTCTAAGTACCCATTATTTTATATAATGTTTATTTTATTACATATTAAGTAAAAATTCCCGATAGGAAATCCCGCAAACAGTGAACGTTCAGTGACATTTGACATTTCGGAGACCTCACGCTACACTAGCGCCTCTAGCGGCGAATTCATACGCAATATTCCATACTGGGGTCTCACTTGTTTCTTGATTGGAACTCATTAATGCCGCCACGACGTATTAATGCCACCATTTTTCCAGTGTTAGTGAGAGACGGAGCTATACAAGGCCGCTAGCACCATCCTTATTTCGCAGTGGAATAATGATGGCATTAATACTTCATAGTCAGCCCCCCCAGTCCCTAGTGACGGCCCACGTTCACGAAAAGACGTATGGATAAGCGCCATTCAGCTCCATCCCTTACTTACTCCTTTGATGTAAAAACCTATGCTAGTCAAGCAACCATTAGTTATACAAGTATAATTTGCGTACTCACAGGTGTCGCTCTGAACACATAATACTTTACAGTTCATTTACAATTAACATGGTCACGGTACGTTGAAAGGGACCGGTGACCTAGTGAAGTTATTTAAATATGCATGAATTAGTAAATATGTAGAACGAAACTGTAAAACTTGTTCATTTGTTACTGAATGAATAATGTTAGAATCATGAGTACTAACCCGTGTGCATTAGGTTGATGCGCTAGGGTAGCCCGCGAAATCAAATTTTCTTACGTTTTTTGCAATTTGCAGGTCAGTATCAGGTTGTATGTTGATCTAAATATTATTAGCGCTCGTAACAAATATGGATTTACAGAATTATAAACGTTAGAATCAGCAATACAACTCTCTAAGTTCATGAAAGTGCCAAATGTCATGAAATAGTCAATACACTTACATGAGCTTAGAGAGTTGTATTGCTGATTTTACCATGAGAGTTGTATTGCGGACATATCCTTTTCTAGGTGAAGGTCTAACCATGTGCCAAATTTCATCCAAATTCGTTCAGCCGTTTTAGCATGACAGCGTAACAAACAAACTAACTCACTTATGCATTTGTAATATTAGTTAGGATTAGAATATCTACTACTAAGGTTGGCAGCGGACTTTTAAATCATAATCATATTAATAACAAGTTTTTAAATAGACATCATAATTTCCCAAATTACCAGAAAAGTCAATCAATACCAGTCCCTTTGTGCAACATAAATCAATTAATACTATAATAGCTTGATGCGAATTATAAACAAACAATATTAATTGTTAAAACACTTTTTACAAACAATTATTATCAAACAATAGGAAACTTCTTACAGCGCCATCTAGCGTCGAATAGAAACAATAGTCTCGAGAAAAAATGTGATTATATTGTGACAAGATTTTCTCTCTTCATTACAATAAAATGAATGATCTTCTATGTTTCTGACCCTGATAGACAATTTCTATTAAACAAAGCGTCGTTTAATAGTTAAACGGTAGTAAAAAAGGCAGTCTTATCACGCAAACCGCTGTTTAGTGCACTATTATTATGATACGGTTAACTTTGTAATCGCTTATAGGATAAACTCGTAGTATGGGGACACTTTCTTTTACAACTTATCTTAAAACTATGTAACTAAAGCTGGAAAATCTTAGTAATTGGATAAAGATGAAGATCTCTGTTTTGTTTTCAAAACACGTGTTTTTTTTGTCGTCGTTTACATCGTCAAATCAACGCAGATTGACTAAAAACCATCTACATAATCATAACTTCCGATTTCATAGTGTATTATGGAAAAAATCGCTTAAGTCTTGTGTAGGTAAACTATCACAGAACGGACTTAATTGTTCCATACCTTATGTGCCTGACTGGCCGGGTAATGCGTCAACTCGTCCTACAAGCCTACGGCCCATCTACGACGACTTGCAGAAAATCAGAAGAACGTCCTAAATGGGCCGTAGGCATGTAGGACGAGTTGAGGAATTACTCGACTCGGCCCAACAAAATAATCAAAAAACAAAAAAAATAACAAATTTCTTTGACTTTTGACTTAGAAAAGTGACGTAACAAACATGTCATCACGAAAAAACATAACTTGTTACATTAACCTACCTCAACCACTCATATAATCTCAGGATCTAATGGCATAAGCCGTACGCTACGGTTCGTACGTTACGGTTTACGGTTATTACGTATTAAAGTGTCAATATTCGGCGGCTTGAGCGAAAGTGTTCGTAAAGCGCTTGTCATGTTCCGACAGAGTCACGTTCCAGTGAAACGCACGGGTTGTGGTCCAAGTTATGAGTGGAAGCAAAGTCAAATCATTTATTTCAAGTATAAAAGGGCATAAAAGGCACTTTTGAACGTCAAAGAAAATAATAGTTTTTTAATCGTACGGTTTTTACTACCTATCAAAACATCGAGATTACTAAGTTATCTGAAACTTAAATAGTAACGTGTTATACGCATAAACCTTCTGGAATAAATTCCCTAAACGATGGTGAAAACCTCATCAAAATCTGTTGCGTGGTTTAGAAGAACAATGCGGCCTTACAGGCAAACACGAAAAGCGACTTTAATTTAATATATGTATTAGTATATACAGCAGAGCCACCTAGTATGTTTTCAAGTGACACTTGTGTTGTGACACTTGAAACTGTCATTTTCGGGTTTTTCGTTAGTACGTGACGATTTTTACTCCTTTACATACATTTTGTATGAACCATCGCACACAACAAGCGGGCAGCAGCGCACTTTTTGTATTGAAATGCGATGCTAATGTGAGCTTGCCTTGAAAGCCCTGTTATTGGCAAATGGATTAAAAATTAAATACCGAAGGGTATTATTTTCTAATCCGTTTCCGTTATATCCATAATATTTATTAAATAATTACGTAATGCTTTCACAGTCAAAATGTTTTCAAAACATTTGTTATACAATGAGCATTGATGGACTGTGAATTTTTTTGCGATTGTTGATACAATGACATCATTGGTATGTGCGTATGTACGTTGTCCATATCGTATGCATAAAATGACAATCTTAATTATCATCGTCGAGTCAGTCATATGTTAAAAATGGCCTCTCAATAAACGTAGAAAAATGAGTGTCCATCGAGTTTTTTACCCTTTGTTCTCTATAGGAACCTCTACGCTTTTTAATGGGCAATTTTTTCATCAACATTTAAGGGTTAAACGTGGTCAGGGGTTGAGATTGTAGGGGTTGAATGTGGACTAAACCGTATAGATTTGTGTTTATCTTTTATCACAGAGACTGTTTAGTAAGATGTCTCCATCTTGAATCTAGAAAATTCGTATTCCCGCTTAACGCTTTTGACTTGCACCAAGAAATACACACAGAAACGACATTTCGATACGTAATTAACGCTAGACGAAATAATTACAGCATCCATAAATTCGCATGCACTCGTTACTGTGGAATAGGAGCGACTTTCGATATGTATTACCACAGTATTACATAGCTTTTGGTTGCAAAATCTGCTGCATACATTTTTCTTTTGCTACTGGCAAGCTTTGTTACTGGTGCCGATTCTCTTGTACACCGAATTAAACTATCACTAAAATTCCTTAGTTTTGGCTATGAGAATCTTAACGCTATTCTGACAAAAAAAAATTGCTAAATTTATAAATTATTTTGACACAACTAAAATCGAATTTGACAATCGCGCCTCCACTTGGTACTTGTTTTCCCTACCCCGTGATTTTTTTTAACGCGGAACGACGCCTTGCCCTCTCTCGGTAGCGGCGTCGTGCCGTTACACGGTGGCCGGTGCCGTAGTACCGTAGACATTGTGTCCACGCCCTTACTTTGGATTTTATTTCGATCGAGAAAACTTTATGTAATCGTGTTTTCGTCAAACATAGGACCTAGCATCAATCCTCAACTTTAACATACTATATTTATTTCAAAATTAATGCTGCAGTGTTTTGGAGAGATCAGTTAAATGAACAACATACTTATTTATTTTGATACGTTATATAATTTGTTTGAAAACGTGTTATTAAGGAAGCTTTGTTTCGATCATTGTCTTTGATCACATTGCATCTTAGTTATACAGCTTCCTCATTCGTGGCGTCTAGAGTTCGGCGTCAAATTTTAATAATTTAAATTCACTTATTCATATCATTATATTTTCATTCCTTTTTTAATCAAAGTTAATGCCTTAATCAATAACGGTTATTGCACATAATAAACATAATCGGTTAATATTTCACTGCTGGGACACGGGCATCCTCCCTTCGAGAGGGTGTGGGCTGTAAATTATCACGCGGGGCCATTGCGGGTTGGTAGATGTCACCACATGTCTTCGAATTTTTGGTTCAAGGACATGCCGCATGGGTAGCAGTTAGTAACTATCTAACTTCTAACTAATATTATAAACGCGAAAGTTTGTAAGTATGGATGGATGGATGGATGGATCGATGGATGTTTGTTACTCTTCCACGTAAAACTACTGAATGGATTTGGATGAGAACAGATAGTTTATAACCTGGATTAAAACATAGGATACTTTTTATCCCGATATTCCCACGGGATCAAGACTTACGCGGGTGAAACCGCGGGGCGCAGCTAGTAGTCTATAATATACGGATTATGCGGTTATAAAAATAGCCAGCTAGTTTTAGCGTGTAAAAATGTATGTATTTTTAATAAAAATATTGTTTCTGAATGTATTGTATAAAATTATCTGAAAGCAGCACTTGTGTGAAATTGCTTATACAGGGTGTTAGGGTAAACACCGTTATCCTTGCAACCAGTGGTTTGGTTTCATTTATAGAACGTAAAATCAATGGAAAATTACAACTTTTTTTTTGATTTTTTTAAATCTACATTTTACCACAAGAGACGCAAGTTCGTTGTCCTATGCGCTAGGGTAACGAACTTGCGTCTCAACACGGGCGGGGGGTACGGGATGTGACCTGACCGGCCGCGAGCGCGACCCCTCCCTCAGTCAGTCAGCTGTTTCGCTAGAGAGCACGGTGTCGGATAGAAACTTTTTAAAATCTTTTAATGAAAATGACATTTTTTTTTTGTTGTGTTCGGTCATTTACTTTTACATTTAAGCCAACTCCCCATGGTTTGAATGACAAGACTGTTTACCCTTACAGCCTGTACAAGCTCTGTATGAAATAAACACAGCTTATGAGCACATTTATCAAGAATATTTCACAATATGTACCTACTTTAATAATACCCAGTGCGAAGCTGACAACATTTGTGGATCTTTGACAGTCATTACGGGTAGTCAGAAGTCCGAAAGTTTGACAACCATTTTGAGCCTAGCCAGGGGTATTGTATTGCCCAGTTACTGGGTTGGTGCAGGTCAGATAGGTAGTCGCTCTATGTAAAATACTGTTATTCAGCTGCATTCGGTTATACTGGAAGCCAACCCCAACATGGTTGGGAAATGGCTACGTAGATTTATTTAGTTGATACATTACATTAGTTTAGTTTAAAAAAATTGTCTATAAAACTATGTTTTGTGGAAACGAAACGAAAAAACGCTAAAAGCTCTGTATCAAAAATCTTTTTGGCACTAAAGCGAGCGTTGATCAGGTTGAAATATTATTTCAACCTGCGCGAAACTAACAAGAATCTGGACTACACAGACCGATCTATACACAATACCAGCATACATCGATCAACCAATAAGCCCGTCACACAATGGGCACTTTCGCTGTTTTCTCGTCGAAATCGCGCGCAAGACTTAAGCTCACCAGTAAGATTGAAGCAACCGCGGTCGGCGCCCGCGCACTAAAAAATATCGCGTTCGAAAATCGAATTTCCAAAATAAACGGCTTTTATTTATGAAGCTCGTAAATATTTTATATTATGATATGTGTAAAGTGACATTGTGTAATGAGGTGATTGATTTTCTCTCGATTTTGTGTTAATTCAAAATTTTGATAGAAATTTTTTGAGTTATTTTTTGGGGTTTGTTTGGTTGATTGCGATTCGTTAGAGGGAGATGACATTAAACCATGCAACCCCGCCTTACAGTCGGGTGACAAGCAAGTTCTTTGGGAGGAAGAACAAGAAGGGGAAACGGCTGAAGAGTAAAGCTGGCACGTATGCGGGCAGGGAACGGTAAATATTTGTGTTTGTTTTGTAAAAATAGTTAATTTACTTAGCAGTTTAAGAAGAAACAGTTTAAGAAAGAAACAGTTCAAGGAAAAAACATTTAAAGGCGAAGTGGGAGCCGAGGGGGGTGGTCCCGCCCGCGCACAACTAAGTTTACAATTTATATTTAATTTTAAAATTTTATTTGTGTTTATATAGAAATATAAGGCCATAATCCCTTAAAGTATTTAATAGTGAACACGTAGACAAAATTTTATTACAATTGCTTTGATAACAATCGAATGGAATAGGTTTTTCTCTTTAAAAAGCATATTTTAAGGAAACTTTGCGGTTTTTTTGTATCGAGGAAAGTTTTGTCTATCGTGTTTCGGGCCTCATACTTCACTAAAGACATTCTTCAATTTTCGTAATCATAAAAAAAATACGCAATACGTTGTTTTTGTGAGAGAAACATTGATTTTGCGTGAAGTCGAAACGCATCAAAATATCTGCTTTGGAACCACTTCACCTTAAGGATGAAACAATTTATCTTAAAGTTCCTAAGTATTTGATTTTTAAAGACATTACAAATAGCAAGAAAGATTCTTCATAGCGTGGACTAAATTAAGTTCTTCGTTTGAAAAGGATAGTTTATAATTTATTCTCAAAAAGGTACATTATTTGTTGTTTTTTTTTTAAATTTCACTCGCCAAACATTAAAGTTTGATGTTTATGTTCAGGGTCCTATTTCTAGTCCTATTAATATAACTGATAATTTGACATATTTTGTAAAAAAAAATACACAATTGACATATTTTCACGACAGATGCTGTTTATTAAAGCAGAAATGTAAAATGTTGTAAAATTGACGGATTTTGGCCTGAAACCTGTCGATTTTATTAAATATATAGGCGCCAGAAATGTATGGTTAAACAGTCGCTAATCATTATTTAACTTTAAGCAACGTTTATAAATAAACCCTTTGACCTGCAGGTTTGTGGAAATCAGGGAAAATGGCGTAGGTATAAAGGGAAACTACTAAGCGTGTAGTGGTTTTTCCCAAAGTGTGAATGATAATCATGATTAGACAGGAAAAATATTATGTTCTGTTTGTAAATTCATATTTTAAGATCTCATTAAAGCTGTCGCGTTTTCTATAATCCGATACCAGTAATATTATTATGTAAAATATTGGCTATATCTTCTAATTATAAATATTAATATCGTAGAAATTCTAGAAAATATTTAGAAATCGGGCAAAGCATGATTCATTCGAATTTCTACATTTAAACAAAATATATATTGATAAAACATTTAGTTTATTGGTATTGCATTAAGTATTTATGTACCTACATGTAAATAACACCATTATATTGATTTTTTTTACTTTCCATACGACAGAGCTGTGGGAGATTATGTAAACTTAAGTGTACTATAATGTCTCTAAACTTAACGATAGCGATGTGGCAAATAATATCTAAGTAGGTATACTTTAACTTCAATCTTTAATCTAAGTAGATTAAAAAAAATTATACATACTTATCTACATAAGTATGTAGATAGATAGATAGATAAAACGCTTATTTGGTGCACACAAAAGACAGCACAACATACAAAAGCACTGTTAAATAATAACTAATAATAATTTCATTAAAAATAGCTACAAGGTGCCCTTATAAAAAAAAAAAAAACAATAAAAGAAAACTAGACACAGTGTTGACAATATTGTCTATGACATACTTTAAAAAATAACGAAACATACAAAGCTCAACGTAATACGTGTGTAATGATTGCTTTTATTTTATTTAAAAGACACGATGCAGGGCAATCGATATGCTATGTTACGAAGATTAGTAATAACAGACGCACGGGTCGATTCATTAGGTTAAGCTACGCTTGGTTGGATGGTTGACCATCTTTACATACTGAGACTCCTCCGTGCCTCAGAAAGCACGCTATGGCGTTAGTCCCGGCTGTCATTCGCGAATCTTTAACAGTCATTACGGGTCCGCTCGAAAGTCTGACAACTAGTCTTACCAAGAGCACAGTTATTATAATACCAAGTAGTATCGTATTCCCCAGTTACTGGGTTGTGGAGGTTAGATTTATGCAGTCGCTCCATGTAAAATACTGGTATTCAGCTGCATCCGGTTTCACTGGAAGCCGACCCCAATATAGTTGGGAAATGGCTAGGCAGATTTATAATGTTTTAGCCATCGTCTCGTACTTCGTTTACGATACGTTTACGTACGCACCCACGTACGTACGTTTAAACATATTTATAATATAATTAGTTACATCTCTGTCATCTTCAATTGATTCACAGAAACAGAGCGATTCATTTAGCGTTAAACATTTTTGAGTTGTGATTTAATCTGGCTTTATTGTGTATCCAGAAAGTTTTGATTTTTACCTAAAAGTTTAAAGTTTGTTATTCCTGTCGGGGCAATACATGTCATTGTAGGTAATTGGTAGTTTGATAGGAGAGCAGTGGTAGCCGAGGAAAAGGCTGCGACTTACGAGCAGTGCCCGGTTTATTAAAACTTACAAGCCTTGTTTTGCCAAATGTCATTATTTCGTTCACAAGTACTTATATTTTGACACATTTTTTCGTGATTTTGTTTATCAAAAAATTATTTATATGTTACAACTTGTAGAAAATCATAACAAATCCTGAGAGTGTCCGGCGACTCTATTCCGTCTTACAAGTTTACAAGTGTCGTGCTTAGTACCGCATTTAATGTTTAAATTCGATTTTCCTTTTTTTAAATGTGGTCATTATGGCTGATTATGGAGATGAGCTATGAATTTAACGAAAATTAACATTCTAGGTAACTTGTAAACGTGTAGGCTTGTAACTTTTGATAAACAGGGCCTTGGTCATAGTTTCGAACCCAGACAGACACTTTACTTTATGTAAATTATTTCATCAGCACTGCTCTCAAAACGGTGAAGGAAAACATCGTGAGGAAACCGGCATCCTAGAACCAAAAATTCAAAG
The DNA here is from genome assembly GCA_947363905.1 of Lithophane semibrunnea. Lineage (NCBI taxonomy): Eukaryota > Metazoa > Arthropoda > Insecta > Lepidoptera > Noctuidae > Lithophane > Lithophane semibrunnea. The sequence continues at coordinate 3,205,799 of OX376203.1, read as the reverse complement.
ACATGTGACATCCACCAATGCGCACTGGGCCCGCGTGGTAGATTACGGCCCACTCCCTCTCACAGAGATGAGGCCTCTGTGATGTGTCCTAGTAGTTGGAACATTATGGCCTGACTACGCAGTATGATAGTGTAGCAGCCTTTAGTGACATTATCCGTCACAGTCCATTCAACTCGACACTAGGCGACCGTGTGACGTCAGACGCGGTTGCCTAGCAACGCTCTAAGCGAAAAGAGAAAATAAAAGTGAAACGTGAGACCGCGAGATCGATGTATTGCTGCAATAACAATCACTTGATCTAGGTACTTGTGTGGAAGGTAAGAACCGGTGGAAATTTCTAGAAAATTCATGTAAATCCTCATTTTAAAAGGATTTTTGTGTTAAGAGCGTAATACGCTGAAAGTAGGCAACGTCGCAAATAGATGCCAAATATTACGCTGTTTTGAAAAAAAATAGTTCATAACTTTATGTGCTCTAGAGGGCGCCATATTGACGCCATTTGATGTGACGTCACATAGCCTATAACTAGCGGATGATCAAGACGCTTCCAACGTTACCTCATTTGTCAAATTGTGATGATCAGTTTAGAAGATATGAGGGAACAGATGAACATACATACATAAATACTGGTCAAAACCATACCAACCCTCCTTTTTGTTTCGCCGTAGTCGAGTAATGAGCAATATTTGTAATCAAGTTTGCGAAAACGGCTCAAATGGTACGGGAGCGAAAAATTGATCTAGCTAGCTTTCCATATCTGGGAAAATTCGTTTTCTCTATTTTTAACCGACTTCTTGAAAAAGGAGGAGGTTTTATGTCCGCATTAAAAAAAAAAAATTTGTTCGTCGATATTTTCGCCAATTGTGAACCGATTTAAAAAAATCTTTTTTAGTTCAAAAGAGGTGGTCCCATTTAAATTTTATTAAGTTTGCTTGCGTAGTTTTTGAGTTAGCTTCAATATTAAGTATTTTTCCCACTTAGTCTATGTAGGTAATATATTATTTGACTGAGTCACTGTTATTTACATAGCAGGTAGTGGTATTCGAATTTGTGACTAAAAGTGTAACTAAAAAGTGAAAAATAAAAACATTTTACAAAAAAAAAAGCAACCGACTTCCAAAAAAAACACTAAAAAAGTGAAAAATAACTAATTTCGGAAGTCGGTGGCAAAAAACGAAAATTGAAAAGCAAAGACACCGACTTTCGAAATTAAAGTAATTTTTCATTTTTTTGTTTTTTTTTCGTCACCCGAACAGAGCTCAGTCGGCCAGGTACAGTAATTAAACAGAAGTTTACTTATGTAACTAATTTGAGATAAACGACCTAATCAAAACTTCATCGCGAATAAATCTAATAATTAAAGAACAAAACTCATACAGCCTTAATGACCCGAAAAATATTAATTACAACAAAATTGTTTACAACACAATTCAGAGCAATAACTTTACCTATAATTATAATTAACATTATATAACGCAACGTAATCTAATAACAAATTAATGTTTACAAGTTACAAGCGATTATTACATCGTTTTGTAATAGTTGCCGAATCTGGTTCAAGCATGGGATTAAGTGAACAATGAAGGTGCGGAGATGGACTTGTTAGATTTTGAATGTTATGTATCTTGATAGTAAAAATTTATCAAATTTCTATGTAACGAATTAAGCTACGCTTGCCGGGGTTGGGCCGTGGATGGGTGACCATTTTTACATACCGAGACTCCTCCGTGCCTCGGAAAGCACGATAAGCTGTTGGTCCCGGCTGTCATTCATGTAAAATACTGGTATTCTGATGCATCTGGTTAGACTGGTAGCCAACCCCAAGATAGTTGGGAAAACGGTAGGCAGATTTATTGAATTACATGAATCCAAGGGCGCGCGTCATGTAATTCGTTACATAGAAATTAATTCATTAAATAAAATTTTATCGAGTGTCCAAAACGCAGCGTAGAAAACGCGCGCGCGTCTCGGGCGCCTTGTATAACTAGAGCCATACTTATGTTTGACATAAGTTACATTATACAGCCATATTTATGTTTAACATAACTTACATTTTGAAGCAAGTTCTTACTTACTTATTGTGTAACCTTTTGTGCAATCACAAGAAATCCAAGGAATTAGGGCTTAAAGATTATATCTTTTCATCGTAATATTTGAATCATGTAAATAAAATTATAGCAACATTTTTTTATGGTCATGTTTTCATCAGAATAGGGCATGTCTTCTGCCCTCATGATTCGTCTAATTACGTGGATTATATGGACGGAAAACATTACCCAGTAGAGAATTGCCTTCATTCACATACTATTGGGTAGTTTTTCTTCGTATTAGCGTATCGATGCCAATCTAAATTGAGTCGGCCCAGAATTCGGCTACGTGTTTGGCATCTCGAGTAGCGTCCTGTTATGTGCAGACAACAGTAGTGGTAAAATAAAATATAAGGTAAAATAAATAATAGGTAAAATCTCACCGTGAAAAATTGGCATGAATGTGTGTAAGAAAATTTGATTTAAATGAGTTGTCAAATGGCATGAAGTTCTATTTCTATTTGATCAAACTGTTTGAACCAAATGTCTGTTTGTCCAAATTTTTGCCTGTTTGATCAAATTACTTGAACGTCTATGGCCGGCATTATTAGCCAATACTCCAATAGGTATACAATAAAAAACTTAATCATGATCTAACGCTGACCATTAAACAGCAGGTGCAATCCAACGGGTCAGCAATAAATGTATAGCATCAGATTCTAATCTGAATTCTGTAGAATTTGTAAATATTGCCCGCGGCCTTGCCGATGCAATCGACTCGTGGGATAAAGTGAAAGATCTGATTTGAATACCTATGCGTTCTGTTTTCATTTTCTACTTCTAATATTATGCTATTGGGTTGGTTTGAGGAGCTCGTGGCTAAGTAATAACAGCCGCACGGGTCGATCCATTAGGTTAAGCTACGCTTGCCGGGGTTGGTCCGTGGATGGGTGACCATCTTTACATATCGAGACTCCTCCGTGCCTCGGAAAGCACGTTAAGCCGTTGGTCCCGGCTCTCATTTGTGGATCTTTGACAGTCGTTACGAGTCGTCAGAAGCTAGAAAGTCTGACAACCAGTCTTACCAAAGGGTATCGTATTACCCAGTTACTGGGTTGTGGAGGTCAGATAGGCAGTCGCTCCATGTAAAATACTAGTATTCAGCTGCATTTTTTTCTCACTAGTTCTACGAATATTACTGTCATACAAACATAAATAGCGAATTAAGTTCCTACAGGGCCAAGTGCCGCTTCCAAAAGTATCTGAGAAAGTGTAGGTAAACAAATCGGTAACACATTCGTCACATATATTTTAAAAGATTTCGACTTTATATCTTACCACTTTTTCCAACATGTTAGCAAAAGAACTACGAGTACATTGTAATTGAAAATCATCGACGATAATTTTAACATTTTAAAATGATGTTATTTTAAATGATTTTATTTTGTGATTTTTATCAAATTTCAATTTTATATTCTTCATTTTATTAATTATGTTTACATAAATGTTTTTATTTATTGTGATTGCAATTTTAAATTTTTATTATCTTAAAAGGCTTGAAATAAATGATTTTTGAATTTGAAAATTAATCTCAAATTGTCAAATGAACATCTTTCGGAAAAGTCAAAAATGTATTTGATTGACATAAACTACCGAAAAACATAAGTCAATCCTGTTGAAAGTCGTAGAAAAACGAAGCGCTTTAGAAGCGATTGTCACTTGCCTTGACGTTCAAAGTAACATGTACACACGGCTACACATCAAGCTATACATTTCCAGTTTATGTCGATCTCGCATTGCGTATGATTTCCGTACAATGCGAGGTCAGCTTATACTGGAAATGTATAGCTTGATGTGTAGCCGTGTGAACATATGTCTAAAGGGTTAATAATCTTAATCCTAACTAATATTAAAAATGCGAAAGTGAGTTTGTTAGATTGTTTATTACGCTTTCACGCTAAAACGGCTGAAAGGATTTGGATGAAATTTAGCACATGGGTAGACCCTGACCTGAAAAAGGAAATATAATACCTTTTATATTCCCAAAGGATCTAGAGTTTAGCAGTGGAAACCGCGGGATGCAGTTAGTCTAGAATATTCAAAGTCAAAGGCAAAGTCAAAGATTTATTTGCAAACTAAGTGTACATTTTGGTGTTCGTTTATAATATAAGTACTTACAACTTAGCGGCCTTTTCCAGGCATCGCAAATTTGAGGGTTATTTAAAAATTTAATACAACTATGCTATTGACACGATTTTATATTAATAATTTCAATAATTTAGTATTACTCATTAAATAATAATATATACAGATTTTAATAATTCAATAATAATATAAATACATTTTTTATTAATACGATCGCCTTATTAATTCAATTTATTTAGAATAGGAAGTCATCTAGGTGGTGGTCTAAGTGTGTGTAATGTCTGTGTACGAGAATGTGTGTATTCTAGACCTTTATACCTGTGTGTGTGTGATGTTACCTACATTACACACACAGGTGTAAAGATGTGATTGTGATAAAAGATTTTACTGCCGGAATGTGTCGTAATTTGAATTTTTTGAACATTTGAATTTAAACAGCGAACATTTTAATTTAAACACTAAGCGTCTAACCACAAAAACTTAGATACTTGTTAAACGCGTATCCACTGTCAATTTTATGTCAAACTCCATACAGAAATGTCATGTTTAAAAGGTGTTTAGGCTAAACAACTGATCAACACGGTTTTATGGTAATAAGGTGAACATTTGAATTTATTAAGTATCTACTGAACCTTTGACGATTTACCAATATTTAAATACAAGCTTGCAATATTTGTGACATTTAAAACGTGCAAGACGCACTATGATCTTCGATCCCAAACTTTACTGTGGCTGTAAAAGGACGCTACACTGTAAAGTGCATGCTCCTTAAGGGAGATGCGCTAAGCACACAACTTGCTCTGTTAGAATGGCATGGTTTCATTAAGAGGAAATAGGGTCGGTTTTCTCCATGTCGGGGACACAGGGGACCGACCCTATTTCCTCTTAAATATTCATGCAACCGGGCAATTTGAACTTACAGAGTTATAAAACTTCGGTAAATACATACTTATTATATTTAGTTACGGGTGTCATGTTTTATTACCATACAAACTGATACTGACCCGCCAATTCCAAAAAGTGAGAAAATAGATAGGAACAACAGATAGGGCATCCGATAAAATAGATAGGAACAACAGATAGGGCATCCGATAAAATAGATTGGAACAACAGATAGGGCATCCGATAAAATAGATAGGAACAACAGTTAGGGCATCCGATAAAATAGATAGGAACAACAGATAGGGCATCCGATAAAATAGATAGGAACAACAGTTAGGGCATCCGATAAAATGTCAACCTGCTTATGTTAGTGCGAAATTAATTCATTTTGTCAAGGAAGTTGGTTCATTATTATTTCCTTCGGCTTTCCAGAGGTCTACTATGTATCGAACATTGGACTTTGTATCATAACCGCTTTCCCTGTCATAAAATTACAAGTGTAGGATTAAATTATGATTTTAATACGATATTAATAGTTAAATTAAACTTAGGTACCTTAAGATTATACAAATAATGTAGATACAAATAATAAATCTATTTATAGATAAAACCATAACTAACTTTAATAAAAACAAGGGCTAGATTTTACGTTGGTCAGAGGCTAAACATTGCTCTACAACGTGGCAATGCCGCCAGTCTGTTGGGTACATTACCAGCCGACAGCGATGAGGGGGAATTTTTCGACGCCATATTTTAGTTAATGGTTTATTTGTATAGTTTGTTTTAAACGATCATTTAATTTAGTATGTTAATAATAAGTTGTGTTAAGTATATATTGTCTTAAAAATCAATGAAAGAATAATATTTGTTGCTTAGTAGTTTCCAATCTTAAAATAACTACACGGGCTTTTCAAAATAACATTTTTAAAAATGCATAATTAACGAAAAAATCCTTTCCAATTCTTTCCATTCAATATTGTTTTGTATCATTATAAATGCATGTATTTAAATCTAGTCTAGTGTTATTGATTTCGTTCGGCGGAACCTAGATACTTTTGTGATTTCGAAAGTCTTATTTAAAATATGGAGGTCAGACTGGGTGTCTTAACTTTTTAGTCTTTAATAAAGCATCTGTATTTAGTCAAGACGTTTTGTCGTCCGAAGTTGGCGTGGGAATAGTTGCTTCGTTTTTTTTTTAGTTTTGTGGATTAATTTAATGTTATCTAGGTTTTGTGATGTGATTTGGTTTTTGGTGTGTTTAAATTGTGATTTTGAAAAATGGTGCTAAATAAACTATTGTTTCTCGGGTACTAACCAGAATCGAGTTTTGAAGGAAATCATCGTTTAAGATAAGGTTTGTGATTTTGAAAAGTAGATGACAGTTGACCTGATGGAAGTTGAGTTGTTGAAGACCGCCCATTGTGTCACCCTATGTAAAATTTCTAATTTATGTCTGTAATTTTTATGGTGTACATAATAAAGAGTATTCTATCTAAAGTTTAGCAGGGAAGAAGGCTGAGATAACTTGGTGTTTTTGTCAGGCAGATCTGCCTAGCCCTGTTTTTTTTTGATGGTTGGATATCATCAAATGACTTCTCCCGCTCTGGGCGGAACGGAAGGGCGTGTCAGACTTTTACTGACTAAAACCCACCCGTGTTCTTTCAGTTGCCTGTTGCCAAGGTCCCGGTATCCCTTTCGGACTTTCCCGCAACCCTGGCAAGCATCGGTCCTAGCGGACCCCACCAATTGTGCTGACATCTCTTTGAGGCGCGCGTGGAACACGACGCGCCATCGACCTACCCTTACCTACCCCCTATTTGCCTACCCCTGAGAGGAAATGGCGAAACAAACTCACGGGTTAATTACACTTCTGCCGAACCGCTGGGAATACAGGCGGGATGTTATGTTCAAAACTAACAAAACATTCTCCTCTCCACAGTGCCAACACGGCGATGGACAACGACGTAACGCCGGTCTACTTAGCAGCCCAGGAAGGCCACCTGGCTGTCCTCAAATATCTGGTGCTGGAGGCAGGAGGGCGGTTAGATGCCAGGGCTCGGGATGGAATGCTCCCTATACATGCGGCTGCGCAGACCGGCTGCTTGGATTGCGTTAAGTGGATGGTGAGTCAAATATTTCATTTCATACTTATAGTCTGTTGGAGGTAGGACTGAATAGGAAAACATGGGTCTTGGTGTGATAACAAAACCGCCGAAAAAACCGCCGCCAAAATCGCCGCTTATTCAATTGATTCTTCGTACTACGCTAGACCAGCTCAAGGTCAAAGTGCTACCACAGACGTGCGGGCTAGTGCATAGAATCAGCCTATAATATTCCCACTGCTGGGACACAGGCCTCCTCTCTGTGAAAGAGAGTGGGCCGTAATCTACCATGCGGGCCCAGTGGGTTGGTAGATGTCACATGTTTTCGAATTTTTGGTGCATGCCGGTTTTCTCACGATGTTTTCGTTCACCGTTATAAGAGCAGTGATGATGAAATAATTTACACAAAATAAAACGCGTGTCAGGGTTCGAACCTACGACATACAACCCGTAGGTCGCGCCCGTTACCACTGGTCAAAGTCAAAGTCAAATAATTTATTTCAAATAGGCACATATAAGGCACTTTTGAACGTCATAATAAAGAAATAGAACTGATTCTAGTTGCCCCTTCCAAAAGGTAGTTTTCGTATGGAGAAGAATGGGCAAGAAACTCCACCGTTACTCTTTTAAAAATGTTTTACTGGGTCACCACTGCTCTAATAGGTATATATATAATATATAGTTTTGGTTAATAACAATGAGTTTATACCAAAGATGAAGATTTGAACTCCACCTTTGATAAAAGACTCTGCAGTTAGTTACAACATTAAGTGAAGATGCTATCGGCTTAGATATAATAGATAAATGTCCTCTTTGCGACACATTGATCTATGAGATTTTTATGATCTCGAAACTCAACTTTTATTGAGTGATGAGGAAATGGGTTCGTAATTAAAAGATACAATATTTTTTTTATAATACTACAAAGTAATGCAAGCTTTGGGCAATCATAAAATTGCCTAAAGTTGTGTCTACGTAGGTGCATTAGCAACTAATGTACGTATATGTCGCAGTAAGATAGTTATAGCCGTGATATAATTGTATCCCTAGGGATTACTGTAATATAGTTACATGAAAGCAGTTTATAACTGTCTTACTAGGATTATAACAATGATACGAGCACGATCTAGTAATATAACAATTAGAGCCCTCCGACCAAATAGGTTAGGTTAGAACTGTGACCAACTACGTCGAAATTGGACGCAGTAACAAAATAAGGGCACTCTGATAGTTAATAACCGCTTAAAAAAATATTACGTGAAATAGCTATATCCCTAGGAATATAACTATATCACGGCTTAAGCCATCTTACTGTGACTTATATAAATAATATCTATTCATTCTAATCATATTATCTCGTGTAACAAGTGAAAATCATCTGTGAGTTGAATGACCTTACGAATAGGAAACGCGCGGAAGTCACGCACTATGTTACCTGATGATTCATACATTCATTCGGATGATCTCTTGTTGGTAATTTTGTCTTCCTTGAGTTGGTGTGATTGAGATCCATTTTAAATAAGATATTTGACTACTAAGTATACAAAAATTTGGTCGTTGGTCCTACTACGCCTCTCCGGTCGTGTCGGATTGCCGTCCCATCGGACTATGAGAGTGAGGGAAGAGAGAGTGCACTTGTGTCTGCGCAAATACTTGTGCACTATAATATCTCCCGCGCCGATGGCTAGTCTCCGTTGAGATTGGCCGCCGTGGCCGAAAATACGGTCTGGAGGACTATTATTATTATACAAAAATTACATGAATTAATACTTATTAAAGATGCTACAAAAAACCACAATTTGTGAAAAAGTTAATAAAATCAGTGGGGAAATGGAGAAGTTACACGCTTTTAAAATTATCATTTTACTCGTCTTCTATCCTTGTCACGCAAAACGATCATTTTACTGAATGGCACGAACTTACTTTGGCATTCCTGTGTTGTGACGTCAGCGGAGAATTCCCTTTATTTTTAAGAACGTTCACATTCGCATCTCATTCGCAATCTGTCAAAAAAAACCATCAATTTACCAAAATTTTTGACAAGTTTGACAGATTGTGACTTGAATGTGAACGTTTTCTAAGTAATAAGAGAATTGGCCGTCAGATCGAAGCAGGGCTGTATCTGTCAAGCATAGATTTTACTAGGCTGTGGCTTTTCTAGGTATCGAAAAATCAAGTTTAAAAAAAATCAAATACACTAATATTGAAACAATGATCATATTCTTGTCCTTTCGTTTGTTTAAATCTCAGACCAAAAAAAAAAGAAAGACGGAGCGCGCTGTACATCAAAAGTGAAGAATATTTATTTTTCTTATAATTATCATAGAATTTTTATTTTTATGAAATTTTTATTTTATTTTTGATGGACTGTGTGAAAGATGATATGGCTAGAAAGGAGATGATTACCGAGATGACGACTAATAGCAAAGTAAGGAAGAAAAAGACATGTTGCGCCGAACCGAAATAAATTGGGAAAAGCGCTTAAAAAATAACAGAGAGCTTTCTTGGTGAATGAAGAGCTTTCTTAAAATAATGAAGAGCTTTCTTAAAATAATGAAGAGCTTTCTTAAAATAATGAAGAGCTTTCTTAAAATAATTAAGAGCTTTTTTGGTGAGACGTTCCCATCCAAACGAGTTTCTTTACAGTTGAGACTGTGATAAATTATGATCCAAAATATAGTTAGGTTGTTGTAGGTATAACATGGGCCACTATGTAAAAGCCTACATCTCCACAATCGCCAATCCGTAAGGAAACGCATGTAAGTCACGCAGCACATTGCGTTTGCGTTCACCGATCTGTCGCAGGAATTCCTAGTTCCTCGATCCGCTGTGATGAATGGATCGGAAATTAAGTTTCTATAGATGTAATCGTCTTACTAGAATGTTTACTTCATGTTTTCTCTTAGAATCATTACAACTTTACCATGTGCGAGAAGGTGCGCTTACGCAGCTTCAAATGGAATGTTTCTTAATGCTGGGAACTCCTTCGCACTGTTGCGCCACTTCTTCTCAGCTAAAGCACTGAAGAGTAGTGAAGGGCGGCTGTTTCAAGGACTGTCATAAATATAATTTTGACGTTCCAAAACTGTCATAAATGTAATTTTAACGTTCTTAGTCTAATTTGAAAAATTACTTTTGCATTTCTCTGTCTCTTGTCTGTTGTTAATCTTTTTTTTATTTATGCGAGACTTGCTTCTACCCGCGGCTTCGCCCGCGTCAAGGACGGGAATGATCCCTCGGGAATTTACTACTGGAATGAAAAGTATCCTATGTCCTAAATCAGGGCATGGTCTACGTGTGAGCCAAATATTATCGAAATCTATTCAGCCGTCAAAGCGTGAAAAGGTAGACAGACAAACAGACAGAGTTGCTTTCACATTTATAAAATTAGTATGAATTTGAGTTTGCACTCACTAAGCAGTAGAAACTATAATACAGTAACATGAGGCAACGTTTTCAAAAGAAAATTATACACCATTACCGCAACAATTTTCTCAGATCATACTAGATAAATAAGTAAATAAATTCTAGTTAAACTGCATGTAATAACTAAAGCTATAAGCACTAAGACCACACATAAAATTATAAAGTCAGAACTCTATTACTGTTTCGCAGTTGCATAGTAAGTTGTGCAAGCATTAAGACAAGGCCACTTTTCTAGATAAATAGCGGTTGATAGAACTGGTTATAAGAATAATGTTCAAGATAACCAGAAGACCAGGGGGGCACATTAGCAATTCCTCTAATCGCATTTAATTTCCTGAATTTCCAGCTGTCATTAGGAATTCCTCTAATTTGACACAAAAGCAATTCTTAAGTGGACCATTTTACGAATCTCCATAGAAAACTGTCAAACAGATAATATTTTCCTATTATGTTTCTGGCAAAGTGACTGTTTAAGCCCCCTGTTTATCAAAACTTACAAGTTTCCTGTAAAAAAATTCATTATTTAAAATAAAAAAAACTACACGTGTAAATACATGTTTCAAGTGTCATTATTTAGTTCAGAAATACTTATAAGTTTACGCTTTCATTCGTGATTTTGTACGAGTATATCAAAAAATTCTTTGTAAGTTACAACTTGTAGAAAATCATAACAAATCCTGAGAGTGTCCGGCGACTCTCAATTACGTCTTACAAGTTTACAAGTGTCGTGCTTAGTACCACAATCAATTTTTAAATTAGATTATCTTTTTTTTAATTTTGTTAAAAGAGAGAGATGACCTGATGCCCTGGTCCCAGCAGTGGGAACATTATGGTTGATTATGAACATGGAGATGAGCTATGAATTTAACGAAAAACTAACATTCTAGGTAGGTAACTTGTGAACGTGTAGACTTGTGACTTTTGATAAACAGGTCACTGCTCTTATAAAATTGCGGTAAGCACTACAAGGTGTAATTGAAATAGCTGAAAACATCTTAAGGGGTCATTGTACTCATCATTATGATCCTCTACTTTGGGACTAACCCTGAAACCGCAAAAAATATCGTAGTAGCAGATTTTTTGTTTGGGGCTCAATTTCCATTGCCGCGGAACGGGATGTAAGCGAATTATTTTGTACAAAGCATTATGAACCTTATGTATATAGTGTAACGGACAAATTAGGTACGAGTCAAATAACAGGTCGCGCGTTTTCTGGAGAAGTCTCGCGCCTTTTCGGGATTTCTCGCAGTAACAAGCCCGTATCTAGTTTGTACGTTAGATAATTGGCATAAAGTTCATTTTGCTATGTTCAATTTTGATTTGATTTGAATCTTAGCTTGAGTTACCTTACATACACATAAATAATTATATTAACGTACGGCCTACATGTATAGTAAAGGAAATAAAATATTATTTTCTTATTTCTGCTAATTCCTTATCTAAATTTGCTTGAAGTAAACCTTCTGCTATCAGTTTATCATCTGCTGTGTTAGTATTTAGTCTTGTTAAAACCAGACTTTCATTTAGAGGCACTCTGGTCCGGTCGACTTTACCACTCAACTAGAAAACCGCGTGATTAACCATTACATGCTGAATAACTTGTAAAGTGCGCATTTAGTTAGCGAGATCAGTGTGGTATGAGTTTGTTTATGATAAATTGGTTGACTTTAAACATGTTTATTTGCATGCATAAGCATTTTCTTTACAGCTCGTGGCTAAGTAATAACAGCCGTACGGGTCGATCCATCAGGTTCAGCTACGCTTGCTAGAGTTGGTCCGTGGATGGGTGACCATCTTTACATACCCAGACTCCTCCTTGCCTCGGAAAGCACGTTAAGCCGTTGGTCCCGGCTGTCATTCGTGGATCTTTGACAGTCGTTACGGGTTGTCAGTCTGACAATCAGTCTTACCAAGGGGTATCGTACCTATTACCCTTACTGGGTTGTGGAGGTCAGATAGGCTGTCGCTCAATGTAAAATACTGGTATTCAGGTGCATCCGGTAAGACTGGAGGCCGACCCCAACATATGTAGTTGGGAAAAGGCTAGGCAGATTGATTGAATCATTTTCTTTAAATGTAAGTTTGCCTGCACTATGTTTTCTTTTCTCTACAAGCAACGTGCCGAAAGCATTTAGCAGTAGATTAAACTCGAAGCCCAGACATGTTCTTCTAGGCGTGTTGATATCAATCTAAAAAATTGAGTCGACCCAGAATTTGGGTACGAGTTTGACACCTTGAAAATCCAAATCAAAATATATTTCACTTGTTTATAAGTCTAGAAAATTGACTGCTTTTGGCCTATTTCTGCCTCACGGCGCCAATCAGACTCAGTCAACGCTCTGTTATTATTGTAAGAATGTCAAAGTTGCCTAGTTTGAGAGTCATTTTGCAAGTTTATTTGATTATTGACGTATTAAAAACGCTAAAATGGTTCCAACAGATTAAATATTACCACTTTTCGTGTCGAGTGGTCGACTGCTTTGCTTTGCCACTCGAGACGTCACTCATATTTCTAATAAGAAAAACTAAAACTCATCATTATTTTTTTCATCATTATTGATTGATTTTTATAAAAACTATATTAAATTAGCTATAAATTAAAAGCAGTTCTATTTGTATGATTAATTCAACTGATTAAATATAAGAATATAAATGAACAAAATTTGCGAATTTAGGTGTTCCATGTTCGTGGTACAGACATAAAATAAAATAGAATTTGGCAATGGGACCAGACGTAACACTGTAGTCTGTCAATGATTACGTATTTGATCAAGCAATTCATGCAAAATAATTATCCAGTCAAATTGATATACCCAATCATTAGATCACACGGATATATTCGTTATGTCTCAACTATAATACATAAAATCACCAATAACACAGATTCAGTAACAAAACCGAACGTTTATTTACCACACGCACGGAACCCTGTTCAAAGTAAATTCATTGCAATATTTACGACTTAGATATCGCAGTTACAATGTTGTGGTGAAATCTTTTAACGTCATATCATTTTATTTTAATGCGCAAACGCATGTTAGCGAGCGGATAAAATATGGCGGCTTGTGTTGCGTTTGAGTGAAAATAAAAATAATTTATGAACGTCAATCGTAGTTACAGCAGTTTTTAAAATGAATAAAAATGATTGTAATCTTGTTATCATGTTATGTTGTTATGACAACTGTCTAATTTTCATTGTTCTTAATATACCTATCTAGGTTTACAACAATCTTTTGGCGCGTGGACAAAATCAGAGCTAACGCCGCCATTTTGTTTTTTCATTACATTTCACAAAACAATTTAACAAAAATATGTTTACCAAAAATATGTTTTTGAAACCGGCATGTCCTAGAACCAAAAATTCGAAGACATGTGACATCTACCAACCCACACTGGGCCCGCGTGGTGGATTACGGCCCACTCCCTCTCACAGAGAGGAGGCCTGTGTCCCAGCAGTGGGAACATTATAGGCTGATTATGTATGTTATGTATGTTTTCCAACAGCGAGTGAGAGCAGTGGTGGCCCAGTGTTAACGGCCGTGACTTTCGAATTGTAGGTCGTAGGTTCGAACCCAGACAGGCGCTTTACTTTGTGTATTATTTAACCACTGTTCTCAAAACGGTGAAGGAAAACATCGTGAGGTAACCGGCATGCCCTAGAACCAAAAATTCGAAGACATGTGACATCTACCAACCCGCACTGGGCCCGCGTGGTGGATTACGGCCCACTCCCTCTCACAGAGAGGAGGCCTGTGTCCCAGCAGCGGGAACGTTATAGGCTGATTATGCGCCTCCTTGTCAATGTCATTCGAGTGCCAAAACATCCTTGGAGAACTGTATTTTGTTGAGCTGGTTTGTCGCATACAATAAAATTAAAGCAACAAATGACTTGCATCGTCTAAACACAGTTCCGGCATAATTGCACTAGCAATTATGCCCGGCTTGTTTCTCAAGCAAGGATAGTAAGCTAGCGTTACTAAGCTATCAAGCTAGTAACTCTGGCTTTGTGTATACAGAGCTAGCTTCATTTGTAGACTAGTAATCTACGGTCTAAAGTTAGGATAGTTAAATACACTGGGATTCAAAACGGGCTTGTGTACTATGCAGTGACTGTGCTGTTTTTCTGACCGCCACCACCTGTTGTACTGTACTGGCATAAAATTATCTGGCATCATGTAAACAGGAGTCGCATGTGCCAAGCCAAGACGGCAAGCTAGGATAGTATACAGTGGTTCTAGCTTACCATTCTAGCTTTGGAAAACTAGCCTATTGTATCTCGGGCATTAAATTGGGTCCCAGCTGTCATTCCTGGATCTTTGACAGTCGTTACGGGTTGTAGAAGCCCTAAAGTCAATTTTCTTTTTACAGTGGTGTCGTAAAAATGTGCCACGTTAAACATACTCATTCTTTATAATTACAAGTTAGTAAAAAAATGTATCCAAGAATTTACTGATTGTTCACAACTACAGTTTGATATAATTCATATATAAATTAGTACCATTTTGGCACACTATTACATGCAGCTTAAAACATAACTGAGTGTACATAGTCTGCTCATCATTCAGGGTATGATAGGCATAATGTCACGTTATAACTAAAATAAAAATTTATTTTCATCCATTCTAGATAGTGGAACGCGGCGTAGATCCCAACGCAAGAGATGGAGACGGTGCTACTCCTCTACACTTCGCTGCGTCCAGAGGACACCTCAGCACAGTTCGCTGGCTCCTCAGACATGGTGCCAGGCTGCACCTGGACAGGCACGGGAAGAGCCCCATCAATGATGCAGCTGAAAACCATCATTTAGAGGTAAGACCTAAAAGTAGACAGAAAGAAAATGCGTTTATTAGCATAAATACAAATAAAACATCTTTTGGGCTGATTTTTTAATTGTTAGATAACTTTTATTTGAAGAATAAACAGGTATGGTGGTAATTCTTACGTATCACTCATAAAAGGTACTCATTTATCTGTATTTAGAAAGTTTCAACTATCTATCTCACCATTTTTCCTAACAATTACTGTTTGAATAACGTTATTAAATTGTAATTTAAAAATCTTCGATGAAAATTGGGGTTATAAAAATAACCTTCAATTGTCAATCAAAATCACCTTTATGGTGATTTCAAATTATGATTTAAGGTATAAGTATTAAAAAAAAAAATCAAATTACTCAATTTGTAAGTGTCACTACAATTTGTCATCCACAGGTATGTTTTCTGACCCATTTGTTTACATTGTTATGAAATGAAATGAAATTGTTTATTCTGTAAATAGGATATTGGAATCACTTTTACACGTCATATTAAAAAGTTGTAAAAATAAGCTCGATGAGGTCAGCGTTTCCTATCTGACTACTCTGAGAAGAAAGGCCGAAACAAACTCAGAGGTCACCGTCTCCTTTAAAGTCCAGACATAATCTTGGTCAGGCCATATGAGGACCATGTAGATAAGAGTCTGAAATGGTCTTTTGAGGAAAGAACCATACAGATTTGAGTGGACCTGTCCAGTCAGTGCAAGCATTTGTCAGTAATAGTGGAGCTCAACTCAGAACTAAAGGAGCTCAACGACTCGACGAACAATACCAAAGAAAGGACGTTTGGGTAGGTCGCATAAAGTTCTCAAATTGCCAGACCTTCGCTAAAACTAACAGAACGAAAAATAAATATCCACATAGTCCTCACATTCACAATAAAACAATACTTATAAGTAATCATCATGTCATTTTGTATATAATATTCAATAATGTCAATTTGTATATAAAACTGGTAGGTATATTTTTATGGCTTTCCATAATATTCAAAATGTCACAATGCTTAGCAGAGCGAGCAGTTTAATCCCATGCATTTTTGTCTTCTAAATAATCTGTGATTTTATAGTACCCTTTTTTACAAAGTTTGGTTTTAATACAGCTTTTAAATCGTTTAATGGGTAAGTTTCGAATGTCAATGGGAAGTTTGTTATAAAAGCGTATACATTGACCCATGAACGAGTTGCCTACTCTGTGGAGACGAGTGCGATGTACAGCAAGATTGTGTTTATTCCTGGTATTTAAACTATGAATATCGGACATTTTGTTAAACTTTGATATGTTTTTGTGTACATACAATAGGTTTTCAAATATATATTGTGAGGCTACAGTCAGAATATCTATTTCTTTGAATTTTTCTCGAAGGGAATCTCTTGGACCTAGGTTGTAAATGGCTCGAAATCGTTTTGGAAAAGAGTATACCAAGTTTTTCTCAAACTGAGTTAACACCTATTTAGATAGAATTTATGATCATGTCAAGTTTAAAAGTGATCGAGCACACTTCACTATACCTCTCGCGTTTCCAGCAGACATAGAAAATGCGTTATAACCACATCAAGTCATTACAGGTACAATTAAGTCGAGCAACAAGGGGAGTAACGTATTAATTATGTCTTTGTGTTTAGTTTTCTTTACCTTTCCTAGTTTCCAAGTATTTGTATAATGTCTCGAACGTATCGTAAAGATTGTAGTTTGTCGTGTCCGTATGGATTAAGGAGCCATGTCTTATATTTAAACGCGGGTACTGCCAATATTTAGTAGTAAATTATCCAAATTTGTAGCCCCGATCCTAGAATTTGTAGTAAAACCCTTTAAACGTTACAGGGCATTGAAGGTGGCTCCTCAATCCAGACGTTTGGAATGTTTATTTTGTTAATATCTTTTAAAATACTGACCGCCTTATTATTAAACTTTCTCTTATTCTTTCAAAAGTCAAATTACTTTTGAAAGAAGAAGACAAAGCGTTGTGTAACTATACAGGCGCTATACAACGTTTATTAGTAAGGCGGTTAATGTGTAAGATGTTGGAGTGCGCCAGTTTGTCAACTATTTCGATTGATTTTGTTTTTGTTACAATACAATCAAGTCTGCCTAGCCTTTCACAACTATGTTGGGGTCGGCTTCCAGTCTAATGCCGTGATCCGACGGTGCGCCATATTGCGGACCGACACGGACGAGCCCTCACGACGCACCGTGGGAAGGTGTACGTGCGGGGTATCGCAGACATCGGAAGTTCCTCGGTGCACGGTGCGTGGCGGTCTGGGGTCGTCTGACGTGCGTGTCCGTCCCCAAAATCGCGGATCGTTGGATCTCGGCATAACGGATGCAGCTGAATACCAGTATTTTACTTGGCCCGACTATCTGACCTCCACAACCCAGTAACTGGGTAATACGATACCCCTTGGTAAGACTAGTTGTCAGACGTTTGGGGTTCTGACGACCCGTAATGGCTGTTAAAGATTGACGAATGACAGCCGGGACAAAAACGGCATAACGTGCTTTCCGAGGCACGGAGGAGTCTCGGTACAATACAATATGTGTTGCAATTACTTTTCGCGTTCATATTATCAGAATACTGGCTTTTGCCCTCGACTTTGCGTGAAATTTCGGCCCTACCACTGTATTTATTTATATTTTAATTCAGTGGTACATGGTGTAGAATATTAGTGGTGTGACCACGAGTCCGGACTCCAAGAAAATCATTGCTGTTAGTCACACTGGTGTGACCACGAGTATACCGATATATTTTATGACGCCGCAGAAGCTAGTACCTCACAAAATGATCAGCATAAGTCACAGCAGCGTCAACTTTCTACACGTGTCCGCAACAACCAAAGCTCACGTTTTGAAAGTATCACTTTTCACTGGTCACACTTCGTTGAGTCGTTTTCGGCGTGCGCGCATACTTAATTGTTCGTTCTTCACACCGGTCAAGCCAATGAAAGTAAAACTATGTACTTTTATATGGATCTGATATGCGTGTTTCGTGTTTCGTTTTTCTTCTGACTATTAGAAGTGTGACGCGAGCTTAATTAGTGAATAGTGTTTTAATTGTTGTTTGTTGTATTTTTACCTTATATTTGTAGAAAGCCGTTGTTGTTATTGACCATTCAACTAGTCTATTTTCTTGCTCTCTTTAATGACAATTTTAAGCCATTTAGTGGGGAATGTTATACCTACATGTAAGTTTGAATGCATTTAGTAAATTGAACCTGACGATTATTCTAAATATAACTCCATTATTATGGATTTGTTTATCAGTAGCACAAAATAGGAGCTCATGGCTAAGTAATAAGAGGAGCTCATGGCTAGGTAATAACAGCGGCACCATCAGCTTAAACTACGCTTGTGGGGTTGGTCCATGGATGGGTGACCATCTTTACATACCGAGACTCCTCCGTGCCTCGGAAAGCACGTTAAGCCGTTGGTCCCGGCTGTCATTTGTGGATCTTTAGCAGTCGTTACGGGTAGTCAAAAGCCCGAAAGTTTGACAACCAGTCTTACCAAAGGGGTATCGTATTACCCAGTTACTGGGTTGTAGAGGTCAGATAGGCAGTCGCTACATGTAAAATATTGGTATTTAGCTGCATCCGGTTAGACTGGAAACCTTTTCTCAATTATGTTGGGGTTTAGTTCAGAAAAGACTAGGCTGATAATGATAGCAGCACAATAATTAAATCATTATAATTCATAAGTACAGTACGGGAAATATATTTTTCGGCATATTGACACCCTGCGTCAATTTACCGTGTTATAGATATTTAATAAAACTGTATATTATTTATTCATTTATTTATTCTTCAGAAAGCTTACAGTCTAATATCTTTAAAGTAGGTTATGTATAATAGCGCTTACAATTGTTACAAGCTTCCAAATTGAGACTCTTACATACTGGCGCCATTCGCCGCGCGACGCGAATTTTAACAAAACAAATTCTGAGAAAACTTCATGGCAAACAATGCGGCGGCGTAGCGTCGCGCGACGAATCGCCCCAATATGTAAGAGCCTTTAAAAACTATGCACCTAAGATTTTAAAAAGAAAAGGAACATGATAAGATTTTTATGATAAAAATTAAAAACAAAATCATACAGATAAATTGAATATACCTACGGATAATTTACGCTGGTAGTCATTTTGCTTAGCAATTAATTTCACTGCCTTTACAATTAACATGATAAAACCTCGCTAATTCAGTTTTTGTCTATACTAATTTTATAAAGAGGAAAGATTTGTTTGTTTGCATTGAATAGGCTCCGAAACTACTGAACCGATTTGAAAAATTCTTTCACCATTAGAATTCTACATTCACCCCGAGTAACATAGGCTATAATTTATAAAGATTACACGCGGGCGAAGCCGCTGACGGCAGCTAGTCATAAATAAATACATTTATGACACAACATTGTTAGGTGTTAAATTTTAATACAGATAAATTTAAACAACCCACTTCCTCTCAGTTTCCTGAATTTATTGCTGTCTGCTGTCTTATCTCGGTCACTTAGGAAACTGATTCTGTATGGTAAGCAGGCTCTATTCGATATGCTCTCACTTTCTTCGGTTTCCAATTTACATTAAATTAATATAAACAACTAGCTGCGCCCCGCGGTTTCACCCGCGTATGTCTCGAAGCACGAAAGTCTGACAACCAGTCTAACCAAGGGGTATCGTATTACCCAGTTAGTGGGTTGTGGAGGTCAGATAGGCAGTCGCTCCATGTAAAATACTGGTATTCAGCTGCATCCGGTTAGACTGGAAGCCGACCCCAACATAGTTGGGAAAAGGCTAGGCTGATTGAATGTGTTGTGTGCTCTGCTTTGTGATGAAAAAAACCTTTAGTTATAGATAATCAAAAAGCTAAACATTTGTCGTAAAATGTATTAGTAACTAGCTTCCACCCGCGGCTTCGCCCGCGCGGTATGTCGATAAAAAGTAGCCTATATCCGTCTTCAGGGTGCCATTTATCGCCACCGCCTATTGTATATTTTGTAGTGTTTGTTTCTTCCTTTTGTTATATATTTTTGTGGTGTACAATAAAGTATATATAAATAAATACCGCCCATTGTGTCACCCTATGTAAAATTTCTAATTTATGTCTGTAATTTTTATGGTGTACATAATAAAGAGTATTCTATCTAAATAAACATTTTTTTTTTTTAAACATAGAGGCTAATGGGGAAGTTCTCCTCCTTTTTTAAAGAAGTCGGTTAAAAAGCTTCTGTAAAAAAAAATGGTCATTTCACGGGTCACTGAAATTGACCAACGACCTCTACCGGCAGGCGTATGAAAGAATGGCGCAGGTTACTTCCTGCTACCAATTGTATACCAATTTTATTCGTCATACATAACGCTAACTCGGTGAGGTCAGTGTCAGTTTATTATATTGATACAATGGGAAATTCTATCGACATCATAATCTGCTGAAATAATGAGGAAAAGTCGTGAACATTTTTAAGGGCGCACCCAATCGCAAATTGCTTAGCATGATCCTCTGTTATGCCGAAAATACTGCAGCATTAATATATGTTAAAGTTGAGGATTGATGCTAGACCTAGCATCAATCCTCAACTTTAACATTTATGTGAGGCGAAAACACGATTACATAAAATTTTCTCTATAGAAAAAAAATCCAAAGTTACCTCTGCACAGAATTATAAACCACTGGTATTAAAAAAATACTTCAAATTAGATCATGAAACTTTGCATGATAACTGAACTAACTATAAAGCAGGTCTTATGTGTGTAATTTTTTTTTAATTACTATTATTTTCAACGTAAAAAGTAATTACCTAAACTTTTCGACGCTTTAGAGCCACTAGCGCCCCACTCCGTCTCGTTCTCACTCAGGTCGCGAGTAGTATGGTGCGAGCGGGATAAAATCTAAGGTAGGGTGCGCCCTTAATGTTACATTATTCACATTTTTAGGCTAACCTAAGTTCATAAAGAAAGAAAAAATTGAAACGTTTCCGGGAAAATTGTAAAATTTGTGAAAACTGAAAGCACATTTTCTATGGGAATTTTGTTTGAATTATAACATCAGGACAGGACGCTACCGTAGGCGCGGGCTTGCGGACGGCGATGGGTAGGTCGCCGTCCGATAAGGACCAGGCCCGGGTCGATGGCGCGTCGTGTTCCACGCGCGCCTCAAAGAGATGTCAGCACAATTGGCGGGGTCCGCTAGGACCGATGCCTGGCAAGGCTGCGGAAAAGTCCGAAAGGGATACGGGGGCCCTTGGCAACAGGCAACTGACGGAACACGGGTGGGTTTTAGTCAGTAAAAGTCTGACACGCCCTCCCGCTCCGCCTAGAGCGGGAGAAGTCATTTGATGATTTGTCATCCGCAAAAAAAGAATGACAGGACGTCTGTCGGGTCAGCTAGCTATGAATATAAGAACATTTTCCATTCTATTTTCTAATATTTTACACCATCGTTCTACAACTAATACTGTCTTCCTTCCACAGTGCCTGAACGTGCTGGTGGCCGCGGGCGCAGCCGGCGCGGACAGCAAGCAGCTCTCCTCCTACAAGGCGATACACTCCTGCGCATGTACGCTGGGGGAGACACGAGTGAGTTTTTTGTTGAAATGTTTCCTTTATCACTTCTGTTACATTATGTTTATAACTTTATAATAGACAATAATGCATTCTAGATGATGTTAATGACTTTCGTAATATCTTGCATAAAAACGGTCGATTTTTTTATGGGGCATCAAAATTGCTGATCCCTTTTTCTAATATATTTGTTTAATTTGGATTGCCAATTTCAGGTAATAAGTTCAAAACTGCCTTGAATCCATATTTACAATATTTGCTTGTTCGACACCTTCAATGTATAGTCAAAAAGCAATATGCTCATTAAAATGAGCATCTCCGCTTTTTTACTTTGATTCTTAATTTCATAGAACACTCTTGTTTTTTTAATCTACGAAAAGTAGGAGGTGGTTATCAAGTCGAAGCCTTTTTGTACTTAAGTAAATTTCTCTTTTACTAACACCACAATTCTCGAATTCCAGTGCGCTTTACCAAACTGCATCAACATAAACGGAACCCGCTCCCCCTTCTACCTGCACGCTCCGGAGCGAGAGCGACGCAATTCCGTGCAGGAGCGACGGGGCTCGTTGCCTTCTACCGTGGGCTCGGTTAGCTCCGCTCGCTCGGGGCCCGCTGACGGCCTGTATGTGAACCCTATGCAGAGGGCCACGTCTACCAGTGTGACGCATCATAGTTCCTCTGGGGAGGAGAGTTCAGGTATTTTTTTAAAGATTTCTTTGTATATTTATCGGGTGTGGTGAGCTTGATTAGGTTTAGGTTGATCTCCAAAAAGGTCGGGGTTTGTAGATTAGAAAACGTGTGGGACATACACATTTGGCAGCTTCTATCGTCAATGTATCAGCTAGAAAGATGCATAAGCGACGCGCCTCGACTTGCCGTCCTATGTTGGCTCGGACAGCTCCGCTCGCTCGGGTCCCAGTGACGGCCTGCGTGAACCCTATGCAGAGGGCCACGTACGAATTCAGGTAAATTGCTAAAGGATTTTCTGGTTTTGAAACTTTACGCAGGCATAAAAGAGTGTGAGAGAATTGTAGCATAATGTGTTCTACAAACTTGACCAAATTGTTTGACCTAGTAGACAATTAATACCAGACACGTAAGCCATATTTGAAAAGTAGACTCCACAACTAAAATCAACAAAATATCTCTATATGCATTTGAACAAATTTCTATAAATAAGTATTATAACGGTCCTCAAAACTGATATCCCAGCCATAATGCATCTATAAGAAATCGGCAATAAATTCCAAATTTCTCGTCATAAAATTGCTATATTAGGCACTTTTGCTTTCCAATACACGTATACCAGAGATAAGCGTCCCGAGATGAAAGTAAGAGTCAACCGGAGGTCTTTATTACGTTGCAAGGTCGGTCGCAGACTGTTAAGCCGGTTCTTGAATGCGGCGAGCACGCATTGTGTTACACAACTTTGTACCAAAAAACTTCGGAAGTCGGTGGCAAAAAACGAAAATTGAAAAGCAAAGACACCGAGTTCCGAAATTAAAGTTATTTTTCACTTTTTTAGTGTTTAATTGGAAGTCGGTTGTTTTTTTTTTGTAAAAAGTTTTTATTTTTCATCGTCTAATACTAAGTGGGAACAACTGAAACAAGTATCTACAGTTAAATTAAAAAAACCCCCGTCAAAAACAAAGCATCTAATAAACGGTTTTTTTTATAGCTAAGAACCCTCTCGATCAGGTCACCTTTCAAACAAAATCAAAATCGGTTCAGCCGTTTGGCAGCTACGATGCCGCAGACATACACACAGATACACAACACACGTTTTTATAACACCCCTCTGTTTCCGTCGGGGGTTAAAAAATGATACAATACAAAATACAGGCAGTCGAACTCGCGAGCAACAGTTACTTCATAATACCTATAGTATGCTCGCCTCTATTAACTCCCGTTCTCACTTTACACTATCGTAAACTACTGTACAGTTAGTCAGTTACTGAAGACGCAACTGGTTTTCTCTTGAGTATTACATCGCTGAGATGCGTTGGAGAACTGGTTGTTTTTTGTATATGATCGTGAGCGATTAAGGGCGCACCCTACCTCAGATTTTATCCCGCTCGCATCATACTACTCGCGAACTGAGTGAGAACGAGACGGAGTGGGGCACAAGCGGATCTAAAGCGTTGAAAGGTTTAGGTATTTGCTTTTTACGGTGAAATTGGAAATAAAAAAAAAAAAAAAAACAGAAGACCTGCTTTATAGATAGTTCAGTTATTATGCAGTTTCATGATCTAATTTGAAGTATTTTTTGAATACCAGCGGTTTATAGTTCTGTTTAGAGGTAACTTTGGAATTTTTTTCTATCGAGAAAATTTTATGTAATTGTGTTTTCGCCAAACATAGGACCTAGTATCAATCCTTAACTTTAACATATATTTATTTCAAAATTAATGCTGCAGTATTTTCGGAATAACGGAGAACCGTGCTAAGCAATTTGAGGTAGGGTGCGCCCTTAAAGATGCAGGTTTTTCTGACTAGAAGCGTGGAGGCACGACCGGTTTGCGAATTATTACTATTTCATTGATTGCGATGTGTAAATACGCTAGTGGGAAAAAGTTTATCAAACTCAAACTCAATTATGGTTTTTATTAGAAGTGCTTAGCTGAAGTATGGCTCAATCAATCTGCCTAGCCTTTTGCCAATTATCTTGGGGTCGGCTTCCAGCCTAACCGGATGCAGGTCAATACCATTATATTACATAGGGCGACTGCCTATCTAACCTCTACAACCCAGTAACTGGGTAATACGATACCCCTTGGTAAGACTGGTTGTCAGATCCGTAACGAGTGTCAAAGATCCACGAATGACATAAGTTGCTCCAACGTGCCATCACTACATGCTGATGATGCCTTACGCGAGCTGGCTGGTAAGCTGCAAGAAATCAGTCCACAACCAATGAATGTTCACGCAGCAAGTAAGGTATCATTATCATTTAGTGATGACAACAATGGTTTAACGTGCTTTCCGAGGCATGGAGGAGAGTCGATACGTAAAGATGGTCACCCATCCACGGACTAAACCTCGCAAGCGTAGCTTAAACTGGTGGATCGATCCGTGCGGCTGTTGATACTGCAATGTTCACGTAATAAACAAAAGTGTGAAAATACGTAATAATTACTGACATTTCCAAGAAGCATTCCTTTTTCGTTACTTCATACGTTTTGCACCGGCCATAAATAACGCCTACGCAATCATACAGTCATCATCTAATTCTATTACGGAGACTAAATGTGAAGCAAGTATTTTCTATTAATGAGGTTATTGCCCTGTTAAAAAACGAATGTAAAAAAAGAAGTAAAGCAAAAATAAAGGAAAAGCGAAGTTTAGGGGTATGAGGAACAGGGTGTAAAGTTCACTCATCCACCATAGATAAGGGAGGATCCTCCTACCAGACAGGTGATGTGTCTGGCGAGCAACTGCCCAACGATTGATGTTGGTTTCTTGTTTACATGTCCATCGCGTGGTAAACTCTAATTGCGCGATGCAGGATTTATGTGACGTCAGGATTTTTGTATGACGTCAGGTCTTTGATGCGTAATTTGAATGTGGCGATGTAGATACCGCCACAGAAGTATGACTACGAAAAGGTACAACCCTGGGTAGTGGTAGAGGAACAGCTTTTGAATAATCTTCAGCTTTTGTTCTCAGACATAGTGCTCGTTTGGGACATTTTAATAGTTTTCAAATAAGCTCTATGTGCAATTGATTATGGTATACAGACTCCGGACCCAGGTTGGCCAAAGCAAGGAAAATCGGTTCAGGTGGAGATTCATAGACGACTCCGCCTTGGAATGTAAATGTGGTGCAGTTCCGCAAACGATGGGACACTTAATGTCGTGTACTGCGTGTCCTGTCAGCTGCATTTTACAGGAACTGATGGACGCTAGTGATGGCGGCAAACACGTGGCCAAATTGTGGCCGAACTCTGGCTGAGTCTATTTAGATTGCCATCGACACACTAGGAAGAAGAATTGATTATTGTTTTATTATTGAATTTAATCCGTCGGACTGCCAAGTCATAGGTCTCGAGGTCCAACCCAAGACACGCACTGCTGACTTTTCGGATTCATGTGCGTATTGTATTATATAATTATCACTTGCTTAAAAAACGGTGAAGGAAAACATCGTCAGGAAACCGGCATTCCTGAGAGACATTTCTCGACGACATGTGAAGCCGAGTAAGAGGCCCTTGGGCGGCATTAAAACTCTGATACCAACCACACGAAAAGAAGAAGAAGATTTAATTTAATTCCTGTTTAACAAAGATTTCTCATACAATAATTTAGCTTCCAACCGTTTATGGTCCTCTTATAAAATTCCCATAATATTTATTTATTTATTAAAACTTTATGCACAAGTAAAAAAAAAATACCGTACAAAGGCGGACTTAATGCCTGAGGCATTTTCTACCAGTCAACCTTAGGGTGATGCAGAGAAAAACATGGCAGGTGCAACATACGGGATAGCTAACTCGAAAAAGGATAAATAGTAATACATATATACTTACATACATACATATAAACAGAATAAACTTTGTCAGGAGAAATAACGATAGGTGGAGGAGAAAACAAGCCCAGCAAATCAGCGCCGCAACAATTCTGCCAACTTCTCACGAATATGTTCACGAGCCGCAACTTTGAAAGATAACCGACTGGCAGCCATCCTGATGTTCAGAGGGAGCGCATTCCAAAGAAATACCGCCTGGACAAAGAAAGAAGAGTGAATAAAACCAGAGCGGTGAGAAGGACATCGTAGAAGACGATTGTTGGTGGAGCGAAGATTTTTACTATGGGCAGAGCATAGGTATTGAACATGGCAAGTCAGATAAGAAGGAGAAGTGGGTTTGTCGAGTGTAATATGCGACGTCTATCTACTAATTTTTTCACAGTATGACAGACATGTAGGTATAATCACAGAACCCATATACCATTACATTAACCGAGCAAACGCGTGAAAAATCGAGCGCATCTAATTGTAGACACGACGGAAGTGAATCGCCAGGAAGCACGTACGCAGGTTTAGGTAACTGTTGCACCCCATTGAGCAGTTGCTTTCCTGCCGCGCTCGCGAGCGGTCGTGCCTGCCGCGCTCCTGAATTAGAAATATAGAGAGAAACCAGCAATGTGTGGTGCACATCGCTTTTATTCTTGTTTATTTTTGGTAGAAGTGAATATTTTTAATAGTCAGTTTGGTTCTATAATCTATGGTCTCTGATTGCTGGGCTTTTCAAGATGGATGTCGAAAAGAGATCTTTGATACAAGACTGGGTGGATGTTATAGATTTAGAATACGGTGTGTTCAGTGAATAATTTTTCGAGTATCTATATTATGTATTTCGGAAAAGGATAAGCAGTTATAGGTAGTGTATTGTATTTATGTAGTTTATTATAAGTACACCATCTTTATCATCTTAAAAGCATTCTATTACTTTTGTTTAAAAAAAAATCGACTATATACTATAATTATACTAATAATATTTTTCAAAGAGAAAATAGAGTTCTTTGTCATAAGCAAAATAAATCTTACCGATGACAGAGAGAACAAGAAATAAATTGTAATTTATACCTAAGCACTTTGACTACTTATATTTTCATTACAAAGATAGGGGAAGAAGGAAGAGCTATCAAAAGCACACTTAAGTAGTCGGAAATTCGAGCAGTGTTACGCAAACAGCTGGATATCCTGGGTCATTAAAGCCGATAATGCGTTGAAAATAAGCATTTTGTTATAGTTTACATTTGTAAATTATTATCTACTAGCTTTCGCCCGCAGCTTCGCCCGCATTGGATGTCGATAAAAAGTATGTCCTATGTCCTTCTCCAGCGTTCAAAATATCCCCATACTAAATTTCATCCAAATCCGTTCAGCCGTTTTAGCGTGAAAACGTAACAAACAAACTTACTTTTGCATTTTATACAATAATATTAGTTAAGATACTATTGCATTAATTAATTTATTAAAGTACAGCAGCACAATGCATGAAGAAGTAAAGTTGGAGAAATTAATTGTTTATCAAATTGATTAGCAACGTAAATTATTCTTGACAGTTGTATGAAATGGCATCAACACGGAAAACTGAAGTAGTGTATACATTTTTGATAAATAATTAATTTTCCTAGCTGTAGAAATTGCATTGACAGAATCTCCCATTAGACGACCTAAGACTATTTGTATAAGTTTTAGATGTAAATTGTACAGTTCGATTCAAACTTAATGGCGGCTCGGAACATGGGGCGAGTCGCTGCGCAGTAACAATTTCATGTGTCAGCGGGGGTGAGGGGTTTTACTGCGCAGCGACAAGCTAACTTCCAAGCCGCCATTAAGTTTGAATCGAACTGTAGTATTATGATGAAACGTTTATCTGGGTAATAATAACAATCTTGGTTTACCCCATTAGGTAAAAGTATCTTGCCTAACACATACATAACACACATGATCCGATAATACTGCAATTTTCTACCAATCTACAGAATTTACGCAATATGGTACTTAATCGTAGGTGTGTAAGGTAATTAATCAAAGTTTGGAACGACTGAGCATGAAGAATTGGCATTAGGTAATCTTATAAGTGAATCGGATAATGCGGCTTTACGCTCGGTGATTTTTTATCAATCAATCAGTAGGATTATGACACAGTCTACTGCTGGACATAGGCCCCTCCGAAATTGGATGGGCGTTATTATTAAACCAAGGCGGATACTATCAATTTAAAGAAGTTATTTATTGGTAGGCAATACCTAAATATCATTTCTCTTCAATGGCTTAACCATGCTGCAATTTTTTATTTTATTATCTTGTATCTTCAAGAGGAGTTTTCGAAATGTACAAGATACGCAAATCTATGTATGTCCCTCACACGTTAGGATAGAATAGAATAATCTTTATTATGTACAGTCAGGCTAAGTGAATCATGACCCATTTTGACGATAAATCGTTTGAAACCGTCAAAATAACAATGATGGCAGATGACAAATTCGTTACCAAGGAAATGTATATTTACGCGAATGTCGACCTAATTGTATTTGAATGTCTGTAAGAAAATAAGCTTATGGTGGGTGAGAATTCAATTTTTTCGACTGTACACCATAACAACTACAGATACAAATGTAGAAAGGAGATCATACATTTTGGGCTAAATTATGAAAGCACCGGCCAAATAAAAAAATTGATATATTCCGTTGGAACATGTTATTCTCTTCACTTTTCACTATTGGGCCAAACCCGTACGGCAATTCCCTGAGCTGTTACACGATTTTGAAAAATACTGTTTTCAGTATATTTTGTAGTTAAAATAATAAAAATATAGCTTGTAGTAATAAAAAATGAAGGGAAAAACGTACTCTTTCGGAATATATCTTTTTTTTTGTTTGGCACCTTCACCTCTTTAGCCCAAAAATGTATGGACGGTGAATGATCTCCTTTAACATAGGGACCCATCCAAACTGGATCTAATTTGTTATTTATCAAAACGATTAGGGGGCCTTTCGACCAGAGATGTGCATTGGTCCCATATTTATCCACATAGCCAATGAATATGATTGGTGGATATCAAACGCATCCATAGCAACGTAGCATAGCACATCTTTGGTGGAAAGGCATCCTAAATGCCTTCACAAAGTCCAAACCAGATTGCTTACCCTGCATCTTTTCTTTCTTTCTTTCTTTCATACATATTATGTAGTGTATATGATTGTAGTCCTCCCTCTTCATAGTCCCAATATAACAAACAACAAAGTTAAAATATTGCAGCGCTGTTTTCTCCAGTAGTTGAGGCGATCCGGCTCGAAGGACTGAAAATGTACGAGCAGTTTATTCGCACAAGGAGATGTTATATGTTATTGTAGGTTATTTAAACTGTATTTTGTCCATCACCAGCTCACATATGTGGTTTTTCAAAAAGTTCACATCCTAATAATGCCCAATACCTATGTCCAAAACCAATTTGATCTCTTTCTCTCCTCCCCAGCCTGCTCCGCATCAGACGCCGACCACGCCGCAAGCGGTTGGTTTCTGCACAACAACAGCAGCAGCTCTGGAGCGCCGGCAGCGCTGTACCAGCGCGTGCGGGACCTGTTCCACACGCGTTCACCAGGGCCTAGGGTGCCCGCTGAGGGGCAGGAGGCGCCCGCTATGACTGGTAAAAGGCTTAATTAAATTAGTGTTAGACGCTGATAGAACAAGAATTTAGGTTTTCAGGGATTGAAAAGCCAGTGAGCGGCAAAAATCACAAAGCATTGAGAGCAGCTGATCAAAAACCTAAACAAGAATTACATATGAGTGGTAAAGCTGTGCCGTGCGGGGATATTGTGTAGTTCTACTATAACGTTCAAACTACAAACATTGGGCTATATGTACGGAATAGTTATGTAATAAAGTTTAATCGGTGGTAATAGTATTTATCAAAATTAAAGACCACAATGATTATTTAAAAGAGGACATAATTGAATGACAATTGAATTTCAAACGTGATTGAACGGATAAAATATCATCATCTGCCTAGCCTTTTCCCAACTATGTTGGGGTCGGCTTCCAGTCTAACCGGATGCAGCTGAATACCAGTATTTTACATGGAGCGACTGCCTATCTGACCTCCACACCCCAGTAACTGGGTAACACGATACCCCTTGTGAAGACTGGTTGTCAGACTTTCGGGCGGACGGATAAAATATGATACCTTCAATTTGCCAATAGTTAGAATAACGTTATTGTCCAGGGTCGAGGCAGTCTGAAGAGCCGGATGACTCCATTATGACCGGTAAGGAGTTATGGAATTGGTGCAAGCTTCTGCTCACATCCATTTCAGGAACTTCAACTGTATTCTCTCACGATTCTGTTAATGTGCTGTACTTTTGCTGCTTTTCTGTGTTTTCATTTACATACAGCCTTCAAATGAATTGATTCGTCGCTAACACAATACCTTTAGTCAGTCCCATCTGAAAGGACGGCTGACCAATCGATGATAAAGCAAAATTGTAAATTAACTTGTGAAGGTTCAGTTGGCACCAAATTTTTCCTAAAAGAGATTATTCATATGATGAGTCTTACACCTAGGAGTCTACTCTCTGAGTCCATCAACGAAGTTACGGGCCCGTCCGAAAGTAATTGATATATCTGAAAAATAAATTATTGAAAAACAAAAAAACCGACTGCAAAATCCTATAACCGAAAAGAGAAAAACAAGCATTGAACTTTGTTTTTGTAAGGTATTGCAGGCCGGGACGAACAAAAGTTACACCATATTTCTGGTTATTAGTTTGCTTTATTTCAAGCTTTTATTAGTTAGTTATAAGTCCTCCTTAAGTTCTGAGTTGAGCTTCACTATTACTGACAAATGCTTGCACTGACTGGACAGGTCCACACAAATCTGTGTGGTTCTTTCCTTAAAAGACCATTTCAGACTCTAATCTACATGGTCCTCATATGGCTTGACCAAGATTATGTCTGGACTTTAAAGGAGACGGTGACCTCTGAGTTTGTTTCGGCCTTTCTTCTCAGAGTAGTCAGATAGGAAACGCCGACCTCATCTAGCTTATTTTTACAACTTTTTAATATGACGTGTAAAAGTGATTCCAATATCCTATTTACAGAATAAACAATTTTATTTCATTTCATTATATTATTAGTTATATTATTAGTTAGTTGTTAGTTTTATTAATATAATTATATATTTGGAATTATCTCATTATTAGCTTTTATTTGATACCAATATTGTTATAATTTATTTTAAAAAAACCTTTCCCTCCGTTTTTTTCTATTTGCAGATGAAATATATAAAAAAATATAGCCTATGTCACTCCCACAATTAAGACGAACCTAACGACACCTCGTATGTTAAAATCCAGCAAGCCGTTTAGGCTACAGAGCGTGCCAAAGAAATAGTCATACATACATACAAACATACATACATATTCTCGAAAAACATTACCCTCCTTCGGGGGCAGTCTGGTAAAAAGTGAGAAATTACTTTTTCGGACGGGCAAATACGTATCGGGAGTAGTGACAACTATCACATCGTGTTGTCATTCATTCAGTAAAAGCCTGTTACTTCGGCCGATACTACGGATTTCGTGCTTAGTTTGTAGACCCCCTGGACCGCCTCGCAGCCAAAGCCATCTAAAAAGTAACTCGTGATCTTCATTCAGCTTCGAATTTTCAAACTTTACTTAAAAACAAGTCAGCTTATGCTCAATATTGTCTTATAACTGCTTCTGTCGAAAATACACCACTGTAAAACTTGCTATTCATCCCAACAAAGGACCTGTGACATGTTTATCAAAACTTACAAGCCTATTACCAAATGTCATTATTTCATTCACAAGTTACATACTTATATTTTACCACTTAAATTCGTGATTTTGTTTGTCAAAAAGTTATTTTTATGTTACAACTTGTAGAAAATCATAACAAATCCTGAGAGTGTCCGGCGACTCTCTATTACGTCTTACAAGTTTCGTGCTTAGTATCTACCGCAATAAATGTTTAAATTCGATTTTCCTTTTTTAAATGTGGTCTAAAGAGAGAGATGACCCGACACGGGCAGCAGCGCGTGTCCCAGCAATGGGACCATTACGGCTGATTATGAATATGGAGATGAATTTAACGAAAATTAACATTCTAGGTAACTTGTAAACGTGTAGACTTGTAACTTTTGATAAACAGGGCACAGGTAAAACAAATCTTGATAGGTACATTCTTGGGCTATGCACTTCCATGCATCTTCAATCTTCATCATCCCGCAGCATCATACAACCGCCGAAAACCTTTTTCACCATGATTATATTTGTGCAGTGAAAGCAGAGATCCACGGCTCAGCGGAGGCAACGACTGCGCAGGAGCAGTCAGACAGCGACAGTGGTGCTGAGGCTACACGACGCGACCATCACTATGAAGACATATATATGCCCAGGGAGGAACATCAGAGGAGACGGTTGGTTTGGGTTTTTTGCAAAAATACTTTTTATTCATTTGCGTAGAGCTGTCTTACTATCTAGACGGACGAGGGTAGGCACGCTCTTGTAATCTTACGTCCACTTTGACCACAAATTACCAAATACCTTTATCATTTTGTCTCTGTCATCTTCAAAAGATTGAAAATATTGTTCAGTTTCTCTGAACAATATTTTAAACATGTTTAGCGGTGTGTGGCGCAAGTGGGCCTTAGTATATTTGGCCGGTTCACGTATTTAAATAAATATTTATTCCACAACTTTAGTTATTGCACCTACCACTGTTTGTCTCTGCATCACTCAAAGGCTGACTGGTAGAAAATTGCCTATGGCATTAAGTTCGCCTCTTTACATTTGTGTGCTTAAAGTATAAATAAATAAATATTGACATCGAAAGCTCACCTCTACTAATATTTATTTAGGAGTCCTACTCGCACCACTTTACCATGTCCTGTGTAACTTGAATTGTTTTCATCAGGAGCAGTTCTCGCGACTCCGGTAGCCACAGCCGCCCCGGCAGCGCCGCGCTTGTAGTGGACTATAACACCAAAGACAATACTGACACGTAAGCCACTTGTTAAACACATACAAGTCTTAGTGTTCTTGAAATAACCTCTTATGGGGTCTAGTGTACTATTTTCTTTATTTCATTTAGAATAAAAACATATATAAAACATTTAAAAATATAAAAAATAGTAGCCCACCGGTATCGGGAACATGGGCCAAGCTACCGGCGGTCAGGGCTCCAGAGAGAGGAACCTCCTAACAATGCGAGCCGTTTCCAGAAGTACCGCTTTCTGAATCAAGCCCTTAATCCAGCTGCCCAACGAGAGCCTCCTTAGGTGTTGGTCGAGGCTCTTGGCAATTAAGCCGTTGGCTGATACGACTATCGGCACAATGATCGCAGAGTCCACATCCCACATGTTCTCGCCGCTCTGTTCGATCCACCACCACTATATCAGGCTTATTGGCACCAATAGTCCTATTGTACTCATTATTATTGTACTCATTATTATGACCAACTTTTACAAAGGGACCAAACCTGAAATCGAGAATAAATCCAGCTGAGACGCCTTGAGAAAATGAAAGTATTTTGCCGAGTTGTGCCCTTCTGACTGGCAACTCTGAATGTTTGCGGGTGAATGGAGTAAAATTATGCGTATATTTATGATGTTCTGGGACAGAAAGTATGCAATTAAATCCACTGTTCCATCATTATCATTCACCTGCCCTTATCCCAAATTATTTGGGGTCGGCGAAACATATCTTTCATTCCATACTTCGCTATTAGTCATCATCTCGGTAGTCACCCTCCTTTTCAGCCATATCATCTTAACTCAAACAACGTTCAGTAGCATTTCATACGAAAATAAACCTTATTTAATTAATTAATTAAAACAACAAAAATAAACTTCAGTTCAAAACAATGCATTTCATGAAAACATAAATTAAAAAAGTTGGCAATAAAACACACCTTTTAAAACAGCCTAAAAATATGAATGAATTAAGTACTTTAGAAAAATAAAAAAGTTGTTCATTCATTAGATCATAATTGAAATGATCTTTGATATTTTGCATTAAAACTTATGGAAACACAGTATTTTAATTTAACGCCTGTAAAATCACGTAAATTAACAAAATCGACTTTTTGTATACGGCTTCTTACGGCCATAATGTCAATCAGTACTTGTAAATGTAACAGTTTTTAATCTCAGTTTTATTTTACGTAGTGCAAGCAAAGCATACGAGGAGGTGACTCCAGCATTGGAGGCGCAGACCAAGTCGACGATAGCGACGAAACTGGCAGCTCTGACACATAAGGCACAGAACTTTGTAAGTATACGTTTCCTATGTCATTTCTTGTTCAGTCTTGATTTGTCATCATCTGCCTTTTCCAACTATGTTCGGGTCGGCTTTCAGTCTAATCGGATGCAGCTGAAAACCTGTATTTTACATGGAGCGACTCCCTATCTGACCTCCATCAGGCACTGGGTAATACGATACCCCTTTGTAAGACTTATATATAGTCAGACTCTACACGATCAATCAGAATTGAAATCGGTTCGAAACAAGTGTCTAATCCATTGCTTCATAAGTTCGTAGGTTACATTGACGAGCAGATTTTTTTTCGAACTTATGCAGCAATGGATTAGACATTTGTTTCGAACCGATTTCAATTCTGACCGATGGTGTATTACGCAATAAGGTATAATAATAATATGGTGCATTGCGTAATGTTGCGTAAATTCCGAGGCACAGAGTGGTCTTGGTATGAAATAGATGATCCGATGATGTCTCCTAGCTAGATGGACCATTATCTGCCTAGCCTTTTCCCAACTATATTGGGGTCGGCTTCCAGTCTAACCGGATGCAGCTGAATATCAGTATTTTACATGGAGTGACTGCCTATCTGACCTCTACAACCCAGTAACTGGATAATACGATACCCCTTGGTAAGACTGGTTGTTAGACTTTCGGGCTTCTGACGATTCTAACTACTGTCAAAGATCAACGAATGACAGCCGGGACCAACGGCTTAACGTGCTTTCCGTGGCACGGAGGAGTCTCGATATGTACAGATGGTCACCCATCCACGGAACAACCCCGGCAAGCGTAGCTTAACCAGACGGATCGACTCGTGCGGCTGTTATTACTTAGCCACGAGCTACTAGCTAGATGGACCGACGACCTCAAAAAGGTGGCCGGGACAGACTGGATGTGGAAGGCGGAAGACAGCGTGTTGTGGCGCAGCTTGGGACAGGCCTATGTCCAGCCAGTGGACTGCGATAGACTGAATTGATTGATTCACATGTATTGACTTATATCTTACCCTTAGGCCAGCCGCCTCTCATCCGCGGCAGGCAGTCGCCGCGCGTCGGTGTCGGACGAGCCCAGCGTGGTGGCGGCGTCGGCGTCGTCGGGCGTGTCGTCGGGCGGCAGCTCGGGCGTGTCGTCGGGCGACGAGGCGCCGCCGCCGCCGCCGCCGCCGCCCGCGCCGCCCGCGCCGCCGCCGCCCGTCGTGCTGGAGGAGCCCGCGCTTAAACCGTCGGAGCTGAGGAGTCGATTAGGTCAGTGGAATTGTGTTTGTTTGAATATGGAACTGTTTGTTTCTTTTTACCCGACTACGGCGAAGAAAAAAGGAGGGTTATGATTTTGACCGGTATGTATGTATGTATGTATGTAATCCGGAGTCACACGTAATCTGTTTTATTTATGCCCTAACACGTGTGACTCCGGATTTTTAATTTGTCTGTCTGTGGTGTCTTGTTTATACCTTTTAAGTCGTAGTTGGGTTTTAGTTTTTATTACTTGATTTTTTTTTAGGTCATGTTTTTAAATACCTGTCTGAATTTTTTGATAAGGTTTTCATTCTTTTCATAATTTTACTCATACAACATTATAAGGGACCAAACTTGAAATCGCGAAAAAAAAACAGCTGTTCCATACATTTGTGTTCACTTAAATCGACAAAATGTAGGGAACAGCTGATTTTTTTTTCGCGATTTCAAGGTTGGTCCCTTATAAAAAGTTGTTCAAAATGATGAGTACAATGACCCCTTTTCGGGTTAAGCATAAACAAAAAATAATGTTGTATAGTGCTCGAATGATGTTGGCAGGGGGCGATGTTGGTAAACATTTGTACAAAATATAATTTGTGAAATATCACTTGAAATGTATTCAAAAAACAAGATGGCGGCGTTAATTCACATTTTGGCCTGTTTTAGAGATCTATTGACGGCAATTATTAATGATGGTGTGTGACTGGTACGTAGGTATGTCATGAAAATATTGTATCAGTGTGTAATATTTTTTAAAATTTTATTCGAAATTTTACTTACTAGGTACGGTACTTATTTCATTTAGATGTTACACCTTTAAACTTGGACTCGTAACACCTATTTATTTATTTCTGAACCTCAAAAGAAACCAGCCCGTGACTCTTAGACCCATATTACAGAACCTCACTCAAGACTCAAGCATTACTTAGAACTAGTTGCAACCAATCAAAAGGTCTTAAGGCTCTTACATACTGACGCGATTCGACGCGCGACGCGAATTTTAACAAAACAATTTCTGAGAAAACTTCACGGCGAACAATGCGGTGGCGTCGCGTCGCGCTACGAATCGCCCCAGTATGTAAGAGCCTTTAAACGCGTTTTAAGTAATGCACAATGACTTGCACACTAGTCATGTAAGGCCGTGTTCTAAACGCAATCGTCACGGCGATGCGGGATCGTCGATATCATTTGTCACTCATTATTGGGAAAGTCAAAGTCAAAATCAAAGTAAAATAATTTATTTCAAATTGGCACTTTTGAACGTCAAAACAAAGAAATAGAACTGATTCTAGTTGCCCCTTCCAAAAGGTAGTTTTCGTATGGAGAAGAATGGGCAAGAAACTCCACCGTTACTGTTTTAAAAATGTTTTACAATATTTTGTATACATGAATTATATAATTATATGTGAAGACGATGCACCTACAATAAGATTACTGTACCACAAAAGATAAAACCCAGAACCTTTTTGTCGTTCGAACGCGATAATCATTAGGTGCAACTTCTTCCATTCGGTGCAACGTTGAGACGCCGACGACTTTAAAAAATAACGTAAGATACAAAGTGCGGTACTTTGTATCTTATTTTTTAAAGTGCGTCATAGACAATATTGTTATCACTGTGTCTAGTTTTCTTTTAATCTTTTAAATTTATTTTATTTTTTTGTATGTTGGCACCTTTTAGCTATTGATTCATGTAATTAGTTATTATTTAACCGTGCTTTTGTATGTTGTGCTGTCTTTTGTGTGCACCAAATCAACGTTTTATCTATCTATCTATGATAGCGTTGGTTAGGACGTAGCCTATGTCACTCATTTGTTCGGAAACTGTACGGCGCCCTCCGAGAGCATGAC
The DNA here is from genome assembly GCA_947363905.1 of Lithophane semibrunnea. Taxonomy (NCBI): domain Eukaryota; kingdom Metazoa; phylum Arthropoda; class Insecta; order Lepidoptera; family Noctuidae; genus Lithophane; species Lithophane semibrunnea. The sequence continues at coordinate 3,167,983 of OX376203.1, read as the reverse complement.
AACGGTTCCGGTTCATATAAAATGAATGCGACGAATGCGTATCATGGGTTAGGCTGTGTTTACAAGACTGGCATACAGCCTTTAGCGCAAAATTTAATTATATTAAGCGTCACGCTAGACTCGGCCCTAATGCTTTAGTTTCTGTGTTATTAATTTGAAATTGTCTCGAGTTCTCGGATCGCTTGCACTGTGTTCATAAATGAGAAACCGAGCGAACAGTTTCATTTTGAAATTATAAAAGTTATGTTAAGGTAGGTGCACGCTTAAAGATATTTTATTATTCAAATAAGACACTGAAATCACAATAGTTTGCTTACATTAGACAGACCTATGCTTCTAAGCTAAATTATATTTATATTAGCTGCGCCCCGCGGTTACACCCGCGTAAGTCTCGATCCCGTAGGAATATCGCGATAAAATCCTATTCCAGCCCACCCATTTCCAAATCCTATGTCCTAATCCACGTCATGGTGTACCTCTGTGCCAAATTTCATCCAAATCCGTTCAGCCGTTTTAGCGTAAAACCGTAACAAACAAACAAACTCAGTTTCGCATTTATAATATTAGTTAGGATTAGGATTAAGTTCGCCACAATTGTCACTGTATCAATTATGATTATGATACATCCAATGCATTTCGTTTTAAGGAAGGGTGATTCTTTGACATGGTCTCATGAATACCCTAGAGTTATGGGATATCGAAAAGAAACACCTTGTCAACTGTCATTAACGAGACACAATAGAATTTTAATTGTTATCGGTCATTAGAAGGCCAATCGACAGTTGCCTAGCCTTTTCCCAACTATGTTGGGGTCGGCTTCCAGTCTAACCGGATGCAGCTGAATACCAGTATTTTACATGGAGCGACTGCCTATCTGACCTCCACAACCCAGTACCTGGGTAATACGATACCCCTTGGCAAGACTGGTTTTCAGACTTTCGGGCTTCTGACGACCCGTAACGACTGTCAAAGATCCACAAATGACAGCCGGGACCAACGGCTTAACGTGCTTTCCGAGGCACGGAGGAGTCTCGGTATGTAAAGATGGTCACCCATCCACGGACAAACCCGGCAAACGTAACTTAACCTGATGGATCGACCCGTGCGGCTGTTATTACTTAGCCACGAGCTCCTCCTTAGCCACGAGCTCCTCAGCAAAATATCAGCAGATTTCTTATACCTAAGAAAACAAAGTGCATTATCTGCGTTGTGGTAACCCTGAATCGAGCCTACGACAAAAAAGTAAAACCGAATAATATAAGAAAAAATGTAGGTAATTTATAGAAACTTCACACTAGATTACCTATCGACCCATAATACCTATTTACACTAAAAAAAACATACCTAACCTCTTTTCCCTTTCAAACCCAAATCAGCGTAAATAAACAAGCCAACAAACAAAAAAAATACCGCAAAATTAACATAAACCTCATTGTAATACCTAATTGTGTCTTAATTAGAAAATTTGACATCGCCTATTAATATTAATAGAAAGAAATTAAGCTGAGCGGTAATGAAATGCGTTTACTTTCTACCGAAATGGGCTCTTAGTAACGTTCTGATTGTACAGTAACAATAAAAATATATACGACTTGCTTGGATTTAAACTTGTGTTGTACTTTCCATTTTAAAAAGAACCGGTACTTTTTTCGCGGACTGAGGAGTTGGGATTTTTCCAAAATTGTGTCTTGTGAGAGTAGTGTCTACATGTCGCTTGCGGGAAAGTCCGAAAGGGATACCGGGACCTTGGCAACAGGCAACTGAAGGAACACGGGTGGGTTTTAGTCAGTAAAAGTCTGATACGCCCTTCCGTTCCACCCAGAGCGGGAGAAATCATTGGATGATTTCCCAACCTCAAAAAAAAAAAAAAGGATACATGTCGCAGTAACTAAATGCTTAACATAATTCGGAATGGCCGGCACACCATGTTTTTTTTGTTCCATACTTCTTTATTAGACGTGGAGGAGCTCGTGGCTACGTAATAACAGCCGCACGGGTCGGCCCATCAGGTTAAGCTACACTTGCCGGGGTTGGTCTGTGGATGGGTGACAATCTTTACATACCGAGAGTCCTCCGTACCTCGAAAAGCACGTTAAGCCGTTGGTCTCGACTGTCATTTGTGGATGTTTGACAGTCGTTACGGGTCGTCATAAACCCGAAAGTTTAACTACCAGTCTTACCAAGGGGTATCGTATTACCCAGTTACTGGATTGTGGAGGTCAGATAGGCAGTCGCTCCATGTAAAATACTGGTATTCAGCTGCATCCGGTTAGACTGGAAGCCGACCCCAACATAGTTGGGAAAAGGCTAGGCAGATGATGACTTCTCTATTAGTCGTCATCTCGGTAGTCACCCATTATATTACATAGCCATTTATAATTTTTCACACAGTTTATCCATCGTTTCTTTGGTCTTCCCCTACTTTTATAGCCATCAATATACACTATATTATAAATAAAAGCCTATCGACCTGCACACCCCAGTTATTAGGTAATAAATGTAATGAGCCCCCTAATTACATGGGACTTAAACATGACTGGCGAAATGTGGGTGTACCTATTATAGGTACACCTCTACCGAAACATTCGAGGAATAAAGGCGTGTTGTCATGTTATGTTATGTAATGAGATACCCCTTGGTAAGACTGGTTGTCAGACTTTCTGACTTCTGACTACACTTAACGAGGGGCTGTCAAAGATCTACAAAAGGTAAGTAAGTACCACTGTTTAACAAAATTGAAGCGGTACCAAACGTTATTTTGTGGTGTTGGGACATTCAATCATTTTTTATGGGACATTTGAAGTGCTTCTTGTATGTCCTACCCAACAATAATCTATAGATCACTTGTCTACGATGCGCACTAAGCGATTTGTGCAATACGCGCACTCTATATAATATTATATCTCTATGCCCGCATATCTTACGATTGCGAACTAGTGAAGCAAAACACATAATCTGCCTAGCCTTTTTCCAACACGGAGACGTCCAGTCTAACCGGATGCAGCTGAATACCAGAATTTTATATGGAGCGACTGACTATCTTACCTCCACAACCCAGTTACGTAATAATAATAACGACGTAAGACTGTTTGTCAGACTTTCGGGCTTCTGACTATCCGTAACGATTGCCAAAAAGATCTACTAGTGAAGCGAAAAATATCTACCTTACACATAATAGATCGGCATCGTAAGATATAAAACACTAAGTATAGCGAGCAATGCGCAGTTTTACTGTAGATGTTGAAAGTGGTGGAAAACCATTAATTACACGCGAAAGCTACGCGTCGACCCATTAAGACCAGCCCGGTGTCTACTTGAAACTAGAATTAACTGCGATCTAACTGAGCTTTATACTAAACTGACCACAATAACTTACTCATACTTAATGCGGTGATTGTATGTAGGTTACGGAGTAACGTTAAAATGTAGGAAGAGGTAGTATACAATCCAATTTCTTCAATTCATACTTAAAATTATTAATGTACATATAAACCAATGAACCGATTGTTATGGAATTTGAACAACAGGTGGCTTGGGACCTGGAGAAGGAATCGGATATTTAAAAAAAACTTGTTAAAAGTCTTTAATTTTTTCGGCACAGGTTAAACCGAAACCGGCCGACAGACGTGAATGAAATTTCGTACAAGAGCTTTTATAACGAAAGTGAGCCCTCATAAGATTTTTTAGAAATTCTATCCACAAAGGGGTGAAATTATGTTTAAAACACGCAAATTATTAAATCGTGTATCATTATTATTATTATCACTTGCTTCAAAAACGGTGAAGGGAAACATCGTGAGGAAACCTGATGCTTGAGAGATATATTATTTTTACTATCAGACTGAATTAGTGCGGTGCGGACTAAAAGAGCGCATAATTTAACTTTAATTAAGTTTTCTAATCAATTTTGCATGGGTAAGTCTTGAGGCAGCAGTATTTTGGGCTAGAATCTAAAATAACTGGGTGGTATTAGTTACGGTTTTCACAGTCACCTAAGATGGTAACAACAGTTATTATTGTGTAAAAAAAAAACACTTAGGTTAATTAGGTTATCTACTTGTATAGTTGAACTCGTAATTTTACTTTAATATACAGTATGTTAATTAACAAAGGGCGTTCCCGTTAACCTGCAATAGTATAGCGTGTATACATGCTAAAAAAAATATTACCACTCAAAAAAAAAAAAAAAATCATTTATTTGTTTCGTGAAATATTCACAAAACGATTAAATTTAAACGTACAAGAAACACTTTGTACACGCACACTTGTATTTCAACGTAGAAAAACAAGTGTGACAAGTGGGCGTGTACAGAGAGTTTTTTTCCCGTAATAATTTAATATTTTTTGTGAATATTTTACTATACAAAAACAAAAAAAAACATTTTTTTTTTAATGGTAATATTTTTTTTAACATGTATAGACGCTATGCTATTGCAGGTTAACGGGAACGCCCTTTGTTAGTTAACATACTGTATTATCTATTTGTTTAGCATAATCAGCCTATAATGTTCCCACTGCTGGGACACAGGCCTCTCTCAGTGAGGAGTGGGCCGTAATCCACCACGCGGGCCTAGAGCGGGTTGGTAGATGTCACATGTCTTCGAATTTTTTGGTTCTAGGACATGCCGGTTTCCTCACGATGTTTTCCTTCACCGTTTTGAGAGCAGTGGTGATGAAATAATTTACATAAAGTGAAGCGCCTGTCAGGGTTCGAGCCTACGACCTGTAGACTCGTAAGTCGCGGCCGTTACCACTGGGCCACCACTGCCCTTCTTAATTATTCTGTACAATTCTTAAAGCCTGACTTGGTTTTCGTACCTCATTTTCGGGTGAAACTCAGCACTACGCTGTCGGTCAGCATCATGCTGAGTGGAACCCTTGTCACGGTCACGACGTGCAGATGAGGACGATTTTTGTTCTATGTTCGTAGAATTTTGTTTATTTTTCTTTATTTATTATTCTAGTTAACTTATCTTTATGTATAATTTCTGTGACAAATAAACCAATTTGCTTTCTTTTTAATTACTTACTTTTAAGCTAATGCTTAATAGCTAAAAAGCTATGCTTGCCAGGGTTAGTCCGTGGATGGGTGACCATCTTTACATACCGAGACTCCTCCGTGCCTCGGAAAGCACGTTAAGCCGTTGGTACCGGCTGTCATTCGTGGATCTTTGACAGTCGTTACGGGTCGTCAGAAGCCCGAAAGTCTGACAACCAGTCATGCCAAGAGGTATCGTACTCATCGTATTACTGGGTTGTGGAGATCAGATAGGCAGTTTCTCCATGTAAAATACTGGTATTCAACTGCCTCCGGTTAGACTGGAAGCTGACCCCAACGTACCTAGTTGGAAAAAGGCTAGGCAGATTCATTGACTACTTTTAAAACAATTCCCAGAACATTGACACTTTACTAAGGTCGAAATGATCTGACTGTCGCATAGACACATACGCCTTGTCATTTTATGACATTCAGCCTTAGAGTGGTAAAGGAATTACAAGGTCGACTGTAGTTTTGTTTTGGGCTTATTTTTCACGGTTAAATAGTCGAGCATCTTGATTTCTGAAATTATATAGGTAAGTACCCGAATTCTAAACAGCTTTATTAAACTACTAAAAGCCAATTTCAAAATCCACCCGGTCCTATCTATGGCTGTCCAGAAAGACAATAAATTAATTTTATAACAATTTGGGACTTTGACCTCCGTAACAAGAAGGTTTCCAGCAGGCGTAGCATGGCGCTTTCTATCTCTACGAGGAATAGACATAGCTTTTTGTATACAAAGTAACAGTTCGTTTCTTCATTTTTGACATCCACTGTAGAAATCTTTCTACAATCTGTCATTTTGTCTTTCATTTTTAACGATCTTTGTCTAGGTCTTTTTGTAGGTAGACTATTTCGAAGAAAGTTATCTATCCTTACTGTCAAAATCACACTGACAACCGATAAATCCTATGACAAAACAAATAATTCTGAGTCGAATTATGTAAAAGAGTGAATTTCGTAAAAAGTGCAGTTGACTTTTTCTACTTTGCTGCCGTCTCGTACTGTCTACTGTCTACAGGAAACGTAATTTTTGTCTACTCTTCCGTCGACAAAACAGTGCTCATGCTACGGCTGCAGGGATGGCCCAAACGGTCACACTAACGGGAAGAACAAGTGAATCTCGGCTTCGTTAAGCATATCTTAACACTCGTTATAATATCTTGCAATATTATCATGAGCTTTCAACACAAAATCATGACATGGCTGATACCAAGTAGACTTTCCTTGTCATATCCGCTTTGAAACTTAAGTACAGCAATGCCTACACGTAAACACGTGTAGGCATTGCCGTATTGTACTTTAATAACAAAGTTGCCATATATAAACATGGTGTTCACTTTACGCACTTTACGTGTTACGCAATTAGATAGCAGGATAATATTTTTTTCTCAAACATGCTTGGAAATTCGAGCATTATTTTGACAACCTTCTTCGAGATAAATCGAAATTGCTGTACTGGTCAAAAACAAATGACGATGCGGCCGGCAAAGTAACTATGAAAATTCATATCTGTCGTGGTTAGCGGCAAAATAAATTACTATGAAAACTCTTATCTGTTGTGTTATTTAAAAATTGAACGAACTTTTTACTTCAACACATGGCAACCAAGGAGGTAACTTATGAAAGATTTTATTAAAATTTCGATTTGGCTTGCAAATAGAGCTGTTTAAAATAAAGAACAAACAAATTAACATATTGGCGCGTGAAAAATTATCAATGTTCGTCATTGATTCTGGAAATTATAATTAATTGACTCAGTTTGAATTTCCGCGCATTGTTTGAGAAAAGTACTATTCAAGCCTTGGCCCCAACCAGGCATTGATGCATTCACGTATACGTGTGCCTCGGCTTCGCCTCGGCCCACATTTTCACGATCGTCCATCAATAGCCCAGTAGCAGGCCGCGACATGCAACTTTAATAATGTCGAGTTCATAATTACTTTATACTTATGCATATGACATCCTCAGTCTGGACCGTACAAAAACCGAATTTATATCTGCAAGCAAAAAATGCGATTATTTCCGGTAAACATGATGCAAAGAAAAAAACAGAAAAAAAATTAAGAATTGGTTGGTTTATCAAATGAATGAAATGATGGATCTCGTGGCTAAGTAATAACAGCCGCACGGGTCGATCCATCAGGTTAAGCTACGCTTGCCGGGGTTGGTCCGTGGATGGGTGACCATCTTTACATACCGAGACTCCTCCGTGCCTCGGAAAGCACGTTAAGCCGTTGGTTCCGGCTGTCATTTGAGGATCTTTGACAGGAGTTACAGGTCATCAGAAGCTCGAAAGTCGGACAACCAGTCTTACCAAGGGGTATCGTATTACCCAGTTACTGGGTTGTGGAGGTCAGATAGGCAGTCGCTCCATATAAAATTCAGCTGCATCCGGTTAGACTGGAAGCCGACCCCAAGATATTTGGGAAAAGGCTAGGCAGATAATGGTTGGTTTATCAAATGGCCACTTTTCTAGCGGAGACAGCTGCAGAATCTCCGAGGTATTCCACCAGTGAGCTGATCTAGATCTCCAATACACCCTGTACTACATATTATAAAACAGAGAATGACGCAGTCTATTCAGTGTTGCCACATACAACCACTAGTTACTAGTTAGAAAGCGACCGTGAGCAAGTTGCACTTGACTTTATTGCTGCAGAAAAAGTACGGTTTATTTACTTTTATGTAACAGAGCACATATTTTATTTAATGAAGGAAATTCGAGGAAACCTGTATTGTTCAAAAGTGGTCCGTAATACGGCCCCGTGTATTTCAATTTAAATAATAGCTCAATAATATATTATAATATTTTTTTTTTAAAGAGTAACGGTGGAGTTTCTTGCCCATTCTTCTCCATACGAAAACTACCTTTTGGAAGGGGCAACTAGAATCAGTTCTATTTCTATTTCTATGTATTTGACGTTCAAAAGTGTCTTTAATGTGCCTACTTGAAATAAATTATTTGACTTTGACTTTGACTTTATGTAGGTATTTTGTATTTTTAACATTAACATCACGCTTGTATTCCCCAAAGGTTTAGGCAGAGGTGTATCTAAGCTATAGTACACCCACATTTCGCCAGTTATGTTAAAGTCCCATGTAATAGGGGGCGCTCCTATTGCCATCAACAGGGCATACATCCAGACTTCGGCCTAGTACTGAGAAATTCTTGATGGAAACCCATTAACACTGCCCGACCTGGGAATCGACACCAGGAGCTGATGCTCAGCAACATTGCTTGCGACCACTAGACCAACGAGACAGACAATTTTTTTGAAAATGCTATAATTTTTGGAAAAAATAGGTCATAGTACTGCATAAAATAATCCTTACATATTGTAAAACAAAGTACACCGCGTCTGTCTGTCGTCCTGTTCGCGATAAATTCAAAAACTACTGCACCGATTTTCATGCTGTTTTCACCAATGGATAGAGTGGTTCTCGAGTAAGGTTTTAGTATATAATAACCGACAATTACGCGGGCGAAGCCACAGGCATCAGCTAGTACCTACTACATAAAATAATACTACAAATAAAAACTTTTTACAAAAAAAAAAAACAACCGACTTCACCGAAAAAACACTAAAAAAGTGAAAAATAACTTTGATTTCGGAAGTCGGTGTCTTTGCTTTTCAATTTTCGTTTTTTGCCACCGACTTCCGAAATTAAAGTTATTTTTCACTTTTTTAGTGTTTTTTTGTGAAGTCGGTTGTTTTTTTTTTTGTAAAAAGTTTTTATTTTTCACTTTTGAGTTGTGGTACCTCCCCCACACAAATTCGTATACCTACCGTTATCAGCTATGTAAATGATGATTAAGATATCGTCTACATACGCAATGTGGGAAAAATACGTAATTATTGAAGCTAACTCAAAAACTACGCAAGTAAAATTAATCCAATTTATATGGGACCACCTCTGAAGCTTGACCTACCAAACAAAAAAAGAATCATCAAAATCGATTCATAATTGGCGGAGTAATCGAGTAACATACATACAAAAAAAAATCATACAGACGAATTGAGAACCTCCTCCTTTTTGAAGAAGTCGGTTAAAAATGCAAGATAATACAGGAAAAAAAATAATGTAAGTGCCTGTATACGAAATAGCTTGTTCGACTTTAGATAAGTACGTACCTACATAACATGATATAACATCACGCCTGCAATCCCGAAGGGTTAGGCAGAGCTGTACCTACAATACACCTACATTTCGCCAGTTATGTTTAAGTCCGACTGCAAGGGCGGGTCGCATTTAACAAAGAATGTACAAAACAGCAAAGGAACTGCAAGGGCGGGTTGCATTTAACAAAGAATGTACAAAACAGCAAAGGAACTGCAAGGGCGGGTTGCATTTAACAAAGAATGTACAAAACAGCAAAGGAACTGCAAGGGCGGGTTGCATTTAACAAAGAATGTACAAAACAGCAAAGGAAAAATATAAGAGTTGACAGCGAAGTGATATACCTAGTTAAAGTCGGTTTCACCGGCGCCGGCGCATGAATTAGCGAATCAAGGCAATTTCAGTAAACAGAGTGAAACGGTTTCAGCTTTACACCTGAATATTAAATCACAATTATGTTTACTGTTTGAGAGATTGCCTAGTGGAATGTTTTCGAGTGCTTTCTAATTGTAATTCAGCTGGTTAAATACAAATTGAAAAACCGATATTTAAACACATGTCTTTACTCATCAATAGGGACAACTTTTAGTATGGGATCAAACCTGAAATCGTGAAAAAAAATCAGATGTTCCCTACATTTTGACGAGTTATGCGAACATAAAGGGAATCGCCAGTTTCGGCCTGACGTTGACAAGCTGCTCAGTAAAAAGTGTTTAAAAAAATAAATATAATTAATTCTACAATAAATATTGTTGCGAATCTCGTTGCAGGAAAGTTTTATTTGAAAAAAGTTGTATTAATAAGTATTAATTCTCATTTTGAGCCCAAAGCACCGCCATTTTTTTTGTCGTAGGCTCGATTCTGGGTTACCACAACGCAGATAATGCACTTTGTTTTCTTCATTATATTTTTAGGGAACAGCTGATATTTTGCTGAGGAGCTCGTGGCTAAGTAAACAGCCGCACGGATCCATCAGGTTAAGTTACGTTTGCCGGGGTTGGTCCGTGGATGCCCGACCATCTTTACATACCGAGACTCTTCCGTACCTCGGAAAGCACGTTAAGCCGTTGGTCCCAGCTGTCATTTGTGGATCTTTGACAGTCGTTACGGGTCGTCAGAAGCTCGAAAGTCTGACGACCAGTCTTACTAAGGGGTATCGTATTACCCAGTTACTGGGTTGTGGAGGTCAGATAAGCAGTTGCTCCATATAAAATACTGGTATCTAGCTGCATCTGGCTAGACTGGAAGCCGACCCCAACATAGTTGGAAAAAGGCTAGGCAGATGATGAGCTAATATTTCGCGATTACAGGTATCGATCACTAATTACCCAGTCATAGAGCTCGCGCTGGACGAGCTCGTGGCTAACTATTAACAGCCGCACTGGTCGATCCATCAGGTTAAGCTACGGTTGCATGAGCATGAGGTCCTCGTTTCAATTCCCGGATCAGGTTTGCCTGATCCGGGAATTGAAACGAGGACCCAATAACACTTTGGTGTTATTGGGTTTTTCCTTCTAGAATTTCTCAGTAGCAGTCCAAAGTCGGGAATTGAAACGAGGACCCAATAACACTTTGGTGTTATTGGGTTTTTCCTTCTAGAATTTCTCAGTAGCAGTCCAAAATCTGGATTTGTACCCGTTTGATGGCAATAGGCTCGCCCCCTATGCGCCTATTACATGGGATTTTTATTACATAACTGGCGAAATGTGGGTGCTTTACCCTTCGGAGAATACAGGCTTTATTTTATGTTATGCAGTCTGTCAATCTGCCTAGCCTTTTCCCAACTATATTGGGGTCGGCTTCCAGTCTAACCGGATGCAGCTGAATACCAGTATTTTACATGGAGCGACTGCCTATCGGACCTCCACAACCCAGTAACTGGGTGATGCGATACCCCGTGGTAAGACTGGTTGTTAGACTTTCGGGCTTCTGACGACCCGTAACGACTGTCAAAGATCCGCGAATGAGAGCCGGGACCAACGGCTTAACGTATTTTTGCAATCAGTGTCAGACGCAAAATATAAAAATAGTAGTATACCCTTTTTACAAGCTTTATATTAGCTTGCTCTGTTCGTATGTTTCCGGTTACTCCGTTTGTCATCAATTTTTCAAGCACTTCCTGGCATCCGATTGTGCTGAAACTTGACATACTTATACAACTACCGAGACATTTTGAAAAAATTAAACCATGGAGCTGGTCTGATGATGGAGCCGGAAGTTGGGCATAGGAACTTCTCAATCAACCAATATAGCACCATCGTGTTTGGACTCATTGGTCATGTATTAACAAGTCCTTTGACACTAGGTAGTGTTCAGGGTCTGATGATGAAGCCGGAAGGTGGCCATGGGAACTCCTCAATCAAACAAGATAGCACCATCGTGTTTGGACTCGTTGGTTATGTATTAACAAGTGCTTTAACACTAGGTAGTATTCAGGGTCTGATGATGGAGCCGGAAGATGGCCATGGGAACTCCTCAATTAAACAAGAAAGCACCATCGTGTTTGGACTCGTTGGTTATGTATTGACAAGTGCTTTGACACTAGGTGCTGTTCAGGGCCTGATGATGGAGCCGGAAGGTGGCCATGGGAAAACCTAATTCGTTGGATTTGCGGAGGTGATAGAAAATATATTTAAATAAATCGTAATGCTAAAAAGTAGAAAATAAAATATAAGTAAAAATCTTTTTAAAAACAAGCTTTTAATTAACTAAAAAGTACTAAATAAAACTGTCGTAAACATAGAACTTTAATATTTTCTTAAAAGCTTGAGGAGTAAATGTCCTTCTTACACTAAAGTTGAGCCTCAAGGTTTTAAGAAAATATTAAAGTTCTATGTTTACGACAGTTTTATTTAGTACTTTTTAGTTAATTAAAAGCTTGTTTTTAAAAAGATTTTTACTTATATTTTATTTTAAATTCATTTTCAGTAAAGTACCAATGAAACTGTACAAAGCTGCAGTTAACTAACACTTGGCAATTTAAACCCATTAAGTTATGTAAGTTACAAAATATTGTCGTAAGTGTTAAACGGTCACGCGAGTCCCTATTGTCAAGTTAAATGGAAATCGATTACATCGCCCATAAAATGCCCATAAGTGAGCAATTTGATAACGTCCGAGTATTTCGACATCAAGTAGTAACATTTGGTCATTTCGATAACTGTCATTTTGAAATTATTCCGAAATAGTATTTTGATATGTAGGTATGGCTTACTTCGTGGCTAAATGATAACAACAGCATGAGTCGATCGACGGTTAAGCTACGCTTGCCGAGGTCGGTTTGTGGATGGGTGACCGTGACCATCTATTACATAATTATCGTGACCCCTACGTGCCTCAGAAAGTAAGTTAAGCCGTTGATCTCGGGTGGCATTCGTAGATCTTTGACAGTCGTTAGTGTTACGGGTAGTTAGAAGCCCGAAGCCCCAAGAGGTCTTCCTGGGCCACCCCTAATGGTAGGTATCGGCCCCGACTTACAGGGCGTGGGTTCGAATCCAAGCAGGCGCTTTACTTTGTGTAATTTATTTCATTACTAGGTACTGCTCTCAAAACGGTGAAGGAAAACATCGTAAGGAAACCGGCATGTCCTAGAACCAAAAATTCGAAGACATGTAACATCCAACCCGCACTGTACCCGCGTGGTGGATTTACGGCCCTTTCCCTCTCACAGAGAAGAGGCCTGTGTGACCTATGTCCCAGTAGTGGGAACACAATGGGCTGATTATGATTATACCTAGGCTAGATAAGACTCCCAATCTTCCTAACAATATTATCTCATAAATAATCGCCTTTCTCGACGACACTAGTACAAGACTGTTAGAATATTTAACGGTCTTGCAACACGACCGTTTATTTAAATGAATAAGGTAAAGAGCAGGAGGTAGACGTCGTCCAAAATTCTAGTTTCGTCACGTCTTAAATAATTCCGACCTTCGTTTCACGAAATTTGCAAACAGACTGCCTTTCCGTCAGAGCACTGAGACGCCTCGGCGGCTACTGCCAGAGGCTGCTGTACACACTTTCGATACCAACCAAGCGTGTCACCGCACAAATGATGTACTCGTATATGTCGCAGGGAAATTAGGAAACCACTAGGGATACATAATCAGCCTATAATGTTCCCACTGCTGGGACACAGTCCTCCTCTCTATGAGAGGGAGTGGGCCGTAATCTACAACGCGGGCCCAGTGCGGGTTGGTAGATGTCACATGTATTCGATTTTTTGGTCCTAAGACATGCCGGTTTCCTCACGATGTTTTCCTTCACCGTTTTGAGAGCAGTGGTGATGAAATTATTTACACAAAGTAAAGCGCCTGTCAGGGTTCGAACCTACGACCTACAACTCGTAAGTCGCGGCCGTCACCACTGGGCCGCCACTGCTCCCTGGGCCACCACTGCACGGTAGATGTCGAATATTACTGTTTATTACGTCTTTTCACTAAAAATGTTTAGTGATATGTTTTATTGTGAAACTAGAAGAAAGCAAAAAAAATATTTTTTTAATATCCATCTGTCCAGGGCCAAATAAATTAGGGCTGAGTAAGTAGCAGATGACCCCACCTATCCACCATTTTCGTATGTTCAACGTACTGCCAAACACCCTGTATATAATACCAATAGGGAAAATACACACAGTCTAAACCGCTGGATCAACAAGAGTTCCTTTTGTAACGATGGTGAGTACTAAGGAAGTATTTCTGAAAATTCATCCCCTTAAGGCGTTAAATATGGGTTGAAAGTTTGTATGGAACGTCCGACACATTTTCAATAGTAAATCCCATTGCACGCACGGCTAGTATAAAGGCTCAAACAGGCGCGATATCGCGTGCGCGACAAGGGATGCGCTGCCTCTCGCGCCAGTTTGCATGAGGCTTTATAATATAGGATGCATTCGACCATAGTAGGTGTAAATCACTATAATTATTATGATCAGCAAGTGCGAAAAAGCGAGCAACAAGATTTAGTAATATGAAAGTACGACACACACAAGACTTGTTATGATGCGACATGACTAGCGGTAATAGGTACTCTTGATATCAATAAGAAGTCATCTATACTAAAGTATATAATAATAATATAACCAGCTTGGACGCTCCAGATACAGATGCCGATGGGCTAGTATTTTTTATATTTTTAAATGTTTTTTCTAAAAATATTTAAAAATGTAGGTAATTAATACAAAATGAATTATAGGAGAAAATAACCAATAACAGAAAAATAATCCTAACTACTAGTATAAATGCGAAAGTGAGTTTGTTTGTTTAGCTAAAACGGCTGAACGGATTTGGATAAAATTTGGCACAGGAGTAGACCATGACCTGGAATAGGACATAGGATATTTTTTATCCCTGTATTCCCACGGGATCGAGACTTACGTTGGTGAAACCGCGGGGCGCAGCTAGTAATATTATAAAGAAGTAAAGTGAGTTTGTTTGAAGTCAAAGTCAAAGTCAAATAATTTATTTCAAATAGGCACATATTTGGCACTTTTGAACGTCAAAACAAAGAAATATAATTGATTCTAGTAAGAAGCTACAGTAGCCGAGTGTCATAGGTTATTAAATTTTTATGTTAGTGGATTATAAGGCTGTATTTTAGATGCATATTATTTATTTACAGTGTTTATAACAAAAAAAAATGTTCTTAGGTAGAAATGCGAATTTAATGCTCAAGCCATTCTGTATCATTCAATCTTCTTTATTCGATAGTGTTTAAACCACATTCAATGGTAAATTGGACCTAACAAGGTAATAAAATAAAAAAACATAACACTCCCGTGCAGCGGATTAAAAAAAAACTCACTTAAATACATGCATACATACATGAACCCTGAAAACATTACACTCCTTTTTGGACAGTCGTGTAAAAAGCTGCCATTACACCCTTTGATTAGCTCTTACGTCTCGTCCTTATGACCTATCAAGAAACAAAAAAACATATCTAATACGTATTGCCATGAAATTAAGTTACACGTACGGCCAGACGAAAAGATCTTAATAAGTAAAACGAAATTAAGCTGTATCTCTGTACACGTTTTAGAAATTCACGTAACGAGCGTTGAGATGTCTCGGTAATAATAATGTTCAGTGTTGAGTGGCGAGCACTTGTCACGTGAACACAGGAAATAAACTAGAAGTCACATAGCATCACTTTGAGAAAATAATAAGGCGTAGAAAGAATTTAAAAAAAAGTACTTCCGCAAAAATATAGTTATTTTATATAGCTTAGTTAGGTATTTTTTAAATAAACCGTCACGCCGTAGGTATTAGATCTCCAATCCACGTACAAAAATCCAAATGCCCTGCATTGCGTACAATCGGAGCCGAAGCCGTTAATAACATTTACATCCACGAGAGATCATACTAATTTATGTAAAATTAAAACACCATCCAAATATTATCGGATCAATGCATCAAACAGTTGCGACACCGACTGTACACGCAGCGCATCGCTCGCGCGGGGTGCGTGCGCGCCGAAGCGCGGACTTTCTCTCCCCCCTAATGTCAGCCATCTTGAAATCTTGCAGCGGGGCGACGCGGCTCGGCTGCGTCCGCAGACGACGACAGACCGCGCGGGCCCAACCTCGTCAACAAGCAAGCGGTGCTACCCTTCGTGCCTCCCGCGTTCCCGCATAACGCGCCGGACCGTCTTATCAAACCGTCGGAGTATTTGAAAACAATCACGGCGCCGTGCAAGCGGGACGACAGCGCGGCGGAGGCGCGTCCTCCGCCGCCGCCGCCGGTGCCGGCCGACAATGTGCCGCCGCCGCCCCCGCAGCCGCCCGTCACCAGCCACCAGCCCCTCGCAGCCATCAGCAGTGCTGAACTCACAGCAGTCAGACTCCGGACTCCAGCCACAAAGACATTATCAGCCCCTCCCCCTGCTCGCTCAGTCAGTCTACAATGCTTACCGAGTGCCGCGGAAATATACAAAAACGCAAAGACGGATCTGATAGAGGAACTGAAAATGTCCAAGGATATAACGGGGATCAAGAAGCTGAAAGTGGAACGTGCGCGCCGGGAGAGCCTCCAGGACAAGGAGACCTTCACGGAGTTCACGAAGAGGTTCACCGCCGAGAACTTTGTGGAACAGGTCAGTGAATTTTATGTTTATTTGTATTATAACATCTGTTCAAAGTATGCATAAGAGTGGACGCTATTTTTCAGTAGTTTAGTGTTAAAAATCTCGCTGAAATGTATCCTATATATTCAATGTGATTTTTGAAAATAAACCTCAGTGATTTTAAATCAATTGTATAGTCTGGGGCATATTATAAAAAATTTTGCGAAGGTCTCACGTGGACATTAGTAGTAGATTGTAGTAACACTGCTCAGGTTACTCGTTGGCAGACACGGACTATTGAATTCTGAAAATAAGAAACTTTTGATTATTCCTCTGAGTAATTATTTAAAAGTTAACAAATGATGTTGATAAATGAGAAGAAAGTATAGTTTATTTATCCATACTAATTATAAATTCGAAAGTAACTCTGTCTGTCTGTCTGTTACCTTTTCACGCCTAAACCACTGAACGGATTTCGATAAAATTTGGCAAGGAGATAGATGACATCCCGGGGAAGGACATAGGCTACTTTTTATTGACATACCACGCGGGCGAAGCCGCGGGTGGAAGCTAGTAATTTATAAAATTAATTTTATAGTTAGTTGTTTGAAGTTTTAGTTTACTAGATAGCTTAGATTTTAGAACGGAAAGAAAATCTCATGACGTGACGAATCTAGTTAAAATACAGGGCCTCGATTAATTAAATTACTTTTTTACATGAAAAAATACGGTTTTACAAAATTCTAGCTGTAGCTTCAGGTACCTGTAAAGATGTTTTCGGATGTTTTAGGTACTTAGACTAACCCTGTTTCAGAACGACTAGACTTTAAATCGATTTGTTGTTGTCAAAATCTAGGTCAAATAATTGATTGCTCTTTCATTTCGGTGGATTTCGGTCAAACTAACACAATTGCGACCATGACATTTGACAGTAGATTTGCCAACTTCAGCCGGCAAGGTCGATCAGCGCGCTATGGAGCGGGCTATGCTCGGAGTTTCTTTGAAGGATAAAATCAGGAATATTAATTTGTAATTATCCGGAAACAGGATTGTGTAGCTTGCTGAGTAAGCAAACTGAAGTGGCAGTGGGCGACACATGATCCCGAAGAGACCGCGTATCGGCAAGCGTAGTGTGGGACGCCCCTCAGCTAGATCTGGGACAGACTGCATGCGGAAGGCGGAGGACAGGGTGTTGTGACGCAGTCTAGGACAGGCCTATGTGCAACAGTGGACTGCGATAAGCTGCGTTGATTCAACCGGCTTTCAGAAATCCAGTACTAGGGTCAGACTAGCATCCAGTTTTAAAACATAATTAAATTTTGACGTGTAAAAGTGTTTTTTGAACCAATTTTCAGAAATAAATATCAATTATCATTTATCCAATCTTTTGCAGTTTTTAGGGTTCCGTAGTCAACAAGGAACCCTTATAATTTCGCTTTGCCCGTCTGTCTGTCCGTCTGTCCGCGGCTTAGCTCAGAGACTGTTGGTACTAGAAAGCTGCAATTTGGTATGGGTATAAAATCACGCCGACAAAATGGTGCAAAAAAATCATGGTACCCTACACTAATAGCGAGAACTTTTTTTTTTTCTCGCCTTTTCCATGGTGTTGGGTGTCGTTGGAAAGGTCATTCAAATATTGTGAGTTTGTGAAAACCATTATTGGATTCAGGGATCCATTTGCGAAATATTAAGCTTTAAAGTGCTATTTTTTTTAGAGTCAAGTGTGTCCGCTCTCCCCTCCCAGCCAGTTTGAAAAAAAAAATGTGTTGAAAAAATCACGGCAGTAGTATATTTAACGAAATTAAAAGGAAAACTATCACCGCTAAGTAGGCTCCACAAGTTACCGAGTAATAGTCGACCAACTTACATTGGCAGTTGCAAAAACATGTTGTTGTGAAGTTTTTCAACTACAATGATATGTTTGTTTGATATATACATCCCAACTACGGAACCCTTCATTATCGAGGTTCGACACGCACCTGGCCGGTTTTTTTTGTAATTCTAACATCAATAACAATGTCATCGATAAATAACAAAACAACCTGAATTTCATCAAAGAATCTTAGAAGAAAATACCATCACGACTTGCGTACCGTACGCATTTCCTTGAACCAGCTGCATCTAACCCAGTGATCTACTTCCCCCACCATTCGAAGCTATCTCTGCGAATGCTCGTCTCATGTGTAACAGCCGTGAAATGCGCATGATTCGCGTTTTTGACGACTACGTACAGTCGGTATAAAAATTGTTTTTTGGAAGGTGATTTTTCACATATTTGTTATTTAAAGATAAACCATTTATTCAGTGCACATAAAAGCAGAATAAAAATACTAGAATTACACGAATATAAAGAAAAAAAAACACGTGCACATACACACACACATGTATTGCTCTCATGATTGTGGTTAAAAAGTAATTAAGACAGTTTTATGGACACAGGATTTTTTTACATAATTAAATGTAAATTAATATACATGTTAAATAATTAATCTATGTGGAGGAGCTCGTGGCTAAGCAATAACAGCCGCTCGGGTCGATCCATCAGGTTAAGCTACACTTGCCGGGGTTGGTCCGTGGATGGGTGACCATTTTCACATCGAGACTCCTCCGTGCCTCGGAAAGCACGTTAAGCCGTTGGTCCCGGCGGTCATTTGTGGATCTTTGACAGTCGTTACGAGTCGTCAGAAGCACGAAAGTCTGACAACCAGTCTAACCAAGGGCACAGATATTATAATACTACGCCAAGGGTTATCCTTATCGTATTACCCAGTTACTGGTTTGTGGAGGTCAGATAGGCAGTCGCTCCATGTAAAATACTGGTATTCAGCTGCATCCGGTTAGACTGGAAGCCGACCCCAACATAGTTGGGAAAAGGCTAGGCAAATGACTATGATGATGAAATAATTAATCTATGTATAAAAATCTATAATCTTTTAAATAAATACTTAGGTAGGTAGGTACTTGTTATTTCTAAACATAAGTTAGTAAATAGTTCTACTCGTACACTACTTTATGATTAACATTATGTACATGGAATTGCCGTCATTTTGGATCAAATCTTTAAATGATAATGATATTTTTATTATGGAAATAATTATTTAAGTGTATACAAAAACTTAACTATAACTATGAGGTCAGTGTTGCCTATCCGACTAATAAAGACCGAAAAAAACTCAGAGGTCAGTCTCTTTTAAAGTCCAGACATAGGACGTTCTTTTGTTTCGATTTTCTGCAAGTCATCTTAGATGGGCCGTAGCCTACGGCCCATCTAAGATGACTCGTCCGGCTCGTAGGCATGTAGGACGAGTTGACAAATTACCCCAAAAGGAGTAAAAGCATTTTGAAAATCCTAGCCGAAAAACACGATTGTTGTCAGTATAATAATATTTTTTCATTAAATACTCCTTGAAAATCGACGATATTTATAATGTCAATCACTGGCATTTCAATGACAAGGTAAATTTAGAAGACTCAAAAAGGGATGTCCCGTTCGACGTTTGCAAAAATTAAAAATCAATCTCAATTTTCGCATAAATTGATTTTAATAGTATATTTAAAAGTTTAGAAACACGCACAGAATGTTTAAGTGAGTGTTATAATACGTGTATCCTATTTAGTGCGTATTCAATCAGTGACACGTAGATATGGCGTTGAATTCCCAGGCAAGTTCAATGCTTTTGGGGAATGGCATTAACTTAGGGCATTACATTATCTATTAGATTTCATTTTATATGAGCCGCTTGTCAGCCCGCTCAGCTGACAGACTGATCTTTTTTCCTATTCTAAATATCAATTAAATATTTGAATCGTATTCATGCCACCAACATATACTCGTGGAGGTTGCATGGTATTCTTCTTCTTCTATCTTTGTTTAGTTGCAACTGAGGGTTGCAACCTCTACAGTACCTAAACTTACAATCAGGTTCTGAAATCAGGTTTTGTTTTCGAGATATATATTCATGGTTTAATCTGCCTAGCCTTTTTCCAACTATATTGGGGTCGACTTCCAGTCTAACCGGATGCAGCTGAATACCAGTATTTAACATGGAGCGACTGCCTATCTGATCTCCACAACCCAGTAACTGGCTAACTGGGTAATATGATACCCCTTGGTAAGACTGGTTGTCAGATTTTCGGGCTTCTGACGACCCGTAACTATGACCACATCCACAAATGACAGCCGGGAACAACGGCTTAACGTGCTTTCTGAGGCACGGAGGAGTCTCGATATGTAAAGATGGTCACCCATCCACGGACCAACCCCTTCAAGCGAAGATTGACGTGATGGATCGACCCGTACGGCTGTTATTACTTAGCCACGAGAGCCATATGTTATTATATTATTCTATAACAGAACTAATTTTCATTCTCATTTACCGAAATAAAAATTGTACCTATACAAAAAAATTGCTCTGTAGATCTCAGCCTTAGTTATCCGAGACATTGTTATAATAGCCCAAAACTTTGTAAAAACTGCAACAATTATATCTGAGGACGATTCACCGTTCACTTGTGAGGACACAATAGAATTTGGGACAAGACTGCACGAACGGACAAAATGTTGTTGAACCGCAAAATATCTGACACCAATTCGTCTGACGTAAGAGATTGCAGACTTATTATGTGTTGCGATACTGAACGATAGTTTTTAGTGATTAATTGTTGATAAATTATAGTTTTGATATGTGGTTTAATTGATGGGTTTCGCTTCTGGTTTGGATGTAATCAAAACTTGCTTTGATCACCGATTAGTGGCGGTCATTTTAGAATATTAGGTAATGCTAGCTGCGCCCCGCGGTGTCACCTGCATACGTCTCGATCCCGTGGGAATATTGGGATAGAAAAGTATTCTTAGGTTAATTTAGTTCTTAGGTTATAAACTATCTGTGTGCCAAAAATTCAAATACGTTCAGTAGTTTTTGCGTGAAACAGTAACAAATATCCATCCATCCTCACAAACTTTCGCGTTTATAAATTATAGTAGGATAAGTAAATAGTCTTTTAGCTGAAATACTGCCTTTCATACCACGCTCTTTCCTCAGTCTGTCAAATTCATTCATTCATTTATTCATTCGTTCAATATTCATTCACTCTTTTATTCATTCGTTCAATATTCATTCATTCATTTATTCATTCGTTCAATATTCATTCATTCATTTATTCATTCGTTCAATATTCCTTCATTTATGATTTATTTTTTTGTTTTTGTTCTTTTCATTCTTTCATTGTTTTTCTTTTTCGTTTTGATATTTGTCCGTCCTTTGTAAAGTGTCAATGATTCCATGGTTTCTATATAAGTCTTTTTATTTCTACTGAGAAATTCCTGATAGAAAAACCCATTACACTTTGTCCGACCTGGGAATGGAACCCAGTACCTCATGCGCTTGCGACCATTAGAACGAGGCAGTTCATAACCAGAAATAATTGCAACTTGTAACAAAACTAACAGTAGTCATTAAAACTATTTATAATGATGCAACAATCTTTGAAAGGCAAATCTATTTTTTTGTCAAACAAACAATGAACGGGAGATGAGTCGAGAATACCTCATTCTCGACTCATCTCCCGTTCAATGTAGATCGTCACGACTTGGCTGTAAGGTAATTAGTCGATCAGGTATTGTATTGTAGTGACCAGCACTGTAACAGCGAAAGTACTGGGGCCCTACCATCAACTTTTAAAATACTTGCCAAGTACATGACAGGTCAACTTAGCAGGCTAACCTGACAGGTTTTCTATTTGTACCATGAGCATTTCCGTCTGACCTGCAATGTATCAACTTCAGACCTGCTACGTAACCGTTGACCGGTACGCCATATTATAAAAAAACGTTCGGAAATACTTTTTCGCAATGTTACCGGTTTTACGGTTTTAAAGAATTAGATTAAATTAATTTAATAACAGTTTATAATGATCAAGAGAATTCTAAAAAAAACTATGTTTCTTAACAAAATATCTTATTTAACACGATTATGACACTGGAAACCCTTTTAGATACTTATGAAAATAATCTTGAAAGTTACCAAAGTGATTGCTATTTTCGAACGACTATCCTAGCCATTAAGTATAAAAAAAATATAGTTTTTGATTGCTTGTCAGTTTGACTCTAGTGATGTTACTCAGTCACTAACGGTCAGGCACTCGATTGTTCCGATTATCTAATTCAAGTACTCAATTCAAGTTGAATCTAAGGTAGGTACTAGAGGGAAGTTTCCAACAGCTTCGCACGTTTGAAACGCACACAAAAAAAAACAGAGAAAAGAATCATAGCCCGCTCCAAAATACAGCAACCGTTCCATATTGGTACATTGGGGTTTAAGTCAGTGACATTCGGGTAAGATCGGCTTTGTACGACTTTGTAAAAAGCGCTTTCTGCACATTCCACTCTCAATCTGATAATCAATGATGATACAATGATGATTTTAATGACAAATTACAAGTTATCAACAGAAATCATTAACCCACAGTACATATATATATTTTCACTCTTATTGAAATTCTTTGACTCTACACAACATAGTATTTTGGTACCTTGAGAGAAAATGAAATCGAGTTTTTATTTTATACACTGCAGTAACGAGTTAAACAAAATTTAGCCGCATCACTATCTGACACTGTCAGAAAGACAAGTCAAGTCAAGGGACAACAACGCTTCAATAATTTATTTTTTCAGTTTCTTTCGAATTGCATCAATTTCATATATTTCTTTTTTCCTATGTGTTATTGAAGGAATATAATTAATATGGAATCTACAAGATGGTACAGCATTTACTCCAGATGGATGTTGTGTTATTTGTTCTTTGAGATTCCAACGCAATGTGCGAAGACATAGTCCGAAGCTATAGATGTGCGGTGAACGCTTTTGTATCAAATGCACGTCGTATAAAGATGAGAGGTGGAGCCTGGTGGAGCAACCTGCATCTTTTTTAGATGAAATATTATCTACTTCTAAGTCGTCTGACATTGAAATTGATTCTTACTTACTTTACTTAATTGACTTACAGTAATAAAAATGCTTTGTTTACTTATTGTGATTTTTGCTTTCAATAACCATTTAAAACACCCTACGTTCCTACTATACATTCCTACGTTCATACATTCCCACGTTCCTAGGTTCCTGCTATACATTACGGGACAGTGCACTATTTTACTATACTACAATACCGATGAAGTGTAGGTTGGCCTACTCACTAAACAATTTTTTTTAAGTTATGATCGTATTTCTCAGTAACCTCGTTAGACAAAGTATAATTATTACTACCACTATAATCTAGAGATCATTATCAGAGTACATATTCACAAATGAACATGTACTTACGTATTTTATTTTAATTTAAAGAAAACAGTTCACTAAAAGTAAGTTTTACACGCCTGCTTAATATGACTGCAGGGCAGTTCAGTAGTCGAGTGTTTACATGTCAAAAAGGACTTGATGGTACAGCTTAACGCAGGTCAGACCAGTGAAATGTTGTCACGTGACCACTGACCGACTTTAGTCACGTGATCGCTGGCTTGCCTGTTATTTGACATGTTCACGGTACAAAATAGCCCGACAGTTCACTTTCCGTCGAAAATTGACCTGCTATAAGAGTTCATGGTAAGCCCCCTGATGTTATGTCATCATCTGCCTAGCCTTTTCCCAACTATGTTGGGGTTGGCTTCCAGTCTAACCGGATGCAGCTGAATACCAGTATTTTATATGGAGCGACTGCCTATCTGACCTCCACAACCCAGTAACTGGATAATACGATACCCCTTGGTAAGACTGGTTGTCAGACTTTCGAGCTTCTGACGACCTGTAACGACTAGACGAAGAATAGACAAAATGACAGCTTGTGATTATTTCTCTGTCATTTTTTAAAATGACAGAGAATTAATCATCACCATCATCATTCTCTTGTCTATTTTTATTCGTGATCGGCGCAACATGTCTTTTTCTTCCATACTTCTCTATTAGTCGTCATCTCGGTAGTCACCCCCATCATCTACCTAGCCTTTTCCCAACTATGTTGGGGTCGGCTTCCGGTCTAACCGGTATACCGGTAATACCAGTATTTTACATGGAGCGACTGCCTATCTGACCTCCACAACCCATTAACTGGGTAATACGATACCCCTTGGTAAGACTGGTTGTCAGACTTTCGAGCTTCTGACGACCTGTAACGACCACACCTGTCAAAGATCCACAAATGACAGCCGGGACCAACGGTTTAACGTACTTTCCGAGGCACGGAGGAGTCTCGGTATGTAAAGATGGTCACCCATCCACGGACCAACCCCGGCAAGCGTAGCTTAACCTGATGGATCGACCCATGCGGCTGTTATTACTTAGCCACCAGCTCCTCCTCGGTAGTCACCCCCGTTCTAGCCATTTCATTTTTCACTCAGTCCATCCATCGTTTCTTTTGGTCTTCCCCTACTCTTAAAGCCAGATACTTCTTTAACAGATACCTATTACAATCATCTCGAGGATGCGCAGTGGCATTCACTTATGTACTTATAACATCGCGGTTCTGTGGTTTGTGGTTAAAATCCGTTTTTCAAGCTATGCAATTACAGTCGTCCAGCGAGACCGTTCTCTGTAGTGGTTTGTTGAGGAATTAAATCTAAACAGTAAAATAACATCAAGGCTTGTTTCCCCGAAGGGTTGGGCAGAGGTGTAAATAGTACACCCACATTTCGCCAGTTATGTTTTAAATCCCATGTAATAGGGGGCGAGCCTATTGCCATCAACCGGGCACAAATCCAGACTCCGGGCTGCTCCTGAGAAATTAGAGACACACAAAAACACTTTGTCCGACCTGAGAATCGAACTCAGGACCTCATGCTTAACAGTAGTGCTTGTGACCTCTACAGCTATATAACTAGCTATATAGCAACAACTGGCCGGAGCGCGCGCGCAACCAATTAACTAATTAGTTATTGAACAAAGTTGTTTACCAGTTAAATGATTTTCATACCAAGCGAATTATATCGGCATCCAGTGCGGGATTCGCTTCAGTTTAACCAGAGCTTTATCAGTGAAAACATTGTCATTTATTTAAATCTGGTTAAACTGGAATACCTATTAATTGGCGAGAAGATATTACATCACTGGTTTAAGTAAGGGGGTGAACAGAATTCCTAGCGGTTTATATCATGTTGTTTAGATGGTCTAGTGTGCACTAAGGTACCATTATTACTTACTAGCGACCCGCCCGCCGACAAAATCACGCCGACAAAGTGGTACAATAAAATCATGATGAAATTTTAGGGTATTACACCTAAAGTGGCGATGTTCTTATTCTCGTCTATCTGTTCTTTTTGTCGGAGGAGCTCGTGGCTAAGTAATAACAGCCGCACGGTTTGATCCATCAGGTTAAGCTACGCTTGCTGGGGCTGGTCAATGGATGGGTGACCATCTTTACATATCTAGACTCCTCCGTGCCTCGGAAAGCACGTTAAGCCGTTGGTCACGGCTGTCATTTGTGGATCTTTGATAGTCGTTACGGGTCGTCAGAAGCTCGAAAGTCTGACAACCACTCTTACCAAGGGTTATCGTATTACCCAGTTACTGGGTTGTGGAAGTCAGATAGGCAGTCGCTCCATGTAAAATACTGGTATTCAGCTGCATCCCGTTAGACTGGAAGTCGACCCCAATATAGTTGGGAAAAGGCTACGCAGATGATGATCCCATGGGGTCGGGTGTCGTTCGAAAATATTGAGAGTAACCGTATAAAGTAAGAAAACCATTTTTGGATTCAGGGATCCCTTTGCGAGATTTGCTAGAGCTATTGTTAGAGTAGTGGTATGTAACCCACACATGCAGACGAACTTGTGAACTCAAGTATCTATGACGTCACACAACTCAGACGTCCCCTTAGTTCGAACTCAGGGTTCAATAGTCGCTCACTATCCGTCAACATAGTAGGACACTAACCACCAATCGCATCACTTGTGCGTCAAATTATAATCATCATAATCTTACTTGTTGTACCATGTTTAGTTATAGTAACTTTATTAAACTCATTGTGAAATACCCAATGATTAATTTAATTTAATTACACTATAGAACCTGTAATCACATCACAACAAAAGTTCTATAGAAGAGTCAAGTGTCAGCTAAATGGTTAGTTTTGGATATATGTGAAAAAATTCACGGCAGTAGTCTATAATTATAACGATTTAAAAGGAAAGCATCACAGCTATGCATCCATCACAGCTATGTAAGCTGTACAAGTTAACGAGTAATAATGGACCAAATTACATTTTCAGTTGCAAAAATATGTTCTCCTTTACATTTCGTATGGGAGAACAATTACAATTGAAAAATTACAATGTTAAGTTTGTTCTCGGCATAAATTCATCCCAACTACGGAACCCTTCATTGTGCGTGGTCCGACACGCACTTGGCTGGTTTTTAGTTGTTAGCTCTACTCGCTTCATGGTGCGACAGGTCCCATAAGCTGATCCTGATAATTTAATATAACTTTATAATCTGGTTGCTAACGACTCTTAATGATCAAAAACAGTGCCATAGAGCGTTGAAGTGAATGCTCCATTAAAAGATATCGTCTTGTTTGCTACGCTTGGTGAAATAAATAATGATATGGATAGGAATTATTGATAAGCAGCTGCTAACCAGAATGCCCAAGATGATATTAAAGAAAGAAAGAAAACACATTTATTTAGCAGAGACAGGGCACACAACCAACACAATGTAACTACATGTAAAAAAAAAAAAACAAATTTCAAAGTGTATACCTACACCTACCTTGTATAGCTCCGTCTCTCACAAGCACTGGAAAAATGATGACGTCGTAGTATAGGTGCTGATGTACGTATTGTTTAGGATCAGTCAACATTACAAACTAATTCTTACACTGGTATAGTAACCTGTTTCCATCATAAAACTCTTACAATTTCTGTGAAATTGCGAGCGGTTACAATAAGGCAGTAACATTTCACTTTCTTTGCCATAAGCTCATGTAAATTTATGACAACAATCACGCAGTTGTTTTACTTTGAACATAAAATAATAAATTGTCTACTATGTCCTAGTATATACAGGGTGAATATTAATTCATGGTACCATTACCATCCTCTTAAGGGGTCATTGTACTCATCATTATGAACAACTTTCACTAAAAAATCCCTACATTTTAACGAGGTATGCGCGGACATAAATGTAGGGAACAGAACTCCAGTTTATTGAATATAATCGGATATAGTAGTTTGAAATTATTATTTTTAATTCCCTTTTTCAAACCAGGGAGAGAGTTCCCGGATTTTTAAAAACGATCATATTGTATTTTCTCTCAATCTGTCAAAAAAACCTATAATTAACTAAATTTTTGACAAGTTTTTGACATTGGTTTTCGCTGAGATGAGCTTGCGACTTGAATTTGAGCGTCATTCAAGTATCTACGAGAATTGGCCTTCGCATCACTTTCCATTATTTTTGCCAACCCTGTTATATCAATTAACAAGATTTGAATGAAAAATTACTATATTTTTATACAAACTGAGAGGTGTATAAGTTTTCACGCTTTCTCTGTGCAAGCGCCGCGCCGGTCTGCGCGCCGTGCGCACTGTCACGTTTTATATAATAATATAATCTTTTCAAAATATTGTTAATTATTTAGCCGTTTTTTATGTAATTTAACTTCGCTTCTTTTAAATTGAATCTGAGTCGCGTTAACGACTTTGATAGTGGAATTTTTAAAGGCAATTTTTTCATTAGCTTTCTTTTTCAATTGAAATTATCTAGCCGGCTTAACCGTTGAATTGACAACAGATTTTTTTTTTACATAAGTTGCTGTTATTTATTACGAAAACAACATTTATTTTTTATATTGATGATATCAGTTTAACCTCGTAGTCTAGTTAAACGTGTAGCTATAGATCTAAAGATCTAAGTAAATATCTTACAAATATTATCATCCAAGATTTGAATGTAAAGTAAAGTAAAGTAAAGTAAACATTTATTTGCATAGATTGCAGGTACAGTAAATAAGATGTGAATAATTATGGGTGATCCTTGTACAATCTACCTTATATTAGGCATGCAACATTACAATAACACGAGTGAATTAAAATAATGTGATTGCACATGTTGTAGCTACCGACCCATTACCGATCCACGGTCCGACCTCGGCAGTATATAGTTTATTATTTAGCCAAGAGTACACTCAGTATAAAAGATGGACAAACGAACAATACAAATATTATTATCTTACGTGTAGCTACTCAAGTGTCAAATCTATACGATTTTACATTCTTCCGCACTTTTTTACCAGCTCATTGCCGGAATCTTCACTCCTAATTAAGAGATCTAAGTATGCTAATTTAATTACGTATACATTCCGATGTCGTGGAAGGAATTAATTAGCTCGGGATAATTAAAGTCTGCCTGACTAAAATGTTTTCATCTTTAGAGAGGAAAATAAACGTAGATAAAATATTGATGCATTCATGCTATGTAGCTATACCAATCGGTCGATTGAAAGTTATACTACGCTTGCCGAGGTCAGTCCGTGGATGGGTGACCATCCATTACATACTGAAACCTCTGTCATGACATTAAACCGTTGGTCTCGGCTGTCATTTGTAGATCTTTGACAGTAGTTACGGGTCGTTAGAAGCCCTAAAGTGTGACAACCAGTCTTTCCACGAGGTACCTATCGTATTACCCAGTTACTGGGTTGTGGAGGTCAGATAGGCAGTCGCTCCATGTAAAATATGTATTCAGGTGCATCCGGTTAGCCGACCCAACATAGTTGGAAAAAGGCTAGGCAGATAATGAGCGGGTGTGAAAAGACGCTCAATGAAGCCGAGAATCACATGATCAACCGCGAATCAGAAATTTAGTTAACCTTATACTGACCTGCAAATTTCAAAAAAACGTAAGAGAATTTGAATTTCGCGGGCTACGCCGACGCTTTCGCATTAACTAAAACTACTTATTTAGTGAAAACAGGCAAACACTCATGTCCGTGAAATGGAGTAGATATTTAAGTACATACTTCTTCAAATACAGGCGACTTTCAAAAGAAATCAAATTCAAACATTGGGATTGCTTAATGCTTAGTAATCGCGTTAATACTGTCTCTGGGTTTGTGAAATATGAAAGTATAAATAGTGTGTGTTGAGTATTAGCTTGTGTTTTATAAAGTACCTTATTCTCACGTCTGAGTCTGGCAGATCTCCTTTGGGCCAGTTTTGTATTTTAAGGGCGCACCCAATCACAAATTGATTAGCATGATCCTCTGTTATGCTGTAAAATACTGCAGCATTAATTTTGAAATAAATATATGTTAAAGTTGAGGATTGATGCTAGGTCTTATGTGAGGTGAAAACACGATTACATAAAATTTTCTCGATAGAAAAAAATTCCAAAGTTACCTCTGCACAGAATTATAACTAACTATAAAGCAGGTCTTATGTGTGTAATTTTTTTTAAATTACCATTATTTTCAACGTAAAAAGCAATTAACTAAACTTTTCGACGCTTTAGAGCCGCTAGCGCCCCACTCCGTCTCGTTCTCACTCAGGTCGCGAGTAGTATGGTGTGAGCGGGATAAAATCTGAGGTAGGGTGCGCCCTTAATAGAGTAGGTACTGCCGTTTCTGGGCGCTCACAGGATGAGTCGGTTCCAAATTCAAATAACTTCGCTTTTAATCATCTCGCTGAAGGTGTTTTTATACCCTTGGTGAATAATCTACTATTCTTGACCTCGTTCTCCAAGTTGTAGGTTAGCAACATGGCAGTTTTGTCTATGGAATTGAAAAACTTCGTTTGAGAGATATAAACCTACTTCTCGTTAAATTAACGGATCGTGTTCGTAACACCATACTGCGCTCCAAAACAAAGATAGCTGACGTGGCTCAAAAGGCTGCCCAACTTAAATGGGACTGGGCAGGACATGTCTGCCGCATGCCGGACAAACTGTGAGCCCAAATAGCACAGAACTGGTGCCCTGAGACAGTGAGACGGGGTCGCGGCAGACTACGTAGGAGATGGCGGGACGAGCTGGATAGGTTCCATCAAAACTGGAAAGAGGACGCGCGGGCTCGCGAAAGTTGCAAGGAGTGGATGGAGGCCTTTGCCCAGGAGTGGGACAGCGTAGGCCAGGAAAAAATATAAAAACCTACTTATCATACGTTTGCTAGAAAGACCATCAAGAAAGCGAAAGAATAAGAAAACTACGAAATTACTATTTAAAAAATATTTATTATAAATTATATAAATATATTTATAAATTATAAAAACTATAACATAACATCACGCCTTGTTTCTCCGAAGGTTATGCAGAGGAGTACCTGTAGTAGTTACACCCACATTTCGCCAGTTTTGTTTAGGTCCCATGTAATGCGCATGTATCGGTTTGATGGAGTTGTTATACTAGGTGAAGACGACAGTACGACAAAAAATTTAACTCCGTATATCTAATGACGTTCTCGGTCTACATACAAAAAATTAATCAAATATATCCAATAGTTTAGTTACGATAGCTAGTCAAAGATCGGCAAACCCCATAGTCGGCCCATCACTACTATTTAGTTTGTTTGAAAAATGACTTTTTTAATTTCGATGTTAGGATTTATTTGATAGTTTCAAAATACTCCAATCAAATCAAATCAAATCAAAAGTCATTTATTCAAACTAGGCTGAGAATCAGCACTTTTCGAACGTCAAAATTACATAAGGCAGTCCCCCAAAACGCCCACCCTTCACTCTTATGCATTAGTGTTTTCATTTATTGTTGTATTGTCGTCTCCACATTGTATAGTGAAAGGAAAATGTGATTGGACTAAAAAACCCAGTTTTTAGTACCCTAGAATCCAAGAACAACAATTTCTGAACGTCGGCGTCGCTTCGTTACTGTTAGGATCATTTCCTGGAAGAATCCACCTGGATAACCGGCTGAAATAGGCTTCCAGAAAAAATATCGATATATCGAAATATCGATATTTTTTGTTCGATATATCGATATTTTCAGGCGATATTTACTATTTCGATGTATCGATATATAATATCAAGTATCGAAAATGTATCAAAAACTATATATTTTCAATAGCAACACCGTTGTCGCCGGTGACTAAAACCGCTGGAATTCAGAGCCGTAAAAACTATTAGTACTTTTTTTTCCTAGTTTGGTATTTAAATGATTATAAAACTTGAACTACATAAAGTAAATTTTTTTTTTGACAATTCCACCGATATATCGATATTTTTTTTTCGATATATCGAAATCGATATTGATTTTTTTTTTAAATATCGATACGATATATATCGATACTTTTTATACTTCTTGCATCCCTATGCTGAAACCTGTGCCTGCCGCACGAATCAGGGCGAGGGTCAGCTAGTATTAAAAACTCAAAGCATTTATTTCAGTTATTAAACCACTTAGCTTCCGCCCGCGGCTTCGCCCGCGTATGTCGATAAAAGGAACCTATGTCCTTCCCCTAGGTGCCATATCTTCTTGCCAAACTTTGTCGAAATCCGTTCAGTCGTTTAGGCGTGAAAAGGTAACATACAGACAGACAGAGTTACTTTCAAATTTATAATATTAATAAGTATGGATTTATTTTTGAATTGTCAAGAAGTTGGTCCGTTAGATGAAGCTAGTTGCCCATTCCAAAGCGTGGTAAGTTCTTATGGAGAAGAAGCGCAAGAAACTCCTAACCGAACCTTTTTATTTCTAAGTCCAACAACCCTTCCCACCACAACACAGTGCATCACAAATCGGTACCGGGCAGCCGGCAGTATCCCGTTACGTTCACGGTCACCGCGCCGGCTCGCGTGTTACGTAACTATCCAGTAAATCAGTGGCTCTAGCTGTATCTGTATTTATATACTACAAGGAACATCACCACTTTACTTATTATAATTGCCTGGTACTAGATACTGCAGGGTTATTAAACTTACCAGCTTCGTCTCTCGATTGTGTTAAACTAATAAAACAGCAGTAATGGCCCAGTGTTAGCGGGCGCGACTTATGAGTTGTAGGTCGTAGATTCGAACCCTGGCAGGCGCTTTACTTTGTGTAAATTATTTCATCACCACTGCTCTCAAAACCGTAAAAGAAAACATTGTGAGGAAATCGGCATGTCCTAGAACCTGAAATTCGAAGACATGAGACATCTGCCAACCCGGACTGGGCCCGCGTGGTGGATTACGGTCCACTCCCTCTCATCGAGAATAGGCCTGGGTCCCAGCAGTGGGAACATTATAGGCTGATTATGCTAAAACTCAATGTTAGCGCCCCAAGAGAGTCCCGCCTGTCCCCTGTGGTGCTAGACGTTCCCTTTGAGTTGATGTCCGTCACGTAGATTTCAAAAAAATATTGGACACGTATTTTTTACATAGGTAATCAAAAGATTACGGCGATACAATGTGGCATGACGTCACTTGCATGTAGATTGTAGATTTTATACTTACTTGTTTACGTCAGTAATAATAATAATAATATTATATAACCTTTTATTCAGATCAATGTTACAATTATTTGAAAAGAACAATACATGAAAAACTTAAATTTACATCTTAATCTAGACTTGTATTTGAATTTTGCTTATCTTCTGTAGATCTGTTTGCCAGTCGGCAAAGGCCTCCTCCAATCTTTTCCACTCATATCTTTCTTGAGCGACCCTGTTCCATGTGACTCCTGCCACTTGTCTTACGTCGTCATCCCATGTGTACGTCAGTACAGTAATAAATTATTCTTGCAGTAATCCTCATATCATTATAATCACGGTGCGTTTGTTATTTAATTCTTCTTGAGACTTAAGGCTCTTACATACTGGCGCGATTCGTCGCACGACGCGAATTTTAACAAAAAAATTCTGAGAAAACTTCACGGCGAACAATGCGGCGGCGTCGCGTCGCGCATCGCCCTAGTATGTAAGAGCCTTTATACATTATTTTCAAGCTTAGTTTTCTCCTCAATAGGTATTATTATCACCCACAGCATCCACTCTTGTATACTTTAATCTCTTAGTGAGTGCGCGCACAGTTATTTTAGTCATCCTGTAAATTGACTATATTTAACTGTCATTCGTGTATTGGCTCGTGACCGACATCTTAAGGTTGATGCGCTAGGGTAGCCCGCGAAATTCAAATTTTCTTGTCGTGCATTGAATGACTATTTCATGAAATCTTGACATTTGGCACTTTCATGAACTTAGAGAGTTGTATTGTTGATTCTAATGTTTATAATTCTGTAAATCCATATTTGTTACGAGCGCTAATAATATTTAGATCAACATACAACCTGATACTGATCTGCAAATTGCAAAAAACGTAAGAATATTTGAACTTCGCGGACTACCCTAGCGCATCA
The DNA here is from genome assembly GCA_947363905.1 of Lithophane semibrunnea. NCBI lineage: Eukaryota > Metazoa > Arthropoda > Insecta > Lepidoptera > Noctuidae > Lithophane > Lithophane semibrunnea. The sequence continues at coordinate 3,134,432 of OX376203.1, read as the reverse complement.
ACTTTAAGAGCGCTAACACACTGGGCCGCCAACGCCGCCGTCGCTTGCAACGTAGCCATAGCTACCTCTGGCTACCTTCTGTAGCCAAATGAGGTTGCCAAATAAGTAGCCACTGAGTGAGGGAGGCGTAACTTACTTGTATACAAAATACTGGCGACTTGGGCTACGCGTCGCCACGTCCCAGAGTATCCAGTCTCCATGTAGGGGCCGGTTGGTCGTGGCTACGCTTCCAAACTGGCGACGTCGCCGGACCGTAGCCAAGTACGTTAACATTCCAATACGAATTGTTTTCATAGGTAGCCGGCGACGTCGCCATGGCGTCAAAGTGTGTTAGCGCTCTTAGTGTAAGGCGTGTGCGCACAGCTTAGGATGAAAAAGCAAGCACAGTCTATCTTGCGCCATCAGTGTAATTGTTACAAAGCTAATTATTATTTTAACATTGTTGCATACAAATCAGGTTTTAGAAATTGATGATACTACTTCATGATTGCTCAATGATTCTGTAACTCAGTGGGTATTAAGTTGTTTTGAGAAAATTTCACAAGACTGTGTGAGTTCAGCCTTAGCTTTTGTGAAGTGGGCACGCTTAACTTTGTGAAGTGGGCACACTTAACTTTGTGAAGTGGGCACGCTTAACTTTGGGCAGACATCCTCATGTTATGTTGGTTTCTGTCTCATGTAATCTTTGTTTCAGAAAGACTGATCTATAATTGTATCGTTTTGGTGTGTAATAAATCAACTGGGCATTTGTTTTGGTTTTAATATACTTAACTCAAAAGATCTCGATGCTTCTTTGTGATACCTTTGCTTCGCAGAAGAAAAAAACCACTAAATGCGGGTTGGACTCGCACATGAAAGGTTAACGCTTCTTCTTTTTTATAGTTTAGTAAAAATAAAAATAAATTAGTTTCTTGACTCCCTTTAATTTTCAACCTTATTTTATCATTATTTGTTGTTATAGCAGCAATAGAAATACACAATCTGTGAAAATTTCAACTGCCTACCTATTATGGTTCATATGAGATACAGCCCGCTGACAGACGGACGGACGGACAGCGGAGGCTTATAACTAGGGTTCCGTTTGGCACCCTTCGGGTAAGGAACCCTAATTATATCCTCTGGCTGTTAGATTTCACGCAAAGTAATTAACAAATACAAACCACAACGATTCAAATATAAAAATGCTTGAAAAACTTACTGCGCATGCGTTCATGGAAAACCGCTATTTATCACCACGAGTTTAAAGACTCACACCCGGTTTCTGATTAGAGAAAAGTAGCAAATCTCAACTTATTATTCTCAAATACATAAGTATGCGCTTTTAAAATCAAATTTCGTTACCATAATCAACTGATCATTTACTTGAGTATTCCTGATCAATGCAAACACGTTCCAGTCTTGATTAGAGTTAAAAAATCTTAATTCAGAAACGAAATTCGATTTTAAAAGCGCATACTTATGTATTTGAGAGTAATCAGTTGAGATTTGCTACTTTTCTCAAATCAGAAACCGGGTATATGAGTTCTTAAATTGAGAGCACAAAGGTATATATACCAAAAATCTATCCTTTCCAAAAGTGGTTAGTTAGGTACGTATTCAGAAGTCAACCCGCATTGTTGGCGGTGATGGAGTACGGCCCACTCCCTCTCACAGAGCGGAGACCTGCGTCCCAGCCCAGCAGTGAGAACATAATAGGCTGATCATGCAATTTCGAAGCTAAGACTGAACTTAAACAGACCACACAGATACATTTCTCACAAATCAACTTCAAAAATAGACTGTGCAAGCTTTAACAATCAAAAACGGTTGGTCGATTGGCAGAGGTGTGCGCAGGTGCCGGAGCGCGACGCAGCTGGCAACGTCATCCCCGCTTGGAAGCGCCAGATGCTGGCCCGAAGAGCTGCCGAGAAAGCCCGAAAGGACCTGGAAAGGGAGCTGGCAGGAGAGGCAGAGCGACGAAGGGCGGCAGCAGTGCCTGCTTGGAAAAGGCAGCTGTTGCAGAGGAGGGAAGAAGCTGAGAGCAGGTTGAGGTCCGTTTTGTTTTGGATAGGGCACGGGAAGGGCTTAAATCTATCTGCTGGGTTAAAAATAGAGTAAATAGCAGTGAAAAAAAACACAATAGACGTAGATATATTTAGTAACCTTTTCCGATTGACTATTCTTCTAAAGACGCAAAGACTTTGCGTCCAGCGCTCGGTGTGGTAACACGTCGCGTTCTGGTTTGCAATTGGTCAATCGATGCAAGTCGATTTCTTACAGGGTTTTTATGACTCTAGAAGAATAGTCAAGTGGAATAGGTTACTAAATATATCTGCGTCTATTGTATTTTATAATGGATTTCCGCAAAGTCACGCCTTAATCAATTAACTATCTTAAATAGCAGTGTCTACTTTGAGTGAGGAGTAACCGATTATTCTTTTGAGTTTGCAAAATGGGAGGTTTTGGTTCAATGCCAAGATGTGTCTTGAACACATCGAATTGAGATACTGTGAGGTTGAATAGTTCCGGGAAATAATTTAAATACTTTATTGTGTTAATCTTTTCGCAGCTAAACATCTATACATGAGGAAACTTCAATTATTGAGAAAAAAGCAACTCAAAGACCGTTTCTCTTTAATTCGTTCTAAAGTCTTGTTTTTCCGTTCCAGACATTCCATATACACTCCTAAGGTAGAAGAGACGAATGGGCAGCCGAATGGCGAGTGGCGAGCCTACCCGAGCGGGACGCAGCGAGCCGTGTCCATAGACAACATCAGCATGTGCTATGACACTCCTGCGCAACCCATGCGGGCGCCATCGGAGGCCAAACTGTCCAGTGATCATTGTAACGGTTTGTAATTTGAAGATCTGTTCAATTGTTTATTTTTAAAAGGGAATTTTAGAATTCATGATTAACGTGAAGTTTTATATGGCATATTACACCCCTTTGCAAAAAAACGGGTGGTTTTGAGTTTTGTACATTATTGGTAATCATATAGTTGTAAAGAGGTTTTAATAGCCAAACTATGTTACTGGCACTTAATAAAGAGTCTGGGTATGAAAAAAAGTTAATTCCAAATTGGAAACTTTTGTTTAAAAACAATAATAATCCCGTTTTCCGTTTGTGACTTTTACTAACATTTTGCAGGTTTGCGGTTAGAAGGTTATCCTGGCAACTAAAACAAACTTCTCGTTATTTTTAGTAGAAATGTTTGTCGCATAATCCAGCCTTACTGTGACTTAAAAGTGATATCTTTGTGTCGATTGTAATGGCAGAAAAAGCAATAAAAGCTAGTTAAATTGTAGCGCTGCTGGAAGAGGGGTGTAGCCAAAAAACTATATTCTTATTGAATATAACAAAATTACTAGTCATTTATGCTAATGACATAGTAAAAATATTAATATTATCCATACAAAAGCCAATGACTGTTAAGGTGCCCGTTTTTTTGCAAAGGGGTGTATATGTAATACGTATCTACTTAATCGAACCTCATATTTATATAATTCCCGTGTTGCTTTCCTAAAATTATTATTGAACTCTTTAAAACACATACGCTTCTTTTTGTTTACCTATAATAAATTCTATTTTGGGTTTCTAAAAAAAGATACTAAATAGCTCAGGCGTACAAGGGACCAACTTGGATTTAGCGCTCGCTCAGTTGTTCAAAGTTGTAACAACCTAATAGCTCAGGCGTACAAGGGACCAACTTAGATTTAGCGCTCGCTCAGTTGTTCAAAGTTGTAACAACCTAATAGCTCAGGCGTACAAGGGACCAACTTGGATTTAGCGCTCGCTCAGTTGTTCAAAGTTGTAACAACCTAATAGCTCAGGCGTACAAGGGACCAACTTGGATTTAGCGCTCGCTCAGTTGTTCAAAGTTGTAACAACCTAATAGCTCAGGCGTACAAGGGACCAACTTGGATTTAGCGCTCGCTCAGTTGTTCAAAGTTGTAACAAACTAATAGCTCAGGCGTACAAGGGACCAACTTGGATTTAGCGCTCGCTCAGTTGTTCAAAGTTGTAACAACCTAATCCATTTGGTCAGGTAACTTAGTTACTGCGACCTAGTCTACTCGCGTGTGTTTGATCACGGTTCTAACCTAACCCGGTTGGTCGGGATAACCTCGCTATGTTACTGCGACCAACTGAGATAAAGGCCAGAAAAATTACAGTCTAATTTCTTTTGATTTGACTTTCTAAACGAGCTATCAAAATGTATAAACATATGGATCGGCGTTCGATTGACATTGCCAGGGCGCGCTGTTTGTAAACATTTTTGTTTTGTGAAATAAACTGAAAGAGCAAAATGGCGGCTTAAGTTCTGATTTGGGCCACGCGCCAAGATATCCTTGTACAGCTATAAACGCCATTTGAATGTCTACAATTCAATATACAAAAATCGGAACGCCTGAACGCGAGTGACTTAGGTATTATTTTGGGCATTCGATTTGAGATAGTGATGAAGTCTACTCGACTTTTGAAATCAATAGTTAATTAAGGTATTTTAGAGACCGTGGAGTTTCTTGCCCGTTCTTCTCCATAGGTACCTAATACGCTTTGGAATGGGCAACTAGCTTCATATTTCTGACTGACCGACTCCTTGACAATTCAAAAGTGCCTGTAAATGGTTTAATTGAAATAAATGTTTTGAGTTTGAGTTTGAGACACCAAAAACACGATCACGTGCTTATCTCAGTCTTATGTCGCTGATTAGAACGCAGTAGCAGCCCGGAATATGGTTTGAGTGCGGTTGATGGTTGGCCATAGGAGGCCAACCATCAACCGCGCTCAAACCAAATTAAAACTTAACTGGCTTCATGGGACTTAACCGGCGAAATGTGGGTGTGGGCCACACCCCTGCCTAACCCTTCGGGGAATACAGGCGTGATGTTATTTTGTTAAGCACTTAAATACGTTCATATTGCACTTGCAGGTCATTCCACGTCTAACGGCAAGCATGTGGACGAAGAAGAAGAAAAGGCAAAGATTATACCCTGGCGAGCACAACTGCGCAAGACCAACAGCAAGCTTAACCTCCTAGAGTAGGACAGAATACACGACAGGAACCGAAGAGAGTAGACCTTCACACACGACAGGAACCGAAGTGTCGCCCACCTCAAGAGGCGCCGCGTGTGGACCGCGCGGCTGCGTAAGGCCTAAGGGTTGGCAGATATAGTCAAAAAGGAAAAAAATAATGCTCAGTTGCTCTCTCATAGTTTACGACGTAAAATTTAATTTATTTAGGTTAGTTTTTGTAATTATTGCTATTTATTATGTTACTACTTACTTGAAATTTAAAGAGCATTCGCATTAAATGTGAGGAAGAAAAATACAAGCCCTATGTGACTAAATGCCGCGCGGTTTCACTTGCGGTTCTAGGCTAAAATATTTTAGTCACATTTATATCTCAGCATTCGTGAAGCAACGCCATTCAGTGTAGTTAAACTATGTTCGTTGCTCGATATAGATATAAATGTAATATTATAACGAGTCCAAATAATTGTTGAAGAGATCGTTAAACGAAAATGTATCGTATTTTATTGATAACCGACATTTATTTTATGGAATGAAGATGAAAACAATTTTTTTCCGAGTCGATTAAGTAGATTAGTAGTAACTCCAACAATATTAGATTTTTAGCAATATGTTTTATATAAAAAAATAATATTATGTAGGTATGTTTTTGTTTGATAATTGACTTTAACTTTTATATATTATTTTTCAACTAAATTTTCTTATGTATCTCGTAGAAAGATACGTATTTTAAATTTAGTATATAAAATTTCGTTAACGGTTAAAAATAAATAATTTATGTAGGTACTTATTTTTACTGTAGTCATGTAAAAATGTAAATCTACTTATAGATGGTTTTAAACAAGTTTTAAATATATTATATAAAATATGGCCTTTACTACCTACTTATTTTAAATTTCTACGGAATAAATATTGTGGAAAAATCAAGAAAAAAATTCGATCAAGAATGTTAAGCGGTCGAAGCTCGATAAACATGTACCGTCCAATTTTATAAAAAAATAAAACTATATTGATTAACTTAAAGACGACATAAAACGTTGAAATAACACATTTGCTCAAACTAGACAATAATAATAACTTTAAAAAGCTATCATCGACAATTTGACTTTGAATATTATTACAAAGTCTTGCAGTCAGTTAATCGATATCATCATCTGTCCCAACTATGTTTGGGTCAGCGTCCAGTCTAACTGGATGCAGCTGAATACCAGTATTTTTATAGATCGATTGCCTATCTGACCTCCACAACCCAGTTACTGGGTAATAAGATAACCCTCAGTAAGAATGGTTGGCTTAAATAATAAGTCTTCATTTCAGCCAGAATATTATAAATATAATTACGAAAAATATATTAAAAATGTTTTTTTAATAATGCAAGTGATACCATTGTTGCAATATTAGTGTATAAGCTTAAAAAGTGGGCTTCTGCAATAAATTTTGTGCGACCTACTTATTATGTCTACGTGTGTTGATTTTATTCATTACTTCTGAATCTTATTGTAATAAAACGCTATTTGCTTAAAACTTGTTTTATTCACCTATAGACTGGTATAAACTTTCTTGAAATATAACTGTACCTGCTAATAAAATAGTTAAAAATATGTTTTCATTTGCAGAGAAAAAGAGAAAAAAAATAACCTGTTTCCAGGTTTTGGCTGATATCTCGAAAACTAGAGACTTTAGGCTAAAATTTATGAAATTTTCGCAGCGCTATATTTTTAGAGACAACAGGACAATTAATGAAAACACTGGCAATATGATTATGAGTATTTAGAAACTATTTATCAAAAAAAAAAAAAACTTTTTACACAAAAATAAAACAACCGACTTCCAAAAAAAACACTAAAAAGTGAAAAATAACCTTAATTTCGGAAATCGGTGTCTTTGCTTTTCAATTTTCGTTTTTTGCCACTGACTTCCGAAATTAAAGTTATTTTTCACTTTTTAGTTCAGTCAGTACATGGTCTTTGTGGCTGGAGGTGCTATATGCCCTGACCATGTACCACCTATATGTCTAAATAGTACCCGTCCCGTCCCCCAAACCCTTAGAGAGGGAGTATCAGTTTAAATAGACGGGTGTACTTCATTATTGCGAAATGCACATTATAGTCACGGCTGACCTCAGGGATCATGCTGACTTGAAACGGGAGCGGAGGGTTTTATCTAAAAGAGCTAATAAGCTGGCCCGCAGGTCCGTTGCTTGGATGCCGTGAAAATAACTCTTTTCCGAGCATATTGCACGTCTATTTACACCTGAAGCCTGTGGGCTAGTGTACCATTGTGCCCCCCAGCCACATCCTCATCACTAACACCTCTAGAACAAACCCTTTGGAAAACGCTTGCAAAATTAAAAAATTCTACCCCAGTTTTAAAGAGAGTTCCCCGGGGCGCGAGACGGTCTGTTGCACTGAATTTGGCGCAATGTCTTCGTCTTGCGACCCAGGAGAACTCACAAAGTGCCTGGGAACAATTACTCACATTCCCATATAGGATTCTGCATGTCCAAAAAAATTTGGCAACTAAAAAAACCTTAACCAAATTAAAGAAAATTGTAACAATTCGACCCACAGTTTAGATCCAAAATTACCTGCATTCAATAACAAATCACAAAAGAGCGTATGTTCACATGTAGAATCAAAACTAACTGATGGTGACATCAGGGGAGCAGCCAGGATACTGTTCAGCAGCGTTGTGGTGGCGCCTCACTCTCCAGAAACGCTAGCGGCTCTAGAGAGTAAACACCCAGCGCCTGCGGATAGTCTCACCTTTCCCGACCCCCCTGACCCTCCCGACCTAAATTCAACCTTCTTAAACGTTACGGACAGGTCCAAATATCCGAAATAATTATGTCCTCATCGGTGCGGATTCTTTGTGTGGGGCACCTGGCTTCCTCCTGGCAAGAATACGGCCGCGCTTGGTCCACACGAATCTCCAGTCGAAGTGACTAGCAGCGTCCCGTGCCTTCCGAAACAACTGGCGGTTTGTTTTTGTAAGGCGTTCTTAGAGGAAGAATCGCTGGGCCGGGCCGGACATGTCAAGGTCGGCCGTCGTCGCTCCACGTCGCAGTCGCGCGCTCGCCAGCAGAGCGGCACGCAAATCGCGACGCGCCAGGCGCACGACAATGGCGCGAGGGCGAGTTTCTGTCGCTCCTGCAGAGCTCGTCGCGTTGAGCTGCCTCCCGCCGACTCGTTCTGCGCTGACAATGTCACGTTCCTCAAGGTTAACCCCTAGCTTTAGGCTTATGACCTTGATGATGTGGACCGGGCTATCAACCTTGGCCTCGGGTATGTTTAATATCTCGATATCATTCGCCAAGAGATCCTGATCCCTGTCGTTGAGCTCGCGCCTTAAGTCCTCCACGATCTTGTCCACTGCCCCGGTATTCGCCGGACCCGAAGAAGCCCGCCGCTCCAAGGCGTCCACACTGGCCTCTATGCCATCTATACGCGTGTTGCAGGTATTCATGGAGGTTTTGAGCTCCATCATCTCCACCTCCATTTCCTTACGAAAGCCTTGGATCTCCGCACGCACCGCCCTCAGTTCCCCCATGATTAACTTCATGTCGGAGCTGGCGATCAGCGATATTTCTCGGCCCATGACATCGACTCAGAAGGCATTGTACGGCGGGGGAGTGGCATACCTTGAGGGGCACGCAGTTTGTATAGTTACAGGTTTGGAACAGATGTCAGTGGTTTTTGGCGTACTGGTTTCCAAGCTGGCTTGTTCTATAGGAGTTACTGAATGAGTGCTTTCCGCAGTGCCTCTGAGAGGAGTCTCAGCCCTGTTATCCCTAACGAGGTCCTTTTTGCATTCAGGGCAACGCCAGTTTGCAGTAACTATTGTTTTTGTAGGAATGCCTACACACACTCGGTGGTATTGGACCTGGCATATACCGCACCTAGCGCCCTCTACTGTCGATATGAAACGACCGCAACCTCCACACTTGACACCTGGCATGGATGGTAACCGAGACGAGCTTGTTACGTAATTGGTTCAAGCACCGTACGCTAGATGGCGGAAGAGGTGATTCGATACGGATCGATAGCAACTGGAAAGACAGATGGCTCTGTTATCTCGTTATAGCTGCAATTACTTGTTGTAATAAGAGGGTGAGCAGCTAATTACGCCAAATCACTAGGTTATTGTTTTCTAGATTTACGACCCGTATGCGCACTATTTATGGTTCACTACAATACCTGTCACGCTATGCTGCACCAAGATTATTATTAAATTATTTTTTTGCACTGAAACTTGTGTTTTTGTATTATTTCTGATATAAAAATGACAGACAGGTCTACACCGTTATAGACTTCAAACGTCGCTAATGTCAACTCCATACAATTTGATCTTTCCGTTGGCGTTAACGCTTACAGAAAAGGGATTTTGTCTAATAGCCTCAGGTCCATTTGAGTTTTCAGTTGTTAACAACTAGAACTTTTTGTGGGACCAGTGCCCTGTTTATCAAAACTAAACAAGCCTTGTATTACCAAATGTCATTATTTAGTTCACAACTACTTATATTTTGACACCTTTATTCGTGACTTTGTTTATCAAAAAATTATTTGTAAGTTACAACTTGTAGAAAATCATAACAAATCCTGAGTGTCCGGCGACTCTCTATTCCGTCTTACAAGTTTACAAGTAGGGATGCAAGAAGTATCAAAAAGTATCGATATATATCGTATCGATATTTATAAAAAATATCAATATCGATTTCGATATATCGAAAAAAAAAAATCGATATATCGGTGGGATTTTCAAACTTTCTTTTTTACTTTATGTTGTTCAAGTTTTGTATTTATTTTAACGCCAAACTGGGAAAAAAAGAATGCTTATTACGGCTCTGAATTCAAGCGGTTTTAGTCAGTGGTGACAACGGTGTTGCTATTGCAAATATATCGTTTTTGATACATTTTCGATACTTGATATTTTATATCGATATATCGAAATAATAAATATCGCCTGAAAAAATCGATATATCGAACAAAAAATATCGATATTTCGATATATCGATATTTTTTCTGCAAGCCTATTTACAAGTGTCGTTCGATTTTCTTTTTTTTAATGTGGTCAAAAGAGAGAGATGACCTGATGCCCGTGTCCCAGCAGTGGGAACATTAAGGCTGATTATGAGCATGGAGATGAGCTATGAATTTAACGAAAATTAACATTCTAGGTAACTCGTAAACGTGTAGACTTGTAACTTTTGATAAACAGGGCCCAGGAATCGTATTCGTAGATCTTTGACAGTCGATACAGGTAGACTGAAGCTTTAAAGTTTGGCAACTAGTCTTTTTAACCGACTTCTTCAAAAAGGAGGAGGTTCCCAATTCGTCTGTTTTTTTTTTGTGTATGTTACGCGATTACTCCACCAATTATGAATCGATTTTGATGATTCTTTTTTTCAAGAAGTATAGTGGAAGCCAGTTACTGGGTTGTGGAAGTCAGATACGCAGTCACTCCTTATAAAATACTCGTATTCAGCAGAACCCGGTAATATTGAAACCCGACGCAAACATAGTTGAGAAAACGCTAGGCAGATGATGATATAACAGCCAATTTACCCAATCAAACAAGTGGATTGAAGATTGAACGAAGTACCTACTCCATTATCATGATCTAATTAAAACTTATCACGAAGTTCATTACCGTCTTAATGAACTGTCCTTTAATTTTTATTTTACTCTCGAACAAACATAAACAGGGTCAAATAAAGTTATCTAGGGAAACTTCACAGACGTGATGGGTATCGATATCTAAACATGATAAAATAAAAAGTATTGATGTTTTTTTGCGGAGTCAACGACCGCTGATAGATAGTATTGTTAGTTTGTTACTTAATGTGAAGTGGTTCCAAAGCAGATGTTTTGATGCGTTTCGACTTCACGCAAAATCAATTTTTCTCTCACATAAACAACGTATTTGCGTATTTTATTTTATGATTACGAAAATTGAAGAGTGTCTTTAGTGAAGTATGAGGCCCGAAACACGATTGACAAAACTTTCCTCGATACAAAAAAACCGCAAAGTTTCCTTAAAATCTGCTTTTTAAAGAGAAAAACCTATTCCATTCGATTCTTATCAAAGCAATTGTAATAAAATTTTGTCTACGTGTTCACTATTAAATAATTTAAGGGATTATGGGCTTATTTTTCATCCATCAGGTGGGAAATCATCCAATGACTTCTCCTGCTCTGGGTGGAGCGGAAGGGCGTGTCAGACAAAAGTCTGACACGCCTAAAACCCACCCGTATTCCTTTAGTTGCCTGTTGCCAAGGCCCCGGTATCCCTTTCGGACTAACCCGTAACCCTAGCAGAACGATGAAGTACCTAAGACTCGTCCTCGACAGCTGGTGGAACTTCGTGGAGCATTTCCGACGTCTGGCTCCCAGGCTAGACCGCGCTGGGGCCGCCTTGAAGCGGCTCCTGCCCAACCCTCTCGTCCAAACGCGTCCTGCCGGAGGCTCTACGCGGGGGTCGTGCGGTCCATGGCCCTTTACGGGGCACCGGTGTGGGTGCGTTCCCTGAGGCTGCGGCCAGCCCGCCGGTTGAACGCGTCCCAAAGGGTCCTAGCCTTCCGGCTGGCCCGGGGATACCGCACAGTCTCCCGTGAGGCAGCGAATCTCCCTGCCGGATTACCGTCGTGGGATCTGGAGGCGAAATTCCTTACCCACATTTAGGAGTGGCGCGTCAAAACGCCGGGGCATAACTCCGCTGCCGCCAGAAATCGCGGCACAGCAGACAGAGTTTCGGCAGGATCTCATAGTGGCATGGAGAGTGCGGTTGTCGCAACCCAGTGCTGGGCAGGCCACAATTGCGGCGATAAGTCCCCTCTTTGAGGAGTGGCTAGAGTGGCGTCACGGCGTCCTCACCTTCCGCCTGACGCAGGTCCTCACCGGTCATGGCAGTTTCGGGAGGTTTCGGGAGGTAGGATTAGGCGGGAGGAAATGTCCGGATGTCACCATTGTGTGGATCGCCCGGAGGACACGGTAGAGCATACGGTGGAGGTCTGCCCTGCTTGGGCGGAGCACCGCCGTGTCCTCGTGGAAGCGATTGGCGGCGATGAACTCTCGCGTCCGGCCCTGGTCCAGACCATGGTACGGAGCGAGAGGGCGTGGAAGGCGTCACAAGCAGTAATGCTCGCGAAGGAGGAGGCGAAGCGCGTGAGGGAGAGACAAAATTCGCGCCCTCACGCCCCAAGCCGCCGCAGGAGACGCCCTGGGCGTCGCGAATCCCGCGGATTCACAACAACGGAAGGAACACGGGTAGGTTTTAGTCAGTAAAAGTCTGACACGCTCTGTCGCTCCGCCCAGAATGGGAGAAGTCATTTGATGATTTCCCATCATCAAAAAAAAAATGGCATGACGTTTCATTTGTTTTAGAAAATTAATTTAATCGAAAATGACTTATAAAGAAACCTATAAAGGGCAGATTGTTTTAACTCACCTAAAACTAAGTACAATAGTCACACAGCTTTGGTGCCTTAATAACAAATGCTTAGGGGGACAAGTTCTATCAGAATACAGCACAATTTTTTCTTGGCCGGCTCTTTTATTTTTATTTATTTATTTATCTTTATTTCAGAAATTAAATGAAATTGTTTATTCTGTAAATAGGATATTGGAATCACTTTTACACGTCATATTAAAAAGTTGTAAAAATAAGCTAGATGAGGTCGGCGTTTCCTATCTGACTACTCCGAGAAGAAAGGCCGAAACAAACTCAGAGGTCACCGTCTCCTTTAAAGTCCAGACATAATCTTGGTCAGGCCATATGAGGACCATGTAGATAAGAGTCTGAAATGGTCTTTTGAGGAAAGAACCACACAAATTTGAGTGGACCTGTCCAGTCAGTGAAGTATTTGTCAGTAATAGACACACAGTCCATAAAAATTATACAAATAAAGAATCTGTTAGTAGGGTTGTTAGTAATACACACAAAAAGATTAAAAAGGTACAACAAAATAAAATAAAATGGTGTTAGTAATTTGTTAGTAAACAACACAAGTTACACAACAATACCTTACGTCTATTTCCTATTCCTGTGCAGGTGAACACCTGCCCAGTAATAGTCCTCCAGACCGTATTTTTCGGCCACGGCGGCCAATCTCAACGGAGACTAGCCTTCGGCGTGGGAGATATTATAGTGCACAAGTGTTTGCGCAGACACAAGTGCACTCTCTCTTCCCTCACTTTCATAGTCCGATGGGACGGCAATCCGGCACGACCGGAGAGAGATCAGGCGTAGGACCAACGGCTTAACCTGCCCAGTACACAGTAAATGGACTGTCAATTTTGCACGCTAACATTTTGAGGACAGTGTTGGTGCTACCACGAACCCTGCTCATCATCGATGCAGTTCTTTTTCTAATTACTGCAAAGAAATCATCGACCGATGCATCCGCAAACATTGCGGACGCTTTTACTTTTGGACCAAAATGGATGATCTCCTTTGGTTTATTTATTACCATACTTTGTCAATGATATCAAGATCTGTTTTAATTGAATGTTTCGTTATGGAAATTAGAATCAATATTAATGAGGACTTTAAGTCATCATAATTAGTTCATTAACATTTACTAATTAACTTCTTACTTGTTGACTTCTCGTTGATAACTTAATCTTTCAGCCAATGTCTTGTAGTGTTGACAATGTTTCCTAAACATTATGTCGTTTTTTCGTTTTGTTTCATTGTGTATTTTATTTATGCTTTTAGCGGTAAGAATGTTTTCAATTTACCAATGATTTTAATATGATAATGTAATATTGTGTGCCTTACGTGGGTCAAACAAAATTTTCTTTCTTTTCTTTTCTTCTTTCTTAATATAATACAGGGCGGCAGGGACATTGGTGGACCACCTGTTAGGTACCATGGATTCAGTACATGATTCTGGAGTCAAAATATCATCATTCTCCTGCCCTTATCCCAATTTATTTGGGTCTAATTCTCTATTATACAATTCTCTATTAGCCGTTATCTCGGTAGTCACCCCCTTTCTAGCCATATCATCTTTCACACAGTCCATCTATCGTTTCTTTGGTCTTCCCCTACTCTTATAGCCATCGACGTTCATACCCAAAACTTTCCTCACAATATTTCCTCATTCCTTCGCAAGACGTGCCCATACCATGACAACCGATTTCCGCACAATTTTTCAGTCACCGGTGCCACTTTCAAACTTCCTCTTATGTACTCATTTCTTATTCTATCCATTCGTGTAACACCAAACATCCCTCCTAACATTCTCATCTCAGCTGCATGCAATTGCCTTTCATTCATCCCTTTTGTGGCCCAGTCAAAATATATGGAACAGAAAATTTCTTTTTCCATAACCGCCGGAATCATGATTGTAATGAATCCATGGTAACTATTTGTGTGTTGATGTCCCTACCACCCCGTTTACCATGACTTCTGATTGAATGCAGTAAAGCTTTGGCAAGGATACGGCTATGAACCAGCCGCATGGGTCGATCGACAAAGGTTAAGCTACATATGCCGCGGTCGCGTTCCGTGGATTAGTGACCATTATTTCGAGTCCGCACCGTACCTTAGAAAGCATGCTGCCGCTCTCAGCTATCATTCGTAGATCTTTAGTATATCGGTACTCCCGAAAGTCCGATAACCAGTCTTACCAAATGGTATCGTGTTACCCAATAACTCGATTGTGGAGGTCAGATACTCCATGAAATATTCGGGTATTCAGCTTCATCCGGTTAGACTGGAAATGGATCCCTTCATATTTGAGAAAAAAAAACAACCGACTTCAAAAAAAACACTAAATAAAAAGTGAAAAAAATAACTTTAATTTCGGAAGTCGGTGTCTTTGCTATTTAATTTTCGTTTTTTGCCACCGACTTCCGAAATTAAAGTAATTTTATTCACTTTTTATTTAGTGTTTTTTTTTAAGTCTGTTGTTTTTTTTTGTAAAAAGTTTTTATTTTTCACTTTTTAGTGGTGGTACCTACCCCACACAAGTTACTACCTGCTATGTAAATAACAGTGAAGGAGTCTAATAATTATATCGTCTACATAGACTGTGGGAAAAATACGTAATATTGAAGCTAGCTCAAAAACTACGCAAGCAAACTTAATAAAATTTATATGGGACCATCTCGGGAGTATACCCTTTCGAACTAAAAAAATAATTTTTAAAATCGGTTCACAAACGGCGGAGTAATCGGTGACATAAAAAAAACATACATAAAAAAAAAAAAACAATCATCCGAACGTAGTACCTCCTCCTTTTTGAAGTCGGTAAAAAGGCAAATGATGATTAGGTATAATTGCATTAGGTATAATGCGCAAAACATGTGACTTGTTTCAGTCCGCCTTTCAAATTGCCAAAGTTATGATGATCTAGCCGAGCAAGGACAAGGCGATCAAGCGGACAGTGCACCTGTTCCGGGTACTATTGTGGAAATAATGGATAGAGAAATGATTGTCGCACCAATGCCTTTTGTAACAGTCTCAGTTCCCTTGATATTCGAAGGAGTTGATTATGATCTCTTGAAAAATTTGAGTGCGAAGATTTACGAACATTATTACGATTGTTGGTATTGGCATACGAGATGCCTCAGAGACGGGTATGCAACTAAATACACTTCTTATCCTGATATTCCCACGGGATCGAGAATTACGCGGGTGAAACTGCGGGGCGCAGCTAGTTAAAAATTCGTCTTAAAAACTCACCTATAAGACGAATTTTTATATAACTTTCATCATTATGTTTTTCTTAGACAGGGTTTGCAGTTACATTTTTTTCCCTATACATAATCTTTTATAAATAATCAACTCAGCCTATCGCAATCCACTGTTGTACAGTCACGGACTTTAATTGATGAGCCACTCTCAAACTTTTCAATTTTGCAGTTTCATACATTCACGAGATTACACGATTGAACACGAACTCAAATCGCATGCTCGTAAACAAGATGACAAATTACTAGTCTTATCCATAGACAAAATAGGAAATAGTCTTATACATAGAGGTTAACTAATAAGTTCTCAATGATAAATAAATACAATGTTTATCCAATCTATTTGACACTGATCTCCTTTGAATCAGAGCTCATTAACTCGATAATTCTGAAAACCTATCCGAAGACAGTGACAGCTGAAATGTCTGTCAGAGACGATAATTTCGAATTTGTCGAATGACTAATTAAAATTAACGTTACTATGGTTACGCTAAAACAATCGTCGCGTTCTGGCTCTCAGGTTATCCAATCGGTAAAGATATTAAAATAAAATAATATAATTTTCTTCTTCTGTGCGAAGTGGCTCATCATTTAAAGTCCGTGACTGTACATATGTCTCTCCCAGGCTGCACCACATCACTCTGTCCTCCGCCTTTCATCTAGCTTAACTTTTTTTTCAGAATTTAAACTTAACCTCAAACTAAAAGAATTGATTTTAGGAACTTTTGAATAGTCAAGGAGTCGGTCAGTCAGAAAGATGAAACAGCAGGCATAGCATGGCACTTTCTATCTCTACCAAGAATAGACATAGCTTTTTCTATACAAAGTGACAGTTCGTTTCTTCATTTTTGACATCCACCGTAGAAATGTTTCTACAATCTGTCATTTTGTCTTTCATTTCTAACAAACTTTGTCTACGTCTTTTTGTAGGTAGACTATTTCGGAAGAAAGTTTTCTATCCTTACTGTCAAAATCACACTGAGAACTGATAAATCCTATGACAAAACCGACAAAACAAAGAATTCTGAGTCGAATTATGCAAAAGAGTGAATTTCGTAAAAAGTGCAGTTGACTCTTTCTACTTTGCTGCCGTGGTACTGTCTACAGGAAACGTAATTTTTGTCTACTCTTCCGTCGACAAAACGGTGGTCATGCTACGCCTGCTGGTTGCAGATTTCAAAGCAGAGTAGGTACCTATGGAGAAGAAATGGCAAGATACTCAATGGACACTCTTTTAATAAAAAAAAACAATAACTATTGTCATAGCGGTTTTTAGACGCCTTTCGTTCCATCTATATAGGCCAATATTTTCCGAGTAAAATTTTGATAGTGCAAATTTTGGTAGATCTATAAGTTACTATGTATATCAAATCTGTAGCTATTGAGAGTTTATCTGAAGACCACGGAAACCGTGTATTATCTTACACCCTTGGTAATCTTCTACATTACAATAATGTCAATCGCAAAATAGAAACAGACGAGTCAACATTTACAAGAAAATAGATTAAAATTTGCTTCTAGGTACGGGTTCCATCCATTCCAAGTGGTAAAATCCAAAAAAACTAAAAATTAAAGCTTTCTAGTACTAACAGTCTCTGAGCTAAGCCGCGGATAGACAGACCATCAGACAGACGGTTATGGCTTAACTATAAGGGTTTCTTGTTGACTACGGAATCCTAGAAAACCATAGGCTAGATAGATTACGATCATTAGTAGCGTGTTTTAATTAACATCCCATGCTCTCGCACAGTCGGGTATTATGAGAACAAACTACGCTTTGGAATGGGCAACTAGCTTCACCTTTCGGACTGACTGACAATTCAAGTGCCTGCCTGTAAATGGTTTATGAAATAATGCTGTTTTTTTAAGGACATGTTAACATGTTACACTAATGTTTTTTTTTTTCAGTACATATATCCACGCAATTTGTACTTACGGGCGGTATGGTTGGGTAAATTTTACAAACAAATGCCAAATGGATCTTGAGAATTGTAGGCTAAGAATGGTAAATAAACAAGGAATTTTCGGAAATGATACTCCGTACCAAAGTAAGTTCAGTATTATTTTATCACTGGTTTTCCGTCTACGCCTACGACTTCATCCGCGTTTTGGCCCCCGCGTGCTATTACTTCGTTTTCGCTCAGCGTTCTTTCTGACTTTTTTTCTTTTTCTCGGCTCCTAAGGGTTGTAGCGTGATCTTACATAGCCTATAATCTTTCTCAAGAATTGCGTTATCTAGCTCGTCATACACTAGTTTTTTTTTACCCGACTACGGCGAAGAAAAAAGGAGGGTTATGAATTTGACCGGTAAGTATGTTCATCTGTTTCCTATCTTCTAAACCACTCATCACAATTTGGCAAATGAGGTATCGTTGGAAGCGTCTTGATCGACCGCTGGTTATAGGCTATGTGACGTCACAATTAAAAATGGCGCCCTCTAGAGGACATAAAGTCAGGAACTAAAAAAATAATATTGTTTTATCGTACTATGTTGGGTATCAAATTAAATGAAAGGGCTTAATGAGCACAAGGGCAAATGCTCGCCAAGGAGGAGGCGGAACGCGTGAGGGAGAGGCAAAGTTTGCGCCCTCACGCCCCTAACCGCCGCCGCGGGCGTCGGGAATCCCAGGCGGATTCCCGGCCACCATAGGCGCGGGCTTGCGGACGGCGAGCAATTGGTAGCTCGCCGTCCGATTAGGACCAGGCCCGGTTCGATGGCACGTGTTCCACGCGTGCCTCAAAGAGATGTCAGCACAATTGGCGGGGTCCGCTAGCACCGATGCCTGCCAGGGTTGCGGGTTAGTCCGAAAGGGATACCGGGACCTTGGCAACAGGCAACTGAAGGAACACGGGTGGGTTTTAGTCAGTAAAAGTCTGACACGCCCTTCCGCTCCACCCAGAGCGGGAGAAGTCATTGGATGATTTCCCAAACTAAAAAAAAAAACTAAAAAATAATAGTGAAAAATCGGTGTCTTAGCTTTTCAATTTTCATTTTTTGCCACCGACTTCCGAAATAAAAGTTATTTTTCACTTGTTTAGTGTTATTTTTTTGAAGTCGGTTGTTTTGTTTTGTAAAAAGTTTTTATTTTTCACTTTTACCTACCCCACAAATTCGAATACCACTACCTGCTATGTAAAGAACAGTGAAGGAGTAAAATAATTATATCATCTACATACGCAAAGTGGGAAAATACGTAATTATTGAAGCCAACTCAAAAACTACGCAAGCAAAATTAATAAAATTAATATGGGACCACTTATGAAGCATGACCTACCAAACAAAAAAAGAATCATCAAAATCGATTCAAAATTAATCGCGTAACATACAAAAAAAAAACACACGAATTGAGAACCTCCTACTTTTTGAAGAAGTCGGTTAAAAAAAAAGGGGCACTTGACTCTAACAAAAATTAGTACTTTAAAGCAAAGCAAACGGATCCCTAAATCAAAAAAAAACATACAGACGAATTGAGAACCTCCTCCTTTTTGAAGAAGTCGGTTAAAAATAATTTTCACACACCTAACATGGGCCAGTTGAGAAAAAGAAATCATCCCCACTTTACGTGTAGGGAGGTAGGGACCCTACAAAAAAAATATTTAGCATGATTTCATTTTACCACTTGGTGTGTTTAATGTATAGGTATAAGTACCTATGCCAAATTACAGCTTTCTAGTACTAAGATCCTCTGAGCTAAGCCGCGAATAGACCTACAGACATGGCGAAACTATATCGGTTCCTTGTTGACTAGTACAGAAAAATTATGAGTAAAAATTTGTAGCTAGAAAAATTAAGAAATAGTGAGCCATTTACTGCATTTTGGGAAGCTATTCTGCTCATCATGTTGAAGATACTCCTTAGATCTTCACCATTTTTTTAGACCTACTTAAAGTTACCACCTTTCAAATAAAAAAAGAACCATCGTTATCGGATCTTATAAAGCGGAGATATCCAGTAGCCCCCTTTTGGCCAGAAGCCTTCCAATCAAAAATCCCTGACGCCTAAAAATAACAAAAAATTCGTTACACCAAATTTCGTCCATATCGGTTGTAAATTACAACCTGTAGGCGAACTCGTACAAACTGACAAACTTGCCGATTTTGCCAGACGTGATCCAGAGACGCTACGCTACGCTAGAGCGTAGCGAGCGAAGCGTCTCTGGATCAAGTCTGGCAAAATCGAAAAGTTTGTCTTTAATTTTTATACATATATTGCGTGAAAAGTGTTTCCTCTATCCCATATACGGAATAAACAATTTCATTTCATTTCATTTTCTAAACTCGTTTACAAAATGAAGTGGATTTTTGATATTTTTACGCTCACAATGCAACCATTCTAGAATACAAAATTCATAAGGTAGAATTATCAATGTCAAGGAAAACTAACTTAATAAAATTATTAACGGGACTGTTTTTTTTTAGTTGATTATTGGCTCAACCATTTCTATAGCGGTGATGGCACTCCCGATTGTCCTTTTTATAAGTTCAGACGTAGTACGCCACATCAACAGGTGCATTTTTTTTTCGAAGATGAGCGAAGCCCTATTGAAGAGATGGAAGAACAAAGTATTATGGATAATTCCTTGAAAAACCTTACGAATTAGAAAAACATTCCCATGTAATAAAAAAGTTAAATAAATGAATAATGGTTTTATTCGAACGACAACAATTCCTTGTAACTTTTAGTTTAAAATAATTAAGGTTATTCTGATCTCGGAATTGAGAGGAGAGATTGAGAAATTAGGAAAAAAGAGGAGCTCGTGGCTAAGTAATAACGCACGGGTCGATGTATCAGGTTAAGCTACGCTTGCCGGGACTGGTCCGTGGATGGGCGACCATCTTTACATACCGTGACTCCTCCGTGGCTCGAAAAGCACGTTGGTCCCAGCTGTCATTCGAGGATCATTGACAGTCATTACGGGTCGTCAGAAGCCTGAAAGTCTGATAACCAGTCTTACGAAGGGGTATCATATTACCCAGTTACTGGGTTGTGGAGGTCAGATGGGCAGTCGCTCTATGTAAAATACTGGTATTCAGCTGCTTCCGGTTAGACTGGAAGCCAACCCGAACATAGTTGGGAAAAGGCTAGGCAGATTGTTTTTTTCTGATTTCGGAATTCTAAGCTCGGCTCCTCAGGTCCTAGCGTGTAGCACGTTAAATAGACTTTCTCAAGAATTGGACTATCAAATGCAAAAAGATTTGCTTATCCAACTAGTATAGCGAGCGTATCAGAAGATGGATGAAGCAGAATTAATTAATTCATTCATTTTATTTCAGACTAAGAAAATGTCCATATAATGTAATAAAGGTTTTAAACGACTATGTTAGTAATGTAGCATTCTCGAATTACAAAAATAAAAATAAATCCCAGTATTAATACTATACAGGGTGTTAGTGTAAGCACCGTTATCCTTGAAACCAGTGGTTTGGCTTCATATATAGAATGTAAATCAATGGAAAAAGCAACTTTTTTTTTAAAGAAAATCTACATTTTTCCACATGAATATTTCACCCTATACGCAAGGGCAACGAACTTGCGTCTCAACACAGCAGGCGGCGGTTGACGGGCGCGGGCGGGGCGTTACATGACCGGCCGTCAGCTGTTTCGCAGCTCTCTCGAGCGCGTATCCATGAGTATCGGGACAGTGATGGATATTTACTTTTTAAAATCTTTTAATGAATATAAGGTTTTTTTTTTTTGTTACTGGTTCATTTATTTTTGTATTTAAGTCAACTACCCATGGTTTGAGTGACAACGGTGTTTACCCTTGCATACTGTATGTATAGGATATTCCCCTATTTAGTAAGGTTTCGAGTGTCAGAATGTTTACTATTACTTACTGTGTATGAAATTATGTATCTTTATGGTGTTTAAGGAAAGGGTTTTATGAAGAAAAGCACAGAAAGATAAGACTAGGCATTTATTGAAATTAGGCTTGTCGGTTAAATACGGTAATGAGAAAAACTAGGTGTCCGTTCCGAATCTAGGTCATCATGGAGAAGAAGGACAAGAAACTCCATGGCAGCAAATTTTAAAGTATTGGATCAACACATAATTATTTACTTTAGCATAAATCATTGTTATCACATTATTCTCTGGGACTATTTCTCACTTATCAACGGGAAGAAACAGAACATGAATATTCCCTAATTACATTTAAATTTTATTTTATTTTAACCCTAAAGGAACTGTTTTGTGTTCTTTGCTGTCATTAGTAAATTGGCGCTATTTTAAATATTGTAAGTTGTACGAACAAAAAGTTTAGGGTTACCTAATAATAAATCGATTGAAAATGTTTTCAAGTGACGAAGAAGATGTGTTAACACCTGAGTTTATGAAAGAGAGGGCGGCCGATATAGTAGAAAACTTGCTACCTAACAATCACAGCTGGTTTACATCAAAGCCTACGATGAGTTTTGCAAATGGAAAAGTGAAAATCAAGCTTCTGGCACATTTGCAGTCTGTTTTCCTAACTTATATTAATGAGTTGTCACAGAAAAAGAAGTCATCGACATTATAGAGTATTTGTATTCTATGCTATGGTGTAGGTACTATAACACCAAGGCATAACATTGACATAACAACATACTCGAAGTTCTTTTTCTCGTAGTCATGGTATAAAGTATAGTATGCAACTCTTGAATAAAACGGATTTATATCGAGGGCCATGAATCACTCGCGTCGTTCAGGATTCTAACACTTTAATCGAGTGATTATGCTCGTGATTCAATCATCATAAATCACTCCCTACGGTCGTGATTCAGTCGTTAGAATCCTTCACTTGCTCGTGATTCATCTGTGGCCCTCGCTTTAAATCCGTCCTTCATTCATTATATAATTCATTGCATAATATACTATTCTTTTATCGGGACCCCCTTTAATTTTTAACTTTTTAATTTTTATTATTTGTTGTTAAATTCGTCAATAGAAATACAACTGTCTACCAATTACGGTTCGTGAGATACAGCTTGCGCTGACAGACAAACAGACGGACGGAAGGACTTCGGGTACGGAAAAAAATTAAATTGAAACAAAAATCAGAAATCAGAAATATAAATAAAACTAGTTGTAGCCGTAAAAATAAATTATAAATCGTTTCTGCGCACAAACTCAATACCTATCAAATTCGTTTACAGCTACAGCAATTCTAAGGACATCGTAAAATGGATCGGAATGGGTTCCAGATTTAATCATGGTCCGTTTTCTATCGCTGTTTAGAGGTACGAAATACTAAAGTTTTCTATTTTTACACCCCTATCTTTTTCAAACAGAATAAATAAGTACAGTGAACAAAAAAAAAAACAACCGACTTCCAAAAAAAAAGTGAAAAATAACTTTAATTTCGGAAGTCGGTGTCTTTGCTTTTCAATTTTCGTTTTTTGCCACCGACTTCCGAAATTAAAGACATTTTTCACTTTTTTTTTGGAAGTCGGTTGTTTTTTTTTTGTAAAAAGTTTTTATTTTTCACTTTTTAGTTGTGGTAACTACCCCACACAAATTCGTATACCGTTGTCTTCTATGTGACGGAGTCAATTAACATGTCATCAACATCGCAAAGTGGGAAAACTACGTAATTATTGTAGCTAACTCAAAAACTACGCAAGCAAAATTAATAAAATTTATATGGGACCACCTCTGAAGCATGACCTACCAAACAAAAAAAGAATCATCAAAATCGATTCATAATTGGCGGAGTAATCGGGTAACATACACACAAAAAAAAAAAAAAAAAAAAAAACATACAGACGA
Organism: Lithophane semibrunnea; assembly: GCA_947363905.1. NCBI lineage: Eukaryota > Metazoa > Arthropoda > Insecta > Lepidoptera > Noctuidae > Lithophane > Lithophane semibrunnea. Next base: position 3,110,974 of record OX376203.1, on the reverse strand, counting down.
ATTGAGAACCTCCTCCTTTTTGAAGAAGTCGGTTAAAAACAGAACTGTGTTTGCCTGTCGCGCAGTCGGGTAATCTAATAATAGATAAGTAAATTGTTTTTGAGTAGGTTTTTTTAACGAGTATTTGTATAAATGTTGATGTTATTATAAACTTATAACTCCTGTTCCTGTTATAATCCAGGAACTCCTGTTCCTGTTATATCCAAAGCAAGTTGTGGTAGATATACGAATTTGTGTGGGGTATGTAGTTGGGTAGCACAACTAAAAAGTGAAATTTAAATTCTATTTTATGTTCGGATAAAAACCAAGGACACCGGCTTCCAAAATTAAAGTTTTTATAGTTGGCTTCTGCCAAAGATTTTACATAATATAGACAACCGATGAGCCAGCCTTTAGCATTGGAAAAGGCTCGAAGAATCTTGAGGCCCTAGACAAAGTGACCTTGATGATAGATGATCGAAAAGTCACAAATGTATAGGACTGACATAAGCTATCGAAAAGCATAATTCAATTCTGATGAAAGTCGTTGTAGAAAAACGAAACGCTTTGGAAGCGATTGTCATTTGTCTAGGCCCTCTGGGCAGACTATCATAATTGTTGGTGGTGAGTAAAAAAAAAACCAGTCAGAAGTGGACGTGGAATTTACCGGAGGTCATCATAAAAGACACCGCGGAGATTTAAAAGACAACTTTTATTCATAGACAATAATCGATCCATTAGTAATTAAAAATTAGTTATTACAGTCGAGGCGGTATTATTCGATTATTATTAGCCGAGAGTGTAATAATCAATGCACAATTGCACACGCGTTTTATACGACGTTTTTCAACAAACTTGCGAGGAAAACAAAAAACTTGTTGTATAAGAACTTATGCTACAATAACGTTAGTAATTAAAGAGATGATAGATTTATAAAGTTTAACTGACCTATGTTGCCAGGTACTGACTATCCGGAGTTTCTTTTAAAAACTTATGTCGGTTGGTGACAATACTTATATTTTGTATTTTTGATAATAATTAACCACACAACGAAAACGATTATAAGTAAATATTTATGGAAAATGGCGCGCTGGTTTGTTTTCCATAGGTGTAAATAAAGGCACTGGCAAAACCGTTAGACAGCCTATACAAAAAAATATGATTTGAATAAGAAAAAAAAAATACAAAAAAAAAAAAACTTTAACTAAACGTACCATGGCGGAGTCAAATCTATTTATTACTCTCTTCTCTATTATTTACGCTCTTCTCCCCTACGTGTAAACGACATTTTTAATAATGATTTTAACCACACAACAAAAAAGTTAACAAACATTTATGGAAAATGGCGGCTGGTTTTGTTTTTTCCACTAGCGATGCGCGCGCGGGTGTAAACAAAGGTACTGGTAATACCGCTGAACAGCCTATATAAAAATATAACAATGTTAAAATACATTATACGCAAATGGGGTTAGGGTAGTCAACACTAAAGACTGAAATTGCCACAGACGATATAAACCCTTGTTTAATAGTAAAGATAGAGTTTTATTTCGCGCGAATGCAGTGGCACACGGGAGGCCAGCACGGTTGGTCGGGGCGGCTCAAGTGCCCACGCGCGTGCCACCCGTGGTCTTACCGGAAAAAAGCGCAAGTCTCTGCTCTATTTTCCGTACTGAGGTGGAGAAAATCATTCTTGTTAAACTAATAGCTAGCTATTCAAAACTCGTCAAAACGTGTCAAAACGCAAAAGCAAGCCAAATACTTTTTATTATTATAATTACAAGCTTTTACAAGCTTTATTACAAGCTTTTAGAAGCTTTATTACAAGCTTTTACAAGATTTATTATTACAAGCTTTTACAAGCTTTATTATTAACTTGCTCTGTTCGTATACAGTGTTTCCGGTTACTCTAATTGTCATCAATTTTTAAGCACTTCCTGGCATTCGATTGAGTTGAGCTGAAACTTTGCATACTTATATAAATAACGAGACATTAAAAAAAAATATACCAAGGAGCTGGTCTGATGATGGAGCCGGAAGTTGGCCATAGGAACTCCTCAATCAAATAAGATAACACAACGTGTTAGGACTCATTGGTTACTTATTAACAAGTGCTTTGCCACTAGGTGGTATTTATCAGCGTCTGTTGATGGAGCCGGAAGGCGGCCATGGGAAAACTTCAATCAAGTAAGATAGCATCATCGTGTTTGGGTTCATTGGTTATGTATTGACAAGTACTATTACACTAAGTGGTGTCCATAGTCTGATGATGGAGCTGAAAGTTAGCCCTAGAAACTCCTCAATCAAATTAGATAGCACCATCGTGTTTGGACTCATTGGTTATGTATTAAAAAGTGCTTTGACACTAGACGGGGTGTTCAGGGTCTGATGACGGAGCCGGAAGGTAGCCATGGGAAAACCTCAATCAAATAAGATAGCATCATCGTGTTTGGGTTCATTGGTTATGTATTGACAAGTACTATTACACTAGGTAGTGTCCAGAGTCTGATGATGGAGTCGGAAATTGGCCATAAGAACTCCTCGATGAAAAAAGATAGCACCATCGTGTTTGGCCTCAATTTGTATGTATTAACAATTGCTTTGACGCTAGGTGGTGTTCAGGGTCTGATGATGGAGCTGGAAGGTATTCACGGGCACTTTTCAAGTAATCCAGATAGCCCCGTCGTTTTTGGTTTCATTAGATTGGTCTTGACAAATGCTGTTATACTAAGTGGTGTTCAGGGTCGGATGATGAAGCCGGAAGATGGTGAAAGGAACTTCTTAACAAAACAAGATAGCACTATCATGTTTGGACTCGTTGGCGTTGTCTTGACAGGAACTCCTCAACCAAATAAGATAGCACCATCGTATTTATACTCATTGAATATGTATTGACAAGGACTATTACACTAGGTGGTGCCCAGGGTCTGATGATGGAGCCGCAAGGTGGTCACGGCACTCCTCAACCAAACAAGATAGTCCTGTTTTATTTGGAGCATTTGGATTTGTTTTGAAAACTAGGTTGGTACGTTATCCCAAAGTGTAGTCCAGGATCTGATGATGGAGCTGGAAGCTCGCCATTGGATTTCCTCAACTAAACAAGATAGCCTCCTTGTGTTTGGGTTTCGTGTCGTGTCTTTAAAAACTCTATAGCCAAAGGTGCAGCCTAAGATCTGATGATGAAGCCAGAATGTAAGGCCATAGGAACTCCTCGACCTTACAAGATAGCCCCGTAGTGTTGGGCTCGTTGGATTTGTTTAATGCTAAAAAGTAAACAAACAAATTCTAATGCTAAAAAGTATAAAATAAAATATAAGTAAAAATCTTTTTTTAAACAAGCTTTTAATGAACTAAAAAGTACTAAATAAAACTTACGTAAACATAGAACTTTAATGTTTTCTTAAAAGCTTGAGGCGTAAATGTTCTAATTACACTTTAAGATAAGCCTCAAGCTTTTATGAAAATAATTTTTTACTTATATTTTATTAGAAAAGTCACATCATAATTTTGGTTTTTTTTACAGTTCCACTTTTACTATGGACGATATTGATAGCGTCAAGCAGTTCTGGCAATATCAAGGGAAATTTGTCAGATGCACGTATAATAACAAGTTTTCTAGAAAAAATCATAAAACCATACATAGAAAGCAATCAAGTTATGGATTATAAGCCGAGTCTGAGGGATAAGACAAAAGAAGATTTAATATTGATTGATGTTGAAAACGCAATCAGACTAAGAGTAATTCAATTGGAATCAATGCTAGAAGACAGCCAAGACATTGATAATAAAATAACAGAAACAAAAACTAAAATAAAATTGCAGGAAAGCACAGAAACAGATGATGAAACAACCATTATAGAATTTGTACCCGAAAAAAAAAAGAGGACTGCAGTAAAGTCAGCGTTAAGAGATGCTAAACAGGACCCAGAAAAAAAAATCGAAAAGTACAAACAGTTAAGGCAACACATAACATTATTGCTAGGCAAAGAAAAAACTTCAAACTTAACGAATAAGCTGATAACAAGAACGTTGGACGAAATGTTATCTTTGCTGATAGAAGGACAGTGCAAATGGAAAAGTGTAGATACAAGAGATCTAATTAATCATATCCTCAAAAACACACGCAAGTCAATGGACAAACTGACATACAAAGAATTAGACCAATATAAATTGACATGCTACTTGAGACGTAGAGATAAGGATGTTAAGCCGGGCTATAACGACAATCCCGGCTATTCTAGGTACGGCCGCATGAAGTCAAGTAGAACTTTTGGTCGAGACAATGAAATAAGAGATAAAAATCAATGCGCGAGTTTCGTAGTTTGTTCGGACGAACTAAGACGTTTCTTAAAAATAACTTACAATCAGGTAAATGATACCGCCGTCAGCACCTTTACAAATTACGCAGCTATGTATATTAGAGACATAAAAGAAAAAACTGCATCTGTCAATGATGAAATAACTTCAGTATTAGACGATTTAAGCAAATCTGCAGAAACAACTGTCAATCAAGTATTCCTAAACAAATTAGAACACTTCACTCTCGATGAGAATAAAAATAAGACAGCCAACTTTGAACATATCAACAATTTCTTAACAAATACAACAGGTGTTATTAAAAGTAACCTTAGCCGATTTGTAGACGACAAAATGAGTGCTTTGAAAATTAAATATATTTCAACAATTAAAGATGATCTTATAGTTAATTTGAGAATGGAAATGGATAATTTCAGTCAAAAGTTTGCAGATAAAATTTGTGGTATTTTCGTACTGTGTAATGGGATAGATACACACCAAACTAGAGGATTTAATAAACCATCACGGGCATTCAGCCCTAAAGATTCTGAAAATGTTTATGTTAAAGTGCAACTGAGTATTGATGACGAATTGAAGGATTCTTTAGTCCGTCTTGGTGAGGAGAATTTAAATTCTTGGCAAGGAGATAAAATTTATCAGTTCGGTGAACGTTTGATCCATGCAGTTCGAAGGAAGTTTAATTATATAAATGTAACTAGAACTACTATTAGTTCGACTGCTACGACGAATGGTATGGTCAGCAGCGAAAATGGGTTAGCAGATCAGTTTTTTTAAATTTTTTTTATCGGTACAGGTGTTAAATTAGTACTTATTAAATAAAATATCGAAAATTTAAGGCAGTATAAGTTTTAACCCTTTTACATTGTGCCTTTGGGATGTTTGTTATTTAATGTGTATAAATAAAATAAATAAATATCTTTATTTAAAAAAAATACAGAAAGTACTTAAAGTTTACAATTTTTAGGCTATAAGGTAGAGAACATAATATTAAATTAAACATTTGGATAGGTACTGTAGAAATAGAGAATACACAATTTAAATAAGCTTTGGTAGTGACACAATACGAGTATAATACAATTATAGGAACCGAGATCTGTACACAATATGGAAAACCAGGCCTCTCAAACTAGGTAACGTGTATCTTGAGAGATAGTGATTCAGCTTAAAATGTGATGCTAGATAAGTATAATAGTGGACTGTGGCGATCTACCTGAGCTATTGAAGATAGTAAGCTAAAAGTAAGTATTTAATGCGTGATGTGTGTATGTGTTTGTGTGTGTGTGGGGCAGGTGCGTCATAGCGTGACGCCCGCACTGGCTGCTCGACGAAATTCTTCTAATATAAATGTTTAATTTTTAATAATCCTTAGAAGGTAGGAATAAACTGACCATGTTAATAAGACAACATGATAGAATGCGCGGCCTCCACAGCCTGAATCCTTTAAATTCTACATTCATTCTAGTACCTGCATGTGTGTGTATTGCAAATGTACTTTGTAAATAATATCACGACTGAAAGAGCCCTCATTAAGTCCATTGACAAGTATTATTGTCCGTGATAAAGCCTTCGTACTCACTAGTCGTATTCCCGCAAACACGTGTGTCAAGAGATGTCGTGCGAAGTTGTGTAACGTCGGGCGATGTCGACCAATGTGGGTGTATCCCACTATTTCTATTAGATGTGACGTCACGGACGTCGAGTTGGTCAGTACTCCTTGCTGTTGTTACAGTGTTTTAAATAAAACAACCCATTAAATAAGAACAATTATAATACAGAAAGTTTCTATTTACAATAACTCAAGACACGAAACGTTATCTAGTGCGCAAGTGCAGTGTATGAATAGTAATTATTGTGAAAACATAAATCTATACACAAGTGACCAAAATCTACCCTTAATAATAAAACTATTAAACTACTTTAGTGAATATACTAAAAAAACTAGCTGTGAAGTGCTGCCAGGGAGCGTGCTATAACTCTGTTCACCCCAGTGTCGTTGCATGGTGTTAACAAACCATTAAACTCCCATCAAACCGTAATTTGCATATGTTCGTAACAGCGCCATCTATTGACACCGTGCGGAACGACTAAGTGGGATCAATAAGCTGTGTAACTTTACGTTACGAACGAAGCAGACCATGCCTGCAGCGAAGTGCGGCGGTTGCGCCAAATTCTTATCGACGATAGAGGCCGCTAAATGCACCCAATGCAATATCTTTTACCATCGAGCGTGCGTCGGTTTGCCTAGTTCGGGTAATATTGCACACACCTGGCGCTGCCCTGAGTGCAAGAAAAATCTGGTCCGAGACAACAAGACGGAGACACCAGTTCGAGGTAGGGCGGATCCTGCCCACGCAGTGGAGCATAGTAGCCCCGAGGAGCTCATGGATACGGACAGTTCATTGAACAGGACTACACTGGACGCTACCTCTAATTTCTCTCCCGACTTGGCGGATGAGCTGCGGTTATTCAAGGAGGAGCTGCGGGCCGAGTTTCGCCTGATGCATCAGGAATTTCATCAGTTGCGCACGGAAATGGCTCAACTAAAGGATTCCCTAAAGACCTCTGATGAGCGGATGGATAGCCTAGAAGCACGGGTAGGCGCCCTCGAACACAAGCTGGAGCAAAAAGTACAGCCGGACAGGAATCCACTAGAAAACACCATAGCTGAACTGAAATGCCAGTTGAATGAGTGCGACCAGGAACTCCTACTCAACGACATCGAGGTGACCGGAATTCCGGAGAGCAAGGACGAGAGTGCCCTCCACCTTGTTAAGGTTCTTGCCATAAAGCTTGGCGTCGTCGTTGATGAGAGGGACGTGGTTCATGCTGAGCGAGTCGGGTCTGCGCGCCGTAATCGAGTGGAAACTTCTGACGGCGCCATCTCTGCCGACCCAGCATTGCTATAGGTACAGCGTATCGTCCCCCACGCTTAGACTTGGACCTCTTTCTCGACGCCATAACCGACTCCATTAGCTCCTTAGTAAAATGTGATCACTACATACTACTCGGCGATTTCAATGTGAACTTAATGAGTGCTAACGGGCAAACTAAGAAAGTTTGTGAGTTCTTGAATAGCCTGAGTCTAAAACAACTGGTAAGTTCGCCCACCCATTTTACAGACCATAGCGAAACATTGATTGACCTAGTCTGTACTAATCTCAACCACAAAGGGGTATCAGTTGAGCCCTATGGCTCAATAAATGGTCACTCACTTGTTGTGTGCGAATTTAATATTAGGCGTAGCAAATATAAACCCCATTCAATAACGTACAGACCCATTAAACAAATAAATAGGGAAATATTAGATAGTGACTTATCGCACATACACTGGGACAACATTTGTGGCCTACTTAATGTGAATGACATGGTTGAGGAATTAAATAGAAACATTTTAAAAATTTTTGATGTGCACGCTCCAGTCAAGAAATGTTTAATTAAGGAACCGTCCTATCCCTGGATAACAGAGACAATTAAATTAATGATGCACTTACGAGATGACGCTCTGACTAGGTACCGTAAAAGTAAAACGAAATCCGATTCCAAAAAGGCATACTACAAGCAGCTAAAATCTCTGGTGGCAATTTCATTATTTAGGGAAAAAGTTGCATTCTTTAATTTCAATATAAATAACAAAATCAAAGATCCTAAAACATTATGGAAAAATTTAAAAAACACTGTATTACCAAAAAAAGAAATTGATGACCTTCCTACTAACTTCAGAGATCCAAACCAAATAAATAATCACTTTTTGAGTGTTCCTGGTAACCCCGTCTGCAATACATCACAACGCACTTTCTTTGAGTCTCATAGTTATGGCGATGATAGCTTCGCATTCGCATTACAACCAGTAACTCCTGATCAAATTTTACGATACTTCCGCCAGCTTAAATCTAACGCTGAAGGTTGTGATAAGGTGACCCTGAATATGCTTTTGCTTACACTCCCACATACACTGAAGGCCATCACTGACACTGTGAACAGCTCAATCGTTTCAGCAACATTCCCTGACATCTGGAAAGTCGCAATTGTTAGGCCATTACCTAAAAAATCCAATCCGACTGACTTAAAAGATCTTAGGCCCATTAGTATTCTGCCTTGCCTATCCAAAATTGCTGAAAAGGCTGTATGTCAGCAGCTGTCAAAATATCTGGAAGACAAACATATTCTACCTGAGCTACAGTCGGGCTTTCGTAAACGACGTGGTACTTCTACGGCTCTTTTAGACGTAACAGATAACATTTTGTCAGCACAGGATAAGGGCCTGTGCACACTTCTCGTTCTACTTGACTTTTCACGAGCTTTTGACTGTATTAATATAGATTTATTTCTGTCAAAGCTACACTATTATGGGTTTGATCGTAACACGATAAACTGGTTCCAGAGTTATCTCACCAACCGTCGGCAGCGCGTGGAAATAAAATTAAGCGATGGCTCTGCCCTTGTTTCGTCACTTACTTCCGTTTATAGGGGAGTTCCGCAAGGATCAATACTGGGCCCCATCATCTTCATTTTGTACTGTGCGGATATAATAAATTCCCTAACTCGGTGTAGGTACCACATTTATGCGGATGACGTACAAGTTTACATCTCTTTTAAGCCAAGTGACTATGACAACGCATTAAAGGACCTTAACGATGATCTTGACAGGATAGCACATTGGGCTGAAAACAATGGTTTGGTACTTAACCCGACTAAAACTAAGTATATGCTGCTTGGAACCAAGTGTCAAATCAGTGCGGTGCCAGCAACAATCAACGTTACCCTGTTGGGTGAGTCGGTAGGTCGAGCCAGTGAGGCACGTAATCTGGGTCTGAACATGGACGCTGGGTTAAGATACGAAGCGCATGTGGCAGAGTCAGTGCGCACTTGTTTTTACCGGCTGAAGGTCCTTTATAAAATAAGGCCTTATCTATCAGAGGAGCTGCGGATCCAGCTGGTTGAGTCACTCGTGTTATCTAACCTAAACTATGCGGACGCAGTTATAGGCCCTCGACTACTGGCCAGAACTGATCGACTGATCCAGAGGGTGCAGAACGCCTGCGCTCGATTCTGCTTCTCAATCCCACCAAGAACTCACGTAACGCCATATTTAAATAAACACTCGATCCTCAAGATGAAATCACGTCGTAAGTTGCACTTAGCATGCCTGCTATTTGGAGTAATAAAGTACAAGCAGCCGTCCTACCTGTACAATAAACTGAGCTGGATCGCTGGTAGAAGAGAATGCTCAAGTAGACAGTGCTCGCAGCAACTCTCCACTCAATCGCACAAGACAGCTGCCTTCAGGGGAAGTTTTAGATACGCCGCATCCAAATGCTGGAACAATATCCCCCCGCCGTTAAGGAATCTTAAATGTCTTGGCACCTTCAGAATTAAACTGCGGCAGTTTCTTATCGACTCGCAGAAAAAACTGGGTGTGACTGTTTCGAACACGTCCATAATATAACTGGCAGTCGTGTTCTTACCGAGTCATTTTTCTTTTTTAGTGCAACTCGTGGTCACAAACCTGAGAACAAAGGGAATATTAATGATTCACTAAATTGTGGATCTATTGTTAGGTAACAGTTATAATACATATCCTTATTTACCTATATTTATTTATTGAAACCACTTTATAATCCAGTCAAATCAATTATTTTATTTTATTTACTCCTACGCCACTATAATTATTATGCTTATTATCCTACGCCACTATATGATTATTAATTTATACGCTATACATTTATATATCTAAATAATCAAGGTAATAAATAGATATTCATCATCAACGACAACGTTTCCTAATGCAAAACTATACTGTATAATAGAATATTTAAATTGCGGGTACTTACGTAATTTTGCTCCGTACATTCCACTTTTCACATAATTCTTAGTTTCTTAGATCTGCTCGACGTCCGTATGTCACTGCAGGGATCCAGCAGAATATCAGCGTCAGGTATATTCGCCTGACACATGCTGAGTTGGACTCCCATTTGGTGCAACGTTGAGACGCACACCGCACTTTGTATGTTTCGTTTTTTTTTTTTTTTAAAGTGTGTCAAAGACAATATTGTCATCACCGTGTCTAGTTATCTTTTAATGTTTCAATTTTTTTTTTTGTATATTGGCACCCAGCTTTTTTATTAATGTACCTAATTAGTTATAATTTAACCGTGTTTTTGTATGTTGTGCTGTCTTTTGTGTGCACCAAATAAACGTTTTATCTATCTATCTATCTATCTATCTAGATATTTCTATTGATAGAAATACTGGGCCTGATTCAGACTGATTGTCCCACTATTTCTATTGCTGTCGGCTGCGACAAAAAACGCTGCATCACCTCTTATGACGACTTATCTATCTATCTACCTACCGACAACTATAAGGGTTGATTTATTTTTTTAAGTAATACTAGATAACGAGACGGAATAATATCGTTAAGCGATGAAGGAATAAACTCAAACTCAAACTCAAAGCATTTATTTCAAATAAACCAATTACAGGCACTTTTGAATTGTCAAAGGGTCGGTCAGTCAGAAAATATGAAGCTAGTTGCCCATTCCAAAGCGTAGTAGGTTCCTATGGAGAAGAACGGGCAAGAAACTCCACGGACACTCTTTTAAATCAGAATATTGTTACAATATGTTGTTTACATCATTCATGTTGGAATCATACATGTAAGTACAATGTAGAAAAACGTGCAGGTTAAAAGAGTCCGTAAATAAAAGATAAAACGATACAAAACAATTCAAAAATTAAAATAAATCAAAATAAGCCGTGGCAGCTAAGAGATGACCAGTCCCTACTGATGGCGCCCGTTCACGAACATGACGCATGGATCAGCACCATTCAGCTCAACCATTTTGAAGGGAACTTAATGATCCAACACACACGCCACCACCAGCGAGACATTAAAGTGAGCATGACATGCTTTCAGCCGCCAGGGCACATTCAAGTCAATGAAAGACGTACCTAGTAAATGGTAGCTTTAAAGTACTTAGGTAAGTACATAGTGCTCACACACATGTGCTATCCAATGAATGATACCAATGTAAACATGTGAGGGGTACAGTCACAAACAATCATCCATACATCTGCGTAGTGACGAGCAGTATGTGGTGGAGAATTATTTAAAAAAATGGCAGATTCATAATTTGTTCTCCATTTTTTTTTTAATACAGAGAAGTCGTGTTTTAATTTTAATCAATTCATAAAAAGTGGTAAACTTTTCAAATAACATAACTGCGTTTTTTTGTCGAAATGGAAATAATGGGATATAATTTGTAAAAAACGCTGGTCCCACTTTTTCTATTTTGTATTTCCATGGAAATAGGATACCCACCAATTTCGCCAGAAATCTTGCCTCACGTCACGACCCTTTTCAACGTTTTCGATGTTGCCAGGCATATCCTACGACGACGTCGCCCGGCGATGTTGCCAGACATATCTAGGGACACGTGCCGCGGGAAGCTTTATCCGTGCGACCTGGGGGCCAAGTCTACTAATTTAGAAACGTATCAGTGGTCTCGCAATGATGAGTTTTTGACAGATTTTGTATGGCATATCTGTCAAAAACTGATCATTGTGAGACCACTGACACGTTTCTAAATTAGTAGACTTGGCCCCCTGTCCGGCCGTCCACGGTGCACGAAGGAAAAGCGATAGCGCGTTGCTTTGCATAGCTCATGTTGGACGTATGCTTAGATCGTAATTTTTCTTTTTTCATTAATTACCTTACTGTACGTTGTGTAGGTATCAGGGATGTTGTGGAAATGCGCATCCGCAACCGCGGATCTTCCGCATCGATTTGGACATCAGCATCCGCAATAATTAATGCGGATGTAGCACAGGCACAGGTACAAGAAAGATAATGGGCAGGGCCGGTGACTTGCGCGTGCCATACGCGAACGAAATCTTCGCTCCTATTGGTCAATGAGCACTTCTCATTGACCAATAGCACGCAGATTTGTTCCTAGCGAACAGTTGTTAAGTAGCGCGGGTAATAATATCATGTAATATTAAGAACCCGCTCCAATTTTTAACTTTACTTACTAAATATGTAATAAAAATATAAAAAAAACTATTTTTTCTCCAACCACGCGGATGCATGAGCCTTCAAATATCCGCATCCGCGGATGTGAAAAAATCTGCATCCGCAACATCCCTTGTAGGTATCACTATCACTACATAGTATGTCCCTATATACCTATATATGCTTAAATCTTTAAAACTACGCAACGGATTTTGATGCGGTTTTCACTAATGGATAGAGTGGTTCTCGAGGAAGGTTTTAGTATATAATAACCGACATCAACGCGGGCGAAGCCGCAGGCATCAGCTAGTATTATATAAGATCAAAATAATAACATAAGAAATGTTATAATTTTATATTTAACTAGACTTCCTCAAGAACCATTCTATCCATTGGTGAAAACAGCATGTAAAGTCGGTGCAGTAGTTTTGAGTTTATCACGAACAAACAGACAGACAGACGCGGCGGAGGATTTTGTTTTATAATATGTAGTGATTTTTTTGTATTAAGGTTTCTTCAATAAAACAAACTTGCTCGAGTGCCAAGACCGGCAGGTAGTATATTTCTTCTTACATACAGGCTATGAGAAGAATGTAACACAGTCATATACTGACACTTGCACATTATAAGGCACTATTAAAAAGTTACTAAATCATAACATGGTATTTTGGGCAAATAACATCACCCCCAATCTCAACATCTTTCGATCCTAAATAAAATAAAAATATTTTTTTTAAAGTAAGTTGCAGGGACAATTGATGCATTTTCTATGGAAATTATGTATGAATTATGACTGGAAATTGTCTATATGTTACACTGAAATGTAACATAAAAAATATAATAGTGTTAGGCTTTGTTACTATCATATATGGTATTTAAATGTATAAAATGAAATTTTGAGAGTCATGGGGTCTCAACTCGAACAAATTATAATTAGTATTGAAAAAAAATCATAGATGGCATAATAACAAGTCATGAAATAAACAATCACTAAAAAGCGTTATACGGCAAATTTTGGCTGAGGTAATATTAGTAAAAATCAAAACATCTTTGTTTAATACTGATTTATGTATTTACACTCATAAATCTCGTATTTTCAACAAAAAACTTAAATTAAGCCGTTTACTTCAATTCGAACCCTTATAATGTTAAAGTAGCCATCTGTTAATCATTTTATCGAGAGCTTTTTGCAATAGATGGCGTTTTACTCAAGTGATGACAGGGTCACTTTAAACTTGCGTTTAAGTTGTTTCATTAAGGAAAATCAAAGAACATTTTTTTTAAATCTAGTACTTTACGTAGAAATATAAAAAAATGAACACCTAGGAGGAAAAAAGGAAGAAAAACATCTAGGAGTCTTGCGTACTATCTAGGCAAGACTCCTAGATGGCGTTGTAAAACTACAGTCTGGCAATTAGTGAGTCGCTGATGCTGCCATCTGTTAAAAAAATGGAGCAAGAAAAATAGCCAGCTCAGTAGCCAGACTTAGGGTGGTGTCATTTCTTTGTATGGGATTGGGTATCTGTACGTAGTATTATAACGTAGTATTATAATATCTGTGGTGGGGTGTTGTTATTTGCTCAGACTACCATGTGTCAGTTAGTAACTTTTTACGTTACATTCACATTTATTCGAAGACAGTATTGTTCAACGTCGATATTTAGGTACATCGCCGGCGCCATAGTAGATCTCTTCACCAAAAGTGTAATGTAAGTCAATGTGTTCGCCCCACCAAGGTATAGGAGCTGCCCACTTCGTATCTTCGAAACGTGTGTCCAAATACACACATTTAGTAAGCCCCAAAAAAGCATCATACAAGAAATCCAACACAGGGTAGGTGTCAATTACAGTGAAATAATGAACTATTTGCTTCGACCTGAGCTTCATAGAAAACGCGCACAAACCGGCAATCCCATCTCTACGCCAATCACCATACATATGCGATGTACTCATACCACCGCCTGAATCGAATCCATATCTGCCCCAATATTCTCCAGCAATGCAGTGGAACCAGTGCCAGTCACTCTGGAATAAAACGATATTGTTAAAAAATTACAAAAATCCAGTCTTGATTAAATTTACCAAATTGTGACATTGTTGACAGGTGAATGGAGAGCGTGTGAACAGAGGAAGATAAATTGTTTATTCTGCTTCTCCTGTTTTCATTTCCCAGTGCTTATTGGGTTCTTTTGTCCATTAGGACTAGCAAAAAACTGGACACGGTAGCCACCCGGAAACAGGACGTGCCCGGATGATGGCAATAAGTACGCCCACATGCATGACGATGACGTCATGTCCCACGGCAGACGCAGGGAGCATTCGCAGCAGAGCAGAGCAGACGCAGAGGGCCTTGACAAGTGACAATCGCTTCGAAAGCGTTTCGTATTTCTACAACGACTTTGACATAAGCTTTGCGATGGCTTATGTCAGTCCTATACATTTTTGCCTTTTCCATCATCGATAACGCTGATAGAATATCACTTTGTCTAGGGCTTCAGTTCAGATTCGAGCATTAGGTACATCAGTGAGTGAGGAGAACCGAGAATTTAATAAATAAATAGTTTAATGTGAGAAAATATACCTTCGGACAAGGCCACACATGACCTTGTGTTCTAACGATGTACCTAAACCAAGGCAACGGCCGGCGATGGTAGGACTTTATAAACATGAATCCAGCGACTATACTTATATCATGTTTTCGAGGAATAGTATGGGTATACTCACTCCTATAAACAAAACAAAAAAGATTATTTTAAGCTATGTACACACAGCTAGCATAAGCTAGGCACAGCAGGCGTAGCATGAGCACCGTTTTGTCGACGGAAGAGTAGACAAAAATGACGTTTCCTGTAGACAGTAGACAGTACGAGATGGCAGCAAAGTAGAAAGAGTCAACTGCACTTTTTACGAAATTCACTCTTTTACATAATTCGACTCAGAATTCTTTGTTTTGTCATAGGATTTATCGGTTGTCACTGCGATTTTGACAGAAAGGATAGAAAACTTTCTACCGAAAAAGTCTACGTATAAAAAGACGTAGACAAAGATCGATAGAAATGAAAGACAAAATGACAGATTGTAGAAAGATTTCTAAGGTGGATGTCAAAAATGAAGAAATTAACTGTCACTTTGTATAGAAAAAGCTATGTCTATTCTTCGTAGAGATAGAAAGCGCCATGCTACGCCTGCAGGTAAATATACTGAAGATACTCGGAAAACTTCGTGTTTCGACAGTCGCCGGATTTCTATCAGTTGTCGTTTGCACTTGGTGCGGACCGGACGCTCTGAACTGATAAAAATCAGACTAATGACGAAACACAAAGTTAGCCGAGACATTAAGAAAATAGTTAACTGTAGGTACAAAGTTAGTAAAATCTGTTAATAATTAATAGTGTTTAGCTATTGATACCCAAAAGCACAACAGAAACAACAAATACTCTGCTATTGGAGTCCCGGACTATTCTTTTTTGAGACTGGGAAAAGGCCAAGAAACGACCGGGTCTAACAGACATTAAGCCCCAACAGGGTTAGAGAGCGGGGAAGAAAACGAACGTACTGAAACTGTGGAAACAGCAGGACTACGACACCTCAAGCTAGAATGCAGCGGGGGAGAACATGAACTTCTTAGTCGCCACAAACGAGTCTATGCTTTTCAGTGTTTTGAAGTTGTCATAAATATCCTAATGTCTGTACAAAGGAGATTGGGCGTTTCTGCCCTTGAGCCCAAAAGCGTTAAGATATCAAGAATATAATACCAATGGAATCTTATCAAGAAGAATATTTCTTACTATGAAGACTTCTCTTGATCGTTAGTACGAAAGAATTGGCAACAGTTATGTTAGAAGCAAGGGTTCTCTTCGAAAAGCTCTTTCCATTGGTGTATATCTTATGGCTATTGGGCTAAGAAAATTCCTTAACTTCGGTACCGATGTAGTCAATGATGTCGATGATGGTCGATGTAGTCGACCGCACACGGCGATCAACACCCGTCTTTCACGTAAGATTTCAAACAAAAACGACGTCGGGCTGATGACGGAGTTAAAAGTAAAAAAAAAAAACTGAAAAGTAAAAAGCACTAGTGCGAAAAAGTGGCACTTTCTGCACGATTTGGCCGCTTTCGTTTTTGTAGTGCGTGTTGGTAACAGAAATAAATGAAAAACTTTTTCCCCTAGAGGCAAATATGCTATTTTGTCCTCGCTCTGTAACGCTACAATGACAGACTTTTTGAGCAAGAGGAGTGTAAAACTTGAATTAACTTACTTACCAGCTAGATGACGCTCGGTCACAGCGGATCACTTGATGTCCACCCCCATATCCATAAAAACGGTGTGTAGCAGCCCAGACCGAAAGATCGTACATAGCTGGTATAGGATGGGAAACATTAACTTCAAATTCATGTACATACTGAAACAAACAAGCTTCAGTTAGTAAATTAACCACAGACGTAAAAAAGGTAGCGCGTCCAGTCGGACGCGCTACCTTTTTTGGACTCAAGTTTTTGGACTCTCTTCTTTAACGTGCGAAACGTGCCTTGTCTTGGTATGGCCGTACTTATAATGACTATTATAAGTACGGCCATACCAAGACACGGCACGTACGACACAGACAGTTTCGCACGTTAAAGAAGAGCATGTGCATAAATATCTATACAACATTCGTTTTTGTTTATGCTAAACCCGAAAAGGGGTCATTGTACTCATCATTTTGAACAACTTTTTCTATGGGACCAACTCAGCTGTTCCATACATTTTGTCGATTTAAGTGAACTCTAATGTATGGAACAGCAGATATTTCTGCCAAGGTTGCGGGTTAGTCCGAAAGGGATACCGGGACCTTGGCAACAGGCAACTGAAGGAACACGGGAGAAGTCATTGGATAATTCCCACGCTCAAAAAAAAAACAAAAAAGGGGAGGATTTTAGTTTTTGATTTTACTTGGGACAAACTTCGGAGTATACCCTCCCCAATATAACGAGAATCGTTTAACTCGTACTAGGTACTTTTATTCGAACCAAGACTCATACAGGGTTAGTAACATTTTTCATAAAACAACGTGTTAGGGTCAGTTCACACAGCTCGCCGTCCGATTAGGACCAGGCCCGGGTCGATGGCGCGTCGTGTTCCACGCGCGCCTCAAAGAGATGTCAGCACAATTGGCGGGGTCCGCTAGGACCGATGCCTGGCAGGGTTGCGGGTTAGTCTGAAAGGGATACCGGGACCTTGGCAACAGGCAACTGAAGGAACACGGGTGGGTTTTAGTCAGTAAAAGTCTGACACGCCCTTCCGCTCCGCCCAGAGCGGGAGAAGTCATTGGATGATTTCTCACCAACAAAAAAAAAAAGTGTCAGTTCACACCGAGACGCGACGCGACGCGCACTTTTTTTATAATCCGATACATTAACGAATTTATTTAATAAACAATAAGGTACACGCGCTGCGCAGCACCGCGCATCTCAGCGTATTTTGACACATGTCAACCCTCGCACTGAAATTATACCTTTTTTTGAAGAAAATAAGTTCAATAATTGTTAAAAAGTGCGTGCAGCGTCGCGTCGCTTCACGTCGCGGTCTAAGCTGACCCTTAGTAAACAACACAATACGGTGACACATGTAACTGACAGCAATAAATTTTATAGGAACAGCACTCTGCCATTTATTATTTTCCTGGGGAACCCAGGAAAATAATTTCCAGAACCCTTTTGGGGCTGGCCATGACTCGTGCCACCATTGATGCAGCGCGCTTGCGAATTGTTGTATAAAAACAATCTACACGCTCCGCCGCAAACATCCCTGATGCACTGCAACGCCATGCCAGGCCCATCAGTTTTCCGAACATATTATTAAATTGGACACAAAGGGCTAAATTGGATACGGTGCCCGCGAAATCCGCGAATACTTCTCCCACAAGCTGTATGTGTAGAAGGTGGTACAGAATGCTCTAAAGAGCGTAACGTCTGCAGTACAACGTGCAAACCTGCGGGCTATCATATTCACGCGTAAAATGTGCCTGTTAATGGTCATCATCATCTGCCTAGCCTTTTCCCAACTATGTTGGTGTCGGCTTCCAGTCTAACCGGATGCAGCTGAATACCAGTATTTTACATGGAGCGACTGCCTATCTGACCTCCACAACCCAGTAACTGGGTAATACGACACCCCTTGGTTAGACTGGTTGTCAGACTTTCGTGCTTCTGACGACTCGTAATGACTGTCAAAGATCCACAAATGACAGCCGGGACCAACGGCTTAACGTGCCGGTTAATGGTATATTTGGAATAAATACTTTGAGTTTGAGTTTCATTAACGATGCAGTACAACTGACTCTCGGCTTCATTAAGCGTCTTTTTACACCCGTTAGAACAGATTCTTCGTTAACTTACATACCTTTGGATGAAAGTGTATCCTCGCAGGAGTCAAATACATGCTGGAGTTATAAAGGTTCCCGGAGATGTCATACCAGCCTCCGAGAATACCTTCCAAATTTGGTAGATGAGAGTAGGACCGTAAGATTAGTGCAGTAGGGGTTGCAGTCGTGAGAATGTGCCGGGTGGTTATGGTAGCACATCCGGCGAGCAAAACAAACTTTCTGTATACGGTATTACAAAAACAGCCCATCCTCCATTCAGAATTCTGTGGATTACAATGTAAAGTAAATCGAAACAATATTTATTTGAAGCAGGTAGTTGACAAACAAAAAAATCAGAAATTAAAAACCATTCACACAGATATTATAATAATACGCCATTCATTTAAAAAAACCTACTTTTTAAAGGAGAGTGGTGGAACCGAATTTTTACACAGTGTTAAAATTTGTGAGGTGAAATATTATATCAATAGCAATGATATTATATTAAACAGATATGTTGTGAGCGCGCAATCGTGAAGACTTGAAAACACCCCAATTGTAACATATTGACTTTAGTCTGCGACACGCATGGCGCGTAATACGCTTAGTTGAAGCAGCTAAAAAATTCAAAAAATGCCATCGTGTGTATTTAGAAAGTGTACCAATTATGATACCAAAGTTAATAAAGCACAAGGGATCTCGTATCATAAAGTAGGTACGCAATATACTTCTATTTATTATTAAATTTCAATTATTTTCCTAATATTCTGATATTTGGAGGTTAGAAAAAAGAAAGAAATGGAAATACATTTGTTTGTCGTGAGGACGACAAGGACGCATTCACTCCGGACATAGAATAAAAGTACAGATGCGAATATCGTAGGCAGTAAAGTCATCGTTACCCCACAGTTCTGTTTTCCTTTTTCTAACCTTGTATTATTTAATCATTTTGTCTTATGAAATGATTGATATACTTAAATAGAAATTAAACATGTCATGTGCAGGAAAAGAAAATATAGATAGCTTACTATTACCATAATGTATCACGGAGAATACTAAAGTAAAGCTATTTCTATTTTTTATCACCACATTTAGGCTGCCAGCCCACAGCTGATAATCGGTGGCCGATTTTTAGTAGGAGCCAAATGAAACAGTAGAGATCAAACGCTGTAGGTACAAACCGCGTGCACAAATTTAGTACGCGCGGTTTTTACCTTCTGTCTCGTTAAATTTGTTAGTCTGTGATGCCAACATTCGGTGATTGGTGGCCAGAATAATGTTTCTTTACATTCACGCGCAATTGACAACACTAGCTGTCTTTTTTTTCTTGTTGTTTTTATCAAGCCATCTCTTTCTATCATTTTTACTATAGTGAAATGTAAAATAAATGAAATGTGGGTATGTGTGCAGCCGCTGCTGCACGGAACACTTTTTTCTGTTGTTTGGTGAGTGTATAACTTATCTGTTAATATAATATAATATCATTTATCAATAGGTAAAATATGAAATTTACGCGAACGAAGTGCTAGTAATAAATAATCATCGTCATCATTTCAGCCGAAAGACGTCCACTGTTGGACATTAGCCTCCCCAAAGCACTGCCACTTCGACCGGTTCTGTGCCTCTCGCAACCAGCGGATTGCAGTGGGCTTTACCAGGTCATTGGTCCACCTTTTATGAGGCCTTCTAAAGCTCCGTCCTCTGGTACGTGGTCGCCATTCCAAAAACTTTCGACCTCATCGGTCATCTCTTCTGCGAGCAATGTGCCCTGCCTACTACCACTTAAGTTTGGCAATTCTTCGGGCTATGTCGGTAAGAGTTCGGTAACCTTGATTTCCTATGGATCAAGTCACCCAAAGGAGAGGGCTATTTCTACATTACCCTTCGGGTGACTTGGTGAATTAAGTAATCAAGCCATGACACGGTTGGCGCAGTGGCTGAGCGATGGACTGCTGCGCAACGTGTCGCGGGTTCGATCCCCGCACGGAACAAATATTTGTATGATCTGCAAGTAGTTGTTCCGGGTCTGGGTATTAGTGTATGTGAGTTTCTATGTTTGTAAACGCACCCACGATACAGGAAGAAATTTAAAGTGAGGGGCAACGTTTAAAAAAAAAAATGTATATATACTTACACGTGGAATCGGGCTCCGGTCCCTAATTTTGTCTGCTTGTTTTTGAAGAGGCGAATTTCTGTACGGCCGTTCCAATTCATGCGCAAATGATGGGTTATTTATGACGAAATCTGGTTCTTCAATACGATAATCGGGTGTATGTTCGGGGGGAGATACCTTGTAGTCTGTTCCATTAATTGTTAACCACGGTCCTTCCGTAAAATAGCCCGGATAATGATACCTCTCCAGCCATGGCCATTCGCCTGCTGATGTATAAAACCCCCCATGTAAATAAACGATAATCGAGATGACCCTGAAATCAACGCATAAATATTATACCTAATTAAAAGGGTCAATTCCCTAGAAGATATAATTTTTCTGAAGAGGCCGAAAACGGTTAGGATATGATTGGTCACGGCGACTAATAAAAATATATACTTTTTGCAACGATTAACTTTCTAGTGTAACTAACTGCAAACATCATGCTAAGCAATTTGAGGTAGGGTGCGCCCTTAAGTTTGTTTGATAAATTCATCCCAACTACGGAACCCTTTATCGTGTGTGGTTCGACACGTACTTGGCCGCTTTTTTTTTTTGTTAGGGCTATTCAAGTTTTGGTTACAAATAAAGACTTAAGTACACACGGCTACACATCAAGCTATACATTTCCAGTATAAGCTGACCTCGCATTGTACAGAAATACTATACAATGCGAGATCAGCATAAACTGGAAATGTATAGCTTGATGTGTAGCCGTGTGTACATACGTGTTTCAAAATTTTTCTAAAATCATCCTTCAAGAGGATAAAATATGGGATTCTGTTGAAATTCACATGTAAGTACTTATTATTGACATTTTTGCGTGACTCTTTTCAAGAGCGTTAAGGGCGCACCCAATCACAAATTGCTTAGCATGATCCTCTGTTGTGCCGAAAACACTGCAGCATTAAAATGTGGAAATAAATATAATAATGTTAAAGTTGAGGATTGATGCTAGGTCTTATGTGAGGCGAAAACACGATTACATAAAATTTTCTCGATAGAAAAAAAATCCAAAGTTACCTCTGCACAGAATTATAAACCGCTGGTATTCAAAAAATGCAGCATGATAACTGAACTAACTATAAAGCAGGTCTTATGTGTGTGTATTTTTAAAATTACCATTATTTTCACCGTAAAATGCAATTACCTAAAGTTTTCGACGCTTTAGAGCCGCTAGCGCGCCACTCCGTCTCGTTCTCACTCAGGTCGCGAGTAGTATGGTGCGAGCGGGATAAAATCTGAGGAAGGGTGCGCCCTTAAGGGGGATGCGCTAGGGTATCCCGCGACATTCAAATTTTTTCTTACGTTTTGCGATTTGCAGGTCAATGTCAGGTTGTATGTTGATTAAAATATGATTCGCGATCGTAACAAATATGGCTTTACAGAATTATAATCATTTATCAATTATCAATACAATTCTCTAAGTTCATATAATCCTCAAATGTCATGATTTCATGTAATAGTCATGCAATAGGATTATATTAATATGAACTTAGAGAGTTGTATTGCTGATTCTAATGTTTATAGAGTATCCGTGGAGTTTCTTGCACGTTCTTCTCCATCTTAATTATATATTATTAAAATACATACCACCATACATGCATCTTGTTATTACGTTTTTAAACACCATTTAATACGAAACTACAAACACTTAGAACTTGCGCTCGAACTATCGTTTGGGCACTGGACAGACTACCACGAAAGGTGGCTTTTATAGCGATTATGAAAAATCTTGTGTTGCCATCGTCAATTTGAAATAGGGTAAACGAAATCGATAAAAATAAATCTTTCAGTCTGCAACCTAAGTCAGTAAACTCTAGAGATCTAGTAACATATTGTATAACTACTTCTTCTAATAAATAGTCACGGTAATTTTCAATGTTTTTCTTACTAATTTAGAATAAGAACACTGCGCCTTTGATAATACATGCTTGCAGAAAAGGGACAGCTATTGTGCGCACAGGTTTGGGTTCCGCTCGCCCCTTTCGTTTAAAATGTTCCATTCACCCCATTTTTTTATTATTTTGATGTAGTGATTCGCCCCTTGCAGCATTTCCTTTGAAATTTAACTAAAAAGGTGTCAGACAGAAAAATGCACACATTAAGAATAGCGCCAATACGCCATGTTAATTTAATAAGTAACTCTATTTGTTATCTCACCAACTCGTGACACTCGAGATAGTTTTTGCTACCTGGCTTACTTATAACAAAAGGAACCCTTGTCATGGGTCCAATAAACAAAAGGTTTGTTAAAATATGTTACCCGTTGAGAGAGTCGTATAAAATATAATGCTTTTTCTTTCTAAGTTCGTATTATAAAGTGGAAGGGATGCGTTTTACGATATTTACTAATTAGTCTAGTACTTATCTCCTAGTGTAACTAAACGTGAATTCATACAAGCCACATACATACCGGTCAATTCCTAATGGAATGAGTTGGTACCTACCTTCCTTCTTAATTCGAGAATTACCATCTTTTTTAATTCGAGAATTTAACTTTTTCAATGGCAACACTCTAGGTCGTATTGTTTGGGTATCTTAATTCCGGATTTCAGCCAGCATTACACAGTATTTGTGTCATCTTAAAAATGCGCGCAAGAAAGCATTGATGAACAATGGAACAATCCAGCATCTGCTACACAATGTTTGTTTCTCCGAAATACCTTGTGGGTAGGTGTAATACAGCGTGTTGTGCCTCGAAAAATATTTACGAATACCTAGGTAGGAGCTCAAGGTGCCTAGACAAGTGACAATCGCTTCGAAAGCGTTTCGTATTTCTACAACGACTTTCAACAGGATTGACGTAAGCTTTTCGATATTTAATGTCAGTCCTAGGTATACATTTTTGACTTTTCCATCATCGTTGTCGCTGATAGAATGTTACTTTGTCTAAAATACTTTTTTATTGGTCTGAGGGTCGAGGGTAGGAGTGACCGGGGTTCTAAGGTAAGTAGTAACGCCACGAATAGCTTCGCTTAAAAATTGAATATCGTAGCGCGGCTATCATAACGCAAGGGGATGCGCTATCATAGCCAACGAAATTCAATTTTCTTACCTTCTTCTCCATTTGCAGGTCGGTAGGATTTCGGGTTATTCCACTAATCCCATTGGAAATCCTCATTCATGGGGATTTGAGAAAATACTGTCCACAAATCCCCATTATGACCTCTACGGCCACTCCAGGTCTTTAGCCTGGAGTTGATCTGGTGATGGAGACGGAAGACAGTCGCGAGAGCTCCTCAGCAGGAAGTTTCCAGCAGTTACATCGTGTTTGTGCTTTAATTATTTTTTAAGTATAAAATTTTTTAAAAAATAAGCATTTAATGTACTAAAAAATAGGTAGGTACGAAATAAAACTTACCTACGACTTAAAAGCTTGAGGCTTATCATTATGGGGTTTATTCATAAACGATGATTAAAGTTAATTAATGATTAGCGACTGTTTAACCATACATTTTTGACGTTTGAACGTCACTTTACTTTAATCATCGTTTATGAATAAGAATAAACCCCAAAGTGAAGGAAGGACGTTCACGCCTTAATCTTTTAAGAAAATATTAAAGTTCCATGTTTACGTAAGTAAGGAACTCGTGGCTAAGTAATAACAGCCGCACGGGTCGATCCATCAGGTTAAGCTACGCTTGCCGGGGTTGGTCCGTGGATGGGTGACCATCTTACCGAGACTCATCCGTGCCTCGGAAAGCACGTTAAGCCGTTGGTCCCGGCTGTCATTTCTGGATCTTTGACAGTTGTTACGGGTAGTCAGAAGCTCGAAAGTCTGACAACCAGTCTTACCAAGAGGTATCGTATTACCCAGTTACTGGGTTGTGGAGGTCAGATAGGCAATCGCTCCATATAAAATACTGGTATTCAGCTGCATCCGGTTCGACTGGAAGCCGACCCCAACATAGTTGGGAAAAGGCTAGGCAGATGATGATGATAATGTTTACGTAAGTTTTATTTAGTACTTTTTAGCATTCGATTTTGTTTAAAATATCAGTCTGTTCTATTACCTTCACTTGAAAGATACTTGTAAAGACAAATCCAATGAACCCAAACACTATTACGTAGGTCATTGTGTGAAGTCAACCAAGTTGCACTATCAAAGTTGTGCTTTAATTTAGAACGGGCCATCATTATTTGAATGCGGATATAAAATTAACTATCTGTGCTGTCGATCATGTAGGAGTTCCCTCGTCCAGAGCCATCCCTGGGTGCTGTATAAAATTTTGCGTGTCTACTGTTGAGCGCTGAGGAGTTGCCTCTCTCCTGGAGCCAATTCTGGGTGCAGCAGCCAAATCAAAGCGTATATAAAAATAAATGTCTCTGCTCATGGCCGCTGAGCAGTTTTCTCGTCTGGAGTAAATCTTGGGTGGAGCAACCTGGTCATGGTGGACTTTTATACCCAAAATAGGTGATTTTATTTTTTTTGTCTATTTCTAGGTTTCTCTGTTGGTTTAAGCATCAAAATGGACCGATTTGGTTCAACTTTGGTGTAAAGGTAGAGTAAATCTTGGGGAAGCACATAGGCTAGGGAAAGTAAAACATTTACGGCATTTAATTTATTTTAATTATATTTAATATAATACTTACTGAGCAAAAAAAATAAAAATTAATTACCTTAAAATTATAAACAGAAAATACCGACGGGAGCTTACAAAACTCTATGTGATGAAAGATATTACACCGCTTAACTTCCTTATTAATATTTATAAATATTAATAAATAAATTCTTTATTCAGAGTAACAATGAGACTCATAGTGTTAGTAACGATAAAATAAACTTACAACTATGTTAGTGATTCAGTTACAACAAGTACCTACACAAAACAAACACACACAAAAAAAAAAAAATCACTGCTTCAGTAATCCAGCTGAAATACTGGAGCAGCGACTCACAATACAGCAGTCCAGCCTGTCAGCAATCATCTGTCAGTTTATCACCTTAAACACAGGTTAAACTACAAATAATGAATGTTAGAAATATGAAGAATATATAATTATTTTATTGTATATACAATAAAATAAAATAAAATAGCAGCATGAATTAAATAATTCTGAATTTTTTTCTCTCAGTAAGTAATATAATTAAAATAAGTTACTTATTTGTTATGCAAGGCTGCAAAGTTGTTTTTTGGCGCGAGTACTTTTATTGAAACCTGAGCAAGGGAAGGATTCTAGGATTGAACCATGAGCAAAGCGAAGGATTATAGGATTGAACCATGAGCGCAGCGAAGGATTCTAGGATTGAACCATGAGAAATATAGAATCCTGAGCGATGCGAAGGTTTCAAAGGTACGAGACGCAGACATTCACCAGCGGACGATCAAGACGCTTCCAACGATACCTCATTTGCCACATTTTGATGAACAGTTTAGAAGATATGCGGGAACACATGAACAAACATTCATACATACATACCGGTCAAAATCATAACCCTCCTTTTTTCTTCGCCGTAGTCGGGTAATAAACAACAGGGGAAATGTGGGTGCTCTATAGGTACACCTTTGCCTATCCCTAATGGAAATACACGCTTGATGTTATGTTATGTATTACTTATGAATATTTTATTATTACATGTAGTCTGTCAACATAAAAAAAGCACTTAGTATTTCATAATCATATTTATTTAAATAAAAAACACCGTTTAGAAAAATCTAAAAATCACGCTTCATCACGCACGATTCAATTATCATATGACCTCAAACTCGAGGGGTTTACTAGAAGCCACCGGAGAGTTCTACTATCCACCGCCTTTTTTTTTTTTTTTTGAGGGTGGGAAATCATCCAATGACTTCTCCCGCTCTGGGTGGAGCGGAAGGGCGTGTCAGACTTTTACTGACTAAAACCCACCCGTGTTCCTTCAGTTGCCTGTTGCCAAGGTCCCGGTATCCCTTTCGGACTAACCCGCAACTATCCACCGCCTGGCTCCATCATCAGACCGTTGACACCAAGTGAAATATATTGGACTCATTAAAACGAATCATATGAGCCCAAACTCGAGGGGTTTAATTAAAAAAAAAAAAAATATTTATTGCTTACTATTGCTATATTATTTGTTTACTATAAACGTTCAAATATCAAGCAGTCTTGTTTATAACTTTTGGACCATTAACTTTTACATTGTTTGATTGTTTGTTTTAATTGCCCATGCTTGTATTTATTAGTAGGTACAATTTTATCACACCTAAGCAGGGGCCAAGTCTACTAATTTACAAACGTGTCAGTGGTCTCACAATGATCAGTTTTTGACAGATATGCCATACAAAATCTGTCAAAAACTGATCATTGCGAGACCACTAACACGTTTGTAAATTAGTAGACTTAGCCCCCAGTACAGTAGACATAATACTTATACAGGGTGTTAGGGTAAACACCGTTATCCTTGCAACCAGTGGTTTGATTTCATTTATAGAACGTAAAATTAATGGAAAATTACAACTTTATTTTTTATTTTTTTTAATCTACATTTTACCACAGGAGACGTAAGTTTGTTGCCCTTGGCGCTAGGGCAACGAACTTGCGTCTCAACACGGGTGGGGGGTACGGGATGTGACCTGACCGGCCGCGAACGCGACCCCTCCCTCAGTCAGTCAGCTGTTTCGCTAGACAGTACGGTGTCGGATAGAAACTTTTTAAAATCTTTTAATGAAAATGACGTTTTTTTTTTGTTGGGTTCGGTCATTTATTTTTATATTTAAGTCAACTACCCTTAGTTTGAATGACAAGACTGTTTACCCTTACAGCCTGTATTATTGTTCATCAACTTTCATCGCTTACTTTTTCTTAACTAAAGAGACAATTCTGTAGCCGACCGCAGGCGGCCGCAACAGGCGCCGTGTCGCTTCGACACGACTGTGTGTATTTCTATGAAACCGACGTGTCGCTAGCTACGGAAGGTTGTTCATAGAAATACATAGAAACCAGTCGTGTCGCGGCGACACGTCACCTGCTGCTGTCGTCACCGGTCGGCTACGGAATTGTACCTGTATGTATAGTTTAATCCAAGCAACATGTGTCCAAAAAGTACTGATGTAACATAACAAAGTACTTATCTTATTTATTTTGTTATCCAAACTTATAATAGAATATTTATACCCTTATTATTTTTTCTGTATTTTAAACTTAGGTCAGGGTCAGACCTAAGTTTAAAATACAGAAAAAATGGTCACATTGTATACAGTTTGACCGAAACCGCTGTACCGCGCCTTAGGTATGCGCACGGCAAGACGGGGGAGCAGTGCAGGCCGCTTATTCGTCAACGCTGCCTCCCGCCTCGCCGCGCATTTCTCGGTCAAACTATAGCCATATGGGTGAGTTTAAAAAACAGGTCACAGAGAAAAACGATGAAAGGAACCATGAGCTCAGTTTTAACCGCTAATTAAAGAAAAGAAAATAAAAAGGCCGTATACAAAATTTTGCTGATTTAGCTAATATACATGATTTTACAGTTAGAATACTGTGTTTCTCTACAACGCGTAACGTTAAATGCGCAAAACCTCAGACACCCCAACTGATTTTTAATTCAATTGACTTATTTCAGAGAGAAAAAAAAACATTTAAAAATTGTTATGTTTTGCTGTTTTAGTTTTACTGGGAATATTGTGTGCCATACCTGGGTCAAATTTTATTTTCTTTCTTTTTTTTCACAAAACTGGTTCTGTGAAAATATTATCAACCGGTTTTTGAATTGCGAATTTGAAGTGGAGAACTTGTCAAACTCTACTTGAGCATTGCTTAATGTGACTCAGACCAACAAAAAAGGAAAGACGGAGCGCGACGTACATCAAAAGTGAAGCCACCTTTTTATCTATGTGTGTGTTAAAAGGGTTGTCATTTTTTAAAGTTTTTCCCTATAATTTGGGTTGTATGGGTAGGATAATATTGTACGAGTAAGATATTGTTGAGTATGGTATTATAACTCAATAGTTAAAAAGGACTTATATACCGGAACAAAAACAAACAAAAATACATCGCTATTTCGTATAGCTACTATCCATTTACTTTTAGATTCAGTATTACTTGGATATCTAAAATATAAATACATAAAAAAAGAAAACAGGAATATAATTACTCGAAATAAGAAATCATAATTTAAATCGGTTTAATCGAATGGGAAAATTTGAAATCCCATTATGGCCACCCTAACACGTTATGTCACTGCTTTCATTCGTTGAGGTTTTTTGTTCCAAGTAACCTAAAATTCATAGTTAATTAATTAAAAAACGATGTTATTTCAAGTACGTACAAGTGAAAAGTGATTCCGTGAGAATTTTTATGTGATTTGCTATTGTTTTTACAAGTTTTTACTACACAGAAAGGCATAATTCTATTTTTTTTTATTGATGTTAACTAGACGACGACTCGTGACGTACTAGGAGCGATGAGCATGGTTTTGGTGTAGGTGTGTGCGTGAGCCTGTGTGTTTACTTGCAGGAGCATGGTTTTGTGGCTTCACTTTTGATGTACGGCGTGATCCGTCTTCCTTTTTTCGTTGGTCTGAGTTACAATATTACAACCATACCTACATACATTCTGCTCACAGTACTCCGGACATGCTAACACATGCTCTTCTTCCTTTCGTCCAAACAAAATTACACCATAAGAACTTTTAGTTATAAAAATTTAATTCAGAATCATAGATATTCACACATTCCACTACAGCTTCGACTTCCTTGAAGAGTGGCGGCCGCCACATGACGGCCGCAGTGAGGGCTATCATGAAAATGATGGCAACGATTTAAATCGTTAGATTCGCCCTACCGCGTCAAAAGATAGTCGTGTTTCTGTTTCGTTTTGACACCTCTGACACACAATGACGCACTGAGTGGACTTGATTATCATGGAAACGCTAATAATGTGTGAGTCAGTATGATGGACAATTATTTTCGTGACTATTTACGGTGAAGACAAATCTTGCGATTTAAATCTTTGAGATTTGACTTTATGGTGTCAAAAACGTTCTCTAGGAAAACACACCAACTTACTGTCATAAATAACGTTTTCAGTGACGTCATTCGCCGGTAAATCACAGAAGCTTCGTGGCGGCCACTGCTATTCTAGGAAACCGTAACTTTACTCAACTATCTAATTGAGTAGAATGGGGAAGGTGGAGCAAAGCTAATTGTAGATGGCGTGGTCATAGCTAGGTTCCTACGGCTTATTATACAGGGTGTTAGGGTAAACACCGTTATCCTTTCAACCAGTGGTTTGGTTTCATTTATAGAACGTAAAATCAATGGAAAATTACAACTTTTTTCTTTTTTTTTAATCAACATTATACCACAAGAGACGCAAGTTCGTTGCCCTATGCGCTAGGGCAATGAACTTGCGTCTCAACACGGGCGGGGGGTGCGGGATGTGACCTGAGCGGCCGCGAGCGCAACCCCTCCCTCAGTCAGTCAGCTGTTTCGCTAGAGAGCACGGTGTCGGATAGAAACTTTTTAAAATCTTTTAATGAAAATGACGTTTTTTTTTTGTTGTGTTCTGTCATTTATTTTTATATTTAGGTCAACTACCCATGGTTTGAATGACAAGAGTGTTTACCCTTACAGCCTGTATAAACGTGACATTTCGTTCAATTAGTGTTCATTCCTGAGTTTGGTCTTATTCCACTATTTCGTTATTTTCGGTGATTTCAATATTTTAAATCAAGTATTTGACATGGAAAGTGTTAGAATTTAAAACCTGTTATTTAATGGTGCTCTCACACTGCTGTTAAAAATGTTTACAAACATTAGTACTTAAACATTTTCTAAACAAACATTTGATCACAATGTTAAGAAAATGCTTTCATAATAGGTATTGTTAGTAAACATTTATAAACAAAATTGTTAGTTAAAAAATTGTAACAAATAAAACATTTGTTTGTAAACATTTATCAAGGCGACAGTAGGGTATGCGGAGAGTGCGGGCCTGTTCTAGCGTATCCAAACTGCAAGCCAATGTCATGTTTTATAAAATGATATAAATGTTGTAAACATTTTCCATCAGTGTAGGAGCACTTATAAAAAATCTAACAATTCCTAACAGCATGTAACAATTCCTAACATTTGTTAATAAATTTATTACTGTCAGAAAATGTTTGTAAACATTTTTAATAGCAGTGTGGGAGAGCACCTTAAGGGGTTGAAATTCTGATATTTTTATGCACTTTCATTAAAAAAAACCGACATAACGTCGAACTCTGTTTACACTCGCGACAATCTAAGAAGTCCGTTTTGACGTTTCGTTCTCGTACATGTAATAAAACGTTATGCCTTGGGAATCAGGTTTAATCAATGTAGATAAGTCGTCGATTGCAAACTCTCTAAGTATGATCAATCGATATGTCTCGAGAGTCAGTTTATAAGAAACCAATTTTTTTTTTCATCGCTACACAATGCATTTTTATAGCTGTCAAAACGGACTTCTTAGATTGTCACGAGTCTAATTACAATAAAAACCAGAATCTGCTTTTTAAAATTTATGGGCTTTTCGGGAAATGATGGACTCAAATTTGGGAGTAAGGAAAACAACGATGCGTAATTTTCGCAAAAATAAAATAAAACCATCACACGCCTTGTATTATTACTTATATTAGCTTGTGCTGGCAACTAGCTTTGACAGCGCCATTCTAAATTAAAGTTAAGTGTTTACAATGGCTGCCAATAGGCCAGTATGTAAGTGGTATGTAAAACTAGCTATACTCCATTTGAAATAAGATTAGACATTTAAATAAACCTTTTTTACAGTCCGTTCAACCGATTTTGACTTCTATTGCGTTAGCCGCATGACGGATGGCAGCTGCAGTAGACAGTTGGTATTGTGTAACCTTTTTTGCTTTTAATGCCATCCTTATGCCTACGGTATAGAATTTATTTTATTTATGTATAGTTTCAATAGACCTACGTCACAAACTGCAGAAACACGCCGGTTGTACAGTCACGAGCACTAATATGTATACACTTAGCAACTTTTAAAAGTGATTTTCTCCTACTGTATTGATTGTGACGTCTGACGTTATGATATTACGAACATAGTATTTTGGAACCCCTATTATTATGAAATAGGTATCATCTTAAAGTTACAATCGTAATTCCATGAGAAAATCGTTATTGATTTTTGCTGAGTGTATACTGGTGTTAGGGTAAACACTCTTGTCATTCAAACCAGTGGTTTGGTTTCATTTATAGAACGTAAAATCAATGGAAAATTACAACTTTTTTTTTAATTTTTTTAGATCTAAATTTTACCATAAGAGACGCAAGTTCGTTGCCCTATGCGCTAGGGCAACGAACTTGCGTCTCAACACAGACGGAGGGTACGGGATGTGACCTGACCGGCAGCGAGCGCGATCCCTCCCTTAGCCAGTCAGCTGATTTGCTAGCAAGCACGGTGCCAGATAGAAACTTTTTAAAATCTTTTAATGAAAATAACGTTTTTTTTTTGTTGTGTTCGGTCATTTATTTTTATATTTAAGTCAACTACTCATGGTTTGAATGACAAGAGTGTTTACCCTTACATCCTGTACATATTTTTGCTCGTGACTGTACACACGCTTTTTTTTATGCAAAAAATTGCGGTTTATTCGCACGGTCATCAGTGATGTATGGATCATTAAAGAAGTTACGGCGGCACTACCACCGCACGGCACCATCGCCGTATGCGCTATTTCTGTCCAAAACATCCCTAGGCCGAAGAAATCAATACGTATCGGTGTAAATGATGGGGAAATGCTGCACTCTTCCACTTGACCAGGCGATGGTGAGGCACGCTCCCTCGCTGAAGTTCTGTTGGAAGGCCATGGTGGAGGGAACTTCCACGTCAATGCCGCATATGAAACAACTAGAACGACACTGTTTTAAGATTTGATAAAGTTTAAAAATATAAATTAATTATACTACTATAATTATAATACTTATATATATATAAAATTATAATACTTCACAAATCATCTTTTTTTAGTCACATGTTTAAAACCATGTGACTAAAAAAAGATGATTTGTGAAAAAACTAATAAAATCGTTGGAGCTAATAAGTGGATGGATGGATGAAGCTTTTGAAGTATTTATTTAAACATGTCACGCAAAACGATCATTGTACTGAATGGCGCGAAGGTATAAATAGTAATAGCAGAGTGGAGCGCGTCTTCGTGGATGGCACTATCTATACTATGGCGTTTCTGTCTTGTGACGTCAGCAGGCGTAGCATGGCGCTTTCTACCTCTACGAAGAATAAAAATAGCTTTTTCTATACAAAGTGACAGTTCGTTTCTTCATTTTTGACATCCACCGTAGAAATCTTTCTACAATCTGTCATTTTGTCTTTCATTTCTAACGATATTTGTCTACGGTCTTTTTTTAAGTAGACTATTTCGGAAGAAAGTTTTCTATCCTTACTGTCAAAATCACAGTGACAACCGATAAATCCTATGACAAAACAAAGAATTCTGAGTCGAATTATGTAAAAGAGTGAATTTCGTAAAAAGTGCAGTTGACTTTTTCTGTTTTTGCTGCCGTCTCGTACTGTCTACTGTCTACAGGAAACGTCATTTTTGTCTACTCTTCCGTCGACAAAACGGTGCTCATGCTACGCCTGCTGATGCTAGCAGTGCTGTCTCTGCCTAGCATAGACTATAACTTCGCCTGTTATTGAGATACTATTTTTTTTTTAACAAATTTTTTTGTGTGCTGCCACAGTAAGTTTACCTTTGTAACGCCCGCAAAAAAATATGCTTATGCACGCATCGGTATATAAGTGACTGAAATAAATGAATTTATTTTATAACATTTAAAAGTTGTATTCGTAAAAAAAAAATGTAAGAAACCGTTAGCATTTTGACCTTCAATATCTCCGTAACCAGAAGGTTCCCAGATATGGGCCAGCACAAGAGAATGATCACAATGCTGTACAAGGATCTCTCGGCTTCGTTATATGTCTTTTTCACCGAATAACTACAATGAGACATGGCATAAACCTTGGAGGAATGCTAAGATTTTAAAACAAATAAACACAACTCACCAAGGCGTAATCTTAAGCTGCAGCATCAACCTGGTGGTACAGAAGACGGTGACCAGGTGTGACTCCTCAAACAGAATGGCTAGGTATCTGCCAGTGGGGTCCCAGCACATGTCCAGAATGGGCCCTCCTACTGTGTCACCCGATGATAGCTCAACTTTTGTCACATCCAGCACTGGTAGCGCTTTGCTGGTTTGTGATCCTGAAGATTATAATTATAATTTTAAGATTTTGTTGAATACATGATGCAGTTTGTAGTATCTAACTACTACAAAATCGCCAACAAAAAAGATATAAACAAGTCATCAATGTATTTTTTTTTAATGTGATTTAACAATGTTTTTTTTATGAATAAAATTAAAAATAACATAGGTTCTTGTATAGCCGAAGTCACAAATAAACTGTACGATTTCAGCCTTAATTACATGACATATTTAGTCATTACGTGAGTCTCCGGTTTTACGAAAGACGAAGCTATTTTCAATATTGTGTTTGTTCAAGTACGACCAGTAGTTTAGGAGTTATGAGTAGTCTTGCCAATCGTCCCGCGAGAGCCGAGGCGTCCCGTTTCTAGAGCTGAAGAGGATGCGTCCCGCGAAAGACGCGTGCGGGATGCCAATTGTCCCGTTTTATCGTACCTACGGCTAAACCTTCGGGCAGAAGTCGGAGTAAAGTGAACGCACGTTTCCTTTTTTGACGTTTTCACGCGAAAACGTCACGGTTGCCCGCGAAATTAAACTTTCTTACGTTTTTTAAATTTGCGACCATATCAAAAATTTATTTAAGTACTTATAGAATTATAATCATAAAAATCAGGAATATAGCACAGTTTCTTGAACTTTTATGCCAAAGTAAAACATTCAATAACTGACAGCTGGGTCCCGATTTTTTTTGACATCCCGAATTTTGATTGCCAAAGTCCCGGTAAATTCGTGCATCAAGGTTGGCAAGCCTAGTTATGAGGGAACAGATGTCTATACATGCATAGCCTGATAAAGATAATTTATTTGTCAAACATGCGTTCACATACAAATCTAGCATGCAAGATCTTAAATATACATAGGTAAAACGTCCGTAGTACGTTTTGCCTGACAAGGCGTACAAATTTTTATATTGTTTTAGCAAACAAAATATAATGAATTCAATAGACTAAATTCTGGTTCCCTAACATTCATTATTAAGGGCGCACCCTACCTCAGATTTAATCCCGCTCGCACCATACTACTCGCGACCTGAGTGAGAACGAGACGGAGTGGGGCGCTAGCGGCTCTAAAGCGTCGAAAAGTTTAGGTAATTGCTTTTTAGGTTTATAATTCTGTGCAGAGGAAACTTTGGATTTTTTTTCTATAGAGAAAATTTTATGTAATCGTGTTTTCGCCTCACATAAGACATCAATCCTCAACTTTAACATATATTTATTTCAAAATTAATGCTGCAGTATTTTCGGCATAACAGATGACCATGCTAAGCAATTTGTGATTGGGTGTGCCCTTAAATTTTAATGAGAATAATAATACTATAGAAATAATAACAATTTAAGTTTCAAGCATGTCAAAAGGTATCTGTCAAAAAGTTATTTATACTATAGTAGCACTTGTCTGTTAATAGATTTCGAATCTTGTTTTCAAATTGATTTGTTGTCATATTATCTCTATAAGATTGTGGTATTTTGTTGTATATTTTCGGGGCCATACAAAAAAAGCTTTCCCCATGAGGGCAGTTTTAGCCGAGTGCAAGCAAATGATAAAATTATAACCCAGGTTTTGTCATAGCCGGTTATCTAACAAGAATACTGACCACTCATAAGTCCAGTGTTAGTAAGAGCATACACAATGGGCTCTCCTTTGGCGGCAAACAGCAGTATATCGTTGGGGCCCCAAGAAGCCGCCACCACTCGGTTACCGCGGGCGCACCAACGTTCTGGCGACCAACGCTTTGTATCCCATACTCTGGAAAAAAAGAGAGAAAATAAGTTTATCTGTCTTAAAGAATAAAAAGAGGTGGGTTAAAAAAAAACTCATTTCTTACAATATGTATAACAAAGTAAACGCGACCTTGTGGGTATGCATTAAAAACTTTCATTGCAAAAATCATTGTAGAACATGGTTGCAAAATATGAATTATGTACGGTGATGTTGAAAGATTTTGACTAAGAAAACTATTTTAATTTGAATAAAGCCCTAATTTGTAGTCAGATAAGGTATTTTTTTCAGGAATCTTGTGCAATATTTATGTATACCTGAGATATAGGTGTATTTCTAGTTGAGCAATATTATCGTAATGGCCCTATAATTAAGAAATCAATTATCTCAATAAATAATTCTAATTTCAGATAGCTCAGGTGGGTAGTGGTATTGGTTTGCTTCATTTACATTCATATGTCTGATCATACACATGTACATACACAGTACATAGCGAGTACTACACAAGTAACCTGACTGCGACCTTTTGGAATAACAGCACATAATAATATTCTAGATTCATTGGAAATAGCTGCAAACTAACCTAAATATAATAGAAGAAGTAGCAGCAATCACTTTGCCTGCATCAAACGACCAGCGTGCAAACACGATGCCACCACCAGCAACCCTCCGAAGTGGGACTGCAGTTTCCATAGACACGTCCCACACTAACATGGAAGTGTCTGCCCCAGAACAGCTGATGAGTAAGTCACCGTTGGGAGACCAGCTCACGTCGGTGACCGGGCTGTGGCCAGGCCTGAAAGTTATAGCAAGAACTTCTATAAAAATATTAATTGTGCAATTTGGGTAAAAACACAAAATAGAATATAATCACAAGACAATAATTCTTACAAAAAAAAGGCAGAAGAAAAAAGTACCAGATGTTTTATGTTATGGCATGTCAACTAGCATGTGATGCAAAATCATTATAAAGTCAAAGTCAAATAATTTATTTCAAATAGGCACATATAAGGCACTTCTGAACGTCAAAACAAAGAAATAGAACTGATTCTAGTTGCCCCTTCCAAAAGTTAGTTTTTGTATGGAGAAGAATACGCAAGAAACTCCACCGTTACTCTTTTAAATAATATATTGAAACATAGATTAAAATTACTTGATGAAAAAAAAACATTAAAATGCTACAGAATACAGTAAGTGATAAAATAAGAATCATCTCGGTCAGAGGGTCATCTTAGGAATTTTACTTCACAGCTTCTAAATAAGAGGTAAAACATAAAGAAAACTACATACCTTTTCAACACAATAGCATTACTAGAAGAAGGTTTTGTGAACATAGAATTAGGATCCACAGTCCAGACGATCACACCCTGCTCACACCCCACAGCCAGTTCTGAAGCTGAGAACGGTCTCCAACTTAACGAAGAAACATGTCCTTGTGCCTTACATTTCAGCGTAGATACAAATGAGACTTCTGAACAGTATATTCTTACATTATCATCCACTGTCGCTACAGCCATTTTAGTTGTATGAGGGTGCCATGCTATACATTTGATTGGACCATTCCCCCAGTTCCTGGTTCTTGAGTAGTTTGCAACGATTTTAGGCCCTATATCCTTCAAATGTGGCTGTAAAAAGTATCTGAATGCTGTGAATACATTTGCGACTTTTAACACGTATGACGCGGCGACAGCTAGGATCTGGCTCTCGCGGTTTACTGACGGGTCTGCAGCAACACCTAAAGCCTCTAAAAACCCCTGTTTGTACCAGACACTTGTGATTTTCTTTAGTAAATTGTCCTCAACGTCAATATACATAGAAATGTTCTCGTCCGAAGTCCTGTGGTGGTGTATGTCGCGGGTGACGTTAATCGCGGGATGGCTTTTCGTCTGAAATAAACAGGAACTGATTAATTAAGGTTTTATTATGAATAATAATTGGGTAGTAAGAAGCTAACCTTACCGAGTTAGTAAACGTAGTGATATTTCCGTAACGTGCATTACCACAACAGAAAACTTCATTTAGTTTGCAGAAGGGAATCTCCTCTGGTCCTGGTAGGTCAGGAAATCCATGAAAAGCCGACATTCTCTTTAAAAATTGAAATGTTTTGTTAAAAAGATCGGCGCGCTGTTACAATTTTTAAATATTTTTGACATTACGATACGGTGACACTGTGAGTCAGATGTCAAATTGTCAATGTCAGTTTGAATTTTATAAAAATTGTGTTTGTTGCCACATTGCAAAAATTGTATTTTATAAATAATGCATTCGTTCAGACAACAATGAGCAGCACCCTAATAAATTATGGAACACAGTTTCAATCACAATCTCAATTATTTTAAAGGATATTAGGCTACGATAGGCCAGTGCTGCATTTTGTCTGCTCAACAACGTACACGGTTTTGTGGTATTAGGGGCTACCTTATTACCACAAAACCGTGTTTATCAGTTGTTTAGCTAAACTCCTTTTAACTTTAAGTTTTTGTGGTAAGACCCGACCGGCCTTACCACAAAAACTTAGACACTTGTTCAACGCGTGTTTAATTAATGTCAATTTTATGTCAAACTCCTTACAGAAATGTCATTTTTAAAAGGTGTTTAGGCTAATAACTATTTTATACGGTTTTGTGGTATTATGGGATTGATTATTTGACATAAAACTGACAAGAAACATGTGTACAGTCGTACCAACTTATTTGTGAACTGAAAGAGCACGCCACCGTCGATTCAGTGTTGTTTTTTGTTTAGTTTGTTGTTGATTACACAAATTAATTCTAACATCAGAATGAATGAATTCATCTACATTCTAATAATGATAATAATTTTATTGTGCACTGAATGTGCACTGACAATCGAATGACTTTCAACATGACCGCCGTAGTTCCAATTTTGGCCATTTCACAGATAAGTTGGTAGGAGTGTACAAGTGTTTACGTTTTTGTGGTTAGAGTTAGACCATACCTACACGCAATAAATGTTGTTCATTCAACTGTCAAAATGAAAGCCATTGCTAGAGTCTGACCAACGAAAGCTGTCCAAGAACAAAGGCGGCAATTTTAAAAATCAATAGCTTGCTATACACTGCTTAAACGGAGTTGATACTATTTATTATTCAAGACTTATTATGCGATACTTACATCAGTATTTATTTATTTAATAATTAGACATGATGTAATAATGTTACTTAGAAGTGAAGTAAAATATTCAACAGATAATAATTCATGGACAGCTTTTGTTGGTCAGGCTCTACTTTAGTAGAGGTACCTTACCTACTTACCATACCGTAGCTAGCGACAAGTCGCGGTCGGTTTCAAAGAAATAGTCGTGTCGCGGCGATACGTCCACAAAGCACTATTATAATACTGGGATACGTCGTCGCCTGCTGCTGCCACCTTTTTTTTTTATTTGGTGTTTGGAAATCATCAAATGACCTCCCGCTCTGGGCGGAGCGGAAGGGCGTGTCAGACTTTTACTGACTAAAACCCACCCGTGTTCCTTCAGTTGCCTGTTGCCAAGGTCCCGGTATCCTTTTCGGACTTTCCCGCAACCCTGGCAGGCATCGGTCCTAGCGGACCCCGTCAATTTGTGCTATCATCTCTTTGAGGTGCGCGTGGAACACGATACGCAATCGACCCAGGCCTGGTCCTTATCGGACGGCGAGCTACCCATTGCTCGCCGCCCGCAAGCCCGCGCCTATGGTGGCCGGGAATCCGCGTGGGATTCCTGACGCCCAGGGTGTCTCCAGCGGCGGCGGTTAAGGGCGTGAGGGCGCAAACTTTGCCTCTCCCTCACGCGTTCCACCTCCTCCTTCCCGAGAATTACTGCTTCGCAGAAGGAGGTGACGGCTTCCCATGCCCTCTCGCTCCGTACCATGGCCTGGACCAGGGCCGGACGCGAGAGGTCATTGCCGCCGATCGCCTCCACGAGGACACGGCGGTGCTCCGCCCAAGCAGGGCATACCTCCACCGTATCTATGCTCCACCGTGTCCTCCGGGCGATCCACACAGTGGTGACACCCGGACGTTTCCTCCCGCCTAATCCTACACAGGAACCTCCCGCAGCTGCCGTGTCCGGTAAGGACCTGCGTCAGGCGGAAAATGAGGACGCCATGTCGCCTCTCTAGCCACTCCTCAAAGAGGGGACTTATCGCCGCAATTGTGGCGTGCCCAACACTGGGTTCCCAAGTAGCACAAAAGTGCTTTATAACAGCATTTTCACAGTGCACCGCGAATGCATTAGCTGCTTAAACCTGCTGTATAACAGCGTAGACAGCGCATCCTCTGCTGATATAACTCTAATTTGGGCACAAATTATTCAGCACATAGCTGTTAGAATTCCAATTATCAAATAATTGAATTATATCAACGTCATATTAGCATTTATGTGTGTAATAGTTCACCCTAAGAGCTGAAAATTGTCTGAATAACAAGACACGTGTTATAATACAGCATGAAAGACGTATTATATTTAATAAGCTTTTACACACTTGAAAGTACACTCTGAGCGAAATTGTGGAATGCAATAGCTTTATTATTTATTACAAGCTTTATATTAGCTTGCTCTGTTCGTATGTGTTTCCGGTTACTCCTTTTGTCATCTTTTTTTTTTCTTTAATATGAACTGTCAATTTGTTAAACATGAAGTACTGATAATAAATATAGGTAATTTACGGTAAGTAAAACTTCGATTTCTTCCTATTATGTCTGAAATCTTATTGGGGAGGTAACTTTACTGTGAAATACCATATAAGTTTAGTTCAAAATTTTCACGCGCTCTCAAAATACCACTAAATACAAAAAAAAAAAACTAACTTATATGGACAGTAAACAAAATATGTTATTGCTATTCACAAAGAAAGTGATAAAAAGCTGGTTACGTGTAAATTATTTGTAAACCAAATCAATTCCAATCGATATCTTCTAAATAAAACAAAACCAAAATAAAAAGATAAAATTTTATGTAATTATATTGTATCTTCCATCTACACTCACACGACACACACCACAAACTCACACACGCATCACACATCACACTCTCATACACTTTCCTCACTACACTACACACGCGCTTACTCACACACTACTGCTGCTGTTACACGTTTTTAACTTCCCTAATTTTGTTAAAAAATCATAACGGACGAATGGATGACCCCTATAACACAGGATCTTCCTAGCATCGGGGTCATTTTTCTCACAAAAATTGAGTACTAAGTAATGTATAACCACAATAACGTGACATGCATTGTATTTCTTCTTTTTTGCTAAATAAATTATTCTTCTATTCTATTCTTATAATAATTCACAGTCAAGCTACGAAAATGGCGGATAGCAAGTGAACTGTTTAAGGTATGTACGGGTGTTCTCATGTGGCCTATAATTCAGCAAATAGTAAATTAGTTATGCACTTGTGAGAAATAAATCAGCCGTGGATCGATGGGAAGAATAATAGTGTAGTTCTTTCTTTGGCTTTCCACATTTCGTAAAACAACTAAAGACGTGAAGACGCTGTCAAAATAGCCTGGTGTATAAATATTCGTTTCATGTCACATTATAATTCAATCAGCAGATTAAATGCTTACGCAAGTTCAATTATTCAGCCCAAGACAGAATGACTGCCCAGTATGCTGCTATGTAACTGCATAAAAGTCCACTTTAAGTTCTGATTCGGCCTAGATAAATGGTATTATTCGAGTGTATAGTAACACCTGACTAATAGGGTAAAAGTGTATCTGTATGTAGCATAAAGCATAAATTCTTTGTTATGTATCTTCACAAAGTAACCGCTGACTTTATAGTAGTTCATTATGTTCTCTCTTTATGCAAAAGTTTTATAGTAGGTACACGCTTGGGTTTTTATTCAGAAAACTGCATTATTTGTGTTCACGAACATGCGCTCTTGCAGCTGATCACTACTAAACGCTGAATAACAGTGATATCTGTGGTGTTTAATACATTTACAGTACAGAAGAAAGCGTTAAAGTGAGCCTCGTTTTTTCCTATATAGCTGTTGCAGCCTGGGTGAACTCTGATAAGTCGATATAAATGCTTAGATTAACGCTGTGGGCCTTAGGTGAATATTTATAATGCAGTTTTGTGCTACTTGGGTTGCGAAAATCGCACTCTCCATGCCGCCATGAGATCCTGCTGGAGCTTCGTCCGTTGTCGCGGTGTTGATTGTTGATTTCTCGCGGCAGCGGAGTTACGCCCCGGCGCTTCACCTTGAACGTCCGGCGTACTCTCTAGAGTACCCCCAGGTACTGACATGGCATGGCATGTGCATCGTTTTTGTATAATATAATTTATCTATAACAGTCTGTTAGTCAGTAGATATTAATAAAAACAGTTTATAAATAGATACATCATTGTCTCCATATACTTAAACCTAAAACCACTTTAGCAGAAAAGGTGTGCACACAAACCTATTCCCGAGATTATAACAAACTCCACAAGTCCTCAACGTATCCAATTCTGAGATTACTTTCCTCGCAGTACCTACATCTGTATCGCAAACTTGGAACTCCGAAGGGATGGTACTTCGTCGACCAAAATGAGATTGGCTTTTGTTATCTCGATGTAGGTACTTCCAACAAGGTTCTGGCTATGGGTGTATTCACGTACAAAACTGACAACCGGCGCCGATTACCGCCGATATGTTAGGATTTTTCGCCGTTGACAAGCGCTAATTGTCAAACCGCCGTAATAAACCGTAATTGTTGTGGAGACCGCGAATCGGAAAACGTAAGGTAGGACGCCCTCAGGCTAGGTGGAGCGACGATCTTCGCAGGGTGGCTGGTAGCAACTGGAAGAGAGCTGCCGAGAATCGAGCTGAATGGCGTGCAATTGGAGAGGCCTATGTCCAGCAGTGGACTGCTATAGGCTGATGATGATGATGATGAATTGTCAAACCGGCGCAGAGGCAGTTTTGCGCTAATTGAAAACCTGTGCCGACTAATTCAGATAGGAACTTGTCGGCACTTAGGTATCGGCGACGGTTTGTGTTGATTTAGCAAAAATATGAAAACTTTCTGCGCCGATAAGCGTTGACAACCCGCGCTTGTTAGAGCTGACAAACGCTGCCACCAACCAAACTAAAAACCATAACGCTGGTTTATCAGCGCGCGATATCAGCGTTCTACGTGAATACATCCTAAGATAAAGTGTGTCAAATGTGAACGAAGTAAACTTTGGAGTCGTCACGGTGTTAAGGAATTGAGTTCTATTTACTCTTTTGGTCCATATGATGGGCGATAGAAATCTACAAGGACCGGATTTATTTTGTGGTCTTTTGAGGCGTTTTCTGTGAAAGCGTTGGATCGGTTCACTAGGGATAATCCTAAATCCTAGCCTTTGATTTGGTCCTGTGATGGTCATAAACTATGGGTACATTACAGTATCCTTGTAATTCTGTATTGTCGTATTTCAAAAGAGGATTGTGCCTCTTATTTCGATAAATGCCGATCGTAATGGAGAATATAATATTAACCTTTTGTGAATATATTTGGAACCTTTTGTGTTATTTTCCTTTATATCCGAGAGCCAAAAAAAGATAACTACCGATTGGTAGAGGTTGGATTTTAATACGACAGTCGCCAGAAATTACTTAGAGTTTAAAGGAAGCTAACAGAATAAGTTACCTACTAGTTGCAGTTGAATTCATTTTTCTTGCGAATTCTGTTAAATGTCTTCTCAATCTATCCACACATATCGGGGCCGTGTCCGGGACGTGAGCGGTGACAGGGCCGTAGCGCACAACAGGGCCGGCACTGTATACCGACCCAGACACAGACGAGTCGGACGTGTGTGAACAAGTTCTTAAAAAATTCAATGAAATGAAATGAAATTGTTTATTCTGTAAATAGGATATTG
Organism: Lithophane semibrunnea; assembly: GCA_947363905.1. Lineage (NCBI taxonomy): Eukaryota > Metazoa > Arthropoda > Insecta > Lepidoptera > Noctuidae > Lithophane > Lithophane semibrunnea. Next base: position 3,067,387 of record OX376203.1, on the reverse strand, counting down.
GAATCACTTTTACACGTCATATTAAAAAATTGTAAAAATAAGCTTCATGAGGTCGGCGTTTTCTATCTGACTACTCTGAGACGAAAGGCCGAAACAAACTCAGAGGTCACAGTCTCTTTTAAAGTCCAGACATAATCTTGGTCAGGCCATATGAGGACCATGTAGATTGAAATGGTCTTTTGAGGAAAGAACCACACAGATTTGAGTGGACCTGTCCAGTCAGTGCCAGCATTTGTCAGTAAAAGTGAAGCTCAACTCAGAACTTAAGGAGCTCAACGACTCGACGAACAATACCAAAGAAAGGACATTTGGGTAGGTCGTATAAAGTTCTCAAATTGCCAGACCTTCGCTAACTAAAACTAACTGAGAACGAAAAAAAACAATCCACATAGTCCTCACATTCACAATAAAACAATACTTTACAAAGTAATCAATCTGCCTAGCCTGTTCCCAACTATATTGGGGTCGGCTTCCAGTCTAACCGGATGCAGCTGAATACCAGTATTTTATATTAAGCGACTGCCTATCTGACCTCCTCAACCCAGTTACTGGGTATTACGATACCCCTTGGTAAGACTGGTTGTCAGACTTTCGGGCTTCTGAAGACCCGTAACGACTGTTAAAGATCCACGAATGACAGCCAGGACCAACGGCTTAACGTGCTTTCCGAGGCAAGAAGGAGTCTCGGTATGTAAAGATGTTCACCCATCCACGGACCAACCCCGGCAAGCGTAGCTTAACCTCATGGATCGACCCGTGCGGCTGTTATTACTTAGCCAAGACCTCCTCAAGTTCTTAAAAAAATGTACACACCAATATATTTTTTTAACCCGTTGGACTGGCCCTTATAAGAAAGGTATGGCCCTCAAGGTGGTCTTTATAATAAAAATCTTGAATTATTTCACACAACTGACAACGTAGAGCATAAACCGCTGGGTTTAGAAGAATGAAATTGTGCGCATGAGTTTCTTAAAATTATGGCGAAAGTGAGCACAGGAAGAATTTTTGAAAATTCGTCATTCATTAGGGGATGAAAGTTTGTATGGTCAAGTATGCCGATAGCAAACGCCATCGGGCTCAAAATGCTTGTTATCACATAAAGACACTGTGAGAGCTTTACCATAAAGGTATCGACCCTAATCATCATCATTTCTGCCAAGAATCACCCCCCAACAAGCAAAGTAATCCTATAAATGAAGATTAGAAGTCTGCCACTACTAATAACGTTCTTATAAAGGCATTTCGGTAGACTATTTACTTATAATAGCATTTGCCAAGCCTTAACATACTCAATTAAGTACATTAGCTTTTATATCTCGGTCTTACAGTTCGCTACAAGACTGACCTCTAAAACATTTATAGGACACTTTTACTTGTTATAGCATTTCACAAGCGTAGATATTCTCAAGAGCGTTTGCTTCTATAACTCAGTCTTATAGTTAGCTACAAGATTTTTTTTAGGACACTTTTAGGAATAAGTCTCCTATAGATAATTGTTTACAGTAAAACTAATAGTACTTACTTAGTAAGAGCGCTATTTGATCAAACAAACTTATAAGCTATTAGACCAATAACTTTATTAGTAAACGTTTTGTTGAGATTCAGTTGTTAATTTATCTACATTGGTTCGATAAAGTACTTAATGAAGAGCAATTTCAAAACATAGCGAATATTCATAAGAATTGATGAAATATTTTATTTACAACAATATACCAATGAGCCATTTTTCGGAGGGGATTGTGAAACTAAGTAAATTGCGGTACATATTTACCTACAGTAAAAATACTACATATTACAATATACAGGGGTATTGGTAAAACACCAACAACCTCTTAAGGAGCAATTGTAATATGAAATCGCGAAAAAAAAAACAGCTGTTCCGTACATTTTGACGAGTTATGCGAACATAAATGTACGGAACAGCTGTTTTTTTTTCGCGATTCACTAGTAGTGCATTATAAACAAGATTGCTTTAGTAAGATACTTATGTCAGATACTTACAAGAGCGTTTGTGCTTGTAATTGTGTAGTCTCATATCATTACAGAAGCTATTGCACTTCGTCAAGTATATTAAAGGGCTTAGTAACATTTTAAAATTTGATTATAAGATAGTTATAGAAATAAACGCTCCTATAACTGCGCCCAAATCCAGCTTTGTAGCATGATACAAGTTTCTTATAAGTGAATATAAAAGTAGTCGTGAGATCGTTTTAAGTACTGATTTTGCTAGTTGGCACAAGCCTCCCCTTTCTTCTGCCATACTTCCCGGTTCCGTGCGTCCTTCATCCAGTTATGTACCCTAACAACACAGACCAAATAAAAAATCAAGACAGCGCTGTCAATAGTGACGTGAGACCTGTTTCGTAAACATGTGTGCACTTAATGTTTTGATTGTTAGTAAATAGGTATATGCGTGTGAGTGTAAGCACAGAGCGTGTAGTTTTGGCACAAGACAAAATTCTGTGGTTTTGGCATGCTTCACTGTATTGTTCGCAGAGCTATGTCTTGGTTTTCTATTTGGTTAGGGTTGCCAGATGATAATTTGATAAAGGAGGGGAGATGGGTCTAAAAAGGAGGATTTTCTGTAAAAATGGAGGACATTCACAATTAAACGAATCGTGCACATTATTTTACCTTAATTTAATCGTAAATTTAGCTGAGCTGCCAATTTTTGCAATTTCTTGGTTTTTCAGCAAATAATTGTAAAAATCTTCACATGTCATGTTTTTAAGTTGTCACTTAGTCTGTTCCTATGTTTGCTCCACTGAGTATTAGTGAAATAACGATGTTTAGCAAAAAGGAGGACTTACAGTAGGTGAGGGAGGACAAAACATGGAAAAGGAGGACATGTCCTCCTTTTGGATACCTGGCAACCCTATATTAGGTCTGAGCTTAACATTACCAAAATAATTATCGGATCAAAGGAGCATTAGTTTAAAAACTCTTTCCCAGACGCAAACGAAAACATTGTCGAAATCTCGCCAAAGATTTTCCGCACTGAAAATACCTATCAGTAAATTGAAAAATGGCGAAACTAATTTGGTGTTCACGACGTGGCCAATGTCGGAAAATTCAGATTCTAATTAAAAATACACGTTTAAACTTGATTAGTTTTTCTATCTGTTCGCTCATCTATGCATGTTTGAATAATCTTCAAAAGAAGTCTGCTAACATTTTGGGATCTTTAAAAGGAATTTGCTGTTTGATGTTTAAAAACTTTATCGCAGCTGAAGTTTTGTTTAGTGGAAGAAATGAGTGCTTTTAGTAAGTGTACTGTTTAATGTTTTATCTTTAAACGAGCGATTCGCTCCTTTTTCGTACGGTTTTTATTTATTAAAGAACACCAACAGCATATACAACGTGTAACAGAATAAGCGCAAGACCTGAAAGTAGTTTGCTCAGAATCGGCTTCTGAATCGATTTCCATCATTATTTATGTGTTAATTTTTCATGAAAAAATCTTTAACTGAAATTAGAACCACCGCGTCTTAACAAGGTAATAAGATATTTTATTTAAGGAAATTTAAGCCTTATTTCAAAGGAATAAAGCCTATTCAAATGCATAACCAAATTTGTAATACGCTCATAGCTATCCTATGTGTAGTGCGCGGTACCTAAATAAAATAGTTAATTCAAGGAAGCTTAATCCTTATTGCAAAGCAATATGTCTAATTTAAATGCAAAACCTAATTTGTTGTTCGGTCATAGCTTTCTTTACACACACATAAACATTGCTGTTTATTACGTTTGAGCTACTTGTGTTAAAAAAAAATGTTAATTTAACGAAATTTAGACCTAATCCCAAAGTAATAAAGCTTTTTTAAGTGCACGACCGAATGTGGTCTTTCACATTCTAAGAAATTACAAAATATTAGGAATTTTGTGGTTCGTTTTTTGCAAATGGAAGATTAATGTGAAAGAGGGAGATGCATTAAATTACATTCAACATTGCTTAAAGAAAAATACTAATAATTAGGAAAGGTATTGCTGCTAATGTATACAAAATTAAAGGTGTACATAACATTTAGGGAATGAAACATTAGACAGCAGCTTTAAGCAGCTTCTTAATCTTAATCAAGCAACTTAAATTTGCAGTTGCAAAAACACAAACAATGACAAGTTACAATGTTAAGTTTGTTAGATAAATTCATCCCAAATACGGGACCCTTCATTATGCGTGGTTCGACATGCACTTGGCCGGTTTTTTTTTAAATCGGTTAAAAAATAAATATTTTTCAGGGATCATATACGCATTCAGCACAATGTTCAGCCTAGCATATTGTTACGAGTATTCCTTTGCGGTGGATGTGCCGACCATTTTGAATAGTTTTTCCAACTTAGCAACACAAGCTTGGTCCTCCTCGCAAGCCTTGACCTCCGCACGGGCCTCACAGGATCCTGGTGCGGATGCGGGTTCGGATTCGGGTTCGGATGCGGGTTCGGATGCGGGTTCGGATGCGGGTTCGGATGCGGGTTCGGATGCGAATTCGAAAGAGGATGAGGAAGGTCCAGCATTAGTAGGAAAAATACAAAAGGTAGCGTTTTAATTTCATAATTTTTTGCTTCATGTGCACAGTTCAAAACAAGACACCACAGACAAACAAATCAAAAATCCGGTGATTACGTGTGATTCCGGATTTTTAATTTGTCTGTCTGTGGTGTCTTGTTTGTAACTTTTTAGTCATAGTTGGGTTTTTTTTTTTTTTTTTTTTTAATTCTTTTGTGGATATAATACAGGATGTAAGGGTAAACACTCTTGTCATTCAAACCATGGGTAGTTGACTTAAATATAAAAATAAATGACCGAACACAAAAAAAAAAAACGTTATTTTCATTAAAAGATTTTAAAAAGTTTCTATCTGACACCGTGCTTGCTAGCGAAACAGCTGACTGAATAAGGGAGGGATCGCGCTCGCTGCCGGTCAGGTCACATCCCGTACCCCCCGCCCGTGTTGAGACGCAAGTTCGTTGCCCTAGCGCATAGGGCAACGAACTTGCGTCTCTTGTAGTGGTAAAATTTAGATCTAAAAAAATTTAAAAAAAGTTGTAATTTTCCATTGATTTTACGTTCTATAAATGAAACCAAACCACTGATTGCAAAGATAACGGTGTTTACCCTAACACACTGTATATATATTTTTGAAATGTGCTCATTAAGCCCTTTCATTTGATATCCAACATAGTACAATATTACACAATTTACAATATACCGGTCAAAATCATAACCCTCCTTTTTTCTTCGCCGTAGTCGGGTAAAAATACAATAGACGTATAAATATTTAGTAACCTATTCCGCTTAAATAGTATTTCTCAAGAGTCATAAACAACCCTGTAAGAAAACGACACGTGTTTTACCTCTTAACGAGGGATCCTCAGAATGACGATTGACCAGTCGGGAAACCGAACTCGAAGTGAAAAAAAAAAAGCGCAGTACGGAGAGTGAAGTTGAGGAATAGTTAAGTGGAAATAGGTTACTAAATATAACTACGTCTATTGTATTATATAATAGAGCTCCGCAAGGTCACAGGGCTGTCATTTGTGGATCTTTGACAGTCGTTACGGGTCGTCAGAAGCCCGAAAGTCTGGCAACCAGTCTTGCCAAGGGGTATCGTATTATCCAGTTACTGGGTTGTGGAGGTCGGATAGGCAGTCGATCCATGTAAAATACTGGTATTCAGCTGCATCCGGTTAGACTGGGAGCCAACCCCATCTTGGTTGGGAAAAGGCTAGGCAGATAATGACTTCCGCAAGGTCACGACTGAATCAATTAACTGGTTCAAGAGTTTAGTTTTGGTTCTCTACGACAGCGGTGGCCGCTATATAACGGCCCGTCATGAAAATTATGGGAGCGGGCTTTGACTTTCCGATGTCAAAGAAATGATCACATGGAAAACACATCAACTTTCTTTCATAAGTAGTAACGTGTCAGTGGCGTCATTCGACGGTAAATTGCGGACACAATGGTTTAAGAACTTTATTATTCCTCATTAAGAATTAACAATAATTCACTTACTGAGAAACTAAGTTTACATAAAATGTTTACGAGCGTACAAAGATGACGTTCAAAGTAAATTTATAATAACAAATGGGAAGGTGATTAAAAAAAAAAGTAAATATCAACTAATCACCAACCAAGTAAACACGGATCTAAAGTAAAAGTAGATGTATTACTAGATGTGGCATGTATGGCAGCGTACTGACTAAATAAGGTACACTGCGTATAGAAATCGCGAAAATATAAACTGCTGTTCCGTACATTTTGACGAGCTATGTGAACATAAATGTAGGGAACAGCTGATGTTTTTTGCCGTTTCATTGATTTTTGTTAGGAACCTTCTCCACACAACAACAACTTACCAAAGTTTCATCACAATCGGTCGAGCCATTTTCAAGTTTTTGCGAGACTAACGCAGGGCACTTGATTTTTAGATAACACTTAGATAGATTAAAACTTTGTAATTAAAATTAATGAAATTATTGCCAGGTATCAATGGATGTGGTTGGCTACATGGCTAATATTCTAAAGAAACTATCGAGAAGAATGACACATCAAGATAAGAAACCTCGTGTAGAGATGGGCCCAGGATCTTACAAGACAGAACAAGTATCATACCCACCGCATTATTTCGTAAACCGTCTCAAGACCCTGCTGAAACTAAAAAAGAAGGAAGAAGAAAAGAAGAAGCCTTTGAATAAACCAGAACATTAATGTGGCTAGATTACAGGGAGTAAGGAACATCGGCGTATAATCAACTGTGTCGTACACACGGCTACACATCAAGCTATACATTTCCAGTTTATGCTGATCTCGCATTGTATAGGATTTCTGCACAATGCGAGGTCAGCTTATACTGGAAATGTATAGCTTAATGTATAGCCGTGTGTACAAAAGTGCAAAACAGTACGAGACAACATAAATAGCGTAAAAGCATTTGAAAATTTGCATTCATTCATTTCAACTGTATTTGATTATATGACTTTACAAGTTATTGCGTTTGCGTAAAGATCATTTTCACACCGAGACGCGACGCGATGCGCACTTTTTTATGATCCGATACAGCGGTGCCGATTACCTTGTTCACAAACTAAATTTAAGTTCCGTGCATCTTTTTCTTTGTATTTCATTAAGAAAAGGACAGAAGATTTTGTTTAGTCCTGTCAAATTAATCGCCTGTCAGTACTCCATACAAGTTTAGACATGATTAAAAACCAGCCTACTAAAATTACGTCAATTTACGTCAGGCGCTGACTAATTTGACAGGACTAAAATTATTTATCTTCTGTCCTTTTCTTAATGAAATAGAAAGAAAAAGATGCACTGAACTTAAATTTAGTTCAGTTTGTGAACAAAGGAATCGGCACCAGTATCGAAATTATTTACTACAAATAAGGTACGCGCGCTACGCAGCACCACGCATCTCAGCGTACTTTGACACGTGTGTCAACACTCGCACTGAAATTATACCTTTTCTTGAGGAAAATAAGTAAAATATTTTTTTAAAGTGCGCCCAGCGTCGCGTCGCTTCACGTCGCGGTCTGAATTGACCCTAAGCAGTAATAAATATTGAAAATTTTGAAGGTGCACTCATTTCGGATGGTGATCGGTTTTACGAATTTTGCCGATGCTACATCCTAAGTTGTGTCGTACTGTACCTAGGTACATGGTAAAAATGTATATAAGCGTAAAAATTCTCCGATTTCTCTAGTCCAAGGAACCGAAACCAGTATGATTGATGGTTTTATTTGATTTAAGGCTCTTACATACCGGCGCGATTCGCCGCGCGACCCGACGCCGCCGTATTGTACGCCGTGAAGTTTTCTCAGAATTTGTTTTGTTAAAATTCGCGTCGCGCGGCGAATCGCGCCAGTATGTAAGAGCCTTTATATAGTACCGGTTACCGAAATAAAAATTAAGTACCTCTATCTTACACGTGCCGTCGGCATTAGTCGAAGGGTGCGCTGCGCCTGCGCATCGCCTGCGTGTGTATAACCGGTATAAACGGTAACTTATAAGAGGAAACATATTTCTTCTTCTTGGGTTACCCAGATAGCGGTAACCTTAGTCGTAGAAGTACCAAACCAAAATACTTGATATCTCTGTACCGTAATTTATGAAGGTTTTCGGTTCCTGCAGCAGGCGTAGCATGAGCACCGTTTTGTCGACGGAAGAGTAGACAAAAATGACGTTTCGTATAGACAGTAGACAGAACGAGACGGCAGCAAAATAGAAAGAGTCAACTGCACTTTTTACGAAATTCACTCTTTTACATAATTCGACTCAGAATTCTTTGTTTTATCATAGGATTTATAGGTTGTCAGTTTGATTTTGACAGTAAGTATAGAAAACTTTCTTCCGTAATAGTCTACTTATAAAAAGACCTAGACAAAGATCGTTAGAAATGAAAGACAAAATGGCAGATTGTAGAAATATTTCTACGGTGGATGTCAAAAATGAAGAAACGAACTGTCACTTTATATAGAAAAAGCTATGTCTATTCTTCGTAGAGATAGAAAGCGCCATGCTACGCCTGCAGGCACACCATATCTAGAAATACTACGTACTGAATTCATGGTAACAGTTTGTGCGTTGATTTCCCTTACACCCTGTGGGTATATTACAAGAATTTGTGAAAATGTTTTTAATTCTCATATGTTGAGTTTTATTTTATGTAATTTGCGAAAAAGACCACCGGATGGTAAGTCTTAACCGCTGCCTAAGGACATCTTTTTGTTTATGGTGGGAATTCATCAGATGACTTCTCCCGCGCTGCGCGGCTGTCATTCGCAGATCTTTGACAGTCGTTACGGGTCGTTAGAAGCCCGAAAGTCTGACAACCAGTCTTAACAAGAGGTATCGTATCACCCAGTTACTGGGTTGTGGAGGTCAGATAGGCAGTCGCTCCATGTAAAATACTGGTATTCAGCTGCATCCGGTTAGACTGGAAGCCGACCCCAATATAGTTGGGAAAAGGCTAGACAGATTGATTGACTTCTCCCGCGCTGGGCGGATCTGGCGGGCGTGTCAGACTTCTACTGACTAAAACCCACCCGTGTTCCTTCTGTTGTCTGTTGCCAAGGGTCCCGTTCGTCTCGTCCCGTCTCTTCCCAGAGACAATGCTGAAATTCAGGCTGTATCAGAAAGGTGTGGTCGTTAAGGAATTGGTACCATCAAACTAAACACAACTTTCTCCATGGGACCAACATACATCGTGATCGCGAAAATATGATCAGCCGCCCCATAAATTTGGGTCGAATGTATCTATTTTTTTACCCGACTGCCCCAGAAGGAGGGTAATATTTTTCGAGAGTATGTATATATGTATGTTTGTATGTATGTATGTCTATTTCTTTGGCACGCTCTGTAGCCTAAACGGCTTGATGGATTTTAACATTTGAGGTGTCGTTAGATTCGTCTTAATGGTGGGAGTGACATAGGCTATATTGTTTTTTTTTTATATTTCATCTGCAAACAAAAAAAAAGGGAGCGGAAGGTTTTTTTTTTAAATAAATTACAACATTGGTATCAAATAAAAGCTAGTAGTTAAGATATTCCAAAAATATAATTTAATAAAACAATTTTTTTTATAAAAAAAAAAGCTTGAAATAAAACAAAATTATTTAAAAACAAAAAAACCCGCCTGCAAAAACGCATAAAGGCTCTTACATACTGACGCGATTCGCCGCGCGACGCGACCCCGCCGCATTGTTCGCCGTGAAGTTTTCTAAGAAATTGTTTTGTTAAAATTCGCATCGCGCGACGAATCGCCCCAGTATGTAAGAGCCTTAACTTAACTTGTGTAACTTTTGTTTGTTCCCCGCCTGTAATACCAAAATTCTATAGATTATAATGATTGTTTTATTATACAATAGACGAGTTCTTATCTGAAAATTTTAATATAATTGTTTAAAATACTAATTGATAATGTTGTGACATATTTACTGGACTGATTTGGATTTTAATATGATGATTTTGACATGATAGACACAATGTAATAACGTATCTTATTTTATTTAATCTGTTATTGTATAATTTAATGTATTGATTAAAATTATTGTAACATATTGTTTGTACGCCCTATGGGTAGAATGTAGATACCTGTAACGATATCGCCTAAGCTTGTTAACACCTGTAATTAACGACACCTACATTGACAAATAAATGGATTTGATTTGATTTGATTTGTTTTTCTCTTTTAAGTTATGCGTTTTTGCAGGCGGGTTTTTTGTTTTTTAAATAATTTTGTTTTATTAAGGGACAGTTGATATTTTTTTCCACACCTTTCTGATACACCCTGTAGTTTAACACAAACCTTGAAGTGATCTGTCAATAGTGTCAGTCCCTAGGATCAGGTGGAAGGTGGAATGACAGTTCACTTCAAGTTTTTACGGTGAGATTAATACAGAATAGACTCGCAGAACACAATAATACCTTGGCAGGGTTGCGGGAAAGTCCGAAAGGGATACCGGGACCTAGGCAACAGGCAACTGAAGGAACAGGGTGGGTTTTAGTCAGTAAAAGTCTGACACGCCCTTCCGCTCTGCCCAGAGCGGAAGAAGTCATTGGAGGAATTCCCACATAAAAAAAAAAAACTCGTCATTGTGATACCACTGACACGTTTTTAAATTATTAGACTTGGCCCCCAGGATCGATGCAGTTAGTAAATTAGTAATTTGATTGGATAACGTCACAATAACACAGAAAGAAAAAGAAAGAAAGAAAGAATAACACACACACAGCTCACACAGCACAGCTTGCCGATAGTTCTTCCCCGGGCGAGCTCTTGTGCAAAGCTCATGCAGGGCCATGGAGTTCCGGTCCTTTGGATGGAGTACGAGGGGCCGAAGCTAACTCGCAGAGGCCCCTTAGGCGTCTTATTAATGACAGTTTTTGTCAACGGGTAACGGGCCGATGCGTCCGTCTCTCGTCAACACACTTCTATGAAATGACGTGGTCCTCTGCATCGGACCGATCGCGCAAGGGGTGTGTGCCCGTCGCGTTAACAAACACCACGCTAACCTATTGAACACTGCGCGTCGGCCCGTCGCGTCGTCCGTTATAAAAATACGGACCTTGTCCGTTGTCGTCAACAAGTGGGCTTAGACAAATTTAAAGGGAATGAGGCACAAACTCAAAGCATTTATTTCAATTAAACCATTTACAGGCACTTGTGAATTGTCAAGGAGTCGGTCAGTCAGAAATATGAAGCTAGTAGCTAGCTAGAAAAACGGGCAAGAAACTCCACGGAAACTCTTTTAAATAAAAATTTATACAAAAAATTGGTTACATCATTCATGTTGAAATTATACATGTAAGAACAATGTAGAAAGCACGTTAAGGTTGATGCGCTAGGGTGGCCCGAAAATTTTGCCCCAAATTTTCTTATATAGTAATTCAATACACTTTCATGAGCTTAGAGAGTAGTATTGCTGATTTAAATGTTTATAATTCTGTAAATCCATATTTGTTACGAGCGCTAATAATATTTAGATCAACATACAACCTGATAGTGACCTGCAAATTGCAAAAAGTGTCAGAAAATTTGAATTTCGCGGGCCACCCTAGCGCATCCCCCTTAAAAGCGTCCGCAAAATAAAATAAAAACAAAAAACAATTCAAAAATTAAAATAGCCATGGCAGCTAAGAGATGACCAGTCACAACTGACGGCGCCCGTTCACGAACATGACGCATGGATCAGCACCGTTCAGCTCAACCATTTTGAAGGGAACTAAATGATCCAACACACGCGCCACCATCAGCGAGACATCTGAGTGAGCATGACATATTCCCAGCGGCCAGGACTCATTCAAGTCAATGAAAGACATATTGGGTCCCCACGTATGAAATTAGCGTTTTTTTCTCACAAATAGAGAATCTCGTAACTTCTATGATTTAAAATATTCATCAATTGCTTGGTATTATATCGAATAATTACTATCATAGACAACTACCAATAGTAAAAAAAAACTTAGTACTTATAGTTTTTAAACATAAAAAATACCTCAAAAATGACTCCTCATTTTGTTAGCAGAAATGACCACTATTTTTTTTTTAACTTAGCCAAAACTTTTGTCGCTTAATCTAAGTGGCATACGTTATCTTAGTTTTTAAACAATAGTGCATACAAGTTTTAAGACATTAGTGTTCATGGTTGTTACATAAATTAAGAAAATGTTAGTATGAAAAATGCAACTTCTTTAAAATTCCCCATACAAAACGCCGATTTCATAGGATCTAATATTACCCGGTAAATAATAACAAACTGACGATTATCCATGTCCGCACTATACAAGGGCACCCAAGGACAACCCTCAGTTGGTGTAGGACTTTAGGTTTGGGTAGCTAAACTGGACTGGTTACCTAGAAATTATGGACTACCGCCTGCCCTATTACTATTATCAAGCCTGTAAACTGTAGAGCAAAGGCTTCCTTAATCTCTTTTCACTTCTTTCTGTTTAAAGCTGCAGCTAAGGACCAGGGGGCCAAGTCTACTAATTTACAAACGTGTCAGTGGTCTCACAATGATGAGTTTTTGACAGATTTTGTATGTCATATCTGTCAAAAACTGATCATTGTAAGACCACTGACACGTTTGTAAATTAGTAGACTTGGCCCCCAGTACTTGTACTTACCTACCTCATTTAAAATTACAACGATTAACGTCAACGAAATAATGTTAACCAACTTCTGCAGATTTTAATGGTTAGTGTAAGTGACAAACCCAACTTCTACTAAAATTAACTTCAACACAACGCTAAGGAAATGCTTCAGCTAAATTATCTTAAAAACTGAGTAGGAAACTGTAGGATGACTATTATTCAGTACAAAATCTGCATTTTACCTTTTCGCAAATTACAGTGTAGTTAGCTAGGGTAACCATGGTGCAGAATAACACTTTGGGATCCAAACTAATATTATAAATTCGAAAGTAAGTCTGTATGTTTCCTTTTCACGCCTAAACCACTGAACGGATTTCGATAAAATTTGGCAAGGAGATAGATGGCATCCTGGGGAAGGACATATGCTATTTTTCATCGACATACCACGCGGGCGAAGCCGCGGGCGGAAGCTAGTATTATAAAAACTAAACGTGCACGACATCTGAGTGAGCATGACATATTCCCAGCCGCCAGGGCACATTCAAGTCAATCAAAGACATATTACCCGGTAAATGGTAGCTCTATAGTACATAGTACTCATACCGTTGCTATGCAATTATATAATACAAAGGAGGTTGAGTTTATACAATGCAAAGATGGTCTTACAATCTTCAGCAGCTTCAACAGTATTTTCAAATGTTAATTAGTTAGTTGTGGTTGTGGAGCAGGACCAGCATTAAGCCAAGCATTTTTATCAGCGATGTAATCCTCCAACTTATAATATGCCTGCCTGCATGGTGTGCGTATTATACAAGTTTTGAATTTCGTCTCATTCAGTTGAAGTATGTGGGGAGGAATTTTATTATAACATTTTAAACAATACCCCATGAAAGATGAATCTACTTTAGCCAGTCTGAAACCTGGTTGAAATAATAGGTCCCTATTTCTAGTACAATAATTATGTCTATCACCTCTTTTACTAAAAATGCTACGCTCGTAACAAATATGGATTTACTAAAAAGATGTAAATTTTTTCTTCATGATGTTTTCATAGATATATTGACAAGGTACCGTCATGATGTTAATATCCCTAAATAGTTCCCTTAAAGAATCGCGCCTGCGGAGATTATAAATTGCTCTGATAGCTCTTTTTTGCAGAATAAAAATAGACTCGATGTCTGCAGCCCATCCCCATAGTAAAATACCGTAAGACATGATGCTATGAAAGTAATTAAAATAGACTAGCCTCGCGGTATCTACATCAGTAAATTGACGGATTTTTCTGACAGCATAATGCTGCTGAACTTAGCCGTCCTGCAAGAGTTGTTAAGTGAGGACCCCATTGTAGCCTTGAGTCGAGCGTGATCCCCAGGAAAACAGTTTTATCGACGAATTCTAGTTTCTCTTGATTCAATATAACCTCACAATCACTACTTTTGATATTTGGTAAAGAAAATTTGATGCACTTCGTTTTTGCACCTTAAAAATTAAGGAAGTATCGTCAGCAAATAACACCATGTGTGGCTGATTTTTTAATAAATGGAGTAGATCATTAATGTATACCAAAAAGAGGAAAGAACTCAAAATTGAGCCTTGTGGAACACCCGGTTTTACTTTTAAACCTAGAGAGTTGATACCGTTTATTTGAACTTGCTGTTGTCTATCATTTAAATAAGATTTTACTAAATTGAGCGCAAGTTTTCCAAGTCCGTAATGCTCAAGTTTCAAGAGTAAGGTTTCGTGATCGACGCAATCAAATGCCTTAGAGAGGTCACAAAAGATTCCTATGGCGTCTTGGGCCTCTTCCCTCGCGGTAAAAATGTCTTATTAAGGTTACACCGGCGTCGGTCGTACAACGTCCTTTAGTGAAACCATACTGTTGGTCGTGAAGGATTTTATTTGAGTTAAAATGATTGAGCATTTGATTAGGCATTACCTTTTCAAACACCTTGTTAAAAACTGGCAGCATGGAAACGGGTCTATAATGATTGGTATCTTTACTGTCCCCGGATTTGAAAAGTGGTATTACCATGCTGTATTTCATTAAATCCGGGAAGACTCCTTGATCCACACACAAAGTAAATATTAAGGCTAAGTAAGGCGCTATGGTTTCAATTATGGAGGTACAGACTTTAATGGAATTCCCCAAAGATCCTCGGTCAATTTGATCTTGATTTGCTTAAAAGCTTTTATTACTGTTACGAGGTTAATATGCTTAAAGTTAAATTCAATCGGGCATGCTGAAACGCCCGCCCTTACAAAATCAAAAGAAAGCCATCAAGTTAAGCTACGCTTGCCGGGGTTACTTCGTGGATGGGTGACCTTTACATACCGAGACTCCTCCGTGCCTCGGAAAGCACGTTGCTGTTGGTCCCGGTTGTCATTCGTGGATCTTTGGTAGTCATTACGGGTCGTCAAAGCCCGAAATTCTGACAACCAGTCTTGCCAAGGGGTATCGTATTACCCAGTTATTGGGTTGTGGAGGTCAGATAGGCAATCGCTCTATATAAAATACTAGTATTCAGCGGCATCCGGTTAGACTGGAAGCCGACCCCAAAATAGTTGTGAAAAGGCTAAGCAGATTGATTGGCTATACTAAGAGCGTAATTTCATGTTTAGTCAATATTTTCTTAGGTAGGTACCTATTTACCTATAGATAATTGCTTATTTGCCTTACTTTTAATTGCATGCCAAAATATAGCGAAATGTTATATTACCACATTTAAAGCAAATAAATGACTTTGACTTTGAATTTGACTTTGAATTTGACTTTGAAGTCTATCCCACATTGCTAAAACACAATGTCACCGTAGTTGCAGGTGTCAGCAGGCTGCAGACATTAATGTGATTAGTGCTAGACATACTCGCTGAGGACTCAAAGGCGCCTCCAAGGATTTGCTTCCATAAACTTGTAGTTATATCAAGTCAACCTAGTCTTGGTCAAATCAAAATCAAAATATTTTATTTCACATAAACCTACATGGGCACTTATGAAACGTCAGAAGGTAGGTGCACGGTTCCAATTGGTTGTTTCCTAAGGAGAAGAGCCGGCAAGAAACTCCACGGTTACTCTTTTTAAAATAATTGGCTTACAATATTTTCAAATTAAAGTGTAGTTCAGTAGGCATGGGAGGACAATGTAGGCCTATCAACAAGTACGTACTTAATAAAATAGAAGATGTTCAACAAATCTACAGTCCACTAAGCCTACAACGTTCTCACATTCACAAAATAGAAAAGAATCTATGTACGAGTAAACGAGTATAAAAGACAAATAATCAAAAAGTAATAAAAGTTACTAATCTATCTATTTATAAGGCAAAGGTGACTGACTGATTGACTGATCTATCAACGCACAGGTCAAACCACTGAACGGATAGGGCTGAAAATTATGACGTAAGCATCCACTAAGATAGGGTTTTTGAAAATTCAACCTTTAAGGGGGTGAAAAGAGGGGGCAAAATCTTATTCCTTGAGTTAATAGACTTGATACTTGGCAATACTTACCTTAGTAAATAATAAAGATTGTCACTTAGTTTTTTAAGCAATCCTCATATAGAGGAATTACGGCCGGCGTGTCAAAAATTTTAACGCGCTGTCAGATTAACTCGAAACTCGGTACGGTACCTTAAACTTAAAATAAAAAAATACGTGTATCGGGGTTTTTTAGAAATCAGCTCGGGATGTAAAAGGGTACCTAGTTAGAGGAAATACACGTTTATTATAATATAAACACATACAGTATGCAAGGGTAAACACCTTTGTCACTCAAACCATCGGTAGTTGACTTAAATATAAAAATAAATGACCCAGTAACAAAAAAAAACCTTGTTTTCTTTAAAGATTTTAAAAAGTAAATACCCGTCATTGTCCCGATACTCATGGATACGCGCTCGAGAGAGCTGCGAATCAGCTGACTGACGACGGGCCGCGCGCTAGCGGCCGGTCAGGTAACGCCCCGCGCGCTCCGCCCGCCCCCGCCAACCGCCGCCCGCCGTGTTGACACGTAATGCATATAGGGTGAAATATCCTTGTGGAAAAATGTAGATATTCCTTAAAAAAATAAATATAAATTAAACTAAACCACTGGTTTCAAGGATAACGGTGTTTAACCTAACACCCTGTATACATATATATAATACATTATTATCAACTAGCAGACTTGAGACTAGAGATGCCGATGCATTCCACCAGTTTTTATGACAAATTTTTTACTGTCCAAGCAGTACGGTTATGGAATGCCTTGCCCGTGTCGATTAGGCGTGCTCAATCTTTGTCCACTTTTAAAATTCTTGTGAAAAAACACTTCCTCTCTCCTTAAACATGTTTATTGTTATATATATATATATATATATATATATATCTAACTATGTATATATTATATATATTTATATAGATAAGATAATGCTTTATGTGTGTATGTATTTATTGTATATGTAAACGGTACACCACTGACTACCTGCAGTATTGTCTCTCCTTCTTACTTTAATCCATCCAAAGGTTGTCTGTAAAAGATCGCTTTTAGCGATAAGACCGCCCATTGTGTCACCCAATGTAAAATTTCTAATTTATGTCTGTAATTTTTATGGTGTACATAATAAAGAGTATTCTATCTATCTATCTATCTATCTAGCACTTTGCTCGCGGCTACGCCCGCGTGGATGTCGGTTATTTTATACTAAAACCTTCCTCGAGAATCACTCTATCCATTAGTGAAAACAGCATGAAAATCGGTGCAGTAGTTTTTCAACTAGTAGGTAAATAAGTATTAGGTATTATCTCAGCCAGTTCACTAAAACCGCTGTCCAGCGTCCCCCAACGATAGTGGTATCTGAGGTCAAGGAAATAGTTTCTATGAACGACGCGCTCAGCTAAATGACCCGCAAGGGACCGAGCAGTACAAGTAGTATTACAATCTACTAGATTCCATTATTACCCTGGAAGGGTTCTTAGAGTTGGATTGGTTTTCTCCGTCACAAGTACCTACTATTGTAACTTACTGGGTCTGCCTCAGTTTATGTATGACACAATGTTTTAGAAGCAATAAATATTTATTATTTAGCAAATTAACAGGGGGAATTCAGCTCCTTACTTTGAATCATATTCCACCGGAAATTTTCTCAGGTACGTTTTCATTTTTTTATCGTTTTTTCAGTTACTATTCCTTTATTTCAATGTAAAATTACATTCTCTGTAGGCAGGACTCCATTTATGTAAATAAAACAGCTAAAATAAAAAAAACCAGCAATGGATGTTAAAATACTCGAGCGCGCCCCCCGACACGGGGAGTGCTGCTACGCGGGTTTTGCCACGGTAACGATACATTGCGCGTGAGGTTATAATACAAATCAGGTTTATTGGATTCTTATAACGTTCCTGAAATAATTTCAGGTACCGATCGTCTTAGTACGTTAAGCTAAATTCATCCCATCAGTCTGCGGAGGGCTGTCCCTTACACCCTGTATATTATGGTGTGTTAGTGTTTAGATTTAGAGGAAAAATGGTCGTGCAGCAGCTAGGTAGTTATCCATGCTAGTATTATAAATTCGAAAGTGCTACTTTTTATTCGACATACCGCGCAGTTGAAGCCGGGTGCGGAAGGTAGTTAAAAATAAGAATAAAACGTGTGCGGTCGGGGAGCCCCCGTCAGGACCGAAGTTCTACTACTATCACACACACACACACTATATCTACAGGGTGTTTGAATTCTTGGGCATCCTCTTAAGGGGTAATTGTACTCATCATTATGAACAAATTTCACTATGGGACCAAACCTGAAATGGCGAAAAACAGTGTTTGTTGGTTTGTTTGTGTGTTTGTTTCGCTTTCATGCTAAAACGACTGAACAGATTTGGATGAAATTTGGCACATGGGTAGTGATCTGGATTAGGTCACATACTCCAACTGAATGAAACAAAATTTAAATCTTGTATAAAACGCACACTATCCGCCAAGCATATTATAAATTGGGGGATTACATCACTGACAAAAATGCTTGGCTCAGCGCTGGTCCAGCTCCACAGGGCGCAACAACAAATTGATTAGCATACGAAAATATTGTTGGAGCTGCTGAAGATTGTAAAAACTATCTTTACATTGTATAAATTCAATCTCCTAGCATTGTATAACTGCATAGCACATGTGTGTGAGCACTATGTACTTACCTTAGTACTTTAAAGCTACCATTTACTAGGTACGTCTTTCATTGACTTGCTTTAATGTCTCGCTGGTGGTGGCGTGTGTGTTGGATCATTAAGTTCCCTTCAAAATGGTTGAGCTGAATGGTGCTGATCCATGCGTCATGTTCGTGAACGGGCGCCATCAGTAGGGACTGGTCATCTCTTAGCTGCCACGGCTTATTTTGATTTATTTTAATTTTTGAATTGTTTTGTATCTTTTTATCTTTTATTTACGGACGCTTTTAACCTGCACGTTTTTCTACATTGTACTCACATGTATGATTCCAACATGAATGATGTAAACAACATATTTTAAAAATATTCTGATTTAAAAGAGTGTGAGTGGAGTTTCTTGCCCGTTCTTCTCCATAGGAACCTACTACGCTTTGGAATGGGCAACTAGCTTCATATTTTCTGACTGGCCGACCCTTTGACAATTCAAAAGTGCCTGTAATTGGTTTATTTGAAATAAATGCTTTGAGTTTGAGTTTGAATACTTTTATCCCGATATTCTCACAGGATCGAGACTAAGGGTCAGTACACACCGAGACGCGACGCGACGCGCACTTTTTTATGATCCAATACAATATCGAATTTATATACGATGCAATAAGGTACACGCGCTGCGCAGCATCGCGCATCTCAGCGTGCTTTGACACGTGTCAACACTCGCACTGAAATTACACCTTTTCGTGAATAAAATAAGTTCGATAATTGTAAAAAATAAATAATTGATGTACCTATACCAAATATTGTAAAACATTTTTTTTTAAAAGAGTAACGGTGGAGTTTCTTGCCCATTCTTCTCCATACGAAAACTACCTTTTGGAAGGGGCAACTAGAATCAGTTCTATTTCTATGTATTTGACGTTCAAAAGTGCCTTTAATGTGCCTAGTTGAAATAAATTATTTGACTTTGACTTTGACTTTGAAAAAGTGCGCGCAGCGTCGCGTCGCTTCATACCGCGGTCTGATATTATTCTTCTTAATTATGCGGCTGAAACCGGGTGCAGCTAGTTGGTTATACATTATTGTAATGTTATCATTGTAATGTTGTAAACATTTTGATTTATGGACCACTATTTATTACTAACCCGACACACAATGCCGTCAAAATAAGCATAAACAATTTCAGATTGTATTGGGATCGTTGACTGGCCATAGAGACGTAAATAGGTATAAATATGATAACGAACGTCCGATATACTATACATATGTATACAGACGGGCTGTGTAATGAATATCAATTATATTATAACATCAGTAGTGATACCAACGGGGCGCCAAAGATTATGTAAAAAACAGAGTTGATATTCTACAGACTGAACTTACAAGAAGATTTGTCGTAGGTACCTAATTGTATTTCAGTCGATTAGTTTTTTTTTTTTTCCTTTATTGGCCAACCAACAATTGTTCTCACAACATTAACAGTAAGTAAGTACATAACATCTAAGGTAAGTGTAACAATTAATTACAGGTTAGCACCGCATACCCCATAAACAAATAAGATGTGCCACAAGCACTGAACTATAATTAAATATTAATATTTGAGTACTTAACTAAAATTAAAATTAATAGGTTTAACAAGCATTACGTATAAAACTATATATACAGGGTGTTAGGGTAAACACCGTTATCTTTGCAACCAGTGGTTTGGTTTCATTTATAGAACGTAAAATCAATGGAAAATTACAACTTTTTTTTAAATTTTTTTAGATCTAAATTTTACCACAAGAGACGCAAGTTCGTTGCCCTATGCGCTAGGGCAGCGAACTTGCGTCTCAACACGGGCGGGGGGTACGGGATGTGACCTAACCTTTTAATAAAAACTTTTTAAAATCTTTTAATGAAAATAACGTTTTTTTTTTGTTGTGTTCGTTCATTTATTTTTGTATATAAGTCAACTACCCATGGTTTGAATGACAAGAGTGTTTACCCTTACATCCTGTATATGTAATGTAAAACGATCATTTACAGTATGAAAAGCGAACAGAAACACATTGAAACAGTACATAATAGCAAAATTGGAATCTGAATTAAAAGTCAAATTAAAATCACAATTGATACCAAATGAGAATAATTAAAATCCGAATCAAAAGTCAAATTAAAACACACTTTAGAAACAACTCTGGAGGAGGAGCTCGTGGCTAAGTAATAACAGCCGCTGGGGTCGATCCATCAGGTTAAGCTACGCTTGCCGGGGTTGGTCCGTGGATGGGTGACCATCTTTACATACCGAGACTCCTCCGTGCCTCGGAAAGCACGTTAAGCCGTTGGTCCCGGCAGTCATTTGTGGATCTTTGACAGTCGTTACGAGTCGTCAGAAGCACGAAAGTCTGACAACCAGTCTCACCAAGAGGTATCGTATTACCCAGTTACTGGGTTGTGGAGGTCAGATAGTCGCTCCATGTAAAATACTGGTACTCAGCTGCATCCGGTTAGACTGGAAGCCGACCCCAACATAGTTGGGAAAAGGCTAGGCAGATTGACTTTAGAAACAACTCTAATTATATCTTGCAATTAGTTTTTTACCCGACTACGGCAAAGCAAAAGGAGGGTGATGATTTTAAAAGGATGTACCTATGTTCATCTGTTCCCTTATAACTTAGGGCGCACCCAATCACAAATTGCTTAGCATGATCCTCTGTTATGCCGAAAATACTGCAGCATTAATTTTTAAATAAATATATGGTAAAGTTGAGGATTGATGCTAGGTCTTATGTGAAAGAAAACACGATTACATAAAATTTTCTCTATAGAAAAAAAATCCAAAGTTACCTCTGCAAAGAATTATAAACCGCTGGTATTAAAAAAATACTTCAAATTAGATCATGAAACTTTGCATGATAACTGAACTAACTATAAAGCAGGTCTTATTTGTGTATTTTTTTTTAATTACCATTATTTTCACCGTTAAAAGCAATTACCTAAACTTTTCGACGCTTTAGAGCCGCTAGCGCCCCATTCCGTCTCGTTCTCACTCAGGTCGCGAATAGTATGGTGCGAGCGGCATAAAATCTGAGGTAGGGTGCGCCCTTAACTATACACAGCTCTGACTTAGTAATGAGTGTAATGATGTATGACTCCGACCAAACGAAAACCGAAAAAAAATCAATTTAGATGTCTTGTTTGTTGGGTTTTAGTTTTTGAACTTTCTTTTTTATTCCATTCAAATGTAGTTTGTCTACAGCCGATGTTTTAGCACCTCGTTCTTATTCATTTGCTTATGGAAAAAATGCTTATGCTCACCATAATTATTAGGTCTATACTTATAATTTCGATTCACAATGGAGCCTCCATATTTCTGCATATTTAGAGTAATTATTAGTGTCATGATTAATAAAGATTGATTAATAAAGTACTCAAGCATACCTTCATCGATTTATGCTAGAAAATGTCAAGCACGGATCGAAGGACCAAAATATTATGAAAAATGTTTAATAATTAATCGCTCTGTTATATTATCTACTCTATGTCCCCGCATGTCTCCCGGAGATCTCGGAAACTATAATTTTATCGTCATTATACTTGACAACTCGGTACAGCACGTGTGTTCCACAAGCGTTGTTCGTATTTTTAATTATTTTTCCGCTACAATTGACCGGTATAAAACTAAATCCCTGGGTGATCGGATCTCTAGTCCGATTTCGTTCGCTTCTATATTAAGAACGCCTTCGTCTGGCCTCGCACGATGCGTGTGCGCACAGCAAACGTTCACACAATAAAAACCAAACGTAGTACATATTATATTTTTCCGACGAACCCGACTTAAACCGACATCACATAAATTTTCTTGTGATTTGATAATATTTCGGACGTTTTTTCATAAAATGGTAAGTTCTTGTTATAAAAATATATATACTTGAAAGCCGGACGTTTTTAAGACATAGTTAACAAAAATGCTCGCGTAACAGTTATCATCAGCTGAATTGTGCTCTAATTGGATTTCGTCTTAATGTTTCAGTCTGAAAAGTGAAAATTAAGTGAACAAAATCGTGTGGTTATCGCTGAAGAAGACAAAATGAAGTTCACCATTGATGTTTTGGGGATTTTTCTTAAAGTCGTCGTTAAGGTTAGTAATTTTATTTATAAAATGGAGGACTAAAATAATAATAATCGTGTTGACAAAAGTAAAGGAGGACTCTGACCGAAAATGTAGCCCAATTGTACCTAACACAAAATACAAAATTATCTGTGTTTTAATTTTAGAAGTTCCGCGTTTAATAACTTCAATGTGTGACGTATACATACATTTTTTTAGGTATGTTTACCTTTTTCACTCTCAAGGAAATTGAGAGTTCCAAGCTTTTAAGTCCTCCTAAGATTTTTGCCCATTTATGCAGCCTTAGCTTAATAAAGTTTAATTACAATTTTATTAAACTTTCTCGTTTATTTTATTTCTGCAAATTATATGTAGTTTAAATTACATGAGGAAAGCTCTAATAATAAAAAATAAATATAACATAACATAATCAGCCTAAAACATTCCCACTGCTCCTGGCTCCTCTCAACGAGAGGGAGGGCGAAATCTACCACGCGGGCCCATTACCGGTTGGTAGATGACACATGTGTTCGAATTTTTGGTTCTAGGACATGCCGGTTTCCTCACGTTTTCCTTCACCGTTTTGAGAGCAGTAGTGATTAAATAATTTACACAAAGTAAAGCGCTTGTCTGGGTTCAAACCTACGATCTACAATTCGTAAGTCGCGGCCGTCAACACTGGGCCACCACTGGTCTAAAAAAATAAGAAGAATAAAGTGTTAAGTAGAACATAGATATTGGTGCGGATTCTGTTGTTCACAAACTAAACTAAATTTAAGGTTAGTGTATCTTTTTCTTTCTATTTTATTAAGAAAAGTACAGAAGATAAATTTTAGTTTAGTCCTGTCAAATTAATCAGCGCCTATCACTACTCCTTATTAGTTTAGGCGTGATTAAAAACTGGCCTACTAAAATTACGTCAATTTACGTCAGGCGCTGATTAACCTTCTGACCGTCGAAAAATCTTTTAAGATATATAACAATTCAAATTCTATTGTGTCTCGTTAATGACAGTTGAACTCATAATTTGACAGAACTAAACTAAAATGTATCTTCTGTCCTTTTCTTTATGAAATAGAAAGAAAAAGATGCACTGAGCTTAAATTTAGTTTAGTTAGTGAACCGCAGAATCGGCACCAGCATTTGAGTTATAGTAAAGAAATCAACATAAAATTATTGATGTAAAAAACTTGGTTTGAGGAGACAATTAGGTGCGTAGCAACATGTCCCGCTACTCGTAAGTCTGTCATTTACATATGACCTATTTTGTGTAACTGACCCGCGGGATTGTAAACCAGCTGTGTATCTAGTGCTAGCAGTGAAGAGCCAATTGACTATCGTGCAAAATGTTTCTGACAGGCAACAATCTGGCAGTGCGTTGATTATAGTTCTGCATTCGATAGGCTCCCGAATCGAATATAACACATTTTCGGTTACCCCATTTGCCTAGTCCAAGACAGCAAATAGCTGTCGGGAGAATAGCGGCTATTTGTTTTTAACTGTAAATGTGTGTATATAAATGGACAAAAATGGACTCCTCTAATAGCGTCCTATAATAATATATGATTAACGAAAAGCTGTTCGTAAATCATAGATGTTAGTTATTTATTTTTAAAGTAAAGACTTATAATATCTATAATAATAATTATGTACAAGTTGAATTCATTATTAACAAAAAAAAAAAAACTAAAACTAAAAGGACTTACTAATAGATATAAAAACAAAGGGGCGTCAGGCGTCGAAGTATTCGTCCGCATCGCTGTCATCCGGAAACGTGCCCAGAAGACTGACAGCATTGCCACGTTGAATGGCAATGCTAATTCTTTGGCCAAAGAACAAGCCAGCCCTCTGGTCACGTGTTACAGTATTTGCGCCGCTTGAGGGTCTCAGCAGCCGCAGCAGCGGCGCCAGCACAGCCCGCCGTGCTAGGAACATGGGATGGCGCAAGGGTGTCGACACACGTTGCGTCCCACACCAGAGGCCTACCTACCTTCCAAGGCAGCAACGTCATGCCACCTGGTCTCTTCCCATCGTCACGTACCAAGCCGTTTGGTTCTAATACCGCTGGTACGCCGGCGGTGACAAGGGCTCGACGAATAATATCGTTGATATTCGATTCGACACGGAAGCATATTGAATGGTCGTGGATAGTTACGCTGATCCATTTGATGATTCAGCAACAATGGATAAAATGGGATAAATCAAGAATTATATCGATGGATAGTGCAGCTTTTAATGGTAACATCTCGTGAAAGTCCTATGCATCGGTAGGATTCCTTAGGCTAGCAACGTAGATGGATCTCTAATTTCGATCAGTGCATACGTATAGTGCCGATCGAGAAGATCCCGCAATATTCAAGTTAAGTTAAAAAAACTTCAACTTCATAAATATGAAGTTTTCATAGAAAATGTTCTACTAGAGTCGCGTTGTGGCTGCTGTCTGCGACTGCCTTAACTCAGAGAGCCAACACAATGAGGAAACATTCAATTGATAAACACACTCCATTGCATCTAGCAGTTTATGTTTTTAAATCAATCGTTTATTGTTACTTGTGCTGTGCTGTGGTCTAGCCATATTTTTAGACTGTGGTAAAATTGTGGATTTTTTTAGACTGCGCTGAGTGTTAATTGTCAGCTTGGATGCAATTTTTTTTTAATAATGGTAACGTATGTTTTTTTTTGCTAAACGTCCTTTATGACATCGGGATGCTCGAGCAGTTTTCATTGATTAATTGATCATGAAATAGAGTTGAAAATAGTGTGAAAGATAATTATATAGGTCATTTCTCGCAGCCGCTTGCTGATGCCATAAGATCGTAAGCATGCTTGAGATTGCGCGCGTCGGCGGTAACTACAAAAGCGCGTTCACTTCACGTATTGTTCAGCAGGCGTAGCATGGCGCGTTCTATCTCTACGAAGAATAGACATAGCTTTTTCTATACAAAGTGACAGTTAATTTCTTCATTTTTGACATCGCACCGTAGAAATCCTTCTACAATCTGTCATTTTGTCTTTAATTTCTAACGATCTTTGTCTAGGTCTTTTTGTAGGTAAACTATTTCGGAAGAAAGTTTTCTATCCTTACTGTCAAAATCACACTGACAACCGATAAATCCTCTGACAAAACAAAAAATTCTGAGTCGCATTATGTAAAAGAGTGAATTTCGTAAAAAGTGCAGTTGACTCTTTCTACCTTGCTGCCGTCGTACTGTCTACAGGAAACGTAATTTTTGTCTACTCTTCCGTCGACAAAACGGTGCTCATTGCTACGCCTGCTGTTTGATTACAACTAGGTACCTATTATAGGTACAGTCACGAACTTTAATTGATGAGCCACCTGGTACTGTTCGTATTTTAGCCGTGTAATGCAAATCGGGTTTATTCGGTTCCCGACACGCAAAGTCATAATATGTCTTCGTATTAGAAGAAGAAAATTATATTTCATATCTTTCCCGGTTTGCTAACGTGAGAGCCAGAACTACAAACTTGACAGCAGAGTGACTACCCAAAGTCAACCAATTGCAGCTCTAGCAACCGTAACCTAGCAACGATAAACAATCGTTGCTAGGTTACTGTTGCGATAGTAATGTTAGCGTACGGCGAAATATTAAAGTCGTTTCGACAAGAAGTTTGAAAGTAACGTATCTGACATCGATATTTCAACTGTCACTGTCTTCAGTTAAGTTTTCAGAATTATCGAGTTCTATGATTCAAAGGAGGTCGGTATCAAATAGATTGGATAAACAACATTGTATTTATTTTTATCATTGAGAACTTATTAGTCAACCTCTATGGATATGACTATTTCCGCTTAAAAGTAATTTATTTGTCACCTTGTTTACGAGCGTGCGATTTGAGTTCGTGTTTAATCGTGTAATCTCGTGAATGTATGAAACTGCAAAATTGAAAAGTTTGAAGGTGGCTCATCAATTAAAGTCCGTGACTGTACTAACAAATACAACAATTCGCAAAACTTTGCGATGCCAGCCATTATGAGTACCTAAAACTGTGAAGTGCAAGTATTCATTTCGAATTTAGCTCAAACGGCTTTAAGTTGAACGGACTTTTGGAGTTGATCCGATTTTAATGCTTTCCCGCCAACTTCGCACAAGTTGTGTTGCCAAACTAGATGTTTAGTAATTAGTAAAGCTTCAGGGTATTTTCAGTTAATCCTGTTCCTGCTAATGTGTTATTGTAACAAAAATAGTTTGGAATCATCTTTATTCTTGCTAAAAAAAAACATGTTTGGTGTCAATATTGAAGGTAGTTTTTTTCCACAGTTTTCATTTTATGTGGAAGTTTCTAATTATTCTTTAACTTCTTCCAATAAACTTCCAATTATTATGGTATAATTATTTTATATTCAAAAAACTTTCCAATTACTATGGAGCTGGTTTCATCGCCATAGATCGTTCAAAGCAGCGAACAAATTTTTTGAAAATTCCTTAAAATATATAGGTACCTACTTAGCTATTTTAAAAAAAATATAAAGATTAAAAAAATCTAAATGTATTTAAAAAAATATTTAGAATTTTTAAAATATTTTTTCCGTCGATAAAATTAAGCATAGATTCCCTCATTTAGGTATGTGGACCTTATAAAGATTCACTCTGTATACAACATTATTTTTTGTTTATTCTAAACCCGAAAAGGGTTCATTGTACTCATCATTTTGAACAACTTCTTCTATGGGACCAACCTTGAAATCGCGAAAAAAAAATCAGCTGTTCCATACATTTCTGTTCACTTAAATCGACAAAATGTATGGAACATGGTTTTTTTTTTAGTACAATGACCCCTTTTCGGTTTTAGCATAAACAAAAAATAATGTTGTAAACAGGAAAAAATACATAAATATGTTTACATGTATGTTTTAAATTACCATGCCAAGCCAAGCATGAACAAATGGCAAGAAATATCTGAGTAATAAATAATATAACTATGTTTATTTAATCTATAACAATGCGACATTATACAGCACGACGGGTTCCGTTCCACATTACAATATTTAACACTAACATAAATAATGTTAGTGTATAATTAAGTTAGCGCCTGTTAAGGTAGGAGCTCGTGGCTAAGTAATAAGAGCCGCACAGGTCGATCCATGAGGTTAAGCTACGCTTGCCGGGATTGGTCCGTAGATGGGTGACCATCTTTACATATTGAAACTCATCCGTGCCTCGGAAAGCACGTTAAGCCGTTGGTCCCGGCTGTCATTTGTGGATCTTTGACAGTCTTCACGGGTCATCAGAAGCTCCAAATTCTGACAACCAGCCTATGTCCTTTCTCAAGCTCTAGACCATCTGTGTACCAAATTTTATTCAAATCGGTTCAGTACTTTTGGCGTGAAAGCGCGACAGACAGACAGAGTTACTTTCGCATTTATAATATTAATATTATATATTATGTTATAAGTAAGAATAAATAGGCAATCATAATAATAACGTTCATTCATATAATAACACTATTTCACTAAGATTTAAAACACGAACGCTTGGTGGACTCCGAATCAAAACATAGGAAAGCCAAACAACACCTACACTGAGATATATTAAGATTGGCAACCAAACAGACTCTCGATGATGTATATCTACTTTTTAAGATACATACACTTGACTTTTCCACCCACAGCCCACTGCCATTTAGATCATAGCAAAAAAAAAATATTACTAGCTGCGCCCAGCGGTTTCACCCGCGTAAGTCTCGATCCCGTGGGAATATCGAGATAAAATGTATCCTATGTTATAAACTATCTGTTTGCCAAATTTCATCCAAATCTATTCAGTAGTTTTTACGTGAAAGAGTAACAAACATCCATTCATCCATACTTACAAACTTTCGCGTTTATAATATTAGTTAGAAGTTAGATTAGATGGTAGGTACCCCAATATTATTTTACCATTAAGTAGGTAGGGTACCATAATATTGGCGTTTTTTTCTTACAAATAGAGAACCTCGTCACTATGATTTAAAATATTCATCAATTACTCGGTATTATATCGAATAATGACCATCATAGACAACTACCAATAGTAAAAAAACTTTATTATAGAATATAGTTTTCTTGACATAAAAAATACCTTAAAAATGACTCATCACCTTTTTAGCAAAAATGGCCACTATTTTTTTTTTTACTAAGCCAAAACTTATTTTTGTCGCTTAATCTAAGTGGCATACGTTATTTTAGTTTTTAAACATTAGTAGTGCATATAAGTTTTAAAACATTAGTGTTCATGGTTGTTATATAGGTAAATTATGAAAATGAAAATGTTAGTATGAAAAATGCAACTTCTTTAAAATTCCCCATACAAAACGCTGATTTCATAGGTGGGGGGACCTAATACCTATTCATTAGGCTAATGGAATTTAGTGTTAAAATAAAATAAAATAATTTATCTCCATAATTTATTTAATAATTGCAAAAGTGAAAAGGCTTTAGCAACGTCAACTGCCTTTTTGCTTTTGCTCTCAAATTTAATTTTTCAACGTAATCAATTTTAATTTAATAATGCAAAATTTCAGCTTTGCATAACTTCATTAGCTAGATATCAAGGTATACCTCTTAAAGTATTGGTGCCTAGCGAGCGGGTTTATTCTGTAAAAAATTCACCGCTAACCGTGAAAACTCAGGTGAAGTGAGTTTGAATTGAGACCAAAAAAAAACCAAAGGCAGAGCGCTGCGAATAATACAGTGAAGCATGCCAAAACGACACCTCCGCACTGTGCATACACGCTCGCACACGCACACATTTACAACCATTTTCAATCAAACTACACCTGACTAAGTGCACACATGTTTACCAAACCGGCTTCACGTCACTGTTGACAGCGCTGCTGTTTTATTTGGTCATAGCTTGAAGTGAGCTGAGATTCCACCTGATAGTTAGGATTAATAAATGATAAATGATTTTATTTCTGTAAGTAGGTTTGTACAAACACTTTTACACGTCAATCACATTTTTAAAACTAGATGAGGTCGGCGTTTCCTATCTGACTACTCTGAGAAGAAAGGCCGAAACAAACTCAGAGGTCACAGTCTCTTTTAAAGTCTAGACCTAATCTTGGTCAGATTATGTGAAGTCCATGTAGATTGGTGTCTGAAATCGTCTTTTGAGGAAAGAAGGTCGTTTAAGGAGCTCAACGATTTGACGAACAATGCCAAAGAAAGGACATTTGGTTAGGCCGCATAAAATTACTCAAACTGCCAGACCATGATTAATCAAAAGAAAAGAAAGATCCACATAGTCTTCACATTCGCAATATTTAAAATAATATAATACTTTACAAAGTAAATATTCATGTCATTGAAACTATTGACAGCAGGTTCCGAAATCATCAAGTAACTTCTCCAGCTCTGGGCGAAGCGGTAGGGCGTGTCAGAATTTTACTGACTTAAACCTACCCGTGTTCCTTCAGTTGCCTGTTGCCAAGAGCCCCGGTATCCCTTTCGGACTTTCCTGCAAGCCTGGGAACACGAGGTCCTGGGTTCGATTCCCAGGTCCAGCAAAAGTGTTATTAGGTTTTGCCATCAGGTTTCTCAGTAGCAACCCGGAGTCTAAGAGTTGTGCCCGGTAGATGGCAATAGGCTCCCACCCCTATTAGATGGGAATTAATCATAACTGGCTAAATTCTACTATTAGTACATCTCTGCCCCTTCAGGGATTACAGGCGTCACGATATGTAATGTATTGGGTCCCCTCCTATAAAACTGGCGTTTTTTTCTCACTAATAGAGAACCTCGTCAGTTCTATGATTTAAAATATTCATCAATTGTTTGGTATTATATCAAATAATGACCATCATAGACAACTACCAAAAGTAAAAAAACCTTATTACTTATAGTTTTTTTAACATAAAAAATACCTTAAAAATGACTCCTCATTTTGTTAGCAGAAATGACCACAATTTTTTTTTTACTTAGCCAATACTTGTTTTCGTCGCTTAATCTAAGTGGCATACGTTATCTTAGTTTTTAAACAGTACTACATAAAAGTTTGAAAACAGTAGTGTTCATGGTTGTTATAAAAAATAAGAAAACGTTAGTATGAGAAATGCAACTTCTTTAAAATTCCCCATACAAAACACCAATTTCATAGGGGGACCTAATATGTCCATTGACACTATAATATCCTAGAGCCTGACGGTATTCATCAAGGTCTGTAAACTGAGAGGCAGTCCGTCAGCGCCAATGGAACCTACTTTACCGATCCGGTATCGAATACACAGAGGTCGGAATAGGACAGAGACATAGGACGTCTTCTTTGGTGCGGGCCAGATAACTACAAACTATAATATCTATCAAACTATATATAACTATTTATAATATATAACTATATATAAATTTAAATATATAATATCTATCAAACTATATATATAATATCAAACTATATACAACGTGCCGCTACCATGACGACATTAATTTAACACACGTATCCGATTTCGCGTATTCGTTTTAGGAAAATATTTTAATTTCATTAAATGTTATTATTTATTGATTTATTTACAATTTTCTAAATTACCATCCTGGAGCAACCTGTACTTAAAGAACTGTAGCGAAGAGTTCATTTGCCGGGGTCACGGATCATATGTAGGCGAATAAAAGGAAAGCCGCGCAATTTCCTTGAAATTATGCCGACAAAGGATCTTGACCGATGGAACGTAAGCCAGGTTATGTTTTTATTATTAGTTTGTTTGAAAAATATTTTTTTTCAATTTACGAATTATTTTATTTTATTATAATTTTTATGGTTACTGGCCACTAGCCCTACCCGTGTGTTAAATTAATGTCGCCATTGTAGCGGCACGTTGTATAACTATCCTAATTCTAACTATAACATTGTACCACAACTAAAAAGTGAAAAATAAAAATTGAAAAGTAAAGAAACCGACTTCCGAAATTAAAGTTATTTTTCACTATTTTTTTGTTTTTATTGGAAGGCGGTTGTTTTTTTTTAAATCTCATAACGCTAGTGTATAAATCAGACCAAATCAAAGAATAAAATGGCATATAAATTATTTTTCAATTAGTTTTTTTTAAGATACCGTAACATTAAACTCTGAATGTTTTTGATTCACGACTGGTTTCTATGAAATACATTGGTTCCGTAGCTAGGGACACGTCGGTTTCAAAGTGTTTCCAGTCGTGTCGCGGCGGAACGTTGACGTCACCTGCTGGCTGCCTGCGGTCGGCTACGGAAATGTACCTTTAGAAACCCTAGCTTTAGGGTCGCCGCTCACGGGCCACACGCCACAGCCACAAAACGCCGCCACCGGCGTTTTCAGAGGGTCTAGACCAGTGACAATTGCTTCGAAAGCGTTTCGTATTTCTACAACGACTTTCAACAGGATTGACATAAGCTTTTCGATAGCTTATGTCAGTCCTATACATTTTTGCATTTACCATCATCGATAGCGCTGATAGAATGTCACTTTGTCTAGGGCCTCTGTAGTTTTCATAGCGGCGTTTATATATAGATGTCGCGTGTGGCCCGTCTGCAGCGAGTCCATATAAAATTTATGAAAACTACAGGAAATATCGGATTATCGAATATACCGGTGGCGGCGTTTTGTGGTTGTGGCCAGTGGCCCGTGTGCCCTTAGAGAAACACTGAGTTTTATTCCAAAATGGCGGCGGGCGCCTCATGCGCTTCAGTAGGCAAAGGTATGATCCTCTTTCACTGTTGGTCAGAACACATAAGGAATTGAAAACTGTCCGGAGGAATACGGAGCTCATGGCTGATTCTTTTTCTGTCATCGATTTTATTAATACTGCATTGAATTTCCTTTCAATCCTTCGGATTATGACTGAAAGTGCGTTACGCAATTGGAATGCTGAATTTTAGATACCTATATGATTTCTTTAAATTTTAATTTTATACAAATGATTTCTTTAAACTTTAATTGCGTAACGAAATACGTAAACGCTCCCGCAGATAGGTGTGACGCGAAAAATTTATATGAAAACTTCATGGAAATCTACCAAAATCACGTCGCATCGTTGCGTCGCGCCTGTCTGCGGGCGTCTTTAATATCGACTGCCATTTTATAATGTGTTAGGCAATTAACTCACATATCTCTTTATCTTTTGACATCAGCAAAATAGAGTACCTACACATAATAATACAGTTCTAAAATAAAATGAAAACGTTACCTACCAAACTAGTCTGTTATTCTTGTAAATCGTTAAACTAGCGAATAAACATAGTTAAGTAACGAAAATAAACTTGAGTTTTTAGTACACAACAAACAGCAATGAATTATAAACAACGTGAATTTAGAACTTGTCGTATTTTTCTAAGAATACCTACATAATTTTATGTTGGTAGGTAGAGGTTTTGGTTAAACTACTATGTAAGCAATAAATAAATAAAATAAATAAAAATATCAGAGGAGCTCGTGGCTAAGTAATAACAGCCGGATCGATCCATCAGGTTAAGGGGGCGTGTATTGACAGCAAAAAATCATATTTCACCCGCGCAACCCTTACCTACCCCTCTCATTAAACACGACGAAAACAAAACACAATGCCTTCCCGCAAGCAGAAACTTTTCGTCTGGCGTTTATAGAATTCGAATTTCAATCTTCTGTAGTTTATTTTGCTTATACGATACGCTAAGCTTGAATTCAGAACTATGGATCATGTTCATGTTTTGGAACTAGAAACTCAATGTTGACGTGAAAAAGTTCAAATTTACATGTTACCAAATTTTATTTAGGACCTTGTACAATTTGTACCTAATGACGTCTTTGTGGAAAACTGTGTTACCAAGTAATAAATATAATGCTATATCGTGGATTTCTCTCTTAGGAGGATCGTGCAAAGTGATACCCAAGTAAAAAATAATATTCGTATAATGAATTTTGCACTGTATTGTGCAACGAATATGGCATGTGTCATGAAAACCTTTCCTGCGCCAAACGCGAACAATCCCCTTCGAAAACATTTGAAACATGTGAAAAAGAGGCCGAGTTCTGTACAAAAGAAATAAATGAAGGATTGTCGGCTTCACCACTAAAAGAATTGACATCTATTCATCTATGTAAATGGGTGCCAAAGTACCAAAGGGACTAATAATTAGTCGGTACACAGCGCAGGTATTGAGCCGCGTACCTCGGGCCCTTGTTATAATAATTATAAACTGTGTTTTGGGCGCGCGCCCGGCGCGTTTTGGACGCTCGTCAAACGCAACAAGATTTCCACATTTTGTTGTAACGTCTTTTGAACCGTGTTTCTTTTAAGTTTATTACTAATGCGGAGAAAATGACAAGGAAAAATAGTGAAAAAGGAACTTGCGTCCAAGCGTCAAGGGCACGGTTAGGCTTCATTTACGGAGACGCGAGGAGTCGCGCGTGGCTTTGGGCGGCGCGGTCCGCACTGAATTCAAACATATGGCGTTGTATGAGTGCGTTTACGGAGACGCGATTTTACACGCGTTTGTTTGAAATGGAGCGTTTTTTGCGGCGGAGCCCGCGAATGGCATAGCCGCGTCACACGCGGTGTTTTATCACGGCGGCGCACACAGCAGCAATTCTTGATGAAGCGATGCCCGCGGCATACCTTCTCCCAGTCTTATTTGTAAATCGCACAACGGAGATGCAAGTTGAGAGTGTCAAGTTGCGACATGTGCAGGCCTAACGGCGCCCGGCATGGGCGCTCGCTTAGACTGCAGCGCTTGATAAAATTCGTTACATAGGAATTCATACAATTTTATTGAGCGCCCGAAACGCAGTGTACAAAATGCGCGTCTCGGGCGCTTGTTATAACTAGTCCCTTAGTAGAAAGTTTAGTATGGTCCCTCTTTTTAACTGTTGAAATTGTAGCTTTGAAAACATGCCAAGTTGCATTATAACTTTAGGCCTCATTTACGGAGACGCGGGGCGTGGCGCGTCGCGTGCTGTGTGGCGTCACGCGGCGCGTCTGACGTTTTTTCTGTTTACGGTGCGGCGGCGCGTAAAGCGGCACTTATCATCCCACGCGTTAACATAAACATATGGCAGTATACGTCTTGATTGTCGCTGCTTTTTTTTGGGGTTATAATATATATATTTGAAATGTGCTTATTAAAACCTTTCATTTGATACCCAACATGGTATGATTAAAAAATAGTTTTTGTTGTTCATGATATGTCACCTAGAGGGTGCCATTTTCAATTTAATGTAAATAAAAATAAAATAATAAAAAATGTTTTATTGACATAAAAAGGTGTTACATTCTAATTTGAAGCCCTGACTCCTGAGCTAGGTGGAACCTGTGTTACAGGAGCCAGTGTCTTCACCCGTTTTTTTTTTAAACTTAACAATTTATGCAATAAAATTAAAACAATATAAATTTAGTGCATGCATGCTTGCTCGTGAGTGGTTTATGTATGTTTGTGTGTTTGTTGTGTTTTGTGTGTACGTGAGTGTGTTGTAGGATTGTGTGTGTATGAGTGTATGTGTGTGTGTGTGTGTGACTGATTGTGCTTTGGTCTTCATATAGCCGATGACCAGCGGACGATCAAGAAGCTTCCAACGATACCTCATTTGTCAAATTGTGATGAGTCTTTTAGAAGATAATATGAAGGAACAGACATAGATAAATACATAGAAACCGGTCAAAATCATAACCCTCCTTTTTGCTTCGCCGTAGTCAGGTAAAAACTAAAACCCAACTACGACAAAAAAGTCAAATAAAGATATATAAACAAGACATCACGGACAGACCAATTAAAAATCCGGAGTCATACGTAATCTGTTCGAGTTCGTTCGTTATACCAATAACCGAAGAATAAAGGTATTATTCTAAACAAGTTTTATTTAGGTCAGTCGCTCCAATTGTTCGTCTAAGGGTCACCTTATAAGAAGTTTGTCAAAAAAAGTGGGAGTAAACGAATTTGGATCCTGAGTAAATCGCAATAAGATTTAATCTCAGTGCGAATTTTCAAATGAACGTAGAATGGGCTCGTTGGCTATGTTGTAAATTTTCTCCGCAAGAAAATTCACCGCAATACAGAGCAATGGCGCTAGTTGTACCTACTTCTTTCTATACTCCGTGCTACTATATCAGTCAAAAATCTGTCAAATAAAATGTATGTCATCTTGAGTTTTCAAATATCAACATTGAATTTTATATGTTTATTTAGACTCGGTACTTATTTATTTATCAATCAATAACACTTGTAATATTCGTTTTGGAAGTGGTTTTAGTGTTTGTTTCATGTTTTCTATGTCTCAGTTTCTTTTGTGGAATGTGATGAATTACGAAAATATTATTTACGAAAATAAATAATATCTCAGCGCAGCTAAAAATTTGAGCGCAGTCCTCTCGTCTCAACAGAGCGACGCCGACTGATTTGTGAAACAAAAATATGCTTGAAGTTCCCGTAATGTGCGACGGAAGATAGCTTCTTCCACGAACTAAGAACGTCGTAAGTCCTACAAGCTTTGATTCGTAATAAAACCAAAAATAAAAGGAATAAAAAAAAAAGCCTACACATTTTTTTTTGCCTTGTTTTAATACATATAATCATCTAATTTTTATCATAATAGGCATTAGCATTTTAAGTACAAATCGAAAATACGTGAAAATTAGAGGTAACTTCGTGATATTTTTTTATCGAGAAAATTTTAATATTTTGTGTTTCTGTTACACAAAAAGTTTGGAAATATCATGTAGTTACTCATACTATTTTTATTTTATACCTAAGTCTTATCAATTTTATGAAAAATCAAATTGAAGACAGGCAATTTTGGTTACGTCCCGGCCTTAAGCTACGCTTGCCAGGGTTGGTCCGTGTGTGGGTGACCATCTTTATGTATCGAGACTCCTCCATGCCTCGGAAAGCACGTTAAGCCGTTGCGTTGGTCCCGGCTGTCATTAGTGGGTCTTTGACAGTCGTTACGGGTCGTCAGAAGCCCGAAAGTCTGACAACCAGACTTACTAAGAGGTATTGTATTACCCAGATATTGGATTGTGGAAGTCAGATATTATCTAGATAAATTCAGTGAGTACAACGTTTTGTCGTTAAAACGTTGGTCCTTACCACAAAAACTTAGAATTTTTTCAGTTTTAAGTCAAAGACCATACATAAAATACTAGCTGTGCCCCGCGGTTTCACCCGCGTAAGTCTGCATCCTGTGGGAATATCGGGATAAAAAGTATCCTATGTGTTAATCCAGGTTATAAGCTATCTGTTTGCCAAATTTGTCTGCGTCAGGATGACTGGACCAAGGAAGATTTTGGAATTTTGTGCAATACCAAGTTTTAGTACCTATTTCGTACTATTTGGTACCAGACATCAAATAATTGGTTATACGAGGAAAGTGGCCAGCCATTCTGACTTCAGAATGGCTGGACCAAGCAGGTTTCACCTAGTTGTAGGCGTTATAAGTAGTTCATCTTTTCATTAAAATTTAGTACCTTATTGGTACCTCAACATATGTTTTTCCTAGATTTTTTCGATAAGCCAAAAAAAAGTTAGACCTAGAAGAAATTTTGCATGTAATCTGGAGCACGTTGATTTCACCTAGTTGTAGGCGTTATAATTAGTTTATCTTTTCATTAACATTTAGTACCTCGTTGGAACCTCCACATATGTTTTTCTTAGATTTTTTCGATAACCAAAAAATAAGTTACACCTACAAGAAGCTTTGAATTTTTTTTTTATACAGTGAGTTTTTTTTTATACACCAATAAGTTTAAATATTAAATTATACATCCATATTCTTTGAATCTTTGTAAAATATTTTTATACACATAATTGTACGTTTTAAATCCATCTTTATTGAATGATAAATAATGGCATTTGAAAAAGTGATATTATTAGGGTTCCGTAACCGAAGGATACTAAACGGAACCCTATTACTAAACCTCCGCTGTTCATCCGTCTATCTGTAAGCGGGCTGTATCTCATAATAAGTAAACAGTTGAAATAGGGAATATGCATGTGATTCAAATATGGGTCACATATTTTTTTCTATAAACTATGTTACTTCAGAATTATTTTTGAATAAAATTTATTTTTGAGCGAGAAATTATTTTTTTAAAAGTCCCAAAAAACTGTGGGTAATTCAAATACTTGAAAAGGCTAAGAGCGGATGTGACGTAACAATCCGGGATAACAATCAAAATGTCAATGTCAAGTCAATCAACAAATGTCAAGTCAATGTCAAACGCTCATAGAAAAAGGAGTGTTTGACGTTGACTTGACAGTTGCTTGTCTGTTTTCACGAACTGTGACGTCACAACACCAAGCGCGCCAAATGGAGGGCGTTTAAATAGCCCGGATCGGTTGGATATTTTTAAACATTTTTTTAACTACTTTAAATTGCTTTTTTGCTGTCGAATTTTTTTTAACTATTATTTGACGATGTAAACTATCGAATAAAAATATTAAAAAAATACATGCATATTCCCTATTTTCACAGATTGTGTATTTCTGTTGCCGTTATATAAAAAAATGATAAAAATAAAGTAAAGTAAAGAATTAAAGTATACCCATACAAAAATCGTGTTTTTTTAAACTCAAGTATTTTTTTTTTATATATGAAAAAAAATATTAATGTATCAATCAATGAATAAATATACGTAATATTTATGTGTGCTATGATTTATTTTCGGTAATTTTCTTTGTACAAAAATAAGCATTATTATATATGCAAAAGTTTTTGTAGGTGTAACTTATTTTTGGCTTATCGAAAAAATCCAAGAAAAACATATGTGGAGGTTCCAACGAGGTACTAAATTTTAATGAAAAGATAAACTAATTATAACGCCTACAACTAGGTGAAATCAACGTGCTCCAGATTACATGCAAAATTTCTTCTGGGTCTAACTTTTTTTTGGCTTATCGAAAAAATCTAGGAAAAACATATGTTGAGGTACCAATAAGGTACTAAATTTTAATGAAAAGATGAACTACTTATAACGCCTACAACTAGGTGAAACCTGCTTGGTCCAGCCATTCTGAAGTCAGAATGGCTGGCCACTTTCCTCGTAATAGTTTTCGCTCTTTAGCGAGGTACCAATTATTAGATGTCTGGTACCAAATAGTACCAAATAGGTACTAAAACTTGGTATTGCCCAAACTTCCAAAATCTTCCTTGGTCCAGTCATCCTGACGCAGACCCAAATTTCATCCAAATCCATTCGCCCGTTTTTGCTTGATTGAGTAACACACATCCAAACACACAAACTTTCACATTAGCGCTTGTATAGTTACTGAACGCTTTGTCTTCTTCTTTCACAAGTAATTTGACTTTAGAAAGAAGAAGACAAAGCGTTGTGTAACTGTACAGGCGGTATACAACGTTTATTAGTAAGGCGGTTATAATATTAGTAGGATGTCATGTTTAAAAGGTGTTTAGGCTAAAAACTGATAAACACGGTTTTGTGGTAATAAGGATTAGATTTAAACGGATTACTCGAAGAAAAATGCAAACTCAAACGCAGCAGTACCATTCGCAATATGTTCCCGTGCGTCTTCGTTCAAATTTTGTCAATCACTCAACTGGCTGGTAAACAGAGCGGCTGAAACTAGATTTGTTAGTTTGATGTAGATAGATATAGATAGAGATGGCACTTCTAGTTACACTTGTGTTGGTACAGTGCGGTCATACAAGGTATAGTGGGTTCAATTTGATGTAATTTATTACTCGAGTTGATTTGAAAAAGTGACAAGTAGGGCGCACCCAATCACAAATTGCTTAGCATGATCCTCTGTTATGCCGAAAATACTGCAGCATTAATTTTGAAATAAATATATGTTAAAGTTGAGGATTGATGCTAGGTCTTATGTGAGGCGAAAACACGATTACATAAAATTTTCTCTAAAGAAAAAAAATCCAAAGTGACCTCTGCACAGAATTATAAACCGCTGGTATTCAAAAAATACTTCAAATTAGATCATGAAACTTTACATGATAACTGAACTAACTATAAAGCAGGTCTTATGTGTGTAATTTTTTTTTTATTACCATTATTTTCAACGTAAAAAGCAATTACCTAAACTTTTCGACGCTTTAGAGCCGCTAGCGCCCCACTCCGTCTCGTTCTCACTCAGGTCGCGAGTAGTATGGTGCGAGCGGGATAAAATCTGAGGTAGGGTGCGCCCTTAAGAAAGTTATTATAATTATGTTTGGGGTTTTAGTGCAAACTAAACGTTGTTTTTTTACAAAAAAAAATTTTTGTTTACTCAAGTACTTACACATTTCATAAATCGCGAATGCATTATAAATAGGTTAGTATAAGTGGTTGTAATGAGAAGAAATCTTTGAATAGGTTGTTTTCAAAAAGCGTTCAGTGCAAAAATTAGTAATGATATCGACCTTAATTCTTTCGCCAAATAGGTCTTTTTTTACGAAAAGTTATAACCGTAATTCTTCAGAGATGATAAGTAATTGCTGATAAGTTGGAAAAAAAAAGAATCTACCTATCGACTGTAGATACAAATACCTCAAATTGATCCAAAATCTTCCAAAACTATTAAAAATTATATTCAAAATTTTAAAACAATACGGTATGTTTTTAACTCATTTGAAAACTGTTGTAGCCTGTGTGCATATAAATCGCTTTTTCGTTAATAAAAAGGAAACTAGGAACTTTTTTCAGGCAAATTTTTGGGTCTGTTTTTATCAACTTTACTACAGCAGGCGTAGCATGGCGCTTTCTATCTCTACAAAGAATAGACATAGCTTTTTCTATACAAAGTGACAGTTCGTTTCTTCATTTTTGACATTCACCATAGAAATCCTTCTACAATCTGTCATTTTGTCTTTCATTTCTAACGATCTTTGTCTAGGTCTTTTTGTAGGTAGACTATTTCGGAAGAAAGTTTTCTATCCTTACTGTCAAAATCACACTGACAACCGATAAATCCTATGACAAAACAAAGAATTCTGAGTCGAATTATGTAAAAGAGTGAATTTCGTAAAAAGTGCAGTTGACTCTTTCTACTTTGCTGCCGTCGTCGCCTACAGGAAACGTCATTTTTGTCTACTCTTC
This sequence comes from Lithophane semibrunnea, assembly GCA_947363905.1. Lineage (NCBI taxonomy): Eukaryota > Metazoa > Arthropoda > Insecta > Lepidoptera > Noctuidae > Lithophane > Lithophane semibrunnea. Next base: position 3,026,588 of record OX376203.1, on the reverse strand, counting down.
CGTCGACAAAACGGTGCTCATGCTACGCCTGCTGGCCGGTATTTTTGATGAACCTCGACGAAGTGTTATTTGAAGTTTTTTTTACTAATTTAAAATACACTGCGTGGTTTCGGGTTTAAAAATATTGGATTCGCAATGATATGGAATTGCTGTTTGGAATTCCGGAAAGAGTTATTTTTAGCGAATACGTGTGTGTTTTATAGGAAACTGTTTACAATAACTTTTCTGTGAAAACTTCGAAAAAATATGTAACAGGACTTTTTCTATTAAAATAATTTTTATTTTAAAACTAGCCAATCAATTCCACTCCACGAACTGGTCTCCAAAAATTTGAACATATCCTCCATACCTCTAACTAAATCAATATCTCCTACAGTACGTTAAGAAAATTGTCGTACTGACATTAAGAAAATAGTTGGTGCAGAGTGGACGCTCTCAATCGACTTCCAAGTCAATTTAGAGCGTATCAAGTGCAAATGAAACTGATAGAAATCCGACGACGCGACGTACGAAACACGAAGTTTGTCGAGGGACATTAAGAAAATAGCTGTACTGTACAAACTTTGCACCAACATTTGCCCACCACAAACTCGACCGACCTAGGCACCTACCCTCACTTGTGAATGCCTCAACTGATAAATTACTCTCCTAGTTTCTAGGATGCCTCGGTCCCAACAGATACCTAGAACCATCCATGCTTTAAAGCAATCAATAGTTTTATTGACCCTGGTTAAACAAACCTGGCTGTAGGCAAAATGACTGACTGAAAATGGTATAACTCCGGGAAAGGTACAGGAAACCAGTACCGGAGAAAATTTAATTAAAGCTTTGAAATTCAGTGAAGAACAATGTTCATGAGTATATTATAGTATTTTTTGGTATTAAGGGCGCACCCTACCTCAGATTTTATCCCGCTCGCACCATACTACTCGCGACCTGAGTGAGAACGAGACGGAGTGGGGCGCTAGCGGCTCTAAAGCGTCAAAAAGTTTAGGTAATTGCTTTTTACGTTGAAAATAATGGTATTTAAAAAAAAATGACACACATAAGACCTGCTTTATAGCTAATTCAGTTATCATGCCAAGTTTCATGATCTAATTTGAAGTATTTTTTGAATCAGTCCTGTCTCTCCTAAACACAGGCTACTCAGTAGCCTATATAGGAGTACAGCGCTTCACCCGCTTACCAGACTGTGTATTATTCTCATGTCCCAATGTATCTGTATTATAATCTGGTCCTTGTAAACAATAAATAAATTTTATCTTTATCTTTATCTTTAATACCAGCGGTTTATAATTCTGTGCAGAGGTAACTTTGGATTTTTTTTCTATCGAGAAAGTTTTATGTAATCGTGTTTTCGCCTCACTGACCTAGCATCAATCCTCAACTTTAACATATATTTGTTTCAAAATTAATGCTGCAGTATTTTCGGCATAACAGAGGATCATGCTAAGCAATTTGTGATTAGGTGCGCCCTTAAAAATAGTTGAACAAAGTAACATACGTATTTTGTATTTTCAATAATCTTTAACAGTTAGTATAAAATGGCTATAATGTAATACGCCAAATTGACGGTATCGTTGGAAGCGTCTTGATCGTCTGCTGGTATAGGCTACGTGACGTCACATTAAATTAAAAATGGCGCCCTCCAGAGGACATAAAGTAAGGAACTTAAAAAAAAAATGTTTAATCCTACCATGTTGGGTATCAAATGAAAGGGCTTAATGAGCACATTTATAAAATATATTCATTAAAACCCCAAAAAAAAAAAATAAGTAATAAAAACTTAAACCCATCTACGACTAAAAAGGTATAAACAAGACACCACAGACAGACAAATTAAAAATCCGGAGTCACACGTAATCTTTTCAATTTATGCCCTAACACGTGTGACTCCGGAATTTTTTTTTTTGTTTGTCCTACTGTCAAACGGACATGGCGAAACTATACGGGTTCCTTGTTGACTACGGAACCCTAAAAACACATGTTGCGACCCCTTAAATTCGGATAAGGGCATGAGAATGACCATCTTCTGTGAGTGATTCAAAGCTGTTTAAACATTATTCCTGTAAGCATTTCAGTTCCAAAAGCATAGAGCAGTTCCATCAGAAACACGGCACATAACAAATATTAGTTGTCAGGTTCTCATCCCAGACACACATTATTTATACCCTTCTCAGTTATACCCGGGGGATATAACGTTTTCAGTTACGTAAGACTTCGTTTACACCCATTATTTATTTGGCCCCCACTTGTTTCTATCTGTTTATTCCCTGGAGTTGTAGGGTAGTTTGCAGAGTATTTTGCAATACGCAAGTCAGTGTCAGGTTGTATGTTGATCTAAATATTATTTGCGGCCGTAACAAATATGGGCTTACAGGATTATAAACATTAGAATCAGCAATACAACTCTCTAAGTTCATGTAAGTGCATTGAATGACTATTTCATGAAATCATGACAATTTTGGCCCTTTCATGAACTTAGAGAGTTGTATTGCTGATTCTAATGTTTATAATTCTGTAAATCCATATTTGTTACTAGCGCTAATAATATTTAGATCAACATACAACCTGACACTGACCTGCAAATTGCAAAAAACGTAAGAATATTTGAATTTCGCTGGATACCTAAGCGCATCCCCCTTAAGTGAAGTCAGGTTTAAAGTGAATAAATAACAGTACAGTAAGTCAGTCCAGCGCTGACTTGCAACTCGGCTCGTGTAGACATTAGTTTCAACCCAATCCAGGTGCCGTATTATGAAGTATTATTTCCACCATTTTTCCAGTGTGAGAGAGAGTGACGGAGCTAGACAAGGATAGCACCATCCTGTTTTCGCAGTGGAATAATGATGGCGTTAATACTTCATAATACTACCCCAGTGCTGATTTCGCGACCTCAAGTCAGTCCAGTTGAGTAAACTACCCGTCTATTTTCGGGCCCAATAGCTTCCCCCACCTGACTTACTGAGTTACTGCCGATCTCGTCTACATGAACCCACTGACAGGGTCCGAAATTCCGAGTCACTGGGTCCAGTCACTGCCATCATATAAACCAACCGTCGCCGCGCCGTCTCCGCTTGATTTGGCAATATCACTTAAGGGCCGGCGCACATTTGGCAAGGCGCAGCGCAGCGCATTCGTCACTGCCAAACAAATATCTACCTTGTATCACTTGAAATAAAGTTGATAATAAATAAACTTGCATCAGCTCGAGACCGTGCCGTAAGCGGCAAGAGGCGCGCGTCTCAGGTTATCTATTCTCAACTTTATTTTTAGGCACGCAACGTTGATATTTGTTTAACAGTGACAAACGCGCCGCGCTGCGCCTTACCAGGTGTGCGCCGCCCCTTACAATCCGCGGTGGCGGCGGCGGCGCGGCGACGGCATCGTCTCCCTGAGCAATAATACACACCTCCCCTTTTATCGAGGGTACAGGCATAATGATGTTATGGATTTTTAACCCTGTTCTGTTTCCAGGTGAACAAAGTGACCTTCGCGCCACTGGTGGTGTCGACCTTGTTCATACTCCTAACATCATTACTAGCCCACTGTGCGAGGAGGGTTGTCCAGAAGGTGATCAAGGAACCTTTAATCAAGCTACTGTTCGAGGAGGCCATAGCCGCGGCTGAACTATGCGGGTGCTGCTTTGAACTTATCATAAGTAAGTTATAGGAAAAAATCAAAATTAAAATATTTTATTTCACATAAACCTACATGGGCACTTATGAAACGTCAGAAGCTAGTTGCACGGTTCCAATTGGTCGTTTCCTATGGAGAAGAGCCGGCAAGAAACTCCACGGTTACGCTTTTAAAAATAATTGGCTGTTACAATATTTTCGAATTACAGTGTTATTAGGTACGAGAGGACAGTGTAGGCCTTTCAATAAGTACCAGGTAAATACTTAACAAAATAGAAAATGTTCAGTCCACTAAGCCTACATCGTTCTCACATTCACAAAATGGAAAAGAAATCTATACAAAAGATAAGTAAGATAATAAAAATGAAAACCTATTCAAACCAAATGGGAAGGGAAGGGAAGAACTTCCAAGAAGATTAATTTATGAGAGTTGGGGAAAACCAAAGAACGTTAGATGGACTGTGTGAAAGATGACATGGCTAATAGAGAAGTACCTATCGAAGAAAAAACATGTTGCGCTGCAGGCGTAGCATGAGCACCGTTTTGTCGACGGAAGAGTAGACAAAAATGACGTTTCCTGTACACAGTAGACAATACGAGACGGCAGCAAAGTAGAAAGAGTCAACTGCACTTTTTACGAAATTCACTCTTTTACATAATTCGACTCAGAATTCTTTGTTTTGTCATAGGATTTATCGGTTGTCAGTGTGATTTTGACAGAAAGGATAGAAAACTTTCTTCCGAAATAGTCTACTTATAAAAAGACCTAGACAAAGATCGTTAGAAATGAAAGACAAAATGACAGATTGTAGAAAAATTTCTACGGTGGATGTCAAAAATGAAGAAAAGAACTGTCACTTTGTATAGAAAAAGCTATGTCTATTCTTCGTAGACATAGAAAGCGCCATGCTACGCCTGCAAAACTGGGTCTTTTTGGCGCAGTCGTAAGGCACACTCCCCTGATAATTTCCTACAGCGCACTTTTACACTTTTTAGGGTTCCGTACCTAGGGTAAAACGGGACCCTATTACTACGACTCCGCTATATGTCTGTCATGAGGCTGTATCTCATGAACTGTGATAGTTAGACGGTTGAATTTTTCACAGATATTTCTGTTGCTGCTATAACAACAAATACTAAAAAACAAAAAATCTGCCTAGCCTTTTCCCAACTATGTTAGTGTCGGCTTCCAGTCTAACCGGATGCAGCTGAATACCAGTATTTTACATGGAGCGACTGCCTATCTGAACTCCACAATACAGTAACTGGGTAATACGATACCCCTTATCGTATTACCCAGTTCGTCAACGAAAAGCCCGAAAGTCTGACAAGATTTTCGGGCTTCTGACGATTACGACCCGTAACGACTGTCAAAGATCCACGAATGACAGCCGGGCAACGGCTTAACGTGCTTTGCGAAGCACAGAGGAGTCCCGGTATGTAAAGATGGTCACCCATCCACCGACCAATCCCGGCAAACGTAGCTTAACCTGATGGATCGACCCGGTGCGGCTGTTATTACTTAGCCACGAGCTCCTCAAATACTTAAAAACAGAATAAAATAAATATTTAAGGGGACTCCCATACTACATACGTGATTTTTTTGCCGTTTTTTTAGATAATGGTACGGAACCCTTCGTGCGCGAGTCCGACTCGCACTTGGCCGGTTTTTAAGTTAAATTGATATTTTTATATTGATATCTGCTGTATGTTATATTGTGTGCCTTTTAGTCTGTGCTAAATAAATGTATTTTCTTTCTTTCTTTTAAAATCTAACTTTTCCTTTACAGACAGCGTTTGTCTGGCATGAATGCTGAAATGAACCTTTTTGGCGCAGACGTGAGACACACATTATTGTTAAAACATTATTGTCTCTTTTTTATTTTTTTGTATATTGTGCTTCACGAACTGTGTCCAAATAAATATTATTCTTTCTTTATTTCTTTCTTTACATCATTTCAGTTGCCGACAACTTCGGCGTAGCGACGTATGCCATATTCTTGTTCGCGCTGACGATCTGGTGGTCACTCAACTGGGGAGAGGCCACTGCCTGTCCGTACACACACATCGAGGACGTCATCGAAGGTATACCGATTAATTATATCGATAAGGGATCGATTTATTCACCAATCACAGATTTTGGTAATGCATCACTTACAACATAGCGCAGCCGTGAGGCGCACAATACTATTTTTTTTATTCTGTTCTTTGATTTTGTGTGAATATTGTGTCAAATTTTATTTTCTTTCTTTCTTTTTTTTCACAAAACTGGTTCTGTGAAAATATTATCAACCGGTTTTTGAATTGCGAATTTGAAGTGAAGAACTTGTCAAACTCTACTTGAGCATTGCTTAGTAAGTCACACACGTGTGACTCCGGATTTTTAATTTGTCTGTCTGTGATGTCTTGGTTAGGTATACCTTTTTAGTTGACTTTTTGTCGTAGTTGGGTTTTAGTTTTATAACTTTGTGTTGAATATCAAAGCCGATCCGAAGTAATTACTACATAAAATTCAATTTTCTAGAACCAATCATTCGAAGATATTATGTGACATCTACCAACCCACACTGGGCCCGCGAGGTAGATTACAGCCCACTCCCTTTTGAAGAGAGGAGGCCTGTGTCCCAGCAGTGGGAACATTATATTCAATTTTGCCGCCCGGCTGTGCCGATTAAAGTCAAACCAAACAAGTAGCAGCCTGACGTATAATTATGTAATTTCACAAAAAATCGGATCAATATTCAATAGTCACAAAATTAAAAAATATATAGTTTTGAAAACAGTTGTACATTTTAGACGAATAATTATTTTTTACAAGAAAGTCTTGTCTGATATTTTTGTTTTGTTAACTTTTACAGGCAAGGATGATTTCCGCAAGGCTGTCCTGAAGACCTGGGCTGAGCTGGGTGGTGGTATTCTGGTCTTCAAATATGTCCAAATGTACTGGGCTCTGGAGATCTCTGACACCCATAAGGACAAGGCGTTTGAAGACTGCAAAGCTGATTTGCAGGTACATTACATAAATATTATACTTATATATTAAACTAGGCACATATTAAACTTCATACTAGAAAAAGACAGACTCATAAATATATATTTTTTTATCTTGAACATATGCTCGATGAAAAAGTAAAAAAGTATTCTTAACAAAACGAAAAACTAAATAAAAAAATTAAGATAACATAACGAATTTTATCTCGGCATCAACATATAAAGCGAAAATGACAGAAAAGTATAACATCGACTAGTTTTGCTGAAGATTGAAGTTTGTGTTTGTGTTTAAAAGGGCAGATTTAATTACCTAGAAAATCTCCACAGAAGTGATAAGTATCGATAGATATTATCTAAATATAATAGATACAACAACAAAAAACTATTTGATGATTAAACTTTGTTAGGTACTTGAAGAATGAATAGAGCATATGTATTTGTCTTAACCCCCCCGCCGTGGCGGCCATATTGCGATTTATTTTATAGAAAAATATTTTTTTTATTAAAATTAAATTATTATTATTTCAATTAAATTAATGATATTAATTGCAATTAAATTAATATGATTAAATTTAATTGCAATTTCACGTATTTTGACCTGTCAATTATTCAGGAGTTGGCGTATATAAAACGACACCAACTGACGTCAACTACTAAAACTTAGTCAAAACACAACACTGTTTAAATTCTACACTGAATGAAGTTCAAATAAACAGACCCACTCATACATCTGAAGTTAATTAAATGAAAGATAAACTAACGTCTTAGAGTATGTACGAAATCTGGCAGACGCAATGCACAAACAAGATCTCTGCTTGAATAATAACTAACTATTCGTACTAGGGGATTTAGTTGTCTACGAACGAAGTCCTCAGCAGTATTGCTGGTAGTTGAAGCAATAATGTTTTAGTATGGAGATACAATGACGGTACTGTATGATGGCTTGGGATGTTTGCATGTTTTTGGGAGTAAACTGGTAGAAATCGTCACGTAGGTACGAAAAAGCGTTATGCCTGAAAAAGTCCATTTCAAGTGTCAAAAGTTTTTGTTTTTTTGGTAAGTACACCTCTGCGTAACTCTTCGGTGATTACAGGCGTAAAGTTATATAATGTAACTAGCTGTGCTGTGTAGGAATATAGGGATAAAACGAATCCTATGTCCTATTCCAGTTCATGGTGTACCCGTGTGCCCATCCTCTCCTCTCTAGAGTAGGGAACGTCGCGCCGGCGTCGAACGGTTCGCGTATTGCATTTTTATATTCATGATTACTTCGAAATTATATGTCCGATTCGAATGAATTAAAAAGTATTTTGTTATTTATTTATTTGAATAAGAATTAATATTATGTTGATAAAACTCCTTCGCATGCATTAGTTTCGAACAAATTTGATTACAATAAAAAATGGTTATAGTGAGTCAATCTTAAAAGATAGACATATGCTGTCCCGGACTTTTTTTTAGAACTTTTAAAGAGGAACAATTCCACAATACATGATATTTGCGTAACTTAAACCGGTTACGCAGCGCACGCAACAGAAGCTCTCAAAAAGGAATAATTTTTCCCGATTTTGCAACATTTTTCATGCTATATGCTCCGCTCCTATTGGTCGTAGCGTGATGTTATATAGCCTATAGCCTTCCTCAATAAATGGACTATCCAGCACAAAAAGAATTTTTCAATTCCAACCAGTAGTTCCTGAGATTAGCGCGTGCAAACAAACAAACAAACTCTTCAGCTTTATAATATTAGTGTAGATTACAATTACACAGAGCTTTCTTCGTAATGCACTGAACAAAGAACCGCGTCACCCATGGCGATTGGTTTAAGCTTGAGGTGCTACATTATGATGTCCTTTCCAGACAGGGCTGCATTTTAGTAAATGTCAGTACTAGAGTCCGTCAGGGCACATGTAAAGATCACACGCTAGCAAGACCAGGGATTCTGATGCAGTTGGTGGCAGTTCTTAATGTTAAATCTTAGATTGGACTTGCTGCTGCCCGCGGCTTCGCCTACGTGGACCCTAATTATTAAGTAAAAGTAGCCTAAGTTACTCAGCTATCTGCCAATGAAAGTCCCGTCAAAATCAGTACAGCCGTTTCGGAGATTATCCAAAAACAACAGACAGACGGAGAGACTGACAAGTATTTTTTATTATAATTTTTTTGATTTTAAACTATCATTTGCTGTTAAATCAATAAATGATAAATCATTCAACCAACCACAGTATTTTACGCGCGCTTGACAATTTGTCACACATTAATTTTGCGATAGTTTTCGTTTGAGAAACTGGCCCTTGTTGACGTCTAAAATATCCCATTTTGATTGTAGCTAGCTCTGTAAAGCGTCTGAATGCACGACGTTCAATGAGTGATGTCGGTGCGCTGCTTGTCGGAACATGCATAGATTTCGTAATGTGAAACGTGACCGAGGAAATAGATTTCAGACGTGGTGAAACGTCCGATGCAGACAAAGCTTTTAGCCCCTCTCGTACAAACTGAAACGGATTTATGCTATTGGAAAATACAGATTGGGATCCACAGAATATTTGAAACTGGCTGTTGTCAGCGACTTCGTCTGCCAACCAGGGTGAACAGTGGCCTATGTCCTTCTGCAGGTCATGATCTACCCATATGTCAAATTTCATTCAAATCCGTTCAGCCGTTTTAGCGAGAAGGTGTAACAAAAAAAATAAACAAACTCACTTTCGCATTTATAATATTAAAGTTAGGATAGCTTCTGAAAACTGAAATATCGGGATTATGAAATGTCATACCGGGAGTGAAAGAACGACAGGAATAGTAGCAAGAAGCATACATAGATACTGTGATAAAGGAGGACCGGACAACATGGTCCCCACGACCAATAACAACCAGACCTGCCTATCTAATGACATATCATTAGATAGGCATTTTAATATAGAGCAACAACTAGTATAGCGGCTCTTTTGAATTCGCTGTGTGAAAAAAGTTGTGGCGATGTTTCGCAGGTCGGACCTAGACACTATGTTATCGGAACACTTGAATATTAATAATTTCTAGGGGTCTACTTTGAATATTTTCCAATGTATGCGATGATTATACAATAATTTCAATAAGATGGTACCATCGAGCTGATCTGATGATGGACCTGGACGCTAGATAATGGAACTCTTGAACAGCTACTAGTATACCCAGCGAGTGTGGGCTCATTAGAAGTGTCTCAACGAGTCCTGTTCATTTTACCTGATGACGATGGCCTGCTTCTTATACGATCAGTAAGTTTCGACTCCCAGAATACATATACTTCGTCCCATTGCTCGCTGGCTGAACCCGTGAGTGCGAACTTTTGACGCTTTGTTAATGACACTCATGGACAAGTTCTCCTTCACACCCCTATGTCTACCTACTTTGCGTTTCCTGCTGTTGGTCATTAACATAGTCTTGATAATTAAAAAAAAAAACAAATGGAATCAGTTTTATAATTACATACCTTCATCATTAATAATCGCAAAAACGTACTTGTGTATGTGCTAAATGTAAAAAACAAACACTGAGTTTGGATGTAATTTCAGAACTTCATTATCCACCTTCCAGGCCAACCATCAGGTGCTCTACATCAGATACAATGAACAGGACTCGTTATATGACACGTCTAATGAGCAGACACTCGGTGGCTTTACTATAGCCATTTAAAGGTTCCAGGTCAGTCACCAAGTAAAATGAACTGGATTTGTTGAGACAAATCTAATGAGCCCACACTCGATGGGTTTACTGGTAGCTATTCAAGAGTTCCGTTATCTAGCGTCCAGTTTCATAATCAGACCAATTCAATGGGACCATGAAGGTGTCTAGGTCAGTCATCAGGTAAAATGAACAGGACTTACTGAGACACATCTAATAAGCCCAAACTCGATGGGTTTACTAGTTGTTATTCAAGAGTTCCGTTATCGAAGCGTCCAGATCCATAATCAGACCAGCTCAGTGGTTCCATATTATCATCGGAATACATATACATTTGCAAACATTCAAACTATGATCACCAGAAGTGATTATAACTATAATTCAAAGGTTACATTATCTAACGTCCAGGTCAGTCCTGCGAAATATGGCCACAACTTTTTTCACACAGCGATTTGGAATGAGCCGCCATAGTAGTTATTGTATTATATAAAATACCTATCTGCATAAAAAATACCCAGCAAAATACTGGGTATAAAATACCCAGCTGTTTATTAATGTACATAATTAGTTATAATTTAACCGTGTTTTTGTATGTTGTGCTGTCTTTTGTGTGCACCAAATAAACGTTTTATCTATCTATCTATGTATCTATCTAACTAATGGCATATGTGTTGTTGTTATTGGTGCTGAGACCAGCTTCCATACATTGTTGCCGATCCTCCTTTGATGCCATAAATAGAAAGAAAGAAAGAAAATACGTTTATTTGCGGTAAAAATGACGCAAAAAAAGAAAATAAACACAAAGAAAAAATAAGAAAAGGTTGGGGGAAACATGTGTCATATCCACGCAAAGCGGCTATCGCTGAGCAACCTACAACAGTTTACTACAGTGCCATATTATATGTTCTAAAAGATAAATCTAAAAATCATTTATTGACATTGTAGTATTGCACATCTCTACGGTTTATTTTCGTTAGTAGTTTTGAAAAAAAGAATACTGGGTTTGTATGTTTTTTATTTCAAAGTTTGTTGTTGGTAAAATTTTACTTTTCATGTCAAACTTAATATTAAGTAAGTATATCATTTGCAAGAATAATGTGCTATCGGTCAAATATATACATTGGGTAGTTACCCAATGTACATAATTTTGTTATGTATGTAATTGTTTTTTAGTTAATTTACTATAATAAGTTTAATAAAGTAAATTAATTTGTAATTGTTTTTTAGTTAATTTACTATAAAAAGTTTATTATAGTAAATTAACTTAAAAACAATTACATATATAACAAAATTAAGTAAGTTGCCATATAATTAGGTACGCCAGATAAATTAATTAAGACAAATTAATCATCAAAATCTTTAGGACATATTAAACTAGCAGCGCCCCGCGGTTTCACCCGCTTATGTCTCGATCCCGTGGGAACATCGGGATAAAAGTATCCTATATCCTAACCCAGATCATGGTCTACCCATGTATGTCTACCAAACATCATCCAAATCCATTCAGCCTATTTAACGTGAAATCGTAACAAAAAAATGAAAGAACTCACTTTCGCATTTATAATAGGGAATATGCATGTATTTTTTTAATCTTTTTATTCGATAGTTTACATCGTCAAATAATAGTTTAAAAAAAATCGACGGCAGAAAAGCAATTTAAAGTTGTTAAAAAAATGTTTAAAAATATCCAACCGATCCGGGCTATTTAAACGCCCTCCATTTGGCGCGCTTGGTGTGGTGACGTCACCGTCTGTGAAAACAGACAAGCAACTGTCAAGTCAACGTCAAACACTCCTTTTTCTATGAGCGTGACATTGACTTGACACTTGTTGATTGACTTGACATTGACATTTTGATTGTTATCCCGGATTGTTACGTCACATCCGCTCTTAGCTTTTTCAAGTATTTGAATTACCCACAGTTACTTGGGACTTTTAAAAAATTAATTTCTCGCTCAAAAAGAAATTTTATTCAAAAATATTGATGGAGGCATAATTCTGAAGTAACATAGTTTATCAAAAAAAATATCTGACCCATATTTGAATCACATGCATATTCCCTATTATTAGTTACGATAATGTTGATGCTCGTGGCTAAGTAATAACAGCCGCACGGATCGATTCGTCAGGTTAAGCTACGCTTGCCGGGGTTGGTCCATGGATGGGTGACCATCTTTACATATCGAGACTCCTCCGTGTCTCGGACAGCACGTTAAGCCATTGGTCCCGGCTGTCGTTTGTGGATCTTTGATAGTCGTTATGGGTCGTCAGAAGCCCGAAAGTCTGACAACCAGTCTTACCAAGGGGTATCGTATTACCCAGTTACTGGGTTATGGAGGTCCGATAGGCAGTCGCTCCATGTAAAATACTGGTATTCAGCTGCATCCGGTTAGACTGGAAGCCGGCCCCAACATAATTGGGAAAAGGCTAGGCAGATGATGAAACGCACAATACTTTTTTTTTAATGTTCTTTGTTTTTTCTATAAATATTGTGTGCCTTACCTGGGTCAAATAAATTTATTTTCTTTCTTTCTTTTCGTTCTTTTTTTCTTTATGATGATGATAATGTCGATGCTTATTTTTCAGGTGCCAGTTATCTACGGTGCTGTGATCGAAGGCATTGCCACCTGCCTCTGTCGCCTGGCCTCCAAATCTCTTGGTGACCTCAACCCTCGGTTCGCCACCGCCATCGATTCCTTCATCGGAACATCTCTCGTCGTTGCTGGTAAGTTCAATAATATATCAATGCTGAGATGATACTGTACATTGATACTGATTCTCACGACCACTGTGCTCTCATTTAAAAACTCACTTTTTTAACACTGTCAAAAATACACGAATTGTAATAATTTACATTGTATGCCATTTGATTTGACATAGACGACATGATGGTTTTTGATCCACCTTAAACTTTTTGCATTGCTGTCTTATCTATAGATGTCTTGAATAGACGAATTGTTTTTCTAAAAAAAAATATAACTTTTCGCTGGACCAAACTACAGCCAAAGTCGCATTAGGGCCGAACTTCTGTAAGCATTAGCTACCTCTCATTGACACTCTTATACACAAGACACTTCAACACCAGTCAAGTCATCACACTTAATACAGTCGTCCAATCTGCTTTCCCCATAACATCAACCTCGCTTCTCACTACCCAATATTCACTCACTCAACAATATCAACTCATTCACCAATTTTCATTAATTCACTCACACATACTCACTCGTAGCTGTCAATGTTGCAGGGGTCCTCACTAGACACACAGTTTTCGTCTACCGCTACCAAGACAATAGTGCCAATGCGGACCTAAGCGTGTCCATCTTTTGCAAAGTACATTTAGGAAAAGGTACATACTTGTGTAACTAAATGTCAATTAATTTTAATGCTATCTGCTTCAATAGGTGTGCATGGATCAACATCATTTTCTTCACGCATTTCATATTCATTGTTACTATTGAAAACATGGTCATTCTCACTGTACTGAACTTCACTTTTCATATCATTAATTTATTCTAGAACTTTTGTAGGTAGTTGTGGCTTAATATTCAGCATATATATATATATTTTGTATCATAACTTTTGATGAGCAAATCCATTTGCATTACTGATTTCTGAAAAAAAATTAAAAAAAAAATGTAAATGTTGTTTCAAAATTACGGCTCTAGACTGCTCGTAAGATAAGTCTGCGCGCGGCCGAAATCGGAACCAATCGTATGCCGCCGTCATATCGTTTACGTTTACTGTCATTAAGTATAGAATTATTGAATTAATTTATATTACTATATTATATGTAATAATCTTTATTAATAATATTATATGTAATATTATTAATATAGTTTAAATATTATATTTTAAATATTACAGTATAGAATCAATTACGCCTACAGTCGCGCGCAAACTTATCTTGTGCGCACTCTAAACACCCCAGGAATCTTTATTTAAAATGTTTACCCAAAGAAAATCAAACTATACGTATGTCCTTTTTTATTAATTTTTACAATCACTTCAAATAATAAATACCTGCTTTTCTCATTCCAGCTTTCGACTACTCCGGTGGTTACTTTAACCCTGTCCTGGCAACATCTCTCAAAGCGGGCTGCGAAGGTCATACCCTTATGGAACACGCAACGGTCTACTGGATAGGTGCCTGCGCAGGTTCCATCCTGTCTGTCTACCTCTACAAACTGCCAGTCATTCAGAGATACGTGAGAGGAACCAGTGTAGCGAACGGTGACAGCATTTGGGCAGATAAAGAAGATTAAAATTACTGTTTCAAGGATATATTTCTCGGGGTCTATGCTGGGATATTTCTTGCTCCGTTCTGCTGGCGTAGCATGGCGCTTTCTATCTCTTTGAAGAATTTACTTTTTCTATACAAAGTGACATTTCGTTTCTTCATTTTTGACATCGCACCGTAGAAATCCTTCTACAATCTGTCATTTTGTCTTTCATTTCTAACGATCTTTGTCTAGGTATTTTTGTAGGTAGACTATTTTGTAAGAAAGTTTTCTATCCTTACTGTCAAAATCACACTGACAACCGATATATCCTATGACAAAACAAAGAATTCTGAGTCGAATTATTATAAAAAGAGTAAATTTCGTAAAAAGTGCAGTTGAGTCTTTCTACCAAAAAGTACATTTTTTTATAGGTTTGCTTTCTACTTTGGGAAACGTCATTTCTGTCTACTCTTCGGTCGACAAAACGGTGCTCATGCTACGCCTGCTGTAACTGTTTATAATGATAAATGTTCAAATTTAATGACCATTGAAGATCACAAAAGATTATAAAACTAAAAAAGTTGCTTAAATTCTCAAGTAATGGAATAAATGGCGAAAACTAATTTAGATTTTTTCTCGTTTTACAATATTGGCACTAGATTTTCAATATCGATGCTAAATGTGTAAAATTTTCAGAATTCAGCTGCAAATACAGCTTTATGAATTCTTGAAACGTTAGTATTAAAAAGTAATAAAGTTCCGGTGATAAAATAAAATAAATTAATTCAGCATTTTCTGCTTCTTTTCTTTAGAGGTAATAAAACCATGGTCTGGTTTTCTCGCCTTTGAATCAAATTAATAATATTATTTGCATCATCGGAAGCTGATGACAGTCCTAGCATCTCATCACCCATTTGGTATTTTTTTTCGTTTAATTGATAACTTGTTTCGAAAAGTTTGCGTGAAAATTGTTTATAATTTTTCGCTAATGTTTTGGTTAACAATTCCTTAAAAAGTGATACCCATGATTCTAGTCATTTCTCCTACTTTTAAGTATCTTTCTAAAGAAATCTGTATTTATAGTGTCATCGCCTTTTGTCATTTAAGTTGGGTGCACGGCAGTGTTACCACCAAGTTCACCCTAATTTATTTATATTTTTTTCTTGTTCAGAATTTTTATCTTGTTTATTGTGATCGTACAAAACTGTTATTGAAAGGCATTTTAAGTATTAAAGTTACTAGAAACCTCACAGGGGATGAACGGTTACTACCACCTTTTGTACAAAACTCAAAGAAGCGTTAGATTTTATATTTTTTTCTACCCTACGTGTTCTTGAAAGAATCTCCTAAAAATATAATAAGTGCTACGTACTCCCGTTGTAAATAAATGTTTTATTTATTACAATCAGGTGTGTTTTCTTTATTTGAACTCAAACTCAACGCATTTAGTTTAATTAGGTACACCATTATAGAAATGAAATGAAATGAAATTGTTTATTCTGTAAATAGGATATTGGAATCACTTTTACACGTCATATTAAAAAGTTGTAAAAATAAGCTAGATGAGGTCGGCGTTTCCTATCTGACTACTCTGAGAAGAAAGGCCGAAACAAACTCAGAGGTCACCGTCTCCTTTAAAGTCCAGACATAATCTTGGTCAGGCCATATGAGGACCATGTAGTTAAGAGTCTGAAATGGTCTTTTGAGGAAAGAACCACACAGATTTGAGTGGACCTGTCCAGTCAGTGCAAGCATTTGTCAGTAATAGTGGAGCTCAACTCAGAACTAAAGGAGCTCAACGACTCGACGAACAATACCAAAGAAAGGACGTTTGGGTAGGTCGCATAAAGTTCTCAAATTGCCAGACCTTCGCTAAAACTAACAGAACGAAAAATAAATATCCACATAGTCCTCACATTCACAATAAAACAATACTTATAAGTAATCATAATATCATTTTGTATATAATATTCAATAATGTCAATTTGTATATAAAACTGGTAGGTATATTTTTATGGCTTTCCATAATATTCAAAATGTCACAATGCTTAGCAGAGCGAGCAGCTCAATCCCATGCATTTTTGTCTTCTAAATAATCTGTGATTTTATAGTACCCTTTTTTACAAAGTTTGGTTTTAATACAGCTTTTAAATCGTTTAATGGGTAAGTTTCGAATGTCAATGGGAAGTTTGTTATAAAAGCGTATACATTGACCCATGAACGAGTTGCCTACTCTGTGGAGACGAGTGCGATGTACAGCCAGATTGTGTTTATTCCTGGTATTTAAACTATGAATATCGGACATTTTCTTAAACTTTGATATGTTTTTGTGTACATACGTTTGTACACAATAGGTTTTCAAATATATATTGTGAGGCTACAGTCAGAATATCTATTTCTTTGAATTTTTCTCGAAGGGAATCTCTTGGACCTAGGTTGTAAATGGCTCGAACAGCCCTTTTCTGTAAAACAAAGATAGCATTAATTTCCGCACAGGCTCCCCAGAGAAGAATCCCATAAGACAGAAGACTATGAAAATAACTAAAATAAACAATTCTGGCTGTATCTACGTCAGTTATCTGTCTAATTTTTTTAACGGCATAGGCGGCCGAACTAAGCCTACCTGACAATTTTTCTATGTGTGGGCCCCATTGTAATTTACCGTCAATGGTTATTCCAAGAAAAACTGTCGATTCAACGGGTCCAACTCTATTCCATTAACTTTAACATTGGTAGATAGCTGCCTGACATTTGGCGTTGAAAATTTAATGAGTTTAGTCTTTTTTTCATTCAAGAGGAGATTATTTGCATTAAACCAATGCACAACTTTAGAGAGTGCATCGTTAACTTGTTCAAAATTGACTAACTGGCGTTTGATTTAAAAAATGAGGGATGTGTCATCTGCGAATAATACGATCTTATGATTATCCCTTATGTGGTAAGGCAAGTCATTAATATAAATGAGAAATAAGAAAGGACCTAGAATTGAACCCTGCGGAACGCCCATGGTGACCGAAGATCCTACAGATCTCTAGCCATTAACATCGACCCTCTGAATTCTGTTGTTCAGATAAGAAGTCAGAAGGTCGAGAGCCTTGTCCCTCATACCATAGTGGTACAGTTTCCTGATGAGAGTATCATGATGTACGCAATCGAAAGCCTTGGACAAGTCGCAGAAAATGCCAAGAGCATCCTGCGACTCCTCCCAGGCCTCGAAAATGCTCTTCAGTAATTCCACGCCCGCATCTGTAGTTGAACGACCCTTTGTAAAACCAAACTGTTTTAAATGGAGTAAATTATGTGCATTGAAATGTCCTAACATCTGATTAAAAATTAATTTTTCAAAGATTTTGCTCAACGTAGGTAAAATCGAAATAGGCCGAAAATTCGTGGGATCAGTTGTGCTGCCAGACTTGAACAGTGGAATCACTTTGCTAAGTTTCATCAGATCAGGAAATACACCAGATGCAATACAAGAGTTAAAAACAATTGCCAAAAAGGGTGAAATAACATCAATTATTGAGGACATGGTATGTACTGATAATCCCCAAAGGTCAGCAGTTTTTTTTACATCGAGTTCTTTAAAAGATTCTATAATGTCTTTAGCAGTAGCAATTGTGAATTCAAAAAGTTTGTCACATTCTGGTACACATTCTTTTATTATTGAATAAGCAGAAGTCGAGGACGACGATGACAGAGTTTTGGTTGTTAAAATTGGAATATTAGTGAAGAAATTTTCAAACTCAGTTGCCACCTCCCACCTCCACGTCTGCCTTAATATCTACATCATTGATTTTTAGATGGAAGTCACGATTCCGTACTGTCGTTCTTCCCGTTTCAGAATTAATAATATTCCAGGTTGTTTTAATTTTATTTCCAGAAGATTTTATTTTATTTTTAATGTGTATGGCTTTTGCTGAGGAACAGGCTCTTTTAAAAGTTTTAGAATATTTCTTAACAAATTCTTTAAAAGTTTCATCATGGTTATATGTTTTTTCATGATATAATTCAAATAACCTTTGCCTACTTTTGTAAATTCCTGGTGTTGCCCAATCACTAAATATAACGCGGTCACAAACAATGTTTTTGAGGTGAAAACCTTCCCAAACTCATAATTGATGAGGTTAAATAGTGCGGTATAATCTTGATCCGGGTCATTGTGATAAGGCAAACCGGGTAGTTTTTCCAATAAATTATTTTTAAATTGTTCTAAGCGACTTTTATTTACAGGAACAAAACTCAAGTTTTCTTTGAGCTCTGACTATTTTCAGAGGGAAAGTGACTAACTGGCCACAGTGATCAGAGTCCAACTCATTTATAATTAAATGGCTAGAAGGTCTTAAGTTTGTAAAAATATTGTCAATACAGGTAGCACTAGTGGCAGTTATTCTAGTCGGCTCAGAGAATGTATTGTACAAGTTATACGACTTTAATAGAGTTATAAATTTATTTACTGTAGCAGATTTTTCTAATATATTGATGTTGAAGTCTCCACAGACAACAACCGTTTTATTACTGCTACAAGTCTTAAATAATACTTCTTCCATAGATTTCTCAAAAATATCATATGAAGCACATGGGGGCCTGGCAGAACAGATGACCGATGGGACCGAACGGTTCTGGAGGGGCGAGGGGCGATCCGGTTAGAATGGAAGCTGACCCCAACATAGTTGGGAAAAGGCTAGGCAGCTTGATTTACAGGCACTTTTATCAATAAGCTTCAACTGTTCCAGACAGAGCATTCTCTGTCTACGGTACAGTTCGATTCAAACTTAATGGCGGCTCGGAACATGAGGCGAGTCCCTGCGCAGTAACAATGTCATGTGTCAGCGGGGGTGAGGGGTGGCGTACTGCGCAGCGAGTAGCTAACTTCCGAACCGCCATTAAGTTTGAATCGAACTGTACCTATAAGTTCATAGACTAAATATTTTTTTTGCAGGGGTAACCATTTGCCTAGAGCCATAGAACAGCCAGACATCGCCAAGACGCTCGATTGTAGGTATGTCAGCTGGCTTACTATCTGATTCAAATCAAGCGTGTTATCGATAACTCAACCGTTTGGACCAGTGAGCTTCATCGCCGAGACCGTTGGGTTCACAAACACAAGTGATTATATCAATACTGTGCTGTTCCGAAAGTATATGATGACAATGTAAACAAATTGAAATAAAAAAACGGGGTGGGAGGCGTCTGAAAATATCACCATTACCAGCCCAAATGTTAACCTCACCTGCACGTGGTATACCCTGCTGACCAACGGACGAGGCTCTGGCGCCCGATGCTCTGGCGGGATAACCAGACATCAGAAAGAAGAAAGAAAATACATTTATTTAGCACAGACAGGGAACACAACACAATGTAACTACACGTAAAAAATAAATAAAAGAAACAATTTCAAAGTGTAGGTACCTAGGAAGTGTGCCTCGCGACTAAATAGGCCCAGTTATGCAAAAATGCCAGACAACTAGTGCCTGACGCTGGTTTTCAACAGGACCTGAGGTGTGAGGTGACGGATGAAACGCAGTCTTATAGTACAGCGTGTGTGTATACATAATAAAATAAATTAGTGTTAGATAATAATAATAACGAAAAAAATGAATAAAATAATGTAAGAAAATCACCACAATTTACAGTTGGAAATACCTGTACATGGATTAACCATCAATATCCAATGGTTTTCCTACTGGTTTTGTGCGTCAGATGGCAATCGGCACTGGATTAATAAACAAAAACGTCAAATTTTTTAGAAAATGGGAAGGTTGCAAAATATATTGAGACTAATGGATAGCCACATCGCCCTACATCTGCGAATAGTTTGCTAGGGCTACCGAGTTGAGGACGAGCTCTGCTAACGACGGTAGTTAGTCCCAAAGTGTAACCATAAGGTTTATGCGCTAGGGTGGCCCGCCAAATTCAACTTTTCTTACGTTTTTTGCAATTTCCATATCAGTATCAGGTTGTATGTTGATCTAAATATTATTAGCGCTCGTAACAAATATGGATTTACAGAATTATAAACATTAGAATCAGCAACATAATCAACATGCAACTCTCTAAGTTCATGAAAGTGCCAAATGTCATGATTTCATGAAATAGTCATTCAATGTACAGCGTCTGGAATTTTATTATAAATGCGTGAAGCCATACGTACCTAGGACACTTTTTTTAAACTAATGCAGATAAACATTTATAGTTAATCAAAGAATTTATGTATTGACTACGAATATTAGTACTTAAGTATTACATAAGTGGCGGAATGTGGGTGTACAGTAGAACAAGCTATTATGTATACAGGCAAAATATATTCATTTTCCGCTACACTGCCGAAACTCTTTTTGCATAACCATAATCAGCCTATAATGCTGGAACACAGGCCTCCTCTCTTCAAGAGGGAGTGGGCCGTAATCCACCACGCGGCCCCAGTGCGGGTTGGTAGATATCACATGTCTTCGAATTTTTGGTTCTAGGATATGCCGGTTTCCTCACGATGTTTTCCCTCACCGTTTTGAGAGCATTGGTGATGAAATAATTTACACAAAGTAAAACGCCTGTCTGGGTTCGAACCCACGACCTACAACTCGTAAGTCGGGGCCGTTACCACTGGACCACCATTGCTCTCTTTTTGATTGTGTGTGTAATTTAAAATTTTGAACTTATGGCATACGAGAGTGTTGAAAAAGGATTGTTGACTACTGAAAACACTCACAAAATTCGTTTATTCCCGTGATCCCTCCCGTAATCCCTGGAAGGGACCACGGCATTTTTTTTCCCCGTGGTCCCTTCGTGAAGTATAATGCTGCCAAATTACAATAGGTACTAACGATTTTAATACTATCTTGAATTCATGCAAGCCTAGTACTTTTTGTTATTTATAAACTATTTATGTGCCTTTCATCCAAATCTTATTTAGTGGGATAATAGTAATAATGATTGAATATGAATGATCAGGGGCGACTTGGGGTATAATATAAGGCAACATAGACAAAATTTGTCATTTTTTTTAATTTTCTTATTGTTATATACGAGGCTTTTGGCTAATTTGTACTTTTAGTAAATGTCATTGTTTATTTTGTATTGTGCGTTTAGTTTGTGCAGAATAAACAATTTTTCCTTCTTTCTTTCTTTAAGGATTCCCTAAGCGTATCTACTCGCCCCTTATTTAAAAGTAGTTGCAAGTTATCTGCCTGTATACCAAACAGCTTGTTCGACTTGTACTATACATACACCTCTGCCTTACTCTTTGGGGATTACAGGCTGATGTTATGAATGCCGACACATTCATGTGCAGCAATGATTCAGTATTCTGGTAGTCAACAGCTATGATTTATGTGTCTATCTGAGAAACACGAGCGGCTCTGGGGAGCACCTACCCAGCTAATATACTTGTAATACGAGAATGAATAATTATGTGTTAATATAATCAACTATATTGGGGTCGGCTTCCAGTCTAACCGGATGCAGCTGAATACCAGTATTTTACATGGAGCGAATGAATATCTGACCACCACAATCCAGTAACTGGGTAATACGATACCCCTTGGTAAGACTGGTTGTCAAGGCTTTCGGGCTTCTGACGACCCGTAACGACCGTCAAAGATCCACGAATGACAGCCGGGACCAACGGCTTAGCGGGCTTTCCGAAGCACGGAAGAGTCTCGATAAGTAAAGATGGTCACCCATCCACGGACCAACCTTGGGAAGCGTATTTTAACCTTACGGATCGACCCGTGCGGCTGTTATTACTTAGCCACGAGCTAGGAGCTAGAAATCTCGATGTTTAGTCGAGTCGTAAAAACCGTGCGAATTAGGGGCGCGTGTCTAGTTTAGGATAAAAGATATGCCACCATTTTTCCAGTGTGAGAGGGAGACGGAGCCGGACAAGGCCGCTAGCACCATCGCGTTTTCGCAGTGGAGTAATGATGGAATTAATACTTCATAATACTACCCATGATCTAAGATATTATTATACTTAAATATCCCCCGAAATAAAATATACATATATAATTATTTAGAAAGAAGTTTTCAGAAAACGTGTTACTCCTATCTAAATGTAGAATCAATGTTAAGTCGGACTCAGAACACAATTTCACACGAAATTCTGAAAGTTTAAACGTGTACAGGTAAAAAAGCCTTACAGAGTTTCATATGTAATAAATTCTGTACTACACAAAAACCCGTGTCTGTCCAAAATAATAAAATAAATAGGATTTTGTTCAACAATGATAAACCTTGATTTGAATAACTTTCCGGTTTTAGAATAGAATTCCAATAGTTATATAAGCAAATGTTATATAATAAGGGGTATTTTAAGGGATGTTTTAATACCTAATTATTTACAATTGCATACAAGACTTTATCTACACCCACGATATGAATCTTCTATAAAAGTTTCTTTGCAATACCAATATCGAACAAAAATGGCGCGGTAAGATGTGAATTCGAATTTTTCGAATTCGAATGTGTTTTGTTTTTAAATTACGATGCTTTGTTAGTGAAACGCCCGTGAATGACAGTATTCTTTTTTTAAAATGAGTTGCATTATGAAATTCATTACAACATTATAACACCCGTTTGGATGATATTATGGTTACTATGACACTGGATGTTTTAATGTTGGCTATAAGCTAACTGTTTCAGATACTTTTATAGAGGATTTATAGCATGGGTGTAGATAAAATTTATTATAAAACTCAAAGTGTACTGCAAAAACTACTGCCTTCGTGGCAGTTGTTTATTCATCCTTAGTTACGTATCCTGCATTGTTATGTGGGTCCAAATCAGAGGCACGTTATGGTCCTGGTCACCTGTAATACAGGTTTTTATCTACACCCATGCTATAAATCCTTTATAGTTTCTGAAACAGTTAGCTTATTGCCAACATTTTCAACGTGTCATAGTAACCACAATATCAGCCAAACGTGTTATTATGTTGTACTAACATTATGCAATTTGTTTAAAAAAAGAACATTGTCATGCACGCGCGTTTCACAACAAAAGGGCTAGTTAAAAAAAAAAAAAAACTAATAGGTTATTCGAATTCACGTCGAATTCCGCCATTTTTGTTCGATATTAGTATTGCAAAGAACCTTTTATGGAAGATTTATATCATGGGTGTAGATAAAGTCTTGTATGCAACTGTAAATATTTAGGTATTAAAACACTCATGTAATACTATGTATTATCACGCTCGGCATATCCCTACCTGAGGCACTATGGTCTCTCACGAAGTTAGCTCCTTGTTCCTGCACTACACTGTCAAAGATTAACCTAAGCATAAAGCATAATATCTTTTCAGACTGAAATCAGAATAAGCTATAAGATACCTGGTTTATATTAGTTGGTAAGTTACATAGTTTAACTTAGGCATGACATATGAATTATGATTTTAGAAACGCTAACATAAACTTGTATTTTGATAAAAAAAATATTTTTTTATTTTCTACAAACAGACGGACGAAAGTTTCTGTCAGCTTGACTGAAACTTTCAATACAGATAAATGTATAAGATAGTAAAAATCAGTAATGTCTCGGCAGTGTCTACGCATAATAATATATACACAGGAACCATTAAAATAATTTCCACAGTCAAAAAGCCTTCACAGTATACGGAAGTAAATGAAAAAGAAATAGTTAATAACCGAGACGTCTCAGGTGGCCATCGAAGGAGATCGCTGCACCGAAAAGAGCTTCTGCATACAAGAATAATGTGGAACAACCTTGTTTATTGTATTTTAATTAATCAATTTTTTGGTGTTCATGGGTCCAAAGATGTTATTTTACCAGAGAACTATTCAATAGAAACGATTAAATTCAACTCCATAACCAATTGTATAATAGCCATAAGTGCCCAGGAATTATACTTTAGACCTACGGTGGCAATATTAGAGCAAACAAGTGAAGGAACTAAAGCAAATGCATTCTTTATTGAATTGATTGACAAACTAACGGAATTTAACATACCTCAAATAATTGTAAAAGAAATACATGAGAAAAATCATGATTTGCACATTAACTCCTTGACAGTCGCCTTTTTCTATTCATGTGAGGATGTGAGCAATTTTGATTTTACAAGAATTGATGGGAACATGAGATTTCTTATAATAATATCGGATCCTTCAAACGAAGGTTGTCTCGAGAAACTTGAACAAATTGGAGAACGCATAAACAAATGTGCTGTCACGTTCATCATACAAGATATCCAAGCAGACAAAAATAAAATGTTCACAATATTCCCGAAAATTGATGGAAATACGTGTAAAGAGGTCGTTGACAAACCAACGCATATAAATACTTGTGTTAATGGAACCATTCGAAACAAAGAAATTTTCCCAATAAAGAATCCAGGGAATCTAAATAAATGTCCATTTAGAGTTGGCATGGCAACGCTGTTTCCATTTTCCTCGATACCAAACAAGGAATCACTTAGAGAGTACGATCATGTCGAAGAAATCAAGGGATCCGATTTTGAAATAATGAAAATCATTACTGATTATTTCAATGCTACGTTAGACATACATTACATTTATAGAAAAGAAGAAAATCCACATGATAATAGGGGTTTTATAGAGTTTTTACTAAACGGAAGTCTGGACGCGTGTGCCGGGGGCCTCTATCGAATATACGGTGACTTGGTTGAATATTCAGGCATATACGTCCGTCAAAGTGTTTTTTGGGTCTATCAAGCCGAAAGAGCTGATAGATCTTGGGAAAATTTAGTAAGTAAACTGAACGACGTGTACTTTTTTTTAATATTCTATGTAACCTATTCATTTGTATGGTGTATCATTTCTCTGTTCGATGGAGATTCAGTTTCATTGGTAACAACATTATTGTATGGCTGGGGGGCAGTCGTCGGTGCTACTTCTCTTCAGGACGCTAGGTCTAACAAACAAAAATGTTTGAACTTAATGTATTTAATCATGTGCATATATTTTTCTGCATATATAAGCATGCAATTTTATTCATTCCTCACTATTCGGGCGCCACCACATTTGCTTAAAACCAACAGAGACGTCATGGAATCTGGAAGAATTCCGTATCTGAAGAATTCGACAAAGTATTTCATAGCAGATGAGCAGTATTCCAAGTTCGCGGCCACGTCTGAGGATTGTGTATCATTTAATGACTGTGCCGAGAGAACATTAAAACACAATGGATTGACAGTAATTTTACAAGGTAACTTTTATAATTTTCAAGCAGTAACAGTTGTGAATGGTGAAGCTAGAGTTCTAAGAGCAACAGAGAATATGTTGATTGTTTATAACGAAATGATAATCAGGAAAAACAGCTCTCTTGTGGCTAAATTCCAGAGTGTGATGCAGCGATTGTTTGAAGCTGGTATAACAACAAGATTGTATACTGAAGGTATAGGTATTTCATTAGTGGCTAAAGCAACTAGTGCTAATACTAATATGATAACCAGTAGTTACAGTTGCCAAGCCGGTTGCTCGATAACTTTGTTGCAGTTCGCCGGAGTCTTCTACGCATGGATTATCGGCTGTGTGATATCCTGTTTCATTTTCATGATTGAAATAATTACGAAACGTGAAAAAAGGCTAACATTTGTAAATTAATTAAGTACGTTGAAGAAGCTTTTATGATTATGTTTTTTTTTTTGTAATGTCTGCACGATGAAGCTCATGTACAATATTTATTAAAGAATAATATTAGAAGAATGTATATTGTTTTTTTTTTCTTTTTCCTATCTTTAATGTAATGCAACTACACCGTTGTCTCTTTAATATCCAGAGTCAATCTACCTAGCTTATTCCCTTAACTATTTTGGAGTTGGCTTCCAGTCTAACCAGATCTACCAGTATCTTACATCGAGAGTCTGCCTATCTGACCTCCACACGATACCTCGTGACAACACTGTTTGTCAGACTTTTGGGTTTCTGACTAGGTACCTTAACGACTGTTCACGATCTTCTAATGACGGCCGGGACCAATGGCTTAGCGTGCTTATGAGCCACGGAGGGGTCTCGATAATTATAAGATGAAGCTAATAAACAAAAAGCAAAAATTCCAAATATGTATGTATATGTATAAGGTGCATCAATTCATACACGAAATCTCTGATGGGGTCATTGTACTCAACATTATGAACAACTTTGACTATGGGACTAACGCTGAAATCGCAAAAAAAACAGCTGTTCCCTTCCCTACATTTTGATGAGTCATGCGAACATAAATGTAGGGAACAGCTGATATTTTTTTTCGCGATTTATACGTGTTACTGTACACTGTGTTTACGTTAATCTCGAGGACAAAGCTGAGTATAATTTCTAATTCATGCAGGAAGACACAATATTCCTTTTCTTGTTATTAAAACTATTTTTTCACCTCCTGTTCACCATAATTCTTTTATTTGAACCGACAGACAATCTTATTCATCACCAACACCATAGACAATTGTTTCTCAACTTAGAGTAGGTACTTATTCTAAGTTTCTCAAAGACAAACTAAAACTTTTACAGTATCCACACCAAAATTTTGCCTTAGAAAATACGTTGGCTGGTGTTTGACACCTAATACTTTTGTACGTTACGGATAAAGTGTTCTGTATAGTCCTCCAGACCGTATTTCAGCCACGGCGGCCAATCTCAACGGAGAGCTTTGACGCGGGAGATATTATAGTGCATTAAGTGTTTATAGTTTATTATAATTAGTACATAAAAACAACAACACAGTACATAGCATAAAGAAACAGTGGGTTGTACTACCAAGTTTTAAAATTATTGTCAGCTTTCCGGGCTCCTAAACTAGGTACGCAGACCTGTATCTTAGGAGTCGGAGATTTTGCGGCTTCAATTTATATAAATACAACCGTGACTTTTCAGTTTGATTACAATGTTAACAACACAGCAAATGGAGTGGAAGATTTGTGGTTGTGTATATGAGTGAAGTTAGTGTGCAGGGAAGGTGTGTATGTAGAGTGAGTGTTTGATAAGCTTTCTTGCAAGGTAGGTTAGATAAGTTATGATTCTATAGCCAATATATTTTCTGTTTCATCATAAGTTAAGGATAAGAGCCATTTTCTTAATTTATTTTTAATTTCTTGTAAGTTATATCTGTACAACGGAATAATTTTATTTATTTTATGTTAAGAATAGTTTTACATATAGGGAAACCGTGGCGTCTTAGAAGCAGATTTCTATCTAATGGAAGGTTGGAGTGTCTCCGCAGGACCGAACGAAGGATATATAGTTGTCTTACCGTGAGAACTTCGGCCTCCGAATATAACTGATCTGTAGGGTAGCCCCTTGGTTTAAAAAGCATCACTTTAAGAACCGCTCGTTGTGCACGTTCTGCGGGGACCATTACGGTTTTGAAAGTACCGCCCCACACCGGAATGCGATACATAATGATAGACTGACAAAGGCTGAGGTACACAAGAGCCAGAGTTTCAAAATTGGCGGAGTGCCTGAGTTTTTTAAATAAATATGTATGAATCTTCTGATTCTAGTGCAGAGTGCCTCTATATGCGCGTGCCAGTTAAGTTTTTCGTGAATAACCACTCCTAGGTAGGTATTTAACATTGGGGACTGTGCTGAGGGCAAGGCAGTTACAACCTACTGACTGATGAGGGTGACAAGTGTGAGCTTTAATTTTATGAGAGAAAGAGGATGGGGTTAATGATTGCTGGCGGTAGAACCTAATTAGTTTAGTCTTATCTATATTTAACGTCAGCAAGTTAGCTGGCAGCCATTCCATAATTAACCGAAACGAGTATTCTGCTCAATCTCTAGCCTGCTCCCAGTTTTTGTCAAACACTAAAAGGGCCGTATCGTCTGCATAAGAGACAAAATTTGACTATTAGAGATGGAGAGTTTGCATAAATCATTGATGTATATTACGAAAAGAGTCGGTCCTAATATACTTCCTTGTGGGATGCCATAGGTGAGCTTTTCATATGAACTGGTGACTGAATCAATGAGAACACACTGGGATCTATCACAGAGGTAGTCTTTAAAATAATAGTTTGAGAGTTAGTTCACGCACTCCTAAGCTTTCTAACTTTGAAATAAGTTGAGGGACAGAGACCGTGTCAAAAGCTATGATTAAGTCTAAGGAGATACCATAGCAGTTCATTACCCGACTGCCCCAGAAGGAGGGTCATGTTTTTCGAGCATATGTATGTATATATGTTTGTATGTATGTTTGTATGTATGTATGTCTATTTCTTTGGCACGCTCTGTAGCCTAAACGGCTTGATCGATTTTAACATACGAGGTGTCGTTAGGTTCGTCTTAATTGTGGGAGTGACATAGGCTTTAATTTCATCTGGAAACAAAAAAAGGGTGGAGAAGGTTTTTTTTTTTAATAAATTACAATATTGATATCAAATAAAAGCTAGTAATGAGTTAATTCCAAATATATAAATTAATAAAACTAAAAAGCTAAAACCAATTAACCTGAAATATGGTGTAACTTTGTTTGTTCCCCGGCTATATGGAATATGGTATATGGGAATAAGTCCAGAAACCTGCAACCAACACTCTGTCAGACAGAACTATTACATCAAACTCAATTTTCGTTGATGAAAAATCATAGTTAGAAATTGGTCTACATTTTTATAAATACTTCTAATGTTAATAATATGAAATATTTTTAAGTAGTCCCGATGCTCAATAATTTGAGCATCGGGACTAATTCGGGGCATTTTTCAGGTGAGCATAGGAAAGATTGAGCGACCGTCATGTTATCCAATTCCTTGGAAATTTGGTTTAAATTAGCCATTGATTACCGGTAAAATTGCGTACAAAATACGAAACACGGGATTCGGTTGGGCGATGTGAACATTCGTGATTAATCTGGTAAAGGACTTTTTGCAATACAGCAACAGTGTTAATGAAGGAAAAAAGTAAGACTATGAAACAATTTGCAGTCATCAAACTGACGTGTAGCCGGATGATGTGATTATAATAATTGCTAGCTTGAGTGAAACTGTGGAAGTGAGTAAAATTTATATGTTGTGAATGTAGTTTAACTGTTAGATAAATTAACAATAAAATGCAATAATTATCAAAATAGTAATAAAAATGAGTTACAAAATAATATTGAATGTACGCAAAAGCGCGAGAAACAAATATAAGAGAAAGTGAAAATAGTCATTGTTGAACTGGTAGTGTGTGCGCAGACACAGGTGCACTCTCTCTTCCCTCACTCTCATAGTCCGATGGGACGGCAATCCGACACGACTGACCACGATCGAATATGTAAAGCTGTAATCGAATTACTTATTTGCAATACCCAATAAAGTTAATTGAACACTGGAATACAAATCAATCAATCTGCCTAGCCTTTTCCCAACTATGTTGGGGTCGGCTTCCAGTCTAACCGAATGCAGCTGAATACCAGTATTTTACATGAAGCGACTGCCTATCTGACCTCCACAACCCAGTAACGGGATAATACGATACCCCTTGGTTACACTGGTTGTCAGACTTTCGTGCTTCTGACGACTCGTAACGACTGTCAAAGATCCACAAATGACAGCCGGGACTAACGGCTTAACGTGCTTTCCGAGGCACGGAGGAGTCTCGATATGTGAAAATGGCCACCCATCCACGGACCAACCCCGGCAAGCGTAGCTTAACCTGATGGATCGACCCGAGCGGCTGTTATTACTTAGCCACGAGCTCCTGGAATACAAATATATATGCAAAAAAGTAATATAACTGACAAAATATGGGTGGGGCTGACTATGAAGTATAATGCCATCATTATTCTACTGCGAAAAAGGATGGTGCTAGCGGCCTTGTAATAGCTCCGTCTCTCACAAACACTGGAAAAATGATGGCATTCATACGTCATAGTATAGGTACACCTCTGCCTGAACCTACGGGGAATACAAGCGTGATGTTCTGTAATTTTAGTGTAATATCCCCCCCAGATTAGCACTTAAAACCTAGACAATTAGACAGGAACAAGTTTTCAGAAAACGTATTACTGCTATCTAAATGTAGAATCAATGTTAAGTCGGACTAAGAACACAATTACACACGTTAGATGCAAAAGCCTTTCATATGTACGTTAAATATTCTGTACTACAGAAACACCCGTATCTGTCCGAAATCATGAATTAAATAGGATTTCTATCAAAAGTGTTATGCTTTGATTTCTTTCAGGTTTTAATAGAGTTTGGAAAGTCTATTTTAAAACATGAGAGTTAGTATTTATTAGAAGAAAGTAACGATGTGAATCTTTTTAGGCTGGAATCAGACTAAATACTTTTGGGCACCTTTCCCATTGACAGCGATGCGGACGAATTCTTTGATGCTCAACTCGCCCCTCCCTTTTATTTTTTCTTTTTAATTTTGTTATATTGTACATATATAACGTGTTTGTATAGTTGATTTTATTTAGGATTATAACACGACGTCTTACGCCATCTACCAGATTGTGTGCAAAACACTACGCCACCCAAATAGATCTCAACACAAACAAATCAATCATCGACTAAACGTTAATAGCAATAGTATCTACAGACTACTAGCGACATCTCACATTCGAAATGCGAAGTGTCTGTGACGTCAACGACGGTCACAACCACATACAAACATGAGATGGTGAAGATGCACACACTTATCAGTCGAATCGACTATATAAACGGTCAACCATGGAGGAAGATTCATTAGCTACTTAGGAGGCACAGTGGTCGATAGCCCCGCAGTCACCACTGCTGTCATAAGCTTGACCTGAGCGGAGGCCCCGTCGCCCTCAGGAACAGCCTAGCTAGGAGGTGAAGGGATAGGATAGCCCCGCAGTCCATCCCTAGGTCCACTAATAGGTTTAACCTCAATCTTACTTTGTTTGCTAAAAATCTGTCAAAAGTTTTGAAGTAAAGTGAATAAACCCCTATTTGTCATCCAACGTTGGTTTTATTCCACCGCCACCATTATATTGGCGCCCAACGAAAATCTTCTTCTACCCGCAACAATTTTATCAAAGTACCCACATTTTTGACGGTGTACCCACATATTGGCGGATAAACAGAAGTCTACCCTCAAGAGCATTTATATCGTTTTGACAGTATTAACATGTCTAAAGAAAAACAAGATATGGTGGTGATGACTCAGGAACAGTTCACTGCACTCTTGTCAAAAGTGACAGAAGCGAACGAAAGTGGAAATAGACATTTCAAAAGTTTTGCTGCGTGCACAAAGCGTTACGACGGTGAACGAAGTTTTGATAAAGTAGAAGAATTTGTGACCGGTATCTCAGTTTACAAAAAAATTGAGAAAATCAGTGACGAAGACGCCTTGGAAGGTTTAACTTTGTTATTGTCTGGTGCTGCTGCTACGTGGTGGAACGGTATAAAAGGTGACATCAAAAAGTGGAGCCAAGCTCTCGACGCCATTAAGTCTGCTTTTGCACCGAAAATGCAGCCATACGAGATTTATTTGGAGCTGTACTCGAAGAAGCAAACAACCGAAAAGATAGACGCGTTTGTGTGTGAGAAACGTGCCCTACTCGCCCAATTACCCTCAAAACGACATAAAGAAGAGGAACATTTGGACTTTGTGTACGGACTTCTCAACATAACGTACAAAAAGGAGGTTGCTCGCACGGAAGTGAAGACATTTTCTGAACTTCTGGAACGTGGTCGTCATATTGAGAGTCTGCTCAAAGAAACTGATGAGATGACAACCTCAACAACATCAGAACGGAAGCCGCTTAAAAGATGTACTTTTTGTGGCAAGAAGGGACATCTTTTTGACGTATGTCGCAAAAGGTTGGCAGAACAGAAGGAAACGGCAGTATCCCAAGCAGATAAGAAACCAGTCATCACCTGCTATGGATGTGGAGCACCTGGTGTTTACAGAAGCAACTGCAGTACCTGTAAAACCAAAGAAACGCCACCAAAGCCCGTCGCATTTTGTACGGCACAAAGTAACATAAAAATACAAGCCAAAATACCAACAATACAGGTACACGTAAAAGGGGAAGAAGGTTACGCATACATTGATACTGCTGCCCGACGCAGTATTGCCAGTATGCAACTTTATAAAACGTTGTTACGTAAGGGAACAAGGTTTGACCAGCAAGAAACTGACATCAAGTTAGCAGATGGCACAGTGAAAACTTCAAACTTGTTAACAACGACAACTGACATACGTATTGGAGAACGCACACTACCAATAACATTATCAGTCATACCCGAAGCTGTTGACAACCGTACGCTGTTAGGTATCGAATTCCTAGAACAGGCAGGAATCATAATTAATGCTCCGCAACGCAGTTGGAGTTTTATTGACGAACCTAAAACAATATACAACTTCATTCAACTCAACAATGACGCCATACCAATGATGGCAATGAAACGGTTGACATTTGAAGTCAAAAAGGAGCCAGTGGAAATAAAGGCAGTGTCGGAGTTCATCCGTTGGGCTAACGAATTGGACATGTTGTCACCGTTACCCATAACACCGGCAGTATCCGACATGCAAGACAGTCCACCAGTAAACAAATGACCAAAATGGACATTACACAAATTGGACACGCCACCAGGTCCTACACGTCCACGAGAACCAGCTGACAACCAATCATGTGTAGATCCACGTATTGTTTATTTACCAATAAACCCTACTTCTATGTATTCTGTTGATCTTTATTTAAATCCCGATGAAGGAACCATACTTACAAACAATGAGCAAAAGATGTTCAATGAATTGTTAATTGAGCACAGCGACATCTTTGAGAAAAACACGGAACCAACTCCATTTACACAACACAGAATCGACACAGGCAATCATCCTCCTATTAGTGTAAAGCCCTACAGATTGTCGCCAACAAGGCAAAAGCAATTAAGGGAAAAGCTGGATAATATGATAAATGATGACGTTATCGAGGAATGCGATTCCCCATGGTCAGCACCTGTAATTCTAGTTCCAAAAGGAGAAACCGATGTTCGAGTTTGCGTAGATTATCGACGACTCAACGAGATAACTAAACCTGATAGATATCCGTTGCCTCGTATTGACGACTTATTACATCAGGCAAAAGCGATGCCATACATGTCAACAATTGATTTACAGTCTAGTTACTGGCAAATTATGGTACATCCAGACGATTACGATAAAACAAGCTTTGTATCATCATATGGAACGTTCCGTTTCAAGCGAATGCCATTCGGTCTTCGAAACGCGCCTGCTACGTTCCAAAGATTAATGGACAAATTCATACAAGGATTGCACGCGAAGTGTGTATTAACCTATTTAGATGATCTAATTATAAGATCTAATACTTTCAGTCAACATATAAAAGACTTAAAAGAAATATTTATTAAACTGAGAGAATACAAGCTACGAGCCAACAGAAAGAAATGTAAATTTATGTGTTCAGAAATTAAATATCTGGGCCACCTTATAGTTTCTGACGGTATTAAAACTGATCCAGAGAAAATCTCTGCTATTTCGAACCGTCAGGCGCCTAAAAACCTAAAACAATTAATATCATTTTTACAAACCGCATCATGGTATCGACGATTTATTCATAATTTTGCAGACATTGCTAGACCACTTACTAACCTAACGAAAAAGAAAATAAGCTGGAAGTGGGAACAAGAGCAACAAGAAGCATTTATGAAATTAAAAAATGCCTTGACTACGTCACCAGTGTTAAAACAGGCAAGTGACGATTTACCATTTGCTATCAAAACGGATGCCAGCCAGTATGCCATTGGCGCAGCCTTAGTGCAGGGGGAGGGAGACAAGGAGCACCCTGTTGAATACGCAAGTAGACTCTTAACACAAGCTGAACGCAATTACAGTGTCACAGAAAAGGAAGCACTAGCCATAGTATGGGCTATTTCAAAATTTCGTGGCTATATAGAAGGAACAAAATTCTTAACTATTACAGATCATCAACCGTTGAAATGGTTAATGAATCTTAAAACACCAACTGGTCGCTTAGCACGATGGGCACTCCAGCTGCAACCATACGAGTTCAAAATCCAATACACTCCAGGACGAACTAATGTAGTAGCGGATACATTGTCTCGACCACCATGTGAGCAGCATGATGGAGAATGCATAATATGCAGCACAGAGTTAGATCTACCTAGATATAATGAAAAACAGTTAAGAGATGAACAAATGAAAGACGACACCCTTCAAAATATCATAAAAATATTAGAAGAAGGAAAAGAAATACCAAGTTATGTAGAATACATCAAGAAAGGGTACCTAGTCCATAAAGGTGTCCTCTATCTTTACATGCCAGAACAAGAAAACGACAATGCAAAGTTAGTAGTTCCACGTCATGAAATACAAAACGTACTGAATGCTTACCATGACTCACCTACTGCTGGTCATATGGGAGTGGAAAGAACAGTGCAACGCATAACAAATAATTTTTATTGGACGGGACTACGAAAGGATGTAATAAAATACGTAAAAACATGTGATGCATGCCAAAAATATAAGCCCTCTAATAAGAAGCCAGCAGGCTTATACCAGTCCACCCCAAACTCTCAACGATTTGAGGTATTGTCCATTGATCTTT
This sequence comes from Lithophane semibrunnea, assembly GCA_947363905.1. Taxonomy (NCBI): domain Eukaryota; kingdom Metazoa; phylum Arthropoda; class Insecta; order Lepidoptera; family Noctuidae; genus Lithophane; species Lithophane semibrunnea. Next base: position 2,991,572 of record OX376203.1, on the reverse strand, counting down.
TTGGACCTTTACCAAAGGGACCATCAGGAGAAAAATGGATTCTGATCATAGAAGATACTACTTCAAGATGGGTAGAATTATTCCCACTAAATGAAGCAACTAGTGAAAATTGTGCAATCATTTTACTCAATGAAATATTTCTTCGGTACGGGTTGCCAAGGAAAATTATCAGCGATAACGGAGTACAATTTATATCAGCGATAATGCAAAAACTAGCATATTGCTTAGAAATTCAACAACTGTTCACACCAGTATATCACCCTGAACCAAATGTGGTTGAAAGGAAAAATAGGGACATGAAGTCACAAATTGCAATCATGGTGAAAGACAGACATAAGAACTGGCCATCGACTTTACCAACAATAAGATTCGCAATGAATACAGCTAAGTGTCAAACTACCGGCTTCTCACCATCTTACCTAACATTTGGAAGAGAAATGCGCACACCATATGAGTTGACACATGATCTCAGCTCGGTTGTAGAATCAGAAAACTTTGTCGCAGAAATCACCCCAAAGTTAAAACAACTAGCCCAAGACTTGGAGCTAGCAAAAGAAAATATAGAGTGTAACAAAGAAACGACACGCCAAAGAGCAAATAGTAAGAGAAGACCAGACCCAAACTATAAAGTAGGAGACTTGGTTTTGGTAGAATCTCATCCTGTAAGCAAAATCGATAAACAGTTTACTTCGAAATTTGCTCCTCGACGAGATGGACCATATGTTATATTAAAGAAACATGGAACCTCCACATATGAAATTGCTCACTCAGAAACTCCAGACAAGCCTATTGGAAAGTATCATACGTCAGCAATAACGAAGTTTGAAAAGAGAGACAACGTGATATCCAAACCAACTTATCCAATACGCCAAAGAGGAAGACCGCGGAAACAAACTAATGCTGGTACTCAGTCGGGACGACCATAGAGTACCAGAGGGGGAGAATATAACACGACGTCTTACGCCATCTACCAGATTGTGTGCAAAACACTACGCCACCCAAATAGATCTCAACACAAACAAATCAATCATCGACTAAACGTTAATAGCAATAGTATCTACAGACTACTAGCGACATCTCACATTCGAAATGCGAAGTGTCTGTGACGTCAACGACGGTCACAACCACATACAAACATGAGATGGTGAAGATGCACACACTTATCAGTCGAATCGACTATATAAACGGTCAACCATGGAGGAAGATTCATTTCATCATTCGACGCGCGCCAGCGGCAGCGGTCACACGTGTGCGCAGTGCGGTTCGAAGTGCTCTCCGATTCCGGTTCCAAGCGATCCTGAATATCAAGACTACATAGTGTTATACTTTGTTATTTATAGTAAAATATTATTATATTTTATTATTTATAGCAAAATTATAACGACTATCTTCAGCTACTTGCTGTGTGCCTTTTTCAAGGCACAGCTTGTAAGGGTTTCGATAACAGTTATCCGTCATTGAAACGTACGTCGTGTTGTTGGCCCCTTCTGGGTAAAACCACAGTTTCGTGGTCCTCGGTGGATACCTATACGGTGCCAACGAAGCCGAGGGGGTGTTGACCCAAACGCACCCGCCGATCCCCTTCAGGGTGAGGCAGAAAGTTGGACGGGTCCCAGTGTTCGGCCTTGGGGGGTCTCCTAGTCGGCATTGGTGACAGTTTTGCTTTCACAGCTACACACCTGTTGTGGTCGGGTGTGTCTACCCCGACACAACAGACCCTGTTAGGACCCCGTTGCACAAATAAGATAGGCAACGGGCAAAAGCAAGCTTAGGGCTCACCTTAGGTACTCAACCTCCCTGTCTATACCCGACAGGGAGGGTTTACACATCCCCGGGCATTCCTCCCGGGGAGTTAGAGTTAGGATTTATGTTAGGAGAAAGTAGATAATTAGTACTAGATAGACATAGAGAGATGGATCCTTTAATTAGGAAACTTTTCTCTATCATCCTTAGGCTATTAGCCGAGCCCACTGCGGAAGAAAAGGCCGCTATTAGGAAGGAGATAGACGAGTTAGCGCCGCTACTCGATCCCAAGCCCAGTCCTTCTGACTCTAACATCGCTGATTTCAGCGATGTTATTCCCCAAACCCAGTCTCTTCCAGCTATAGAGCTGGAAGACCCCTTCATTAGGTCCCCCAGTCCGGCCTTCAGCCCGGCCTTCAGCCCAGCGGTAGAGTCAATGGACACTACCGAGCCGGCCGCTTCCTCAAAGCGAGCCGCTACGCCCTTTAATTATGCCTCAGACACTGAGAATGCCTCCGCTCCTTCCTCTTCCTCCCATTCCGAGGACGATGGGTTTACCCCAGTCTCAGGAAAGGGGAGCAAAAGGAAGAAGAAGAGACAAACATCCAGTCAGGCAAACAAAGTCATCGCCGTCGATGACGTAATTTCCCCCACCCCTACCCCCGTAGCGCAAGTAGCCGGTATAGCGCCTAGTAGCGCTACCGTTGCGACAGTAGCTTCCCCCTCCACCTCCCCCGCCGCGACCGATGCACAAGTTGCTCCCGCCGTCTCTATCACTTCGGGCACTAGAAAGCCCCGTCCCCCACCCCCCGTGTTCCTTCAGGACAAGGGGAAGTGGACAGATGTGTCCAAATGGTGTGTCGATAAGAAAATCGGCTTCACCAACGCCAAGTCTACCCTACAGGGTATTAAAATCTCTGTCCCGACCGCGAACGATTATCGCGAGTTAACAAAGCTTCTGAGAGCTAGAGGAATCTCATTCCACACCTTCTCGCTCCCAGAAGAAAAACAGATTAGGGTCGTTATAAAACGTATCCCTAAGGAAATAGCCCCCGCCGACATAAAAGCCGACCTTCAGTCGCAAAATGTCCCCGTGGACGAAGTCCACCGCATGCACCGCTCGCGTGGCGGTGAAGCATACGACATGCTACTTGTCGTATGCTCTCCAGTAGAGGGGCATCACCCCATTTTCAATATTAGGTCCCTCTGTAACCTTACCGGTTTTATAATAGAGAAACCCCGTAAAAACGGGAATATAGGGCAATGCCACCGTTGCCAGCTATATGGCCATTCGCAAAAGCACTGCCATGCGACCCCCAGGTGCGTAAAGTGCCTGGGAGAGCACGGCACTGCCGATTGCACGCGTCCTAAGGACCGTTCCCTCTGCCTCAGCCCTCCCAGCTGTGTGCTATGTGGCCAAGAAGGGCACCCAGCCAATTACCGTGGCTGTCCCAAAGCCCCCAAGTCAAGCTCTCCCAAGCTTAATAAGCGTGCTGACAATCGTCAGTATAGGGAATTCCCTCCCATTCCTTCCTCTCAAATTCCAGAGAGACTTAGCCCTCAGCGCCCCAGTCCCTGGAATATGCTGCAACACCAGCAATCATTCCCCAAGTTAGCCTCCGCGAAACCCCCTGCCCCCCACACCCCCCTCTACTCTCTCATGGACCCGCGTATCCGTGCCCACCCCCCAGCGCACCTCGCGCCCCCTGCGCATTTTGCACCCCCCCCTCCCCCCGCACCCCCCGCGCCCTCCGCGCCTCTCGCAAAACGCGCTCCCGCGCCAGCTAACTCTCGCCCCGCTCCCACTTCTGTGGCTCCCCAAAACCCTAACGTAGGTAAAGATCCCTTTAACGTGTTAGCATCCACGTTCATGATCTTTTACTCCCCCCGCGCTATCAGAATGGCCGCCGAAATCCAGGCAGCCAGGGATAGATGCGATCTAGCTCAGATTCAAGTGATCTACAACGCGTACTCGGACGTTACGCAAGCCCTAATTTCCCTCGCTAATCCAACTCATAATGGATAAAGCCATCTTAGCTAGGTTTAAACCCCGATCCCTCAGGCTAGGTATCTTCAATGCCAATGGCATCAACGGTCAACGAGATGAGATCTCTCTCTTCCTCCGCGACCATCAATTAGATATTCTCCTTGTTCAGGAAACGTTCCTCAAACCTAGTAACCGCAATCCCTCCATAGCCAACTATCGTATAGTCCGTAACGATAGAACGCGTTGCCACAAGGGCGGAACCCTCATTTATTATAAAAAGGAACTTTATTGCATCCCTATGGACCCTCCCACCCTCTCTCGTTTAGAAGTCTCTATATGCCGTCTAGGCATATCAGGTCACGAACCGATCACTCTAGTGTCGGCCTACCTCCCCCCCCAGAGTGCCGCTGAGGACTTTCAGTCCCTCTCGGACGACCTCTCTGCCCTATTAGGCCTTAGTAATTCCGCTATAATAGCAGGCGATTTCAATGCCAAACATCCCGCGTGGAATAGTTCCACTACCTCCACTAGAGGGCGACACTTGTTCGACCTCTCTTCCTCCAAGAACTTTGATGTCATCGCTCCGATGACTCCCACTCACTTCCCCCACGACCCCAATCATACCCCCGACGTACTCGACCTGGCGCTCCTTAAGAACGTCAGCCTACGTCTAGACTCGATAGAAACGGTAGACGAGCTTAACTCTGACCACCGTCCAATAGTTATAAGACTGGCCCCCCGCATAGGTCTCCCGGACGACGCCTCCCAATCTCCCCTAGCCACCAAAAGGGTAACGGACTGGAAGAAAGTAAGCGAAAAGCTGAAATCCAACACGTCCCCCCAACTAGATTCTATCCCCGATAAGTTTGACTCTACCGCGGACACGACGGCCGCGATCGACTCACTTACTGATCACGTACAATCTGTTTTGAACGAATGTTCAAAGGAGGCTCCGGCGACGGACGACCGTCGCTGGAGGCTCCCACAGGAAGTGCGTGATCTGATAACTGAGAAGAACGCGTCTGTCCGTGCGTACACCACCTTTCCCTGCTCCGCTAACAAAGCTCATATGCGCTATTTACAGAGAACTGTAAAGAAACGTGTACAAGAGCTGCGTAACGCGGGTTGGGATAAGATGTTGAGCGACCTAGAGCCAACTCATCTAGCATTCTGGGACCTTCAGAGGAAACTCAAGTCCCCGCAGGAAGCCGCCATGCCCCCCCTAGTACGTCCCGATAAATCCATCGCTTTTGAGGATTTAGAAAAGGCAGAATGCCTAGCAGACAGCCTAGAGGCTCAATGCTCCCCCAGCTCCCTACCAGTAGACCAAGCTCACCTCCATGAGGTAGACGCGGAAGTCGAACGTAGAACCTCACTTCCCCCCGTAGAAGACCCTGATGACCCCTTGCCCCCCGTCACCCCAGACGAGGTGCACGGGATCATCAAGGATCTTAAAAATCGTAAAGCCCCCGGTTCAGACGGAATCACCAATAGGGTGGTTCAATTGTTCCCCGCCCATCTTATAATGCTATTGACCACCATCTTCAATGGTGCTCTGAGCAATAATATCTTCCCCCAAGCGTGGAAAGAAGCCACCGTCATTGGTATCCCGAAGCCCGGCAAGCCCAGGTCGGACCCTTCGAGTTACCGCCCAATCAGTCTGCTCAAGGTTCTCGGCAAAATCTACGAGAGGCTTATTTATAAGCGTCTCAGAGACTATGCAGAGACCAAGGGCCTCATCCCCAACGAGCAGTTCGGCTTTCGAACTCAGCACTCTAGCGTGCATCAGGTACACCGGATCATCGAACACATAAGCTTTGGTTTTCAACGCAGTGAGGTGACCGGTGCGGTATTCTTCGATATAGCGAAAGCTTTCGACAAAGTCTGGCACAATGGCTTGTTATACAAGTTATACCAACTCGGAGTGCCTGACCGTCTCGTGCTCATCATTCGAGATTTTCTGTCGAACCGCACCTTTCGCTACCGTATCGAAGGTGCCCTCTCCTCTCCCCGACCCATACGAGCCGGAGTCCCTCAGGGCTCCGTGCTGTCTCCCCTCATTTTCACTTTGTTCACCGGCGACATTCCCAAAAGTAAAAAGGCGCAGTTGGCTCTGTTCGCAGACGATACGGCCATTTACTCGAGGGGGCGTCGACCCGATCAGATTCGCCTAGCTCTCCAGGCAGCGGTCGACAAGCTCGGCGCCTGGTTTCGAAAATGGCGAATCGAAGTAAATCCAGATAAAAGTCAAGCGGTTCTCTTCCAGAAATCGCGTAATCGTTTTAGAGCCCCCGCCCCCAGTCCGCTCACCATGTTTGGCAAGCCGATCCCTTGGGAGAAGCGAGCTAAATATCTAGGTGTAACGCTGGACGATAAACTCTCGTTTCAAGAGCACATAAAGCAGGTGCGCTCGCGCGCCGCTTTCGCTCTAGGTAGACTCCACTCCGTCCTGAATGCACGTAGCAAATTGTCACTCAAGTGCAAATTGCGTACCTACACGGCGTGCATTCGTCCCATCATGACCTATGCGGGGTCCGTCTTTGCTCACGCAAAGCCCCACTACATCCATAGGATGCAAACCCTACAGAACCGTTTCCTACGTAAAATCACGTCAGCCCCCTGGTTCGTTCGTAACGAGATCCTCCATCTCGACTTAAAGATCCCCACAATCCGCCAGTTCCTAAAACGCCTTTCCAAGCGTTACTTCGATAAAGCCGCCAAACATCGCAACCCTCTGGTTGTCGAGGCCGCTAACTATGCCCCCTCTAGGATTAGCAAAGTCCGCCGTCCGAGGCATGCACTTGTAGAGCCAGACGATCCCATAACCCTCCTCCAGGAGAGCAATAGGGCCACCAGTACAGTTCTGAAACACAAAAACAGACGCCTACCGTCATTCCGACCTCGCCGCCGAGGTCCAGCACGACCGCGATCCCGATTAAATTCGTCTCCCCGTCCCTTGTCCGATGATGTGCCAGCCCGCGCCGCAGCTGAGCACGTAGCTTTAAATTCCCCATATAATAATAATAATGATCCTATATTGATCCAGCCTGTCCCATCTTGCTGTCCTCCCGTCAGTGACGCCCTAAGCCGAGGTTCGTACCCCACAGGGGGTGCCCTTAGCGAGCGTTCACTTAGTTTTAATTTAGAATAGTCATATGCCCCTGGCTGGAGGCCCTGAGTGTAGTAGCTTAAGGCAGCCACAGGAAAGTCCGGTTAAATAGTTACGATTTTCATCTAAAATCAACTATGAGATGCCCTAGTTAAAAAAAAAAAAAAAAAAAAAAAGGAAGATTCATTAGCTACTTAGGAGGCACAGTGGTCGATAGCCCCGCAGTCACCACTGCTGTCATAAGCTTGACCTGAGCGGAGGCCCCGTCGCCCTCAGGAACAGCCTAGCTAGGAGGTGAAGGGATAGGATAGCCCCGCAGTCCATCCCTAGGTCCACTAATAGGTTTAACCTCAATCTTACTTTGTTTGCTAAAAATCTGTCAAAAGTTTTGAAGTAAAGTGAATAAACCCCTATTTGTCATCCAACGTTGGTTTTATTCCACCGCCACCATTATAGGATTTAATTAGTTAAATAATAGTTAGTTGTATAATAATTATATTGTATAGAGCGAATAAATTAAATAGACTAAATAAGCTAATTATTGTGCATTGGTAGGCTTGATTCCTACACCCCACGTTGGAACTGAGAATAATAAGTGAATAAGTTCAACATAAATATTATGATGGCATGACATAAATATTACGATTAAACAAACTCTAACATAACCTTGCTTTGTAATACAATTTTTTTTTTTTTACAAACAGAATAGATTACTTTTTAATAAAACTGGCTAGACAGACACTTTCAAAACAGATAAATGTATAAGATAGTAAAAATCACTAATGTCTCAGCAGTGTCTAGGCATAATATTAGGGAGTCGTTTAAATAATTTCCACAGTCAAAAAGCCTTCACAGCTTTTGGAAGTAAATGAACAAGAAATAATTGATAAACAAGACGCTAAGGTGGCCATCCAAGGAGATCGCTGCACCGAAAAGAGCTTCTGCATACAAGAAAAATGTGGAACAACCTTGTTTATTGTATTTTAATTAATCTATTTTTTGGTGTTCATGGGTCCAATAACGTTATTTTACCAGAGAACTATTCAATAGAAATGATTAAATTCAATTCCATAACCAATTGTATAATAGCCATAAGTGACCAGGAATTATACTTTAGACCTACGGTGGCAATATTAGAGCAAACAAGTGAAGGAACTAAAGCAAATGCATTCTTTATTGAATTGATTGACAAACTAACGGAATTTAACATACCTCAAATAATTGTAAAAGAAATACATGAAAAAAATCATGATTTACACATTACCTCCTTGACAGTCGCCTTTTTCAATTCGTGTGAGGATGTCGGCAACTTTGATTTTACAAGAATTGATGGGAACATGAGATTTCTTATAATAATATCGGATCCTTCAAACGAAGGTTGTCTCGAGAAACTTGAACAAATTGGAGAACGCATAAACAAATGTACTGTCACGTTCATCATACAAGATATCCAAGCAGACAAAAATAAAATGTTCACAATATTCCCGAAAATTGATGGAAATACGTGTAAAGAGGTCGTTGACAAACCAACGCATATAAATACTTGTGTTAATGGAACCATTCGAAACAAAGAAATTTTCCCAATAAAGAATCCAGGGAATCTAAATAAATGTCCATTTAGAGTTGGCATGGCAACGCAGTTTCCTTTTTCCTTGATACCGAACGAGGAATCACTTAGAGATTACGATCATGTCGAAGAAATTAAGGGATCCGATTTTGAAATAATGAAACTCATTACTGATTATTTCAATGCCACTTTAGAGATGCATTACATAAAACAAGAAAGTCTTTATCATCACAGGGGTGTTACAGAGTTTTTACTGAACGGAAGCCTGGATGCATGTGCCGGGGGCATCTATAGGATTTACGGTGACTTGGTTGAATATTCAGGCATATACGTCCGTCAAGGTATTTTTTGGGTCTATCAAGCCGAAAGACCTGTAAGATCTTGGGAAAATTTAGTAAGTAAACTAAACGACGTGTACTTTTTTTTAATATTCTATGTAACCTATTCATTTGTATGGTGTATCATTTCTCTGTTCGATGGAGATTCAGTTTCATTGGTAACAACATTATTGTATGGCTGGGGGGCAGTAGTCGGTGCTACTTCTCTCCAGGACGCTAGGTCTAACAAACATAAATGTTTGAACTTAATGTATTTAATCATGTGCATATATTTTTCTGTATATATAAGCATTCAATTTTATTCATTCCTCACTATTCGGGCGCCACCACATTTGCTTAAAACAAACAGAGACGTTATGGAATCTGGAAGAACTCCATACTTGACGAATTCGATAAAGTATTTCACAACAGATGAGAAGTATTCCAAGTTCGCGGCCACGTCTGTGGATTGTGTATCATTTAATGACTGTGCTGAGAGAACATTAAAATATAATGGACTGACAGTTGTTTTACAAGCTAAGTTTTATGTTTTTCAAGCAGTTTCAGCTGTAAACGATGAAGCTAGAGTTCTAAGAGCAGCAGAGAATTGGCTAACTGTTTATAACGAAATGATAATTAGGAAAAACAGCTCTGTTGTGGCTAAATTTCAGAGTGTGATGCAACGATTGTTTGAAGCTGGTATAACAACAAGATTGTTTACTGAAGGTATAGGTATCTCATGGGTGGCTAAAGCCAAAAGTGCTTATACTAATATGATAGCTAGTAGTTACAGTTGCCAAGCCGGTTGCTCGATAACATTGTTGCAGTTCGCCGGAGTCTTCTACGCATGGATTATTGGCTGTGTGATATCCTGTTTCATTTTTATGCTTGAAATAATTACAAAACGTGGGGAAAGGCTATCATCATTTGTAAATTAATGAATTACATTTACGATGCTTTTACGGTTTTCTTAGTAATGGCTGCACTATATAGCTTGTGTTGCACTATGTAAATTAATTAAAGAATAATGTTAGAAGACTTTTGTTATTTTTTCTTTTTCCTATCTTTAATATAATGCAGCTACATCTTTTTCTTTAACATCCAGAGTCAATCTACTTAGCTTTTTCTCAACTATTTTGGGATCAGCTTCCGGTCTAAGCTGATACAGATTAAGCAGATTTAGCTGAGTACCAGTATTTTACATGTAGCGTCTGGCTTGTCTATTTGACCTCCACAACCCAGTTACTGGGTAACACGATCCCCTTGATAAGATTGGTTAACAGACTTTTGGGTTTCTGACTATCCTTAACGACTATCGAAAATCTCCTTATGACATCCGGGACCAACGGCTTAACGTGCTTTCCGAGGCACGGAGGAGTCTCGGTAAATAAAAATGGTAACCCATCTACGGACCAACCCCGGCAAGCGTGGCTTAACCTGATGGATTGACCCTTGCGGCTGTTATTACTTAGCCACGAGCTCCTAGAGTAAGAATTAAAATATATATAAATATATCACAATGTTTTATTGAAAATTGAAAACGTTACCGCGTTGTAAATAAGTACCAATTAAAAGTATATTGGTTTGTTCAACAATCTGGCTATCAAAACTTATTTTTAAATTGACTTCAGATGTGTAGCATGGCATATAATAATAATACAGCGCTTTTATATACTTTAGTTTTTTGCTGTGAGTATTTTTTTAAATTGAAGTTTCACTAGGAACAGAATCGAAAACTCCTTTTCCTCCATTGGAAAGGGAGGATCTTTCTTAGGATGTAATCGGGCTAATTAAAAGATGCATGCACTAATTTAAAGATCACCCATGAAATTCTACATTGCGCACCCACGGTTGTATTGGTACTTTGGTAGTTAGAAAGGGGCTTGAATTATTATAGTTGTTCGCATCTTAGCATGGCAAAAGCGGTCATCGCCCTTTCACTAATGTCTTTCAGTACACTAAGAATCGAAACAATAAACTATGTATTGGTTTACGTTATAAGACCATGTTCTCAATTCTCAATTCTTTATTGCATTCCATAATGTTGTTAAAACAGTTGGTAGGCTTAAAATTAATGGTAAAATTATGGACCCTGTCGGGCACAGCATAATAGGAGAGAGGAGGAAGAGCGCTTTGTTTGTTTATAATATCAAGTGGTAATTGTATTTTTATTTAATTTCTACTAAAAAAGATGAAGATGAAGATTTCTATGTTGAAGAAGACGATAAATATTGGTTCAGGACGATAACGGATTTTAGTTTTTGAAATGATAAAATGCTAGAAAATGAAGGTGATCAATGACCGCTATTGCTAAAACGCTAAAACTCTATTAAAAACATATATATAGATATATAACGATAGAAATAATTTAAAAATTATAGTGTTGTGTTTGATGTGTACGAACGTTTTTAATTCTAATAGTATAACAATCTCTCAACATAATAATTTATTATTATGATTTACTATAATCTTCAGAATCAGAATTAGAAATCATTTATTTGCACCGAATGTAGGTAACAAAACATAGTTTTGATGGTGTAATTAATCTTCGAAGTCGATTCCCGCTAGGTTTGAAGTCGCGCACTTGACATAAAAAGTGAAGCACATTATAAAAGTCATACTTATAATACTCGTAATAATACTAAAACTAGCTCCTGCTTGCCACGGTTTTAAGGACTTGTCAAAACATTGAGATTGCTTAGTTATACAGTGTGTTAGTGTAAACACCGTTATCCTTGAAACCAGTGGTTTGGTTTCATTTATAGAACGTAAAATCAATGGAAAAATACAATTTTATTTTAAAGAAAATCTACATTTTTCCACAAGAATATTTCACCCTACACGCAAGGGCAACGAACTTGCGTCTCAACACGGCGGCCGGGCGGCCGGCGGTTGGCGGGGGCGGGCGGGGCGCGCGGGACTTTTACATGTCCGACCGTCAGCTGTTTCGCAGCTATCTCGAACGCGTATCCATGAGTATGGGGACAGTGACGGATATTTACTTTTAAAATCTTTTAATGAAAATAAGGTTTTTTGTTTGTTGGTTGTTACTGGGTCATTTATTTTTATATTTAAGTCAACTACCCATGGTTTGAGTGACAACGGTGTTTACCCTTGCATACTGTAAGTAACTTAGATATGAACGTACAATATAAACCCTCCGGAATTAATTCTCTAAACTATAGTGAAAACCTCATCAAAATCTGTTACTTGGTACATACCGACAAACACGAAATGCGACTTTAATTTCTAATATGTAATGATGAATACCCAACATAAAGTTGTATTGTATAAATTCAAGGTGTTATTATCACGGATATCTAACCACCAATGACTAAAATCCTCAAAAACTTCAGCATCACTATTATCAGCCTTGTTCATCTGACTACTGAAACCTACATCAAGCCTGTATTCCCAGAAGGGTTAGGCACAGGTGCACCTACAGTACACTCACATGTCACCAGTTATGTTGAACTCCCATGTAATGGGGGCGCTTGACTTGATTGCTCGCCCGAATATATCATACTTAAAATGAGTGCGACGATCGCGTAGTCGCCTTCGGTTAGGACGCGACCTGATGCAAAATATTATCATTAAATAATTATTTTCATATTTTTCTAGTTTATCTGCTTTTAAATGGATCAGGAACTTCAGAGCCAAAACAGAATGATACGAAGCGTTACAGAAGAATAATATACTCTTTGCTAACTACTACTCCGAAACCGGGTAGGTTAATGCACCCAGAAAAGAAATGTGGGGGGCTTTTACCACCAGGCTACCACCCAAGACACGACCTCATGCCTTATGGGTCTTTTTCTTTTCGTGTGGTTAGCGACTAAACTGGTGTCAGAGTTTTAAATCCGCCCATATCAACGCGTGACCGACGTACGCGACTGACATCAGCGTCGACATACGTGACTCACATCAGTGTAATAGGAGTTCAGGCTTTAGGAAGGATTTTTGTAAATTCATCTCCTAAAGGGCAAAAATAGGGGAGGAAAAGTTTGTTTGGAACGTCGTCATTTACGCCGATGAGAAAACCCATCGGATGGGTGCACGGCTTGCCTGTCAATAATTTGAAAGATTACCATCCATGCGAAAGTCACATCGCCATCAACCTACATTGGTTTTGCGGCCCTAATAACTATGTCAGCTTGTAATATTCCCAATAGGTACCTATAGGACTAACTCATGATCGTTCGATTGCGTAGGTACGCGACTTGATTGATCGCGCGAGTATGTCATATTCATAAACGAGCACGACGATCTCGTACTCGCGTGAATCGCCTTCGGTTAGAACACGGCCTGATGCAAAATATTACAATCATTCAATAATTATTTTCATATTTTTCTAGTCTACCTGCTTTTAAATGGATCAGGAACTTCAGAGCCAAAACAGAATGATACGAAGCGTTACAGAAGAATAATATACTCTTTGCTAACTACTACTCCGAAACCGGGTAGGTTAATGCACCCAGAAAAGAAATGTGGGGGGCTTTTACCACCAGGCTACCACCCAAGACACGACCTCATGCCTTATGGGTCTTTTTCTTTTCGTGTGGTTAGCGACTAAACTGGTGTCAGAGTTTTAAAGCCGCCCATGGGCATATGTACGCGTGACCAACGTACGCGACTGATTTAGAATAGAATACTCTTTATAAAATACAATAAACGCTGATATATTTAGTAACCTATTCCGCTTGACTATTCTTCAAGAGTCATAAAAACCCTGTAAGAATGCAAAAATCTAAAGAATAGATTTCTTACAGGGTTTTTATGACTCTTGAAGAATAGTCAAGCGGAATAGGTTACTAAATATATCAGCGTCTATTGTATTTTATAATGGATTTCCGCAAAGTCACGCCTGAATCAATTAACTAGAATACTCTTTATTATGTACACCGTAAAAAATACAGATACAAATGTAGAAATATCAGCGTATAAGGAATTCAAGCCTAAGGCCTGAGTTCCTCTTACGCTGATGTCGGTCGCGTACGATCGGTCGCGTATGCGTAGCAACGTAGTAGGCGCCGCGGACGTCGGCGTCACAGTATGGTGCGTTATAGAACACAATGTATATACACACGCGCGACCGACATACGTGACTGACATCAGTGTAATAGGAGTTCAGGCTTTAGGAAGGATTTTTGTAAATTCATCTGCTAAAGGGCATAAATAGGGGAAGAAAGTCTGTTTGGAACGTCGTCATTTACGCCGATGGGAAAACCCATCGGATGGGTGCACGGCTTGTCTATCAATAATTTGAAAGATCCACAATCCATGCGAAAGACACATCGCCATCAACCTACATTGGTTTTGCGGTCCTAATAACTATGTCAGCTTGTAATATTCCCACTAGGTACCTATAGGACTAATTCATGACCGAAAGCGATTGTCGCACGAATATGCAATTACGAAATCGTTCGATTGCGTAGGTACGCGACTTGATTGATCGCACGAGTATGTCATATTCATAAACGAGCACGACGATCGCGTACTCGCGTGAATCGCCTTCGGTTAGAACACGGCCTGATGCGGAATACAATCATTCAATAATAAATTTTATATTTTTCTAGTTTACCTGCTTTTAAATGGATCAGGAACTTCAGAGCGAAAACAGAATGATACGAAGCGTTACAGAAGAATAAAATACTCTTTGCTCACTACTACTCCGAAATCGGGTAGGTTAATGCGACAACAAAGGAACTATATTGACGGCAAAAAAAACAACTATTATAACCCGCGTGACCCGCGTTACAATCGTGATCCGCGTTACAATCGTGACCCACGTTACAATCGTGACCCGCGTTACTATGGTGACCCACGTTACCCCCCGGGTTACAATCGTGACCCACGTTACCCCCCGGGTTACAATCGTGACCCACGTTACCCCCCGGGTTACAATCGTGACCCGCGTTACCCGGGTTACGGGGATCGTTACCCGGGCTACCCGGGTTACGGGGATCGTTACCCGTATTACCCGGGTTACCCGCGTTACCCGCGAACAACCACCACGACCCGACCCACTTGGATATGGGTTGACAGCTACTACATTGAAGATACGGACTACCCTTTTTTTAAAGCGAAACCACCTTTGCCTAAAAACCGCATTGAATTGGGCCAACGTATTTTTGCGGCTCAATTTATACCACTTTTTAAGAATTTGATAAATGGGCCAAAGGATTTCAGTCGAAAACGAGGATTTATACCTAAATGGGTAGAAGACTTGTTTAAATAGATTATTAGCATCGTCATCATCGTCATCATCGTTGTGGCTTAGAATGGACTTTACTATCGACTATCTGCTCTCTAACTGCTGCCCGCGTGGACCCTAATACCTGAATTCCTATTTGCTGATGTCGGTCGCAAACGACGGCCGCGCCTGCGTATATACATTGTGTTCTATAGAGCACCATACTGCGACGCTGACGTCCGCGGCGAGTACTACGTTGCTACGCGTACGCGACCGACATCAGCGTAAGAGGAATTCAGGCCTTATTAATTTTTTGAATAAAAGTAGCCTAAGTTACTCCATAAAACAGCAGCTATCAACCAGTGAAAGTCCCGTCAAAATCGGCCCACACAGACATACTGACAGACAGTTTTTTTTGTTATAATTAGGTACCGTACAGGCTTTCATAATGCATTTAGTAAAAATCTGTTATTTTGACATTACAAACAGACAGTTTCTATTTTATAGTCTATTACTAAGGATAGATCAGCTTTATGATACCAAATTAGGTAAGTTTAGACAAAAATTCAGCCACATCGATTAATGATGATGTTAATATTGAAGAAACGGAATTAGATTATCGATGATGTCATACAATTTATTTATATATACTTTATTGTACACCACAAAAATATATAACAAAAGAAAAAAAACAAACACTACAAAATATACAATGGGCGGCCTTATCGCTTTCCGCGATCTCTTCCAGGCAATCTTGGAATGGACAGTGATTTGCCTAGACATAAAATGGGGCTGTCGTAGGTGCAAATAATAAGTATACAATAATTAATAATAATTAAATACACAATATATACTAAAATAGATACACATATACATACATATCCTAAATAATAGATACATACTAATAATAATAATTAACTTGACGCCCTGGATAGGAGGGTCCGTACGCTGCTGACTGCATACCGAATGCATCACCCACGGTCATCGGTAATGAGACTGTATATCCCGCGAAAGTGTGGAGGTCGAGGCTTTTTAAATGCTAAGACCCTCCACAATCGCGAGATATGCAGTCTCAGGGAATATTTCCTAGAAGCCGACGTGGAAATGCATCGAGATGTGGTCGCGGTGGACAAGGGCCTCACCCCGCTCTCCTTGGCGAAAGAGAACTGGCGCAAGCCTGTAGTGCTTGACACTAACGATCGCAAGGAGGTATGGTAGAGTAAGGAGCTTCACGGACGCTTTTTCCGGGCCCTGCATGGACCCGGTGTAGATTTACTAGCGTCCGTAGCCTGGCTGCGTTTCGGTGACCTCTTTGGGGAAACCGAAGGTTTTGTCTGTGCAATTATGGACGAAGTTATCATGACGAACAATTACCGGAGATTTATTGTGAAGGACGGCACGGTTGACATCTGTCGGGCATGCCACCGACCGGGAGAATCAATCCGTCACATTATCTCCGGATGTTCTCATCTAGCTAACGGAGAGCACTTGCATAGACACAACCTTGTAGCCAGGATTATCCATCAGCAACTTGCTCTGAAATACAGTCTAGTGGAATCGGAAGTGCCGTACTACAGGTACGTGCCCGACCCAGTTCTCGAAAATGGAAATATCACATTGTACTGGGATCGATCCCTCATCACTGACAGGACTATTGTTGCCAATAAGCCTGATATAGTGGTGGTGGATCGAACAGAGCGGCGCGCAATGATCATTGACATAACGGTCCCGCATGACAGGAACCTCGTGAAGGCCGAGAAAGATAAATAAATCAAGTATCTTGACTTGGCTCACGAGGTTGTCGACATGTGGGATGTGGACTCTGCGATCATTGTGCCGATAGTCGTATCAGCCAATGGCTTAATTGCCAAGAGCCTCGACCAACACTTAAGGAGGCTCTCGTTGGGCAGCTGGATTAAGGGCTTGATTCAGAAAGCTGTACTCCTGGACACGGCTTGCATTGTTAGGAGGTTCCTCTCTCTGGAGCCCTGACCGCCGATAGCTTGGACCCTGTTCCCGATACCGGTGGGCTACTATTTTTTATATTTTTAAATGTTTTATTATATTTTTTTATTCTAATATTTAAAAATATAATTTATGTGTGATAAATTAAATAAATATAATAATTAATTAATTTAAATAAATTATAATAAAACATAAATAAATATATATAAAAATAAATATTATTTTAATAAATAAATAAATTTATTTTTAGTTAATTTATTTAATTTTAAAAATGTACCGCTTGAGCGCTACAAGGTTTTTTTGGCGCGTGGCTAAAATCAGAACTAACACCACCATTTTCATTTTATACATACCGTGTGCATTGAAATACGATACGATTGAAATATGAATGCAAATAGTGTGTGTGCAAAAGGTATATTTTTAGAAGGGTTTAGGCACTAGAGCCATACCTCCTTCTTTTCTTCCTAGAACTCTTTGCTAGTGTCTGTGTTCCCTTCAACGTATAACCCGTCCGCCATCAAAGCAAGACTGAACAGGCATCTTCTGGGTGAGCTCGTTCCATCATGGACCTCATCCATCGGCAGTAGAGATGGGTTTTAACAGGTGAAAAACGATATCTGTGATCACTGTGACTGAGACAAAAAAATAACACGGACGATAAATACGTATCTCAATCGAATATCTTCTTTATTTATTTTGGTTTAAAGTCGAAAATCGTATCTATCTGTAGCATTAGTGCCTTTTGTTATACAACTAAAAAAATCAGCTGTTCCCTATATTTTGTCGATTTAAGTGAACACAAATGTATGGAAAAGCAGATATTTTTTTCGCGATTTCAAGGTTGGTCCCATAGAAAAAGTTGTTCAAAATGATAAGTACAATGACCCCTTTTCGGGTTAAGCATAAACAAAAAATAATTTTGTATAGTGCAACGGAAAACGTATGACAAAAATACCGTTTTAAACGAATTTATAGATGAACTAACACCGGTATCATTTCATTTAGTTGTATATCTTAATAATTCGCATCTTTAAGTTGGATTTATGTATTTATTAAAATAAAATAGTTTTTATGACACATTCTTTATTTATATTAGTATTGGTTATAAACCTAATTAATATTATAAATGCGAGAGTTTGTTTGTTTGTTTGTAACGCTTTTACGCCAAAACGGCTGAACGGATTTGGATGAAATATGGCACATGGGTAGACCATGACTAGGTTAGAACATAGGACTTTTCACCACGATATTCCAACCGGATTGAGACTTCTGCAGGCGCAGCTAGTAGGTTATAAAGTAGAGTTGGAACGAAAAGGTATTTTCTTTTTTGGGCCGCGCACTGATCTTTTTTTATGTTCAAAGAAATAAATTCCAGATGTAAAAACCCAATCATACTTTGCCCGGCCTGAGAATCGAAGCCAAGACTGCATGCTCAGCAGTAGCGTTTGCGACCACTAGACCTACGAGGCACACATCGCATAATATATTTTATGTATCGTAAAAAACTAAATTGAATTCGAATTGATATCCGTCACAATATATCAATCAGTAATTCAATATCGGTTATCAAAAATATATTAGAATTTGATTTAAAATGCTCGCTACCTTTGGAAATATTTTATTATTCTTGAGTAAGTTGATTCTGTTTATAATATTATTTGGCACTTGTGTTTGCCAGTCATAGGCGTAGGTACCCTGTGTCCTAACCAAAAGCAATAGTCGCGCAATTACTCAATCGTTTCTATGAATTATGAGGACCAAACACGCCTTGATTGACGGCACCTGTATGTCTTATTCATATTCAAAAAAATCATTCACGCGAATTCGTGATCGTCGCGTTCATTATTTCACTCGTTTGTTACAAAAAATGGATGGCGCCCGCTATCGTCGCGACAACGCGTTCGTATTCGCCAAAAAAACGAACGCGACGATCACATACTTGCGCGACAATCGCTTTCGGTTAGGACACGGTTATATGCAGCGTGATATAACATTTTGACGTTTAAAAAGTGTTTATTCTCGGCCTCGTTTGAATAAATGACTTCTGATTTTGATTAATCAAGCTTCCTCTTCACAGTCTTTCAACAAATTACCCGAACGGATTCAGCAGAACCAATTGAAATAGTTACCATAAAGACCAACGTCCTCCCACCTCCAGTCTATTATTTCAAATATTTTCCGGACAAGGAGTCATTGATCAAGAGGAGGTTACGAAACCAAATCAAGAAGGATACTGCAAGAAATGATTTTTCTTTTGACAAATTATTTAAAGCTGGAGAAAATCTACCGATCATTTTAGTTATAACAACGTAAACTCGCGACAATCTAAGAAGTCCGTTTTGACAGCTATAAAAATCTTTGTGTAGCGATAAAAAAAATGGTTTCCTATAAACTGATTCTTGAGACATATCGATTGAACATACTTAGAGAGTTTGTAACCGGCGACTTATCTACATTGCTTAAAACTGATTTTCAAGGCTTAACGTTTTATTACATGTATGAGAACGAAACGTCAAAACGGACTTCTTAGATTGTCGCAAGTGTAAAAGCGTTCATTCTAAGTGTGCGTTTGCACTGGCGAAACATTTGCGACAAAACATGTTGAAATCTCTATCTTCTGTCAATGTTTCATACAATTTTTGACAGGAACTAGAGATTTAAACATGTTTAAATCTCTAGTTGTAATGTTTCGCCAGTGCAAACGCACGGTAAGGCTCAGCAGACTGCGATGTGAAGCGACGCGACGCTGCGCGCACTTTTCAACAATTATCGAACTTATTTTCTTCGAAAAGATAAAATTTCAGTGCGAGGGTTGACACGTGTCAAAGTAGGTACGTTGAAATGCGCGATGCTGCGGAACGCGTGTACCTTATTGTGTAGTAAATAAATTCAATATTTTATCAGATTATAAAAAAGTGCGCGTCACGTCGCGTCTATGACAATTGACCCTAAAAGCTGGCAACTTCGCAAATAGCTGTGAAAAATGATAAAATAAAATAATAAGTAGTTAGCTGTTTTGATTAATTTGTCAATTAATGTAATAATTATACGGTTTAAACATTTATTTCTTGAAAAGAATACAATTCCCTTAACATGAGAAATACAAGAAATACTAATTATACGAACTTATGAAGAACGTAAACGTACACAAAAAAAAACTGAGTGTAAAAAGAAAAAGTGAGTGTGTGTTATGTTTAATTTTGCCTAGGGTCATTAAGGGGCCGGCGGAGCATCGGCTGCCACTACAAATCCAGTGCTACAAATGTTGTGCTAGTGTCCTTGTCGGAGCGACACTTACATGGTAGTATACACATAGGTACTACCTTGAACTGTACGACCACGCACACATTGACATTGACATGACATTTGCTTGACGCGATAGCACTACTAGCTATTGAAAATTTGTGGTATTTGGATATTTTTTTTTATTTTTTATTTCGAAACATTTACATTATTGGTTGTTTTTTTTTTACATTTTCACTCGCCAAACGTTAAAGTTTGATGGCGAGAAGCGCTTGTTTATATTTACATTTACACAAATAATCTACTAAAAATAAATTTAAAACTACCAGGTATGCACTAATGTACCTATACTTTATGATGTTAATTTATTTCGCGGTACAGGCAGAATCGTCGTTATCAAGGAATAAACTCTTTAATTTTGACTTTAATATACCTTTACTTACTTTAGGGTTTTGTCTTAACAGAGGGCCTAGACAAGTGACAATCGCTTCCAAAGCGTTTCGTATTTCTAAAAAGGTTTTTAAACAGGATTTTTTTTTGATTAATAAGAACAAATGTTCAAATGTTCTTAGTAATGGATTACAATCTAGCCTAATAGGCTAATAAGCAATTTAACTCTAACTTAATATTTTACGAGATAGATTATGTTATAACTAAGAATAGTGTCAATTTGCACTTTTACACAATTTCGTAGCACTTTCTTAGAGTCTGATAATTGATGAAAACACTTTGTTCATGTGTTACATGTATAGCATTGTTGCAGCATTGTTACTATTTTTTATACACTACACAAACTCAAATGGTTTAGTTCTTTTTAGCCTACGCACTATGTCCGTGTTATCTAGCAGCTGGATTGCCTCAACATTCACATGTCGGTGAAGTCTGTGTTCGTGAGCCTCAGCAAATTTTTGGATGATTGTGGGGACAAGTTCCATTTTAAGATCTCGATGGAGGTTGTCATTTCTAATATACCATGGTGCATTTACAGCATCCCTGAGTACTTTATTCTGGAAGTTTTGTATTATTTTAGCATTGCTTAGTTTAGTACAGCCCCAAAGTTGGATACCGTACGTCCAAATTGGCATAAGAATATGCTTGTATAATATCATTTTATTATGTATTGATAAACAGGATTTCCTTCCGAGTAACCAATACATACTTTTGTAACGTATGTCTAGTTCCTGTCTTTTCTTTTTGACGTGACATTTCCATCGCAGCTTGGCATCAAGAGTTATGCCAAGGTACTTGGCTGTATTAGCATATGGCACTTGCATACCGTTTATATAGATTGGGTGGTAATCGCAGTGTTTGTTAGTAAAGTCAATGTGTATTGATTTTGACTCATTCAGCTTGATTTTCCACTTTTGTGTCCAGTCATAAACTTTGTTAACAGCTATTTGGACTTTTTCTACTGCTTCTTTGTGGCTTGATCCAGTAGCCATAATAGCAGTGTCATCTGCAAAGGTCGCAATGGTGTTGTTCTCCAGCTCTGGGATATCACATGTGTATAGCAAGTACAGGATTGGGCCTAACACACTTCCTTGAGGTACCCCAGCTTTTATAGTTTTTAGCTCGGAATATGCATCCTCTTGCCTTATTCTAAACATTCTATTACTAATATATGACTCTAGAATATCTGCAAATTCTGAAGGTAGCATGCGTCTGAGTTTAGATATCAGACCCTTATGCCATACTTTATCAAAAGCTTGCGCGACATCTAGGAATACGGTGGCGCAGACTTCCTTGTTTTCTAGTGTTTTTTCAATAATGTTAATTATTCTGTGTACCTGGTCTATTGTAGAGTGTTGTTCCCTGAAGCCAAATTGATGGTTTGGTATTAGTCTTTTTTCTTCTATTATTGGTTTTAACCGTTTTAATAACAGTTTTTCAAATAGTTTTGATAATACGGGCAACAGGGAAATGGGTCTATATGAAGATGCTTCATGGGGTGGTTTCCCAGGCTTCGCAATCATAATGACTTTAGCAACCTTCCATGGCTCAGGTACATGTTTTAGCATAAATGCAGCATTGATAAGTCTGGTCAGCTTTACTATGGCTTTGCGTGGGAGGTGTTTTAGAATTTCTCCCGTAGTGAGATCGTAACTCGGGGATTTCTTTGAGCTAATGTTATTTTGAATTTCTCTCAGAACTTCTTTAGGAGTCACAAGCCGGATTCTTTGATTTTGTGATAACTTTTCACTCTCAGATATTTCTATGGAGCTTTCATTTGGTTGAAAAGTACCTTCTAAGTGTTGGGCAAACCTAAACGCTTTTTGTTCGTTGCTTATGGCCCATTTTCCGTCACTGCTTCTGATGGGCGGTAAATGCATAATCGGCTGTTTCAATTTTTTTGTCGCTTTCCAAAGAGAGTAATCTGTTGATTTGTCGTTGGTTAGCTGCACAAGGTTGGTATTCAGACATTCATCCTCAAATTGTAGAATCTTCCTCTTTAATCGTTTAGTTAGATTATTTAATAATGTTTTATCCCGCGGGCACCTTGTTTGTTGCCACCGCTTTCTTTGTTTTCTTTTCTCAGATAGCAAATTCACAATTTCCTTGGAATAGATATGTCCCTTATATTTCCGTTTTAATTGTGGCGTGTTGTTCCACGAACATTGTTGGATATTAACAAAAAAAAAAAAAAAAAAAAAACATTTTTGTAATGGAGTTTGCATATGAAAAAGTCTATAAGATCTGGTATTTTCTGGTGGTTAGTGGGCCAGTATGTTGGTTTGCCTGTGCTCATAATTTCACAATGTGTGTCTTTAACTGCATTTAATAGCTGCCTTCCCTTTGTTGTGGTAAGTCTTGATCCCCAGTGCGTGTGCTTGGCATTGAAATCACCACCTAGGATAAATCTCTGGCCTAAAAGTTCAAAGAATTGCAAAAAACGCTCTTTTCTTATCATGTGCCTTGGAGGACAGTATACGGCCGCTATTGAAACGTGACAAAATTTGGTTTTAACAGATACTGCCACGGCTTGAATGTCTGGTTCTTCAAACTTACTCTGCTCGTAATGATTGATGTTTTCTTTGATTATAACTGCGCTAACTCCTCTGGCGGAGTTGTCAGGGTGGAGCGAGTTATATACTTTGTATCCTCTAAGTTTGATAAAAGATTGGCTAGTGAAGTGCGTTTCGGAGATCAAACACACGTCTATATTTTCTGTCTCTAGGACTGCCTGTAACTCATTCTGATGTTTGAGGAGCCCATTGGAGTTCCACGCCATTATTTTTAGTGAGTTACTCATTTTTGGTTATTAATGACAGCTTGAACAGGTTTTGCAGTTGTCTGAGAACTCTCATTACGTGCCTGTTTTGCAGGATTTCTTATGGAAGAGTGTTGGGCAGTTGGCACAACAAGTTTCTTTTTGATGTTTTTATTTTTCATAATTTGCATCTCCTTGGCTACTTCACACCCTCTGTAGTTGGCGGGGTGGGGTAAGCCGCAGTGGACGCATTTTGGTTTCTCTTGTGGAGATTTAGTACAGTTGGCTGTAAGATGCTTGCCAGTGCATTTTACACACCTTGGCTCTTTTTTACAGTATTTATGAGTATGTCCATATGCCTGGCATCTCTTACATTGAGGATTGACATAAGCTTTTCGATAGCTTATGTCAGTCCTATACATTTTTGCCTTTACCATAATCGTTATCGCTGATAGAATGTCACTTTGTCTAGGGCCTCAGGTCTATGAATACTTTTGGTACCAAATATTTTGTAGTCCTTTCCCCATAATAATTTGTTACTTTTGGTTGAACCAGTCTTTTCTCTCTTACACTTCTTGTATTATATTTGTTAGTAATGGGTACTTTATACTCATCACTGAAATAGTGTTCTAGGCTTATCAAATAATCAACTTTCTTATCTATTGGTAGGATTTTACAAATCGGGAATAATTTTTCATATTCATTGTTACATTTTTTCTTAACCTTTTTGTTGACTAGGAACTTGATTAATCTTATCTGTATTTTCTTATAAGTACGTTTTAAACGTTCCGTAATACCGTTCCGTTCGTTCGTTTTATATGTTCCGTAAAACCTAGAATGATGAATGAAAACTTAAAGTGTTTTGCATTTTTTTTCGATAATTTGTAACTTGATAATATAAGCTATGTTTCTGCTGAAACAATATTACAAATATTGTTGTTTATGATACATAAAAAACAATATGAAAACTTGTCATTTGCCCTGTAAAAATGTGCGAAATTCAATTCGCTTAAACTTCATTTTCGTTAATTTTTTTGGGATAAAAAGATGTAGGAACCTAAATAAATACTAATCATCATCTGCCTAGCCTTTTCCCAAATATGTTGGGGTTGGCTTCCAGTCTAACCGGATGCAGCTGAATACCAGTAAAAAAAAAAACCGACTTCCAACAAAAACACAAAAAACATGAAAAATAACTTTTATTTTGGAAGTCGGTGTCTTTGCTTTTCAATTTTCGTTTTTTGCCGCCGACTTCCGAAATTAAAGTTATTTTTCACGTTTTTAGTGTTTTTGTTGGAAGTCGGTTTTATTTTGTAAAAAGTTTTTATTTTTCACTTTTTAGTTGTGGTACTTGCCCCACACAAATAATACCACTACCTGCTATGTAAATAACAGTGAAGGAAAATTAAGATATCATCTACATAGCAAAGTGGGAAAAATACGTAATTATTGAAGCTAACTCAAAAACTACGCAAGCAAAATTAATAAAATTTATATGGGACTACCTCTGAAGCATGACCTACCAAACAAAAAAAGAATCATCAAAATCGATTCATAATTGGCGGAGTAATCGCGTAACACACATCCAAAAAAAAAAAAACATACAGACGAATTGAGAACCTCCTCCTTTTTGAAGAAGTCGGTTAAAAAGGTCCGACGCAAAGCAAGATTTCCTTTTCAAGAACTTCAGAATTAAAACTACTTTCAGTAAAACAGGATTTAATGGCCCGAACTACCAGGAAAGTTATGGAAAATAGTGAATAGACCTCTTTGAGAGTCTGCACTGGAAGTCTGAGAAGCTTTTCAGATAAAAATATCAGCTGAAGTTTTAATAAACTGAGGTAAGTACTCACCTGGCTTATTACAGAGCGCATTCGAGAATTTTCTAAAATGTATGTAAGAGCTGAGCTAATTTAATTTTGTGTTTTAATTAGATTAGAAATAGGGGAAAAAATTAAAATATGTGTGCATTATTAGAAGCTCCAAATAACACTTTTTTTTTTTTAATCCGGAGTTATACGTATCTGTTTGATTTATGCCTTATCATTTGTGTGACTCCGGATTTTTAATTTGTCTGTCTGTGATGTCTTGTTTATACCTTTTTAGTTGACTTTTTTATCGTAGTTGGGTTTAAGTGTTATAGAAATGATTTTTTCTTTATCGATAAACCGACCGCTGCAAGCTTAGGTTAGCTTAACCTAACGATCGATCCGTTGCATCGGGTGCGACTGTTATCATTTAGCCACGAGGCCTCCGAAATACATAACATTATATTATCCTGATCTTATAACCCCACACATAAAGCATGAGTGCCCAACATTTTCCTTAAGGGCGGGTTGGAAGCAAAATTGCCTGTCTTCAATTTGATTTTTCATGAAATTGATAAGACTTAGGTGTAAAATAAAAATAGTATGAGTAACTACATGATATTTCCAAACTTTTTGTGTAACAGAAACACAAAATATTAAAATTTTCTCGATAAAAAAATATCACGAAGTTACCTCTAATTTTCACGTATTTTCGATTTGTACTTAAAATGCTAATGCCTATTATGATAAAAATTAGATGATTATGTGTATTAAAACAAGGCAAAAAAAATTGTGTAGGCTTTTTTTTTTATTCCTTTTATTTTTGGTTTTATTACGAATCAAAGCTTGTAGGACTTACGACGTTCATAGTTCGTGGAAGAAGCCATCTTCCGTCGCACATTACGGGAACTTCAAGCATATTTTTGTTTCACAAATCAGTCGGCGTCGCTCTGTTGAGACGAGAGGACTACGCTCAAATTTTTAGCTGCGCTGATATATTATTTATGTTCGTAAATAATATTTTCGTAATTTATCACATTCCACAAAAGAAACTGAGACATAGAAAACATGAAAAAAACACTAAAACCACTTCCAAAACGAATATTACAAGTGTTATTGATTGATAAATAAATAAATACTGAGTCTAAATAAACATATAAAATTCAATGTTGATATTTTAAAACTCAAGTTGACATACATTTTATTTGACAGATTTTTGACTGGTATAGTAGCACGGAGTATAGAAAGAAGTAGGTAAAACTAGCGCCATTGCTCTATATTGCGGTGAATTTTCTTGCGGAGAAAATTTACAACATAGCCAACGAGCCCATTCCACGTTCATTTGAAAGTTCGCACTGGAGATTAAATCTTATTGCGATATACTCAGGATCCAAATTCGTTTACTCCCACTTTTTTTGACAAACTTCTTGTAAGGTGACCCTTAGACGAACAATTGGAGCGACTGACCGCCCCTAAATAAAACTTGTTTAGAATAATACCTTTATTCTTCGGTTATTGGTATAACGAATGAACTCGAACAGATTCCGTATGACTCCGGATTTTTAATTTGTCTGTCCGTGATATCTTGTTTATATCTCTTTAGTTGACTTTTTTGTCGTAGTTGGGTTTTAGTTTTTACCTGACTACGGCGAAGCAAAAAGGAGGGTTATAATTTTGACCGGTTTCTATGTATTTATCTATGTCTGTTCCCACATATTATCTTCTAAAAGACTCATCACAATTTGACAAATGAGGTATCGTTGGAAGCTTCACGATCGTCCGCTGGTCATAGGCTATATGAAGACACATTAAATTGAAAATGGCGCCGTCTAGGTGACATATCATGAACAACAAAAAATATTTTTTAATCATACCATGTTGGGTATCAAATGAAAGGTTTTAATTAGCACATTTCAAAAATATATATTATAACCCCAAAAAAAACCGCGACAATCAACACGTATATTGCCATATGTTTATGTTAACGCGTGGGATGATAACTGCCGCTTCACGCGCCGCCGCACCGTAAACAGCAAAAACGTCAGACGCGCCGCGTGACGCCACACTACACGCGACGCGCCACGCCCTGCGTCTCCGTAAATGAGGCCTAAAGTTATAATGCAACTTGGCATGTTTTTAAAGCTACAATTTCAACAGTTACAAAGAGGGACCATACTAAACTTTCTACTAAGGGACTAGTTATAACAAGCGCCCGAGACGCGCATTTTGTACGCTGCGTTTCGGGCGCTCAATAAAATTGTATGAATTCCTATGTAACGAATTATATCAAACGCTGCAGTCTAAGCGAGCGCCCATGCCGGGCGCCGTTAGGCTTGCACATGTCGCAACTTGCCACTCTCAACTTGCATCTCCGTTGTGCGATTTACAAATAGACTGGGAGAAGGTATGCCGCGGGCATTGCTGCTACGTGCGCCGCCGTGATAAAACGCCGCGTGTGACGCGGCTATGCCATTCGCGGGCTCCGCCGCAAAAAACGCTCCATTTCAAACAAACGCGTGTAAAATCGCGTCTCCGTAAACGCACTCATACAACGCCATATGTTTGAATTCAGTGCGAGCCGCGCCGCCCAAAGCCACGCGCGACTCCTCGCGTCTCCGTAAATGAAGCCTAACCGTGCCCTTGACGCTTGGACGCGAGTTCCTTTTTCACTATTTTTCCTTGTCATTTTCTCCGCATTAGTAATAAACTTAAAAGAAACACGGTTCAAAAGTTACAACAAAATGTGGAAATCTTGTTGCATTTGACGAGCGTCCAAAACGCGCCGGGCGCGCGCCCAAAACACAGCGCCGGTACTGAGCGCGTACCTCGGGCCTTTGTTATAATTAGTCCCTTTGGTACTCTGGCACCCATTTACATAGATGAATAGATGTCAATTCTTTTAGTGGTGAAGCCGACAATCCTACATTTATTTCTTTTGTACAGAACTCGGCCTCTTTTTCACATGTTTCAAATGTTTTCGAAGGGGATTGTTTGCGTTTGGCGCAGGAAAGGTTTTCATGACACATGCCATATTCGTTGCACAATAC
This sequence comes from Lithophane semibrunnea, assembly GCA_947363905.1. Classification (NCBI taxonomy): domain Eukaryota; kingdom Metazoa; phylum Arthropoda; class Insecta; order Lepidoptera; family Noctuidae; genus Lithophane; species Lithophane semibrunnea. The sequence continues at coordinate 2,963,385 of OX376203.1, read as the reverse complement.
AGTGCAAAATTCATTATACGAATATTATTTTTTACTTGGGTATCACTTTGCACGATCCTCCAAAGAGAGAAATCCACGATATAGCATTATATTTATTACTTGGTAACACAGTTTTCCACAAAGACGTCATTAGGTACAAATTGTACAAGGTCCTAAATAAAATTTGGTAACATTTAAATTTGAACTTTTTCACGTCAACATTGAGTTTCTTGTTCCAAAACATGAACATGATCTATAGTTCTGAATTCAAGCTTAGCGTATCGTATAAGCAAAATAAACTACAGAAGATTGAAATTCGAATTCTATAAACGCTAGACGAAAAGTTTCTGCTGGCGGGAAGGCATTGTGTTTTGTTTTCGTCGTGTTTAATGAGAGGGGTAGGTAAGGGTTGCGCGGGTGAAATATGATTTTTTGCTGTCAAACTACTCCCCCTTAAGGCCCTACCTCAGATTTTATCTCGTTCGCACCGTACTACTCGCGACCTGAGTGAGAGCGAGACGGAGTGGGGCGCTAGCGGCTCTCAAGCCTCGAAAAGTGTAGGTAATTGCTTTTTACAGTGAAAATAATGGTAATTTAAAAAAAAAAAAACATAAGACCTGCTTTATAGATAGTTCAGTTATTATGCAAAGTTTCATGATCTAATTTGAAGTATTTTTTTAATACCAGCGGTTTATAGTTCTGTTTAGAGGTAACTTTGAAAAAATTTTCTATAGAGAAAATTTTATGTAATCGTGTTTTCGCGAAACATAGGACCTAGCATCAATCCTCAACTTTAACAGATATTTATTTCAAAATTAATGCTGCAGTATTTTCGGCATAACGTAGGATCATGCTAAGCAATTTGAGGTAGGGTGCGCCCTTAAAGGTGCCATTCCGAAGCCAACCGCAAGCCGCAACTGCAAGCGACGACGTTTCGCCGCGACACGACTGCAATGGCTTCCGTAGCTAGCGACACGTCTCGCGTCGTATATAGAAATAGATAGAAACCAGTCGTGTCGCAACACATCGCCTGCAGTCGGGAGTAATTCGTCAACTCGTCCTACATGCCTATGGCCCATTTAGGAAGACTTGCAGAAAATTATAAGAGCGTCCTAAATGAGCCGTAGGCATGTAGGACGAGTTGACGAATTACTCGATTTTCTGCAAGTCGACTTAGATGGGCCGTAGGCATGTAGGACGAGTTGACGAATTACCCGCAATCGGCTACGGAAAACGATATTTTTTCATTTTTTACTAATCTAAAATTCCCAGCTAAAGTACACCCAAAGTTTTCCAAAGTAACTGGCCAGGAGTCTTGCGTTTTTCTCGTCCTTGGAGATTCCTAACATTTTCCTCGTAACAATCAATCTGCCTAGCCTTTTCCCAACTATATTGGGGTCGGCTGCCAGTCTAACCGGATGCAGCTGAATGCCAGTTTTTTACATGGAGCGACTGCCTATCTGACCTCCACAACCCAGTAACTGGGTAATACGGTACCCCTTGGTAAGACTGGTTGTCAGACTTTCGGCCTTCTGACGACCCGTAATGACTGTCAAAGATCCACGAATGACAGCCAACGGCTTAACGTGCTTTCCGAGGCACGGAGGAGTCTCGATATGTAAAGATGGTCACCTATCCACGGAACCACCCCGGCAAGCGTAGCTTAACCTGATGGATCGACCCGTGCGGCTGTTATTACTTAGCCACGAGCTCCTCGCTCACACTTTCCTCGTAACATAAAGTTTATTTATGTCTATAACAACGTAAATTATTGCAATTTCCTAGAGTTTTATACCTTGTAATTAATTGCAAGTTGGCCAGCGAAAAAGTTGCTCTAAGCTTTTGTTTTAAGTTTTAATTTACTGTACTTTATGTAATTATTTTGTTTACGATTCAATGAGGGGAAATTCTTTTTCGAAAACGGGCAAAGATTTAACCTGCACCTTACGTAATTACGTAACACACTTTTAATCACAAATCGATGGGTTTTGAAGGAAATTCGTAAGGGTCAGTGATAACTGGGCCCGTGTAAACTCAACCCAAATAATAATACTAGTAGTAAATAAAACACAATATTATTGTGTTTTAAAATTGTGTTTTATTTGGATCATATAAGGTCTGCACAAAGATTTTGTTTACCTAGATAATTACCTAGTTATTTACATATCACTCAAATCTGTAATAAAATGTGACATAATTCTTATCGAGAACGAGTAGGACTTAGATGCACATAGCAATTCTAAAATCGTAAAACGAAATGGGATGAAATAGTTGGTGAAATGGGGTGAAAATGCGAAATGGGGTGAACATTTCAGAATGTATTTTGTTCGAAAATAGTAAGAATGCAATCCCCGTCCCTGTCACTGGGCCTGTGTCCCAGCAGTGGGAACATTATGCTTATGCTTAAACAGCCTTGTGGAATCTTCATAGCAAGTGTTTACTTGCTGCATATTTCAGGCGTCAATACACGTTTGACATTATGATGTGTCATGTATGTCTTTCATAATCATGTGCTCTCAGTCAGACCAAATAAAAAACCAAGACAGAGCGCTGCGAACAATACAGTGAAGCATGCAAATACTATACCTTACTCTGTGCTTATAGGCTCACACGCACACATTTTACAATCAAACTACACCTCCCGCACAGTAAAGTAAGCACAGATTACTATTATAAAAGTAAGTGTACACATGTTGTAACGAAGTCCTTCTCATCCATACTCATCCTATCATTTATTACTGGCAATCCTTTATGGCTGGCCACATCATCATTCCATTTTCAATTTGAATTCAGAACGCCACAAACTCCCGTGCAGTATTTTTCCAGTCTGCTGGACACTTCATCTTTGGACTTGACCGAGCGTGTTACTGTCTGTAATTTTTATACAGGATGTAAGGGTAAACACTCTTGTCATTCAAACCATGGGTAGTTGACTTAAACATAAAAACAAATGACCGAACACAACAAAAAAAAACGTTATTTTCATTAAAAGATTTTAAAAAGTTTCTATCTGACACCGTGCTTGCTAGCGAAACAGCTGACTGACTAAGGGAGGGATCGCGCTAGCTGCCGGTCAGGTCACATCCCGTTCCCCCCGCCCGTGTTGAGACGCAAGTTTGTTGCCCTAGCGCGGCGCCCTAGGGCAACGAACTTGCGTCTCTTGTGGTAAAATTTAGATCTAAAAAAAGAAAAAAAAGTTGTAATTTTCCATTGATTTTACGTTCTATAAATGAAACCAAACCACTGGTTGCAAGGATAACGGTGTTTACCCTAACACCCTGTATAACCATCATCCTTCTAAATACTGTGATATACTATATTTATATAATCATGTGTGTGTAACCAGTAATAAACCGTTCCTCCTATCTCTGCGTCCAGCGCTCGGTGTGGTAACACGTCGCGTCCTGGTTTGCAATTGGTCAATCGTCATCCTGAAGATGCCTCGTTGAGAGGTGAAACACGTGTCGATTTCTTACAGGGTTTTTATGACTCTTGAAGAATAGTCAAGCGGAATAGGTTACTAAATATATCAGCGTCTATTGTATTTTATAATGGATTTCCGCAAAGTCACGCCTGAATCAATTAACTATCTGTTCCTCCTATCGTCTACTGTGTTTACCTCATTATTCAACGTTGTCCGGTGAGACCCTCACTAAGCGAGCTAGCGGAGGGCAGAGGGGTCTCCCGGTACACTGGCGCCCAATAAAAAGGAACCTAAGAAGAAATTTACCACATAAACCACCATCCAATAGTCATTAACAAGACAACAAGACAGCCAAGATCGCACGGCTACACATCAAGCTATACAAAACCAGTTTACGCTGATCTCTCATTGTAGGGAAATCCTATACAATGCGAGATCAGCTTAAACTGGTTTTGTATAGCTTGATGTGTAGCCGTGTGTACAACAAACAAGTATATTTTATAGTCATCGTACACAGAAGAAGAAAAATCAAGAGGGAACACTACAAGAACAGAATTGACAGAGAGAAAATTTTTCAAAATTCAAAATGGCATCCATAGCCAACGTACCAATAATTTTCGGAAAAACATTTCGGCTATAACTTGTCACATAATAATCCGAAGCCGGCCTCACATCACTGTTGACAGTGCCGTGTCTTGGTTTTTTTAAACCAACCGCAAAAAAACCATCTACATCGCCACATGCGAACTACGCATCAAAGACCTGACGTCACAAAAAAATCCTAACGTATTTAGAGTTTACCGCGCGATGGACATAATCAAGATTCCGATGTTAATCGTTGGGCAGTTGCCCGCCAGACACAACACCCGTCTGGTCTGAGGATCCTCCCTTTTCTATATATGATGAGTGAACTTTACACCCTGTTCCTCATACCCCGAAAATGTCATCCCGACAGAAATCCCTTTTCCACGGCCAGTAAAAACGGCGACCACTGAATGCGTGCAATCACGCGGTGCATGCTAAAGCGCGCGTGCAATCGCATACGCGTGCATATACCCTGACACTGCCACAGTATAACGACGATCAGTACCTCAACTTGGCCCTTTTTTGAGAACAAAAGCTACGCTCCAACGGGTGTTAAAGTTGTCAACTAAAATTTTATATTAAAATGCACCACACGTATAAAACGAGGAGCTCGTGGCTAAATCCTAACAGCTGCTCGGGTTGATGGGTAAGCTACGCTTGCCATGGTCGATTTGTGGATGGGTGACCATCCATTACATAATTAAAACACCTCCTTGCCTCGGAAAGCATCGTTATCAGTCGTTGCGGGTAGTCAGAAGCCCAAAAATGACAACCACTCTTACCAAAGCGTTATGTATTACCCAGTAACTGGGTTTTGGAAGCAGTCGCTACATCCGGTTAGACTGCAAGCCAGCCCCAACATAATTGGGAAAAGGCTAGGCAGATTGATTTTACACGTATAAAACTTAATCACATGCATCGAAGCGATATCCTCATGAATAATAACTGGTTATAATTTTTCGTTTTTCTTTTATCGTGCTTAGATTTCGTATTAACGCGTTTACGTGTCCGTGAGTCGCATCGACATTTGCTCCTAGTTAAAATACTGTATTTTAATGTCTGTGACATAGCTAAACATGTTCGTGGATACATGTCCATACCTGTGACAATTCATTGTTGTGCGCGACACAAAGGTGGGTGAAATTGACGCTTTGAATGAAACAATTTGGATTGCATGTAGGGTTTACCATCCGTCTTGATCTGTCGGGATATGTCAAAATTTTCCACCCGTCTGGACTTTGTTCGACTTAAAGGGGTTGTTTTTAGAAAATAAAAATGATAAAAATCAATCTGCCAAGCCTTTTCCCAACTATGTTGGGGTCGGCTTCCAGTCTCAGTCAATACCAGTGTTTTACATGGAGCGACTGCCTATCTGACCTCTACAAACAATTAACAGGGTAATACGATACCCTTTGGTAAGACTGGTTGTCAGATTTTCGGGCTTCTGACGACCCGTAACGACTTAACGTGCTTTCCGAGCCACGGAGGAGAAAATGAAAATTATAAATGAATACTGAAAACAGATTAAATTAAAAGTAAAATGGGTAGGTCTGGAATTTCTCAGTAGCAGCCTGGAGTCTCGAGTCTGGATGACAATAGGATCGCCCCTTGTTACATGGGACTTTAACATAACTGGAGAAATGTGGGCGTACTAAATAGGTACACCTCTGCTGAACCCTTCGGGGAATACCGGCGTGATGTTATGTTATGTTAAAAGTAAAATATCCGGATTTTTCCACAAATAATATCCGGCTTTTTGTCAAAACTTTGCATTTCGAATTGGTAACCCTAATTGCAGGCCCAGTCAGTGTTGCCAGATCGCAAGCGGAAAGCCTAGCTTCGTTTACATTTGGCCGAACATTGAGCTTTATGGGCGACTGGATCGGAACCTATTAAGCCTGGCTATCCAGAACCTGCAATGATTAAGTATTATCTTCAAACAGGCGCGTAGGCGGCTTATTTTGGCGAAACAGAGGGCCTAGACAAGTGACAATCGCTTCGAAAGCGTTTCGTATTTCTACAACGACTTTCAACAGAATTGTCATAAGCTTTTCGATAGCTTATGTCAGTCCTATACATTTTTGCCTTTTCGATCATCGTTATCGCTGATAGAATGTCACTTTGTCTAGGGCCTCTGAAGTTTGTTTATTTTATTTTATTAAAATTACATTGATTGACTGGAATAAAACAAATTCCCAACGAAAATTGCGACTGCTATCAACGGGTCCCTATTTCATTTTGAAAGTTGATGGTTTGATTTTTATTATATCAAACACGGTGTCAATAATTCAGGTGTACGATGTTTTATTCTATCGATGCTTTATTGGTGCGATGTAACGTTTGTGCGAAAAATCCTATTTCGAAAAACCCTACAGCGATTGCTCATTAGTTCGTTAGTATGTCTATAACAATTAAGGAGAACAACACTCTCGTCCAAATGACAAATTAATACTTAGATTCATCAAATTCGACTATATATCTGAGACCCACCTCTTGTAAACAAGTTTCAAAAACTATAAATTCACATAATAAACAACAGGGTTATGATGGCATCTTAAACTTAACAGCCATATTTAAAAATGCAATAAAGAATTGGCAGACTTTTTAAGTCACCTTATAAATCTATCCTTTACGCAAGGAACCTCACCATAAAATGTAAAATCATCAGTAAAACCATTTCACAAATCACAAATAAAAACTCCAAACAAGATAATGAATAAGTATTTTTTGCATGCTGAAATGTATACATTTCAGCATGCAAAAAATTGCTTACTTATAAGTAAGCAAACTATGTGGGTCTTCTTAGACCTTATTTAGGTATCTACAATATAGTATCTATACTAATATTATAAAGCTGAAGAGTTTGTTTGTTTGTTTGAACGCGCTAATCTCAGGAACTGCTGGTTGGAATTGAAAAATTATTTTTGTGTTTGATAGTCCATTTATCGAGGAAGGTTATAGGCTATATAACATCACGCTACGACCAATAGGAGCGGAGCATAAATGAAAAATGTTGCAAAAACGGGAATAATATTCCTTTTTGAGAGCTTCCGTTGCGTGCGCTGCGTAAACGGTTTAAGTTATTATGGAATTGTTCCTCTTTAAAAGTTCTAAAAAAAAGTCTATGTAGTATGTCTATCTTTTAAGATTGACTCACTATAATCTTTTTTATGGTAATCAAATTTGTTAGAAATTAATGCATAATTTGTGAAGAAGTTTTATCAACATTATATTAATTCTTATTCAAATAAATAGTTTTAACATCAAGGGTATGTAGCAGTAAAATACTTTTTAATTCATTCGAACCGGACATTGAATTTCAAAGTTATCACGAGTTTAAAAATACAATACGCGAACCGTTCGACGCCGCGCCGGGCGCCGCGCCGCGACGACAAGAGAGAGGAGAGGATGGGCACACGGGTAGACCATGACCTGGAATAGGACATAGGATACTTTTTATCCCTATATTCCCACGGGATATAGACCTACGCGGGTGAAACCGCGGGGCACAGCTAGTGCAAAATAAAGATATTCTATTCTACACAAATTAGGGTGTGACCACTTTTTGAACGTCAAAATTACATGAGACAATTTCCCAAAACGTCCGCCCTTCACCACTTCCTAATGTTGACACTGGCTGGTGTCAGTCACTGTAGCAGAGCGTCGCATTGATGGTTGCGTGGCGACTGTCTTTTGATGATAGAAAGAAGATGTCAAGATAGGATGTACAATATTGTATGTTAGTGGGTAGCTAAGCAGTGCCAGTGTTGCGGGTTAGTCCGAAAGGGATACCCCACCTTGGCAACAGGCAACTGAAGGAACACGGGTGGGTTTTAGTCAGTAAAAGTCTGACACGCCCTTCCGCTCCGCCCAGTGCGGGAGAACTAACTGGATGATACCTCACACTTAAAAAAAAAAAAAAGAAAGGATAGCCGCTGTCGTACGGTCGCGGTCTGAGAATGTTTACCACCTTAAGGCTTATAATTGCATGCACACATCTATGTCACAAGATCGATGATTCAAAATTCAAACCTATTTTCAAAACTTATGTGTCAACTTTAAAATTAAGATATAGCATTTTAGACTTTATTGCACACAGTCTGCTAAAGAATCTAGTTTGATAACTGATAAACATTTTTAGACCGTGATAGTACAACGTCCACAACGATCTGCTACTATATTCCAGATTTCCAGCCTAATCTTGATGATATTGAAGCTCCTGTACCACTTATAATACGAGGGGTGTTCAATAAATAGTGAGAATGAGTATGACGCAATTATCTGTTATTAAATTTTATTTTTCGACGTAGTCACCTTTCAGGGTTATACACTTTGTATAACTTTTTTCTAAAACTAAAATTCCCTTTCTAAAAAAATCTTCTTTCTGATCCCTTAAAAAATCGTATACGGCGGCGACTACTGCGCCATCATCTTCAAACTTCTGTCCCTTGAGATGTTTCTTTAACCGCAAAAATCGGTAAACATCACTGGAGCAAGGTCCGGTGATTATGGAGGATGTGCCATCAATTCGAAGCCAGCTTCTTGAATGGCAGCCATCGCAACTCTGGATTTGTACGTGAAACAAACAAACAACAGAACACGTTCCGAAACGGCGCCGGCGCAAACAAATGACTTCTATTTTTTTAAAACAAAAGAGAATTGATTGTTTTTTTATTATCATCATAGCTAATGTCTGGGCTATGCCTGCCAGTATTTATTTTTTTTCTTTCCAAGGAGAATGTATCGCATTCTCACTATTTATTGAACACCCCTCGTATATAGTCCTCCAGACCGTATTTTCGGCCACGGCGGCCAATCTCAACGGAGACTAGCCATCGGCGCGGGAGATATTATAGTGCACAAGTGTTTGCGCAGACACAAGTGCACTCTCTCTTCCTTCACGCTCATAGTCCGATGGGACGGCAATCCGACACGACCGGAGAGAGATCAGGCGTAGGACCAACGGCTTAACGTGCTTTCCGAGGCACGGGTGTATCACACCGCCAACTTCCAAACTCCGGGCTGTTACTACGAAATTCCTAATGGAAAAATCCAATAACACTTTGCCCGACCCAGGAATCGAACCCAGGACCCCACGCTCTGCAGTCGCGCTTGCGACCACGAGACCAACGGGGCAGTCAAAGGGCAGTCAGTACCACTTAAACGATGATCACTTCAGGTGAGAGCTATCCTGCGTCGTTAAATTAATCAGTTCTGTTGCACACGTATGAACAGTTCACAAGGAAACATGAATCAAGGGCATTGGGATCAGGGTTGGGTATTTCAGCAAAAATAGGTGTTCCTTTTTGATCGTGAACGAGTAACTTTATTTGACAAAAATATATCATCTAATCTGACTCGTAAGACTGTTTACTGTGTCGGACATTTATCAATTGTCTCAATTACGCCTAATTGTGGACAGAAAGACCGACGAAACGATGTATTTGTAGTTCACATTTAAAGGTCTAAAAGTGTAGGTACTATGTATTGTAAGCCTTCTTTAAATAAAAAAAAGTAAATAAATAAATAAATACCTAAAAGAAATCTCATGAACATCTTTGTGATAAGTGCTTGGGCACGAGTGTGAATTAGTTTAAGACATGATATGCGAGGCGTTGTTTGAGTATTTAAGCTGTGTCTATTGCCATAGGAATGCCATTGATACATATTAGACTTACAGACATCTTACCATCTTCTCTTCAGTTTTTTTTTTTTTTTTTTAATGTTACCCTGTACTGTTTCACTGCTGAGCAAAGGCCTCCCCCAAATCCTTCCAAACATCCTTTTCCAGGGCCACCTCGATCGTTCTGTATGTAGTACTAAAAAGATATCATCATCATCATCAGCCTACAGCAGTCTACTGTTGGACATAGGCCTCTCCAATTGCACACCATTCAGCTCGATTCTCGGCAACTCTCATCCAGCTGCTACCAGCCTCCCTGCGATAATCGTCGCTCCACCTAGCTTGAAGGCATCCAAGATTTGCCCGTCAGAAATGGTAATGGACCTGACTGTCTAGCCAAGTTGTGCCATCAGCCGGAAAGCAATTTTGGTGGACTTTCCAGTTCGCGCACTAGATTCTAAAGAGCCTATTTTGTCCACAGTAGTATGATGATCATCATCATCATTTTCCTTGTCTTTTGGGGTCGGTTTCCTGTCTAGACTAGAACATTACAGTTATAGGTAAGGTATAGGACAGTTTTAAGACTTCTATCGATATAGTGAATAATATCGAATACTTTATTATTTCTCTTTGTGTTTATCGTTGGTTGTTGTGCAACTTATTGAGATCGTTTAGGCGCCTATTTTCTTTTAATTTCTGTCACCCTGGTACTTTTAAAAACAACAAATGATTCATTATCAAAACCTGTATTTTTATCATTAATGAGCGAAATAGTAAGTCGCTTATGCACCTAGTTCCAATTCATTTCTGCTTTCCTGGTAGTTTGATTAACTAAACAATTAGGAAAGTTGAATTTTAAAACTTCTAAATGTCGACATAATTTATTACGAATCCGTCATGCTCTTCTCTATGTTTCATCGTGGGTGCGGTTCAAGGAATACGTTAGTTGCGCTTTATTAGTTGCGTTTCAAAGTAGTTGCACTTGGAGGAATACCCCAAAAAAAGTAGCAAGATGATTCACTAAGGCTGCGTTTCCACCAGAGATGTGCGAGGATGCGTAGCGAGGGATGTGTTTGTAAAGAACCAATAGAATCGCTTCATTTACCTCGCCTCGGTCAGCACAGCTCTGGTGGAAACGGCTCAGTGGAGCTAGATTTTTGCGCATACAAAACAAGCGAGGGATGTGTGCGAGGGATGTGTATGAGGGATGTGTACGAGGGATGTGTACGAGGGATGTGTACGAGGGATGTGTGCGAGGGATGTGTTGCGAGGAATGTGTGTTGAGAAGGATGAGTTGCGAGGTTTGCGCATACTGTACCAGCCAGTCCATCCATCCTCGCACCACACATATATAATGCGCATTTTCACAGCTCCGCTACACATCCTCGTAGGCATATTTTCATCGCACAGCTTTGATGTAAACCCACACACATTTTCACAGCACAGCTAGACATCCTCGCACGACACATTTCCATCGCACATCTCTGGTGGAAACGCAGCCTTAAACTACTCTTACCTACACCTTTGTAAAAATATTGGAATGAAGTGTATTTGGATAATATTACGATCACATAAAAATATGAGAAAACTTTAATTTGATTAGGTTGACGGAGCTGACTGTACCAAATTCAAGTTGTTGGTATTCGTCTGCACATTCAATTTAATTATTTAAAGAGTGGTATCGGTTTGGAATAGAAAATAAATATGAGTTCCAACAAATACCCAGAGGTATTAGTTTTTGGTATTAGAATGGAATAACTCCACCTGCCAAGCTATATCGGCCGTACTGTAGAATCATAATCCTAATTAAGAACATTTTGTACCATGTTTAAATGCAAATAAAAATATTCGGATGGAGGAAATTGCAAAATATTCGAACACCTCTAAAGAGGCTGAAAATTGATCCCAATAGGTATAATTAGGAAACCGTTTCGTTGATGATGATTATATTCTGTTTGTCTTATGTTTGTAAAATACTTTGGCTTAGGGTTCGTGAATTCATTGGATAATTGAATTCCTATCTTTACCGACTTGATCGATAGGAGGAGCTCGTGGCTAAGTAATAACAGCCGCACGGGTCGATCCATCTGGTTAAGCTACGCTTGCCGCGGTTGGTCCGTGGGTGGGTGACCATCTTTACATATCGAGACTCCTCCGTGCCTCGGAAAGCACGTTAACCCGTTGGTCCCGGCTGTCATTTGTGGATCTTTGACAGTCGTTACGGGTCGTCAGAAGCCCGAAAGTCTGACAACCAGTCTTGCCAAGGGGTATCGTATTACCCAGTTACTGGGTTGTGGAGGTCAGATAGGCATTCGCTCCATGTAAAATATTGGTATTCAGCTGTATCCGGTTAGACTGGAAGCCGACCCCAAATTGGTTGGAAAAAGGCTTGGCAGATGATGACCGACTTGATCGATAGGGGTGAGGGGTCGGTTAGTTATTAATATTATAGTCAAGTTTATGAAAACACTGGCGAAATGTGGGTGTACTATAGGTACCTACACCTCTTTTTTTTTTTGAGCCTGTAAATTCATCAAATGACTTCTCCCGCTCTGACTTTTACTGACTTTAACCCACCCGTGTTCCGTCAGTTCCCTGTTGCCAAGGTCCCGGTATCCCTTTTGGACTTTCCCGCAACTATAGGTACACCTCTGCCTAACCCTTTGGGGATTACAGGCGTGATGTAATGTCCAAAATTTTGCTACATGTATGATACCAACGTATAAAATTGAGCAATTAAAATTAATCCTTTTAACAGTAAACTCAGTAATTGATTCTATTTTAGTATCCAACTCAAAAAAAAAATACAATAGACGTACTTAGATATATTTAGTAACCTAATCCGCTTAACTATTCCTCAAGAGTCATAAAAAACCGTGTAAGAAATCGACACGTGTTTCACCTCTCAACGAGACATCCTCAGGATGACGATTGACCAGTCGCGAACTCGAACACGACGTGTTGCCACGCCAAGAACTGGTCTTACGGGGTTTTTATGACATGTAGGAATAGTTAAGCGGATTAAGTTACTACATATATCTACGTCTATTGTATTTTATAATGGATTTTCGCAAAGGCACGCGTCCTGAATCAATTATCTATTACTCCATTTGAAATAAGATTAGAAATTTAAACAAACCTTTTTACAGTCCGTTCAACCAATTTTGACTTCTATACCGTAGGCATAAGGATGGCATTAAAAGCAAAAAACGTTACACAATACCAACCGTCTACTGCAGCTGCCATTTGTCATGCCACCAACGCAATAGAAGTCAAAATCGGTTAAACGGACTGTAAAAAAGGCTTTCTTAAATGTCTAATCTTATTTCAAATGGAGTATACCTAAGTCTTAACAAATAATTCCATACTCCCGAAATTGTTCAAATAACAATTCATAATTGGTTCTAAGTACCTAATTATATTACCAAAATTGAGTGAAGTTAAACTATTTATCTACACTCATGATATTAATCCTCTCCAAAAGTTTCTGAAACAGTTAGTTTCTTGCCAACATTAAAACAACCAGTGTCATAGTAACCATAATATTATCCAAACGGGTGTTATTATGTTGTACTGAATTTCATAATACAACTCATTTAAAAAAAAGAACATTGTCATTGACGAGCGTTTCACGAACAAAGCACCGTAATTTAAAAACTAAACATACATTCGAATTCTAAAAATTCGAATTCACGTCGTACCGCGCCATTTTTGTTCGATATTGGTATTGCAAAGAAACTTTTATAGAAGATTCTTATCATGGGTGTAGATAAATAACTATTAAGTATCCCCAAAGCGTCAACAGATTGCAAGGCGGTAACACTCCAAACATTTTTTGCCCCCATTTGGGATCTTCTCATGACAGGTTCCTACCTGTTCTGTTATTCTTTGACTGATCTCAAAGGGATGAAAAAGTCAAAGAAAGAACCCTATTATAGTATGTAACTTACCTAATAGGGAATATGCATGTATTTTTTTAATATTTTTATTCGATAGTTTACACCGTCAAATAATAGTTTAAAAAAATTCAACGGCAAAAAAGCAATTTAAAGTACTTAATTTTTTTTTTTAAATGTCCTACCGATCCGGGTTATTTAAACGCCCTCCATTTGGCGCGCTTGGTGTGGTGACGTCACAGACCGTGAAAACAAACAAGCAACTGTCAAGTCAACGTCAAACACTCCTTTTTGTAGGAGCGTTTGACATTGACTTGACACTTGTTGATTGTTATCCCGGATTGTTACGTCACATCCGCTCTTAGCTTTTCAAGTATTTTAATTACTCAAAGTTTTTTGGGACTTTAAAAAAAATAATTTCTCGCTCAAAAAGAAATTTTATTCAAAAATATTGATGGAGGCATAATTCTGTAGTAATATAGTTTATAAAAAAAAATATTTGACCCATATTTGAATCACGTGCATATTCCCTATTGTGGGAACCGAGACTATCAATGCATGAAATGAATATTGGCTGGACTTGTTCTGACTTGTTTGATGCAATTGGATATATTGCATTGTGAATAAAATTGTTGTTATAATATTGAAGCTGACAACAGCTATAGCGCGATCACTATCGGACTGCATATAAAAGAAAGATTAAAAGCTATGACACAACCTGGGTAATTTATTGCAAAAATATCTATTTACAAAAAAAAAAATTGTTTGGAAAAAATAAAATTGAACTATAAAAGGTAAGGTTTCCGCAACCTGTGTTGTAATTGCGTAATACACTTACAGTAGCAATAATGGCTTTCAATTTCGATTCAATGAAAACTTCGAACAAATTGTTCGATTCAATGAAATTAGACGCAATAAATGTTAGCCAACAGATCCCTCAAAAGATTTCCTTGTCGGAACAGCATGAGAACTACGCCTGATTTCAACCAGGCATAAGGCATGAGTAATCCCCTGACTTTTTTCCATTCAAATGAGCTTTCGATGAATTGATGAATCAGTAAATCCAGACGAACAAATGCATATTTTCATTTCCAATCTTTGGGGAATAATGGTAACGAAGACCGCAAACAGGAGGTGCACAGAAAAACCGCTTTGAAACAATGAATAATAACGTCGTCTCTTTCCATCTTTAAATAAACTATGAGATAAAGAAACCTTGCAGTCTCCGGTCCTCACTATTGTTCTCATGCTGCGCTTTTGCTGCAAACTGAATATAAAAATTTCACGCTCCAATCATCTTAATGTCGAAATACTCTTCTCTCTTTCACACTTTGCTGCGTTAGTCACCCGTCTCTCTCTGTTTGGAATCCTAGACGCAGCTCTGATATCGACGCAGCCTTATCACTGCCACGCCTTTGTATGAATTTTACCTTTATTCTCGAGACGGTATAGTTGGTTTTCGACTGGAGTGATCGCATCTCAGAGGTTGTTCACATACCTGAATGGCCGTAGCGTAGTATTCGAGAATGGGTCCGCTCACATTCACAACAGCAAAGTCAGTGTCGGCCGAGACTTGGTGGAGGGTGATCGTGTGCGCTAAATTTCGCCGAAAGCCGGCGACCGCGTGTGCGATAGAATCAAAACGAAAGTGACTATTGATAGTCCACTCACATATTTAATCTTTGTAGTGAAGTTTAAAAACATGTGTGTATATGAGTTCTAGTGTTTTGTTAGGTGCTTGGTTATCGGATTTCTGTGTCGAAGGTATGTCAACCAGTTCTCTGTAGTTTTTAATAATTACTAGTAAGGAACGTACAAGAATGATTTCCTTTCTGAATGCAACAACCGGTTTTTCGTCCGGTCAACCGTGGGAAGGTATTTGGTTTGCAATTTCGTGTTTGATCGCGTGCATTGTTTGGATCGGCACTTTATGTTCTAATATTTTTTTCACGGATTCAATTTTAGATTACATTAATATCTTGTTTGTTGTTTGAATTCTGTTATTTATGATACGATGCTATTTTTGTGTCTGTTCCAACGAAACTTTACTTGTTTACAGACTTCTTGTCAAGTTACTTTAGGATTCAAGCTATATCGTGTTTCTTCCAAGTTACTTTGCGTGCTTTGTTGTGATTACAAGTTGTTGTATCATTATATTTCGTGATTCATCGTGTATATCATTAATGTCTCACCCATATTATATCTAATTCTTTTTTTTCCCTCGTTCATATAATTATTTAGGTATCAACTTCCATCTGCCGTTTCTAGAACGCTTTGAATGTATCATCATTAGCGTCATTTGTACTGATTGCTGCACCATCATGTAACTATATTATCCCC
Organism: Lithophane semibrunnea; assembly: GCA_947363905.1. Taxonomy (NCBI): domain Eukaryota; kingdom Metazoa; phylum Arthropoda; class Insecta; order Lepidoptera; family Noctuidae; genus Lithophane; species Lithophane semibrunnea. Next base: position 2,947,538 of record OX376203.1, on the reverse strand, counting down.
TGCTAGATTTTGCGTAATATTTACTGGTTTAATAAAATTCATTAATTTCTGTACCATTCCTACAGTTTTCTTATTTTGTTTGCGTCTCGGGACTATAGATGCAAAAAGTATTTTAAACGTTTTAAACCATTTGGTTTTAAACCGTCTTTTGGTTTAAAACGTTTTAAACCACACTTAGCGGTTTAATATTGGTTTAAAATGTTTTTTTGACAATAGAATGCACTGAGGCTTCACACGAAGTGATCTGGCTGGACCGACGTATTCCCTGATATTTTTTAGAAATAACCTCGATTTGACAATTTTATATGCATACAAGAAAATACATTCTGAAAATATGCAGTAGCTGAGTAAAAACCTAATCAGACAATTTTTTTATCGATACTTAGCTAAAACTTATTTTGTAAATGTATATTTTAATAAATACGCAATTATCAAGTTTGTTTTCAGTCTGTCTAATCCTAAAAAAGTAGCTTAATACACTTAAATGACTCACATAAATTAATAATAATGGTTAAAGATTTCAATTAGCTTTTCTAACTTAATTTTTAATGTAATGCGTAATCAATGTACGGCCCACGTGGTTATGGTTTTAAACCGTATTAAACAAGTTTAAAACGGTTTTTAAACCACGAATTTTGGTTTAAAACGGTTTATTTACACCTATATTCGGGAACTCAGGACGCGTTAAATCAATTTGGAGAATTGTTGGCTCAATTTCGGTAACACGCGGAGGTTGGATACCTATTCAGCTCTTTACTCATCTTTTAATTGCCAAACTTTAGTAAAGGAGTGAGATATCGGAGAAAGAAACTTAATAAAGCAGTCTTGTTGTCTTTGGTAGGTACCTACTAGGTACTTTTTAAAACCACTTACACACTTCATAAGCTTATCTTAATGTTTCACTTGTTTTAATTATGTTTTAGAATAATTTGTTTCCGTAAACAAGTCATTAAGGGCAATTTATATAGAGATTACTTGCTTACTCTTGTATATAGGATGTTTTTTTCTAGTCAGTATTGGTAAGTTCTAAACTACCAGGTCATAGAGAAAAACGCTGACAGAAACCAGCGTAGACATACATTTACCGCCTTACTAATAAACGTTGTATAGCGCCTGTATAGTTACACAACGTTTTGTCTTCTTCTTTCAAAAGTAATTTGACTTTTGAAAAAAGAAGACAAAGCGTTGTGTAACTATACAGGCGCTATACAACGTTTATTAGTAAGGGGGCTAAAGTTTAGTGTTTTTTTCAAGGGTCATGGTCATGGTTCAGAATCTTAACAAATTGGCTTAAAAAAAACTGTATATTTTTAGGGATAAATAAAAGTTCCTAACCAAAACTGAATAAACAATTTTCTTTCTTTCTTCTCTTAACTACCTAAAGGCTCTTACATACTGGGGCGATTCGTCACACGCCGCATTGCTCGCGGTGTAGTTTTCTCAGAAATTGTTTTGTTAAAATTCGCGTCGCGCAACGGATCTACCCAGTATGTAAGAGCCTTAAATCGAAATATTTAATTTCACATAAACCTACATGGACTCTTATGAAACGTCAGAAGCTAGGTGCACGGTTCCAATTGGTCGTTTCCTATGGAGAAGAACCGGCAGGAAACTCCACGCTCTTCTATACATAATTATTAAGGTCGCTTTTCGTGTTTGTCTGTAATCTGTATGTCCGCGATGTTCTTCTAAACCACGCAACAGATTTTGATGAGGTTTTCACCATCGTTTAGAGAATTTATTCCGAAAGGTTTATGTGTATATTACCTACATTAATATTAGAGTTACATAATATAACTAAAAATCTCGATGTTTTGTCAATAACCGTGCGAAGCTGGAGCGGGTTGCTAGTTAAAAATAATTGGCTTTTACAATATTTCCCAATATGGCATCACCTCGTTACAATATTATGGATAAAATATACAAATGGATTTCTTCGGTCATAATTATCAGTTTGCACCTCAATCGATCCTTAGGTAGATAAATTAGCGGCGATAAGTCCCCTCTTTGAGGAGTGGCTAGAGAGGCGCCACGGCGTCCTCCCCTTCCGCCTGACGCAGGTCCTCACCGGACATGGCAGCTTCGGGAGGTTCCTGTGTAGGATAAGGCGGGAGGAAACACCCGGGTGTCACCATGGTGATCTTGCTGTGTGGTTCCCTTGCTCTTGATCTTGCTGTGTGGATCTTGATGCTGTGTGGATCGCCCTCGAGGACACGGTGGAGGTATGGCCCTACTTGGGCGGAGCACCGCCGCCGCCGTGTCCTCGTGGAGGCGATCGGCGGCAATGATCTCTCGCGTCCGGCCCTGGTCCAGGGCATGGTACGGAGCGAGAAGGCATGGGAAGCCGTGACCTCCTTCTGCAAAGCAGTAATGCTCGCGAAGGAGGAGGCGGAATGCGTGAGGGAGAGGCAAAGTTTGCGCACTCACGCCCCTAACCACCGAAGAGATGCCAACACAATTGGCGGGGTCTAGGCGCTAGGACCGATGCCTGGCAGGGTTGCGGTAAAGTCCGAAAGGGATACCGGGACCTTGGCAAAAGGCAACTGAAGGATCACGGGTGGGTTTTACTCAGTAAAAGTCTGGGACGCGCTTCCGCTCCGCCCAGAGCGGTAAAAAAAGATAGATAAATTACACTCGCCACAATCTAAGAAGTCCGTTTTGACGTTTCGTTCTCGTACATATTGTAATAAAAAGTTAAGCGTTCAGAATCAGTTTTAAGCAATGTATGTAGATAAGTCGTCGATTACAAACTGTCTATAAGTATGATCAATCGATATGTCTCGAGAATCAGTTTATAAGAAACTATTTTTTTTTACACAAAGCATTTTTATAGCTGTCAAAACGGACTTCTTAGATTGTCGCGAGTATAATAAATGCTTTTATTTCTGTAAGTAGGTTTGTACAAATTACAAACACTTTTAATAAACTTGTACCTATTTGATAATGGACTACCGCACCTTATGCCAGTGTATGTATTGCAGCAATAAGAAAATATGTTGGTAATCGGTTAAGATAGGTAACATACTTATCTACCTATTACTAATTTGATAAGTAAGCACTACTACACAATAGCAGAGAAGCTACCAAATCAGCATGATTAATAAAACCCTCATTAGGTACAGTCGAAAAAATGTCTGACCCACCATATGCTTATTTTCTTACAGACATTCAAATACAATTAGGTCGACATTCGCGTAAATATACATTTCCTTGGTAACGAATTTGTCATCTGCCATCTTTGTTATTTTGACGGTTTCAAACGATGTATCGTCAAAGTGGGTCATGATTCACTTAGCCTGACTGTACCAAAAAGGAAGGGGGTTCTCTGTGATTTCTGGATAAATCTTTTATTTTGTAGACAAATCTTATAGGCCTAACAGGTTATAAAAACGAAAAAAATAAAAGAAAGAATAACATTTTTTTTTTAAATCTAAATCTAAAGTAGACAGATCAAATGGGTGGTGGATGGGGTGTCATAATATTACGCCATGACATGAATTCGACGAATCTTCAAATCAAATCAAATCAAATCATTTATTAAGTGTGTTTTTTGGTGAGGTTACATGGTCTTATAAAATACAAACATTGTGCTCAAAAAACTACCCATTGGGCTTACACTTTTTTAAGAAAATTCGTTCATTATTACTGAAGTATATTATAATTATTATTATGCAAGGTACATCTCAAGTAACTCAGAAAACAACAACGGAAAATAAAAATAAACAGTGGTCAGCAGCGTCGAAATTTTTCTCTTCTATTACAGTACGACACAACTTAGATGTAACATCGGCAAAATTCGTAAAACCGATCACCATCCCAACTGAGTGCGCCTTCAAAATCACCGAACTTTATTACTGCTTTAGGTGAAAATGATCTTTACGCAAACGTAATTACTTGTAAAGTCATACATTCGTAAAATTGAAATGAATTAATGCAAATTTTCAACTCTATGCTTCATCTAAGTGTCGTACCTACTGCCGGCGTAGCATGGCGCTTTCTATCTCTATGAAGAATAGACATAGCTTTTTCTATACAAAGTGACAGTTTGTTTCTTGATTTTTGACATCCACCGTAGAATTCTTTCTACAATCTGTCATTTTGTCTTTCATTTCTAACGATCTTTGTCTAGGTCTTTTTGTAGGTAGACTATTTCTGAAGAAAGTTTTCTATCCTTACTGTCAAAATCACACTGACAACCGATAAATCCTATGACAAAACAAAGAGTTCTGAGTCGAATTATGTAAAAGAGTGAATTTCGTAAAAAGTGCAGTTGACTCTTTCTACTTTACTGCCGTCTCGTACTGTCTACTGTCTACAGGAAACGTCATTTTTGTCTACTCTTCCGTCGACAAAACGGTGGTCATGCTACGCCTGCTGAGACACCTCTAGGAAGTCAACTAAAAGAGTCCCATGAAAATTCGTTCACTTCACTAACATAAACTTCGTACCACTTTTTTGGCTAATTGCAATTCACTAAGTGGTAAGCTATGATCAAAATCAACCCGTCACACCCATTCTTAAAAATCTACAAATTAGGTGTTGAATGAAATCACAATCATTCCTCGTAACTTTTTGGATTGATAAAAAAAAATGTTATCAGGCATCGTCAACTCAAATCAATCTGCCTAGCCTGTTCCCAACTATGTTGGGGTCGGCTTCCAGTCTAACCGGATGCAGCTGAATACCAGTATTTTACATGGAGCGACTGCCTATCTGACCTCCACAACCCAGTAACTGGGTAATACGATACCCCTTGGTTAGACTGGTTGTCAGACTTTCGTGCTTCTGACGACTCGTAACGACTGTCAAAGATCCACAAATGACAGCCGGGACCAACGGCTTAACGTGCTTTCTGAGGCACGGAGGAGTCTCGATATGTGAAAATGGTCACCCATCCACGGACCAACCCCGGCAAGCGTAGCTTAACCTGATGGATCGACCCGAGCGGCTGTTATTACTTAGCCACGAGCTCCTCCATCGTCAACTCAAATAAAAAAAGGAAAAAAAATACCTTTTGCCCGAAGCGTATACGTATTATCCAAACGAATACTGTTATCTCTCACTGCCTACATTAGTACAGTTAATCAAATGTTTATCAAGCTTATTCGTTATCAGATCATTATCGTTGTCGTACCTATAATAATTTTTGTGACCTTATCTGTAAGTTGATAACATTTCTATGTCAATTCGGAAGAGCCCGCTCAACTGTCGATTGGCCTTCTAATGGTCGATAACAATTAAAATTCTATTGTGTCTCGTTAATGATAGTTGGAGGTATAACTAATTAATTAATTAATTTCATTTATTTCAGACTAAGAAAATGTCCATATAATGTTAGTAATAAAGGTCTTAAACAACTATGTTAGTAATGTAGCATTCTCGAATTACAAAATAAAACATAAATCCCATTAATGTCAAAAACAATACATAAAGAAACAAAAATAAAAATATTGCGTCATCTTGTCACGTGAAGCCGAATAAGCCGCCCTAGCACTGCAGACTCTGGCCTTTCTGATATCATCTTCAGAATTCCGTTGGCGCTCCCCCTGATCCTACACATCAGAGATGATGCTTTTTTACGCATTATGGCATAAAAATCGTCGACTCTTGCGTCAGCAAACATGCCTGAAGCGCTACAGAAACGTGGGAGCCCCACCAGAATCCTGAAGGCATTGTTATATTGTACGCGAAGAGCGTTGTAGGCTCGTTGCGTGTAGCTGGTCCATAGAGCGCTGGTGTAAAAGCTTTGGCAGTAGGCCCTGAACAGTGTCACTTTTACATCTACTGTACACCTTGCATAACGATCTAGAGTCAATTTTTTTGCTTTATTTCTCGTTTTCTTTATAAATACACAAACTATTTTACCTTTTTCACACCTCTTTAGGGTAGGGCCTCTTTGGCCTTCCCTACCTCAAATTGCTTAGCATGATCCTCCGTTTATAATGGAAACCAAACCACTGGTTGCAAGGATAACGGTGTTTACCCTAACACCCTGTATGTTTAAGTTAAGGATTGATGCTAGGTCCTATGTTTGGCAAAAACACAATTACTAAAGTTACCTCTAAACTGAAGTATAAACCGCTGGTATTAAAAAAATACTTCAAATTCGATCATGAAACTTTTCATAATAACTGAACTGAACTAACTTCAAAACAGGGGGCCAAGTCTACTAATTTACAAACAGATATGCCATACAAAATCTGTCAAAAACTCATCATTGCGAGACCACTGACACGTTTGTAAATTAGTAGACTTGGCCCCCTGGTCTTATACAGGGTGTTAGTGTAAACACCGTTATCCTTGAAACCAGTGCAGTGGATTGGTTTCATATATAGAACGTAAAATCAATGGAAAAATACTTTTTTTTTTAAAGACTATCTACATTTTTCCACAAGAATATTTCACCCTACACGCAAGGGTAACGAACGGCCGCGGCCGGCGGTTGGCGGGAGCGGGCGGGGCGCGCGGGACGGCCGTCAGCTGTTTCGCAGTCTCTCGAACGCGTATCCATTAGTATCGGGACAGTGACAGATATTTACTTTTTAAAATCTTTTAATGAAAATAAGGTTTTTTTTTTGTTGTTACTGGGTCATTTATTTTTATATTTAAGTCAACTACCCATGGTTTGAGTGACAACAGTGATTACCCTTGCATACTGTATATTTAAAAAAAATGAGGTACCATTATTTTCACCGTAAAAAGCAATTACTCACACACTAACACTGTCTCGCTCTCACTCAGGTCGCGAGTAGCATGGTGCGAGCGAGATAAAATTTGAGGTAGGGTAGGGCCTTAAAGCCTAAAGTCGTGCCATCTTTAATTGACTTGTGTTTAGCTTCCAGTGTTAGCTACCAGATGTTCCGACTCCGGAAATAGTCCAAAGACGTTTGATATAAATAGCAAAATTATATCTTAGCGGGAGTATATCTTCATAAATATAGTTTTAAAGTGTGGTGTGATATGACCTATTTTTAAACATAATTATGTCTTCATCGAAGAACCATGGTTTCGTTACATCCAGTTTCATCATCTGCCTAGCCTTTTAAACTATGTTCGGGTCGGCTTTCAAACTCCCCGGATGTACCTGCTTCCCAGTATTTTACAAAGAGTGACTGCCTATCTGACCTCCACAACCCAGTAACTGGGTAATACGATACCCCTTGGTAGGACTGGTTGTCAGATTTTCGGGACTACCGGTATCGACTGTCAAAGATGTACATACAAATGACAGCCGGGACCGCCGCGCAACGGTTTAACTGTTTTTCAATGTACGGAGGGGTCTCAATATGTAATGGATGGTCACTCATCCACGGCCCGACCTCGGCAAACTTAGCTTAACCTCCGATCGACCCGTGTGGCTATTATTATTTAGCCAAGAGCCCAAGTCGAATGTATTGTACTTCCTTACATATTATAAAACAAAGTCCTCCGCCGCGTCAGTCTGTCGTCCTGTTCGCGATAAACTCAAAAACTACTGCACCGATTTGCATGCTGTTTTCACCAATGGATAGAGTGGTTCTCGAGGAAGGTTTTAGTATATAATAACCGACATCCACGCGGGCCAAGCCGCGGGCATCAGCTAGTAATTTATTATCCAGTCTTAGTACTGATTCCATGTTTCATTTAACGGTTCCATGTTACATTTAATATTCCATTTAAAATTGATGATTAATTTTTGAAACGCAGGTTTACCTTCAATTATTTTTTTACTATCTTCAGAAACTAAATTAACAACAATTACTTTTTTTTACCATCTCTCAAAATGATTTTGAGCGTTAAGATTGAGGTTAAGTATTTTAGCTGCATCACTTTCCGGTTGAAGAATGTCTAATTTATGTATTAACAAACTCAATCTCAAAACTCAAACTCAAAGCATTTATTTCAAATAAACCAATTACAGGCACTTTTGAATTGTCAAGGGGTCGGTCAGTCAGAAAGATGAAGCTAGTTGCCCATTCCAAAGCGTAGTAGGTTGCTATGGAGAAGAACGGGCAAGAAACTCCACGGACACTCTTTTAAATCAGAATATTGTTACAATTTATTGTTTACATCATTCATGTTGGAATTATACATGTGAGTACAATGTAGAAAAACGTGCAGGTTAAAAGCGTCCGTAAATAAAAGATAAAAACAATTCAAAAATTAAAATAAGCCGTGGCAGCTAAGAGATGACCAGTCCCTACTGCTGGCGCCTATTAAATGGAACCTCCTGCTCGTCTTTTCTATATATATCTATTCTATAAGAAAGTAATTCCTATTTTGCTTTCCTAAAAATATTATTCACATTCTAATAAAATGGTTGCGCATCTTTTTGTGAACCTCTATTTTGTTTATATTTTGATGTCCTAAAATGACTAAATAGCCAAGTAACTGCAACCAACATGGATGTAGCGCTCGCCGGCCGCTGCAATTATTAGAAAGTGTGCATTAAAAGAGCAAAAAGTTTATAGAGGTTCATTTATTTTAAAAAGTGCCCGTCATTAGAAGGTCAGTAAGGTTTTAGAGTATCAGTAAAATATTTCCCAGCCTTTGCCCTGCACTGAGTTTGTGACAAAAAAGGCTAATAGCAAAATAAATAAATACTATGATTAAGGTACTATGTAAAGTTACTTTATTATTAATAATGATAAAATACATTGGGTAACTTATTATACAAATTAACTAAAAGGACTAACTAACTCTATCAATAAATACATTATAAAAATAAAAACAAAAGGACACTTCGGCTTCGAAGTATTCGTCCGCATCGCTGTCATCAAGTAACGGGCCCAGAAGTTTGGCCAAAGAACAAGCCAGCCCTCTGCAGGCGGAGCATGGCGCTTTCTATCTCTACGAAGAACAGACATAGCTTTTTCTATACAAAGTGACAGTTCGTTTCTTCATTTTTGACATCCACCGTAGAAATCCTTCTACAATCTGTCATTTTGTCTTTCATTTCTAACGATCTTTGTCTACGTCTTTTTGTAGGTAGACTATTTCGGAAGAAAGTTTTCTATCCTTACTGTCAAAATCATACTGACAACCGATAAATCCTATGATAAAACAAAGAATTCTGAGTCGAATTATGTAAAAGAGTGAATTTCGTAAAAAGTGCAGTTGACTCTTTCTACTTTGCTGCCGTCTCGTACTGTCTACTGTCTACAGGAAACGTCATTTTTGTCTATTCTTCTATCGACAAAGCGGTGCTCATGCTACGCCTGCTGGTCACGTGAAGTGTCCTTATATGTCCGACCTGAATATATTTTATGTAATATTTGTAACAAAGAAGCTGTCATCCGTATAATAGATGAAGGTTTTGTTCACAGAAGACTAACGTCACAAGACAAAGGTCAGTCTGATGGGTAGGCCTATAGGGAATTATGATGAAATATTACTTTTTTACCACATAACCTTTTGCTTACAGATCTATATCTAAGCTGGAAGAAATTGTACAACAAATAAGATATTTTATGAAACATTTTTGTCAATGTCCAATTACCTACGTCTCAGAAAAAATAAAAAACCGGCCAAGTGTGAGTCGGACTCGCGCACGAAGGGTTCCGTACCATCTATAAAAACGGCAAAAAATCACGTTTGTTGTATGGGAGCCCCCTTAAATATTTATTTTATTCTGTTTTTTATTTATTGTTATAGCGGCAACAGAAATACATCATCTGTGAAAATTTCAACTCTCTAACTATCACGGTTCATGAGATACAACCTGGTGACCGTGGTGACCTGGTGGCGTGGCCAGACGGACAGACAGACAGACAGACGGAGGGGCAGCGGAGTCTTAGTAATAGGATCCCGTTTTACCCTTTGGGTACGGAACCCTAAAAACCAAGACAGAGCGCTGTCAAGTGTCAACAGTGACGTGAGGCTGGTTTCATAAACATGTGTGCACTTAGTGAGGTGTAGTTTGATTGTACACTTAGTGAGGTGTAGTTTGATTGTAAATGGTTGTAAATGTGTGCGTGTGAGCGTGTACCCACAGAGCGGAGGTGTTTTGGCATGCTTCACTGTATTGTTCACAGCGCTGTCTTGATTTTTTATTTAGTCTGAGACCTACGGTATCAATTTCTAGAATCTATCAATCCAATCAATCACAAGATTGGTCGACAATCTATGACCAATTTAGGCTTGGCAGCGCAGGATCTCTTGATTGTAACAGACTAACAGATGTTCAATTTGATTGTATCGAAAACATACGAATACCCGTAGGTTGTACACAGTGGTAGATTTCGGTGCTTGTCACTCCGCTAGATGAAGGTAATGTACCAATGCAGTGGCTGATAGGCAAGCAACTCATCGACAAAGGTTTTTTTTTTTTTGGTGGATTTGTTATCATCAAATGTCTTCTCCCGCTCTGGGCGGACCGGAAGGGCGTGTCAGACTTTTACTGACTAAAACCCACCCGTCTTCCTTCAGTTGCCTGTTGTCAAGGAGGGCCCCGGTATCCCTATTGGACTTTTCCGCAATCCTGACAGGCATCGGTCCTACCAATGCAATTTTAGAAACAGAAGAAGTAATTATTGTTAATGAACAACAGATCTATCTAAGTCACATCAAATCAGAGGTAGATCTTTGACAAACTCTGACAACCAGTCTTACCAAGGGATATCGTTTTACCCAGTAACTGGGTTGCAGACGACGGATAGGCAGTATCTCCATGTAAAACACTGGTATATTCAGCTGCGTTCAGCTAGAGTGAAGGCCGACTCGAACATATTTGGGATAAGGCTAAGCAGATGATGATGAACAACATAACTTTATAGACAACTAGATTTTGCCAGCGGCTTCGTCCGCGATCCGCGTGGAGTTCGGAAATTATCCAATACAAACTTTCATCCCCCTAATTAAGGTTATTTTTGGTACAAAAAGTAGCCCTATGCCCTTCCCAGCAGGCGTAGCATGGCGCTTTCTATCTCTACGAAGAATAGAGATAGCTTTTTCTATACAAATGACAGTTCGTTTCTTCATTTTTGACATCGCACCGTAGAAATCCTTCTACAATCTGTCATTTTGTCTTTCATTTCTAACGATCTTTGTCTAGGTCTTTTTATAGGTAGACTATTTCGGAAGAAAGTTTACTATCCTTACTGTCAAAACCACACTGACAACCGATAAATCCTACGACAAAACAAAGAATTCTGAGTCGAATTATGTAAAAGAGTGAATTTCGTAAAAAGTGCAGTTGACTCTTTCTACTTTGCTGCCGTCTCGTACTGTCTACAGGATACGTCATTTTTGTCTACTCTTCCGTCGACAAAGCGGTGCTTGCTACGCCTGCTGGGATTATTTATTTATTTATATATACTTTATTGTACACCACAAAAATATATAACGAAAGGAAAAAAAAAACAAACACTACAAAATATACAATGGGCGGCCTTATCGCTTTCCGCCATCTATCTCCTTGCCAAATTTTATCGAAATCCGTTCAGTGAAAAGGTAACATACAGACAGACAGAGTTACTTTAGAATTTATAATATTAGTAATGTATATAGTAATAGGATATAATAAGTATGGAGTATGGATAATCCAAAAAGATCCAATTCGATTCTGATCCCAAAGAACATTAACAACTCTACAATCGATACCGATATGAACTACTCGAGACAAACTCGCCATTCGACTCGTATCAAAGTCATAACCGACAGATGTGAATAATACCATAACAGACACCGTTACTCTACTGTTATAGTCGTTACATCTTTGTTTTATCATTTTGTTGATCAACTCGCACGTGACTCATTCGATTTGCGTCGTATATTTTGATCGTAAAATCTTAGTAGTCAGGTGCAGTGTGAGAGAGAGACGGAGCTATATAATGTCGATCGTACCATCCCAGTTTTCGCAGTGGAATAATGATGGCATGGGAAATACTTCATAATACTAACCCAGGTGGGAATCACAGTGACTATCAATTATTTGACTTTGACTTTAGTTCTACTAGCGATTTACTTATTTGCATAATTTTACTATTATTTATTTATTTAAGACATTTATTTCAGACGTAGTCCATATACTGTTAGTAACACAAATACCTTATAAAACTATTGTTAGTATGTACACTAGGAAGAGATAAAAATCACAGAGTGGCACCACACAGGAGTGCCAGTTTATGCCAAGCCCTGGACGCGTCCACCCACAGTGTGTAGTCGCATCCAGTGCCGCCACATCGGCGAGTCCCAGCGGCCCACGAACACGCTCAGAAGGCTGTTCGAGCTGGCCCGCATGCGCCTCATAATAGACGCACAGCGCTTCCGCATGATGGCATGGAAACCATCCACGCTTTTCATCGCAAACATTGCTGAAGCACTGCAGTGGCGCGGCAGCCCGAACAGCACCCTGAACGCGTTGTTGTACTGTACTCGCAGAGCACTATATGTATGCACTATGACATACTTTAATAATAATTTATTACTTTATACAGTTGGTCCCGGTTGTCATTCGTAAATCTTCGGTGCGGGAAGTTAGAAGCATGAATGTGTGACAATCGCTCCAAGTAAATGGATATTTAGCTGCATCCGGTTAGACTGGAAGCCGACCTCAACATAGTTGGGAAAAGGCTTAGCAGATTGATACTTTAATGATTATTTTTTAAATAACCAACGTTTTAGGAATCTAGGCTTTAGCTAAGCTTTTAAAATGCGCTAACATAAACCTCGTCTACATAATATTATAATTGTCAATAAAATTAAAATGTATACCAACCTTGTAATACTTTACTAATAATTAATTATTAATTCAATAATACTGTGGTTATGAAACCTGATATGACCAGTTTAATTTTATACTGCGCTATGTTTTTTTGTTATTTGGGTCAACCATTCCAAGCTTACTACTTAGTTACTTAATAATGTATAACTACCACTGCCATGTCCCTGTTTTGTTTTTTGGCATAATAGGGAATATGCATGTATTTTTTTAATATTTTTATTCGATAGTTTACATCGTCAAATAATAGTTTTAAAAAAATGAACGGCAAAAAAGCAATTTAAAGTACTTTTTGACATCGACTTGACACTTGATTTTGATTGTTATCCCGGATTGTTACGTCACATCCGCTCTTCGTTTTTCAAGTATTTGAATTACCCACAGTTTTTTGGGACTTTTTAAAAATTAATTTCTTGCTCAAAAAGAAATTTTATTCAAAAATATTGATGAAGGCATAATTCTGAAGTAATATAGTTTATAAAAAAAATATTTGACCCATATTTGAATCACATGCATATTCCCTATTATATTAATTTAGGAAAAAAAAAGCTCTTAAGGAACTTTTGTTGCTGACTGCACTAAAAATCCGAATATACTCATAAAATACGGAAGTGTATGTACGCACTATCTTACTTCTATAGAATGAGTGGGGGTACCTACAGGATGCGAATTACTACAGATTACTGGCAGACAAATATTTACCAACTTTAGCACTTATCGCCGTGTGTTTATGATAAAGGCAATGTAAATAGCACAGAAGGCTCAATTGACGACGAGTGATAAGCTGTTCACACACCCTCGGGGAAGGCGAGACTTGACCATTTAGACCAAAGCGACACCTAGTTAAGTATATATTATACAGCGTGTAACGTTAAGGCTCTTACATACTGGCGCGATTCGCCGCGCGACGCGAATTTTAACAAAACAATTTCTGAGAAAACTTCACGGTGAACAATGCGGCGGCGTCGCGTCGCGCGATGTATCGCCCCAGTATGTAAGAGCCTTTAAATGCGCAAAACCTCAGACACCCCAACTGATTTTTCATTCAATTGAACTATTTCAGAGAGAAAAAATCATTAAAAAAATTGTTTTGTTTTATGTGCTGTTTTAGTTTTACATAACACGCGAATTTTAACATAACAATTTCTGAGAAAATTTCACGGCGAACAATGCGGCGGCGCACAGTGGGCCCATACTGAAAATTAGTGGACTTAGGCAACAAAGTTACCATATCGATGCGATTTTTTTTTATATGACGTGTTATAATATTCCTGACAACTTTTATTCTTATAAAATTTCTTCTAAACTTGATAGTTTGTCTTGAAAAAAATTTATTAGATTTTTTTGTATGGAGCGAATCACGTTTAATTTTTTTTCTTCAATTGTACTAATATGTTGGATGTGTGGCGTGAGTATATGATAGCTAGGGTCATTCTCTATCCATGAAAAAAAAATCAGCTCCGGCCATCTGCGGCAGCGCGAGTAATCATTTGGTAAAAAAAAAATGATTTGGAAGAATTTTTTTGTCATTTAAAATAAATTCAAAGCATATTTTTTATCTCATTTGGCTGTTTTCACCTTCTTTTTAGTTAAATAAATAGTTTTAATAGCGCATACGTACTTATAACTAGTAATTCTGGTAGAGATTTAGTTCACTGGTCGACAGTACAGAGTTGAGCAAGGTGTGGGGTTCTCCCAAACTAGATTTTCATTCCCAGATGATGGCCTAGTAGACACTAGCCGAAGAGGGACGATGCTTATCATGACTACTGATGAATCATCGAACTCTGTAGCTGTGTTTGACGTTTTCTGTTTATAGTTTCTCTGCGACGAAGAACCATCAAGTCCCCATTTCCAGGTCAACTTGAGTTCTTCATTTTGAGACCTATCAACAGTATTTATATCAAGTAATATCCTCTCCAAAGTGTGGTCCAATAGCGCTTGCAATTTAATGTGAGCTCCGTTTTCGGTAATCTCCATACTCTCTTGTGGTGGGTAACATCTTTTCTTGGCATTTACAAGCTTTGGATAAGATGGAAAGGCAGCACAGTTTTCTTCTTTCAGAAATTGTCGAAGAGCTAAGTACTTCCATTTCGAGAGCGCAACTGATGTATAAAGAGCTAAACACTTATCTTCAGAGACAGTACTTAAGCTCTGCTTTTTGAATAGTCTCTCTTCTACTTCGGATAGCGCATCTGGATTACTGGAAAGGTATTCGACCACTTTTGCCAGATTCGTTTTGCCGTTGTCTTTCAATTTTGTTATGTACCAGTGCTGCAACTCTTCCTCGGAATTTTCTTCTACTATGGAAGTAGAACGTCTTTTCTTTTGCTTATTACTTAACTCTTCGAACGGTTTTCTGTGCTCCTTTTATGGAAATGTTCCCGCTTCCGCAGTACATACTGCAAGAGTAGGAACATGGCAATCTATATCCACAAGCTCAGATAAGGCTGCGTCCGAAAAGCCCATCACACTTCTCAGATCAACACTGTCACAAACAGGCCAGTTGATGTTTTTTTCCAACCACTTGCGATTAATTACACGATTCATAAAAGTTTTTTGATTTCTACTTGACTTTATCCACTTTTTATTTAAATTTACACAAAAAAGTCGACAGAACTCCTTGATTCGGTTCTTGTCTTCTTCAGAAACTTCGGTAGTCAAGACAGAAATGATACTTTCATACAGAAACATATGATTTTTCAGATCACCGCCACTTCTTAATTTCACAAAAAGATCTAGGTTGGTACAAAATCCAGCCTTAGTTCTAATGTAAATATAAAAATACAAGTATTTCACTGTGTTCACAAACAAGCGACAAGAGCGAAACTAGATGGACTTAATGAATGTCTTTATATTTATAGTTAGTGTTAATTACTCAAGTAATGGACATAACAGTGAGTGAAAATTATTCAGCCAATCAGAGACGAGCATTTTTCGATGACTCATTAGTTATGCGCTTAGCCGAGTGCACAAACAAATGAGTCATCAATCACAATGCAGGTGCTACCGATAACATGCAATAATAACTAAATCTCTACCAGAATTACTAGTTATAAGTACGTATGCGCTATTAAAACTATTTATTTAACTAAAAAGAAGGTGAAAACAGCCAAATGAGACAAAAAATATGCTTTGAATTTATTTTAAATGACAAAAAAATTCTTCCAAATCATTTTTTTTTTTACCGAATGATTACTTGCGCTGCCGCAGATGGCCGGCGCTGATTTTTTTTTCATGGGTAGAGAATGACCCTAGCTATCATATACTCACGCCACACACTCAACATATTAGTACAATTGAAGAAAAAAAAATAAACGTGATTCGCTCCATACAAAAAAATCAAATTAATTTTTTTCAAGACAAACTATCAACTTTAGAAGAAATTTTATAAGAATAAAAGTTGTCAGGAATAATATAACACGTCATATAAAAAAAAATCGCATCGATATAGGAACTTTGTTGCCTAAGTCCACTAATTTTCAGTATGGGCCCACTGTGCGGCGGCGCGACGAATCGCGCCAGAATGTAAGAGCCTTAAGGTGTATTTTTTCATACAAGAAATCTCCTAATGGGGCGTTGTACTAATCATTATGAACAACTTTCACTATCGGAACAACACTGAAATAGCGAAAAAAAATCAGCTGTTCCCTACATTAATAATGTTCGTATAGCTCGTCAAAATCCTCCAAAATAACGTAATTTTCAGAATATTATTATAATCGTTGCCTGGCAACGGCGAGTCAACGTCACGCGCCGCTTTTCGGAACGAAAAAATAAATATGCGTGATATTTCACTCATTCCACCCCTTCCCCCCTGTGATATTTCATGATTTTCCGAAACCCCCCTCCCCTTTTATCCCTTCTTCATAAATTCAGATTCCACAAAAAAAATTGTGTCTCTCTTTTATAATAATATTTCTTTCATCATGAAACTTCTGCATTTTCAAATTCAAATAAAAAATTTATTTTAGCACATCTAGATCCACATACATACATACAAAAACTTAGAAACTATTGTTAGTAGGTAGGACACATAAATACACAAAAATACAAAAATGCAACTGTGCCGAGACTATAGTTGCAAATAAACCGTTTTAAACCAAAATCTGTGGCTTAAAAACCGTTTTAAACAAATTTAAAACGGACTTTAAACCACGGATTTTTTCAAAATTAGTCGTTTAAAAATCGTTTTAAATAAATGAAAAACGGTTTTTTTACCACAGATTTTGGTTTAAACGGTTTATATACATCTATAGCCGATACACCCCGCCCGTCAAGATAACCAATATGGAGATACACGCCTAAGGACCACGAGACGAACGAAATGCCTCATTTTCCTCTAGGTGACATGTTATAAGTGTCAGTCCGTTTCCATTAGTTTTGTGGACGCGCCAAATACAATGTAATATAAACAGAAATGGTGAAATGCCTACTTACACTGTTAGTTCAAGGAAAATTTATGCGTAGTTTCCCATTGATAATATTATGATGTGGTTTGGCTTCGTTTAGCTGTCAATAACAAAGTAACTAGATACATATATTTCTTTTGTTTTTATTCATTATGATGCTATTGTTGGATCATATTTTGTATTTAAATGTGCTTCTTTATGTCATTTGATGCTTTTACGTAGAATGTAATGATTAAACGTTGGACGGTGGTTTCGTGATTATTAAAATGAGTAATTAATTACTTATTGTGTTATTTATAAATGGGTCAACATTTTGTTTATCAGTGCAGTGGGCTTTATTGTTTCCATAAAATGGTCCTTTTTGTTTTAGTTCCTCTATTAATACTTTTTGTTCCATTGTATTTGTTTTTTAGAACAACTGAGCAAGTTTCATGCATTATGGTAAAGATATCCATACTAATATTAATGTGAAAGTAACTCTGCCTGTCTATTACATTTTCATGCATTAACGGCTGAACGGATTTCGATGAAATTTAGTACCTACATATAGACCATGACCTGAGTCGCGAGATAGGATACTTACTATATCCTGGTAGTACGTTCCCGTGGGATAACTTTTACGTGGAAAATTCTAAATGCTAATTCTTAATTTCTACGCGGGCAAAGACGGGTGCATAATGCTACTGATATATATTTTTACCTTTCTGTTAGTCAATCACTTCTACTCAACCTTTAGATTATCTAATCTAAACTAATATTATAAACGCGAAACTTTGTAAGTATGGATGGATGGATGGATGTTTGTTACTCTTTCACGTAAAAACGGCTGAATGGATTTGGATGAAATTTGGCATACAGATAGTTTATAACCCGTATTAACACATAGGATACTTTTTATTCCGATATTTCCAAGGGATCGAGACTTACGCGGGTGAAACCGCGGGGCGCAGTATTATATAAAACTAGCTTTTTCTGAAGCTACTAAAAGCTTAATACATCACTTTTTACACCTTTTCCATTCAAAATAGATACAAAAACACCCAAATTTTCGTCACAAACATTTCTTGAAGACGATATTTTTATTCGACCTAGTTTTCTTAGCCATTTTCTGAACGTCAAGGCTGATCGATTGCCTTCGAAATATTATGGTAATCTATCAAAAACATAGTGACGCCGGAGTCGGCAATCAGTTTGGCAAAATTGCCTGAAAGTGTGCCTATAAATCTACATTGTTTGTTTATCAACTTGGTACCAACCAACCAGTAATAACCAACGACATCGCAATGACTTTTACTAACCTCCAAGTCAGGTATAAACCTAGTTGGGAGCCATGGAGACCTATATTTAACACTACTTCTATAATAAGTTGTAAATGTAATGCAATGTTGTCACTTTTTTGAAATAATTTTTTTTTTTTCCAAAACCACTTATTTGTTTACATGTTGGGAAATTAAATCGTGTACGCAGTATAGATATATTTATGTACCTATTCTAAGTGTGCCTCAATTAATGTACACTACAGGTGTATTGCAATTCGTTAAGAAGAACTGTTATACTTAGGTTAGGTAGCCAGATATTCTAGATTGCTAAAAACCGGTTTTTGCCAAGAACCGGTTTTTAGGTCCGGTGTTTCTGTCTAGCACATACATCAAAATAATTAGAATTTGTTACGGTATTAATCGGAATTCCTGACATTATGCGATTTTTTCTGTGGTATTTTGTTATCAATGTTGTGTTGTTTGTTGCGTTATCTATGTCGAGTCGTAAGCGCTATTGCTAATCACGAGGTACAGGTTTCGATTCCAGGTAGAGCAAAGTGTTAAGGCCAACACAGACCGGGACGGGATGGCAAAGGATTTTGCCATCAGTCAGCGCACACTAGCCGCTTAGATACCGCGGCATTTCTGCGCCTTGCCACGGCGCGGGCGCCCCGCAGTATTTCACAACCAGCGCCGGCGTACTCGGCATGCCGTTGCCTACCGCAGTACGCCGCGGCATCCCACCGCCCGTGGTGCGTCTTTCAATGCCGTGCAATGAAATCCCTTTCGATGCCATGGCATCATTTTAAAGCATAGCAATTTATGTCGTATTTCTATATCGATACGTTTGAATGTCCATTGGTAAAAATTTAAATCCCTTACCGTCCTGGTCTGCGTAGGCCTTTATTCGGTTTTCCCACCAGGAATTTCTCAGTAGCAGGCCGTAGTCTAAATTTGTGCCCGGTTGATAGCTATAGGCTTGCCCCATATTACTTGGCGAAATGGGTGCACTCTTCTGTCTAACTCTTTGGGGATAACAGGCGTGATTATGTTTAAGTGCTTCTGAAAACAGATTTACTATCTTCATTTATTATTTACTAGCTGCTCGCCCCGGCTCCGCACGGGTATTGCTACCCGTAGTAGTAGTTACCTAACCTACCTACCCTACCTACCCTATCTATCTACCTATATACCTACCCTACCTACCTATATATATACCTACCCTACCTACCTACCTATATACCTACCCTACCTACCTCTACCCTACCTACCTTTACCCTACCTACCTACCCTACCTACCTTTACCCAACCTACCTACCCTACCCTACCTACCCTACCCTACCCTACCCTACCATACCTACCCTACCCTACCCTACCCTACCCTACCCGACCTACCCTACCCTACCTTACCTACCTACTCTACATACCTACCTACCTACCTACCTACCTTACCTACACCTACCTACTTATCTACCGAGATATTATCAAAAGACCCATTCTATACAGAATGTATGAGAAAACGATTTTTCTTCATTTTTTTTTTTCGTAAATTTTCCAATTTTTGAATAGTTATTCTGCTATTCTGGGCGGAGACAAATCCAACAAATCAAAGATCATCAAAATCGGTCCAGCAGTTCTCGAGTTATAAGTGCTTGAACAAACCCGACTTTGTTTTATATATATAGATTTCTTATTAGCTGATACCCGGGGCTTCGCCCGCGTGGATATCGGTAGTACTTATTACATACGTAAAGCTTCCTCGAGAACCACTCTATCCGTAGCTGCATAGGTGAAAACAACATGAAAATCGGTGCAGTAGTTTTTGAGTTTATCGCGAACAGACAGACGTGGCCGAGGACTTTGTTTTTATAATAAATGTAGTGAAGATAAGCATTGACAGCCACGTTGACACTACACAACATTGTCTTACACCCCTTAAGAACCCCTCAAGGGGTATAAGACAGGCACCAGCTTACAGGGACTGGTCCTGTAGGATTTATACTAACACACGCCCGTACTAAGCGCCAGTCCAAGTCGTACATGGATAGTGTTGACCCCTTTCGATTCTGATCGGGTAATTTAATTTGACCCAATGATATTATAGTAAACCACCCAATGATATGATATTCTACTAGCTTCCGCCCGCGGCTTTGCCCGCGTGGTATGTCGATAAAAAGTAGCCTATGTCCCAGGATGCCATCTATTTCCTTGCAAAATTTTGTTGAAATCCGTGGTTTAGGCGTGAAAAGGTAACATACATACAGACAGAGTTACTTTCGAATTTATAATATTAGTATGGATTAAATACATAATTATAATTATATACTTGTTTCAGCTCTCTAAAACCACTTAAAGTATTATACTGTTCATACGTACGTAGCCACCTTGAATATGCATCTCAAGTGTGGAACCCAAAATACGACGTGTATAAATCAAGAATAGAAAGCATCCAGAAAAAGTTTCTAAAATATTTAGATTATAAGACAAAGCAATGCTCAACGGATTACACACATCGTTGCAAAAGATACCATTTTCAACCTTTGGAAAACAGACGCCATGCTAATGATATCACTTTTCTGTTAAATATTGCCAATAGTTCCATCGATTGTTCTCAACTTCTCTCCAAAATATCACTCAGAACCCATCACGTAGGTTTCAGGCAGGGACCACTTCTTCACATTCCATTCGCATCTACCAACTACCGACGGAATGCCTTTTTCTCACGTAGCGCAGCAAGCTTTAATAATCTGCCCTCTCATTTAGATGTTGATCTTTTTAGAACCAGCCCTAGTACATTAAGACGTACTATAAATAAAGAATACTTTGTTATAGACCGCAATGAGTAGCATTACTCATTTAGAACATGTAACTTATTGGATATTTTCTTAAATACAATAGACGCTGATATATTTAGTAACCTATTCCGCTTGACTATTCTTCAAGAGTCATAAAAACCCTGTAAGAAATCGACACGTGTTTCACCTCTCAACGAGGCATCTTCAGGATGACGATTGACCAATTGTAAACCAGAACGCGACGTGTTACCACACCGAGCGCTGGACGCAGAGTGAATCAAATCGCCCGACACCCCCACTTATATAGGATTGCTGCTCGGCGCTGATAAACTGTCACATTATTATACTAATTACGATCCATAAATACCAAGATCTTTTATGTTTCATTTCAAATAAGAATTTATTTTGTTTT
Source organism: Lithophane semibrunnea (assembly GCA_947363905.1). Classification (NCBI taxonomy): domain Eukaryota; kingdom Metazoa; phylum Arthropoda; class Insecta; order Lepidoptera; family Noctuidae; genus Lithophane; species Lithophane semibrunnea. The sequence goes on along the minus strand of OX376203.1, from coordinate 2,925,960 downwards.
GTTTAAGAAGAATTTGTTAAGTTATTAAGTATGATTTTGTTTTTAGTTTTTATCTTAAAAATCTCTTAAGTATGTTTCTTTTCTTTTTAAAATTTTAGGTACATAGTTTTTAATTTGTGGAAGCTTGTAAATGGCAATTGTAAGCGCTATTGTACATAACCTACTTTAAAGATATTAGACTGTAAGCTTTCTGAAGAATAAATAAATAATATCATTGATTTGACCCTTTACGGATTAAGCATTCCTTGTAAAACATAAAAATATACCCAAATCTAATAATGTGGAAGAGTATAAAATAAAATACAGCTAGATTGGCGTGACGGTCGTGTCGCCATGGACCCTTCTCACCCCTAACTAGGGTCCCATGCCAGACCGCAGGTAATAAGTATTCAGCTTATTCGGATAATAATAATTATGTTACAACATATTATTAGGTATGTTCGGATTACTGAGTGAGTACCCTTTTTTTTGTGTGGGAATTTACAAATAACTTCTCCCGCTCTGGTCGGAGCGAAGGAGCACGTCACGTCAGACTCTAACTGACTAAAACCCATCCGTGTTCCTTCTGTTGCCTATTGCCAAGGTCTCGGAATCCCTTTCGGACTAACCTAAAATGGCTAGACAACTATAATACTGGATTTAAGTTGTAACCGGTTTTAGGTGTAAAAAAGGCATTTGGAAAGGTTCCAAATCCTTTTTTCGCAACTAAAACTAAATATTCGGTGTTCCGATATTATTTATTGAATTTCATAATCAATATTTTAGACAGTTGTGTAGCCTTATTTCATATTTCCATTCAGTAATATTGCCAAATTATTAAAAACAGCAAAATATTTGACATCTATTTGCGACGTTGCCAACTTTCAGAATAAACGTTACGAGTTTTGAACCTATATTATAATTGAGATTTAAGAGATTGTGCTATATGTACAAGGTGGGTCAAAAGTAATGTCATCATGTGAATTGACTGCCATTTTGTTGGAAATTACGGATTTTCCTGATGAATTTATTATTGCTCGCAAAACATCTGGCTCGAAATTCTGTATTAAGTATTTCCCGCGGACGAAATCGAAGGCAGAAGGCAAGGACACAAATGCAGCATTGCATCACGACATCACAATACAGTATATTATCTCCGGTACGCCGAGGGGACAATATTTTTAGCACAAAGAGCAGCAATCCTTATAAAGTGCAGGTTCTGTGATGCGTGTGATGCGAGGCCTACTGTTACACCGAAGCGTATCACCGCCTTCCTTTTTTAAACATTCTATTTTTGAAGTGATAGTCGTCTAGGTATACTAAGAGGCGTATACCCCAATCCCGAAAGGTCTCGGCCACCCAGTTTGAAACTGCTGCAAACGCACGGGGTGCCGACGACAGCGACGAAGCGCTGTTAGGGGCGCACCCAATCACAAATTGCTTAGCATGATTCTCTGTTATGCCGAAAATACTGCAGCATTAATTTTAATATAAATATATGTTCAAAATCAAAATCAAAATATTTTATTTCATATAAACCTACATGGGCACTTATGAAACGTCAGAAGCTAGGTGCACGGTTCCAATTGGTCGTTTCCTATGGAGAAGAGCCGGCAAGAAACTCCATAATAAATGTTAAAGTTGAGGATCGATGCTCGGTCTTATGTGAGGCGAAAACACGATTACATAAAATTTTCTCGATGGAAAAAAAATCCAAAGTTACCTCTGCACAGAATTATAAACCGCTGGTATTAAAAAAATACTTCAAATTAGATCATGAAACTTTGCATGATAGCTGAACTAACTTTAAAGCAGGTCTTATGTGTGTCATTTTTTTTTACATAACATAATCAGCCTATAATGTTCCCACTGCTGGGACACAGGCCTCCTTTGAGAGGGAGTGGGCCGTAATCCACCACGCGGGCCCAGTGCGGGTTGGTAGATGTCACATGTCTTCGAATTTTTGGTTCTAAGACATGCCGGTTTCCTGAGGATGTTTTCCTTCACCGTTTTGAGAGCAGTGGTGATGAAATTATTTACACAAAGTAAAGCGCCTGTGATGGTTCGAACCTACGACCTACAACTCGTAAGTCGCAGCCGTTACCGCATTTTTTTTTATTTACCATTATATATTTTCAACGTAAAAAGCAATTACCTAAACTTTTCGACGCTTTAGAGCCGCTAGCGCCCCACTCCGTCTCGTTCCCACTCAGCTCGCGAGTAGTATGGTGCGAGCGGGATAAAATCTGAGGTAGGGTGCGCCCTTAACTGAAGGATTTCTCCATCGTAAACAACCCATAAAAACCTTTTGTGAGTCTCCGCGACACTCAGATGGAAATATGCCTGGTGAAGATTGATCTTCAATAATATCTTTCTGAACAGTGAATGAAACTGAACCACGCTCAGGTTGGTGAAGCTGATGTATACTCGGCCCCAGTCGATCGGTGACGCAGAATCACGTATACTCGGCTCCAGTCGGTCGGTAACGCAGAATCGGGTATACTCGGCTCCAGTCGGTCGGTGACGCAGAATCGCGTATTCTCGGCTCCAGTCGGTCGGTGACGCAGAATCGGGTATACTCGGCTCCAGTCGGTCGGTGACGCAGAATCGCATATTCTCGGCTCCAGTCGGTCGGTGACGTAGAGTCACGTATACTCGGCTCAAGTCGGTTGGTGACGCAGAATCGCATATTCTCGGCTCCAGTCGGTCGGTGACGTAGAATCGCATATACTCGGCTCCGGTCGGTCGGTGACGCAGAATCGCGTATACTCGGCTCCAGTCGGTCGGTGACGCAGAATCGCATATACTCGGCTCAAGTCGGTTGGTGACGCAGAATCGCATATACTCGGCTCCAGTCGGTCGGTGACGCAGAATCGCATATACTCGGCTCCAGTCGGTCGGTGACGCAGAATCGCATATACTCGGCTCCAGTCGGTCGGTGACGCAGAATTGCATATACTCGGCTCAAGTCGTAAGTTTTCACTTCTACCATTTGATCTATTAATTTAAAAATAGAAACAACACATTATTTCTGCTGTCACCATTATTTCTTCTTTCTGCAACAATAAAAACTAACTTATTCTGGACATAACTTTAAGGCAATTTGGGTACATTATAATGTAAAAAAATTAGAATAGGTAAGTATAAAACTAGAACATCGATTACCTATTAATTATATACGAAGCCTTTTTTTTTTTTGTATTTCGGAAATCCTCCAATGACTTCTCCCGCTCTGGGTGGAGCGGAAGGGCGTGTCAGACTTTTAGTGACTAAAACCCACCCGTGTTCCTTCAGTTGCCTGTTGCCAAGGTCCCGGTATCCCTTTCGGACTAACCCGCAACCTTGGCAGGCATCGGTCCTAGCGGACCCCGCCAATTGTGCTGACATCTCTCTGAGGCGTGCGTGGAACACGACGCGCCATCAACCCGGGCCTGGTCCTAATCGGACGGCGAGCTACCCATTGCTCGCCGTCCACAAGCCCGCGCCTATGGTGGCCGGGAATCCGCCTGGGATTTCCGACGCCCAGGGCGTCTCCAGCGGAATTATATACGACGCCTACGCACAAGTCTATTAAAATCAGCAAAGAACATCAATGTTTCATCAATAATTGTAAAACTGATAAAAAGAACTCTAATTAAAACGAACCGTAGTGTCATTGCACGTCTTCCTACACAAAATAAAATAAAAAACACGAATTTAAAATTATCAACAGTTCAACGGTTTGACTGCGAGCACCTGTGTGGGCTGCATATCACACCGAAGTGTGGGTATCATTATTTTATTGTTTATTTTATTGTCTTCCACCCACTTGCTAAAGAGTTAGATGTAGGCGCAGGCACCGCTTCAGGTCCGGGTCACACACATCGAGTTCTTAAGAAAAGATTTATATGATATTATTTTGATTAAAAATAAAAATATATACATATAATATAAAATATAAATATAATACTTAAAATTGAGGTGTATTATGAGGGACTTAGACTATGCCCATAATCCTCAATTCCTGATGTATGAAAGGCCGCGACTTACGAGCTGTTGTAAGTCGTAGGTTCGAACCCAAGCCAAGGCACTTTACTTTGTCACCACTGCTTTCAAAACGGTGAAGAAAAACATCGTGAAGAAACCGGCATGTCCTAGAATGAAACATTCGAAGACATGTGATCGTCTTCGCCTTCACGCTAGGAAAATAGCATAATCAGGGTGTAATGTTCCCTCTGCTGGTACACAGGCCTCCTATCTGTGAGAGGGAGTGGGCCATAATGGGCCATGGTGGAACCTACGACATTGAACACATAAGTCGCGGCCATTAACATTGGGCTACCCTGGTAATTAGTAGTACTTACCTATTATATTATTATCAAGTCATAAAAACTTTGCTATGTCGCATCTTAATCAGTGTGTAAGCAAGTAGGCTTATGCACCACCATATCAGAAAAATCAAGATAAAAAAACAAAGAGAGACTTCATTTCAGGTAAATGATTCTCGGTGTGAGAGTCACACGCGCCCACTGTGTACTATGTTTATTTCATGTGCCCGTCTACAGAACTAGAAGCTATTCACTGCATTCCCGGATTGATTTATATTACAAGCCCATTTGTAGACTGCCCACGACACAACACGCCAGAGATGCAAACACACTGTGGTTTACGGCTATTCCAGTGATTTCCATCCATTTTGAATGGGAGTATGCAATTGATAAAACATCATAATACAACGGTGGTCTAAAGTGGTCTACAATGCGATTCTAATTAAATCTTCCTCATAAGCACTAATTCCTTTAAAATGATAATACAACAAATCAAGTTACCTAATTAAAACTAGAAAAAAAAATAAACACAATGTTTTGGGTTTATGACTTCAGAGTTGCTAAAAAAACGAGTCTTACAGCCTATTGCGAGCGTGCGTAAGATGTGTATGGCTGACAGTACTGTGGCGGTATCTACATCGCCACATGCGAACTACGCATCAAAGACCTGACGTCATACAAAAATCCTGACGTCACATAAATCCTGCATCGCGCAATTAAAGTTTACCGTGCAATGGACATTTATATACAAGAACCCAAAATCAATCATTGGGCAGTTGCCCGCCAGACACAACACCCACCCAGTCGGAGGATCCTCCCTTTTCTATGGTGGATGAGTGAACTTTACACCCTGTTCCTCAAACCCCCTAAAGTACCAACCTCACAACTTGTTTAGTACCGCAAACGCGGGGTTAGACAACAATTCACACAAAACACGAAAGACAATTCATAAAGACTTTAAAATACAAGAAAAAATAAAGAAAGTGGTATGTCGGGGCTACATTGTCGCGTTATCGCGAACTTTACTTCGCGCGCTCTCACTCGCACACCGCTCGACGTCTCGCTGAGCAACAGAGAGCGCGCGAAGTAAAGTTCGCGATATCGCGATAATGGGACCTAGGACACATCTTTGGTGTGCACTTCAACGACAATGATAGATTATGATGAGAATGAACTAGAGAGTGCTCTAACGCTATCTTTTATGTGACGCGTTCTTCTTATTGTGAAGCTTCTAAGCTCCTGTTAAACTGAGGAGAATCCCGCGCGGGATGCGGGAGGAAACTCGCTCGCACCGATTGTGGCAACCAAACTGCTATTTGCGTAACTTATTGTCGTAACCGATTAAGGTTGATGCGCTAGCAGCCCGCGAAATTCAAATTTTCTTACGTTTTTTGCAATTTGCAGGTCAGTATCAGGTTGTATGTTGATCCAAATATTATTAGCGCTCGAAACAAATATGGATTTACAGAATTATAAACATTAGAATCAGCAATACAACTCTCTAAGTTCATGAAAGTGCCAAATGTCATGATTTCATGAAATAGTCATTCAATGCACTTACATGAGCTTAGAGAGTTGTATTGCTGATTCTTATGTTTATAATTCTGTAAATCCATGTTTGTTGAGGTTAATTGAGGTTATAAAATTAGGCAACCTCAATAAAAGTTGATAAAGTAGGTTTGAACCAGACAATAAGGTCTTATTTGGTTTAAACCAGGCAGAAGACTGACCTGCAATAAAAACGCATTCTTACCCATTTAAGAACTCTAAGGTGGTCAGAAATAAGGGAATTCTAGAATATTCACACTACAGAAATACAATTCTCGTTAGATTAAATATTACATTCCCACTTTAATGAGAACACAAACACGTCAGAATGAAACCAGCGCCCTTGCATGATTATACAACGAATGTGGTTATGTGGTATAACGTTTGTGGTATTCTTGTAACGTTATACGTGCCTACCAACTTGAAAAAACAAACAAACCAACAAGTAAATTAATTAAGTACAGACAGAAAAGATTAAAATAGAAAAAGGAAAACTTAAAAGTTCAAGGTTTTAAGTAGGTACCTAGCTTCTTGTTACCTAGCGTTTTTGATGGATAAAGGCCCACATAAACAAGCGCGATATCGCGGGCGCGACAGGCGATGCAACCCTTGTCGCGCCCGCGATATCACACCAGTTTGAGAGGAAATAGGGTCGGTCCCCACTCCATACAAACGCTCTCGCCTGTTTTCTCTCTGGTTTATGACCTTAGAGCAATGATTTTTTACAGTAAAATAAATATCAACTAGTTCTATGCCTCTATGTTTTCCGTTTTGATGATACATTATCTGTACAAGCACTAGCACCCTCAGAAAATGCTCAAAATTGCCTTTTTTCTTTGCGTTTGGACCGCTGTCATCAGAGGCCTATTGTACAAAGACAAGTATTAATGAAAAAGATAGGGGCACAGTTCTCCAATCCTTCTTATTCAATTTATAAAATATCTTTCAAATTGGTTCAATATTGGAGGAGGAAATAGACGAGAGCCGAACCTCGAATTATGAGAAAAGACCGACCCCATTTCCTCTTAAGGCCGCGTCCTCTATAAAAGCGACCTTCGCGAATACGCGATCGTCGCGGTTATTATGTCACTTTTTGATCAGTCCGACAGAGGGCGCTTTCCAGTTCTCCGAACAAAAAGCGACATATGAACGCGATAATCGCTTATTCGTGCAACGATCGCTTTAATTCGATGTTGGACGAAGGATAAGAATCGCGCTTACGCGGGGTAAGAATCTGATGAAATTGTTTCAGGGAAAACTATGAAGTAAAGTCAAACAATTGAATTTATAAGCTAACTGACTACCAACTTAAATTATCCGTAAATTCAAATCAAAACTGTCATTCCTTGACAGTTTTATGAATTACAATAAGATGAATGGCTTATGAAATTGACAGACTAGTCAATTTGATAAACTATTAATTTCTCTAACTTGACTTGGTAACAAAACAAACAGAGAGACCAACCGAAATGTTAGAGGTTTTAAGAAATCTATACGTAAACTTGTTGAAACGTTTCTGAAGGAACTAATCTGATGAAATTGTTTCTTGGAAGACAGAGTAAAGGACCTACTTAGGAATTATTTGATTTTTTCTTATTAATGTCTAGTACTTTGCTAAAAATAAGAGGACATTGGTTTTGCCTTCAATTAGCCCTAAAGGTTTACAAATACAAATACATGGTCATTGTGAAGGATTGTCGGGCTTTAATTTGACAAATTAGTAGGAGGAGGTCGTGGCTAAGTAATAACAGCCGCACGGTTCGATCCATGAGGTTAAGCCATGCTTGCCGGGCTTGGTCCGAAGATGGGTGACCATCTGTACATGCCGAGACTACGCCGTGCCTCAGAAAGCACGTTAAATCGTTGGTCCCGGCTGTCATTCGTGGATCTTTGACAGTCGTTACGGGTCGTCAGAAGCCCGAAAGTCTGACAACCAGTCTTACCAAGGGGTATCGTATTATCCAGTTACTGGGTTTTGGAGTTCAGATAGGCAGTCGCTCCATGTAAAATACTGGTATTCAGCTGCATCTGGTTAGACTGGAAGCCGACGCGTATTTGGAATCTATACCTTCACACAACGCTCTATAGTGTTGAGTTCAGGTATACAATAAAAATATATACGCGAAGCCGACACCAATAAAGTTGGGAAAAGGCTAGGCAGATTGATTGAGTCAGTATACGATATTTTTTTTGCACGCAAGTTGTCTGTCGTTTAATCATAGTTCGCTGGTCGCTTCAATATCAGGCTCGCAGATGACGTGCGGCCACAATGTCGAACTATCGATAACTCGTCAAACTTAGTTTAGCAGTGTGATCGGCCAACTTGAGGACGCCATGTCGTAAAACCGACCTAGTTTTTGTAACGGTTTGGTTGGAGTTTCAGTACGTTTTTATATTCGTTTGTTGACGGGAAGTCGATAACATGACGCTGGGCAGTTAGTAAAGATAACAATATTGAAATTGATGAAGGTAAGTTTTTTCTATAGAAAATATCAACGTGAAAACTTATACTACATTTGAAAAAGATTAGACATCTAATTATACCTATTTTACAGTCCGTTCAACCGATTTTGACTTCTATTGCGTTGGTGGCATGAGAAATGGCAGCTGCAGTAGACAGTTGGTATTGTGTAACGATTTTTTGGTTTTAATGACATCCTTATGCCTACGGTATAGAAGTCAAAATCCGTTGAACGGACTGTAAAAAGGTTTGTTTAAATTTCTAATCTTCAAATGGAGTTTAGGTGAAGTGAGCTTGAAGTCAGCTGTCAAACGTCAATCCCTAGCATCAGGTGGAATGACAGTTCTCTTCACCTTAGTTTTCACGGTGAGATTTTCACAGATTAATTAATTAATTAATTAAGCGGTCTATTATTCTCTCTGAGAAAATTTTATGTACCTAATCGTGTTTTCGTCAAAAATAGTACCTAGCATCAATTCTCAACTTTAACATATTATATTTATTTCAAAATTAATGCTGCAGTATTTTCGACATAACGGAGGATCATGCTAAGCAATTGGAGGTTGTGTAGGCTCTTAAGAGGAAATAGAGTGAGGTCTTTTCTCCATACAAAAAGTCATAATTCGAGGTTCGGCTTTCCTCCTCCAATATTGGACCAATTTGAAAGATTTTTTTATAAATTGAATAAGAAGGATATTTACTGTGTTTTGTCCTATGTTTTCCGTTTTGATGATACATTATTTGTAGAAGCACTAGAACCCTCAGAAAATGCTCAAAATTGCCTGTTTAGACCGCTGTCATCAGAGGCCTATTGTACAAATTTAACAACTATTAATGAAAAAAGAAAAACGTAGGGGCACATTAAATATCCTTCTTATTCAATTTATAAAATATCTTTCAAATTGGTCCAATATTGGAGGAGGAAATAGACGAGAGCCGAACCTCGAATCTCGACTTTTTGTATGGAGAAAAGACGTCACCTTATTTCCTCTTAATCGCCGCCGGTGTAACATGTGGCTAATGAAATTCAAACAAAGCAAGTATATCATACTAAGTAGTAAGTTGCCAGTGCTTAGCGAGTTCGCGACATGATTTTGATAACAAAGGCATTTGAGTTGGCAATTGTTTTAGTGGTAGTTACATGGTATTACGAGTTGAAAGTTGAGCTGCGAGCCCAAACGGAGGGGACGTTTTAATTTGCGGAGTAACACTGCAAATCATTTATTTATTGAGTAATGTGGAACCTAACTTAACTCTCGTACGTCGAAACGCTTCTAGGGCGTAGATAACCTTTTCACGCTGAATTGATTAGGATGAAAATTGGCTCACGCATAGACCATGACCTGGGCCCTACCACCACCGCTTACAGCAGCTTTATTTTAATCTTACTCAGTGGGGGAAAGAGATGGAGCTATACGTCCTATAGAGCTTCATCTCTTTCCTATACGGAAGTACATACCCCTACATACACATACATACCCCTGGACATAGTATACGTTTTGTCACTATAGCACGTTCCCGTGGGATTATTTCCGAACCCCAGCCGAGCAAGACCGCGAGAAAAGCTAGTGTTAAATATGAAGTACCTACCTATTGTTTAGCAGTCAATCAGTCAGTCTTTCAGTTGATAATATTGATGATGCATGCAGAATGATGTACGAATCAAAATAAATAATTCTCAGACTCAACTGACCTCGCCTTTACCTCGCCTATCAGTCTCATCTGGTCTGCTCCCCCTTAAAATAGTTTCAGACTATCCGGCTGTCGCTGAAAACGAACGCGGTAGCTCGGTTTCGCACATAGTCGCAGTATTGCCTCGTGCAGACTGGCGCGACGAGACACCGGTTATTGTTATACCGTGAAGTTTTCTTAGAAATTTTTGTTTGTTAGAGTCGCGTCACGCCAGTACGAGGCTTTTAGGCTCCCACAAACAGGCGCGATATCGCGGGCGCTACAAGGGTAGCGCTGCATGTCGCGCCCGCGATATCGCGCCAGTATGTACGAGCGTTTATGCTGAAAATGTAACGCATACTTTCCTCATTTATTTTCCGTTTCGCGGTTTACTGTTACTTTTACCTGTTTACCTTTGGGCGATTCTAATTCCACCCACACAATTATCCCCAACTAATTAATTATACGTTAAATATTACAAATTAATCCACAAACATACTATAAAACCGCTAAATAATCGGCCATTGTTATCTACAAGGATATTCATATAATTAAGCTAGCTACACACGTGCCAGATAACTAAGCTACATACGATCAGTCCGCGTAGAGAACTGTCAGTCCTGCTTGATATGATAATCGCGCCTTTCGTGTACTTTTCCACTGGGTAAGATCCTTAAACGGGTACGAAGTTCTAGATATAGTGTTTTGGCTGATATAGTATTAACTAATTTGAAAATGTATATCGTAATATGGTGATGTCCATCAATTGCTACCAGCCGCTTGGCTTCGATTTGTGCCGAACCGACCTGAACATGATTCAGCGAGGGTAATAGATCCAGAACGTAGTTTGCCGATCTGCACGGGCCGAAGGAAGGCATATTTATGTAGCAATTGTTTCGGGTCGGATTTGCTGTTCAACAAAATTACTGCCGAATCGAATGTGCCGACCCGAACATATTTTAGAACGAAACAACAGATTTACGTACCTACACACTTTGTATAATGATTCTTCATTACTTTAGTATTCATAATGACATCATACAATTCCGTAATGACAGAGTAATTCTAAGATAAATTGAGAATGATCGCACTATGAGCATTTATCTCGAATAGTGTTAGACGGAGGTGTTTACGTGGGTGATAACAACCGTTTGATGTCATTTCCGCTGTGGAAACTAATAATAGGTAGTTCAAAAGGTGTGTTTAGTTAGTAGGAAGTGAGTGATGTTAATTAAAGGCCGATTCCTTTAATTTACGGACCGTTATTGGTTAAAATTAAGACTGGTATCTTTACCAATAATGAAGCAAAGACCTCGGCAGGCGTAGCATGAGCACCGTTTTGTCGACGGAAGAGTAGACAAAAATGACGTTTCCTGTAGACAGTAGACAGTACGAGACGGCAGCAAAGTAGAAAGAGTCAACTGCTCTTTTTTTACGAAATTCACTCTTTTACATAATTCGACTCAAAATTCTTTGTTTTGTCATAAGATGTATCGGTTGTCAGTGTGATTTTGACAGTAAGGATAGAAAACTTTATTCCGCAATAGTCTACCTACAAAAAGACCTAGACAAAGATCGTTAGAAATGACAGATTATATAAAGATTTCTACGGTGGATGTTAAAAATGAAGAAACGAACTGTCACTTTGTATAGAAAAAGCTATGTCTATTCTTCGTAGAGATAGAAAGCGCCATGCTACGCCTGCAGCTCTGCATAGTAGACGTGAGTCTACTATGCAGAGCTGCAGGCTGCAGAGATTTTACGTATGCTAGAGCTATCCATATGGGTGACCATATGAATAGCTGTAGCATACGTAAAATAAGCTTACGAATCTATTTATTCACTACCTACTACTAGTAAGTACGTACCTGTGGTAAGCAAAACGATTCGTTTTTGTTTATAGGAACTGAGCATTAGACACCGCGTTGTTTTGTAATAAGACCACCCTTTTTTTTGGGTTGAAAATTGTCTTATTACTGTTTCCGCTCAGGGCGGAGCAGGAGGGCGTGTCAGACTCTTACTGACTAAAACCCACCCGTGTTCCTTCAGTTTCCGGAGGCCACAGCACAGTATACCTTTCGGACTTTCCCGCGACCCCGGCAGACATCGGCCCTGGCGGACCCCGTCAGTTGCACTGACATCTCTTTGAGGCGCGCGTGGAACACAACGCGCCGCCGACCCGGGGTAATAAGACCACCCAAGAAGGGCTTGTGGCTAAGACAAGTAATAACAGCCGCACGGGTCGACCGATCAGGTTAAGCAAAGTCTGAATTTGTAAGTGTGTCCGTTTCGTTTTTTACTCTAAATTAAAAATTCAGGTTTACACTAAGCCTTTCAATAAAATAGTCCAAGAGGCCTCTCATTTCCCAGCAACATGCGGCACTGCCTATTTATTTAGAAACAAGATGATAAATCCCTTCTGCATTCGAATAACCGATAGCTGATTCACCATGTAGGTACCGCTGCCACATACCAACGCATAAACCAACGTTCGACGGAATAAATTATACCAAGCTTGTAAGCAAGGACATTCTGCGAGGTTTATCATCTGTTTAATCAACTACGAATGTTAAGTAGTCGGTTATTGGAACTGTTTTATTGCTCTAGTGGTCGCAAACTTACTAGGTACTGCTGAGCATGAGGTCCGGGGCTCGATTCCCGTGTGGGGCAAAGTGTTATTGGGTTTTCTCATCTGGAATTTTCTCCCGTATTTAATCTTCATAAATCCTTCCTTTACGCTAACCTTCGTTATTTAAAGAACTCTTGCTAAGCTACTGCTCTCCATTTTTTGTCAGTGAAGGAAGGAATGAATGAATGAGTTTAAGATTTTTTTAACGTGATACGTAAAGGTACAATTCTGCAGCCGACTGCAGGCAACAGCATCAGGCAACGTGTCGCCGCGACACCACAGGTTTCTAGTATTTCAATGAAATTCCGTGTCGCTAGAGCCTACGGAAGCTATTTCAAAGAAATACGTGGAAACCAATCGTGTCACGGCGACACGTTTAGAGTTTACGTTCAGCGTATTCGTTACAGTATAGTCACAAGATTACGTTGACTTATTGTGACATACACCAATTATCACTGATAGTTAATTGATTCAGGCGAGACTGCGGAAATCCATCATAAAAAGTACAATAGACGTAGATATATTTAGTAACCTTTGCGTCCAGCGCTCGGCGTGGCAACAATTCGTGTTCGGGTTCGCGACTGGTCAATCGTCATCTTGACGATGCCTCGTTGAGAAGTGAAACACGTGTCAATTTCTTACAGGGTATGATTCTTGAGGAATAGTTAAGCGGAATAGGTTACTAAATATATCGACGTTCATTGTATGTTTTAATTTTCATTTAGGTACTTTTCCCTGACTAATCTATTGACCACCACAAACTTGTATGAATATCGTCCAGCACTTACTATACATAACTCGCACAGACAGACAGACAGACAGACGGGAAATTGTCTTGTTTTATTCATGAAACGTTAGTGGAGTGATTAGCTTTGAATAATAACCATGTTTCCTCATAAAATTCATTACTAATGGAATTCGCTTTTACCATATTTTGGAGTTTCGACCCGTTGAGAGAGCGCGTGGCTAAGTATTATGACCCGCCCGGGTCGATCCATCAGGTTAAGTTACGCTTGCCTGGGTTTTTCCGTGGATGGGTGACCATTACACACCGAAACTTCTCCGTGTCGAAACTCTCCGTGCGTGAAAGCACATTAAGCCGCTGGTCCCGAAAGTCTGACAACCAGTCTTACCAAGGGGTATCATATTACCCAGTTACTGGTTTGTGGAGGTCAGATAGGCAGTTGCTCCATGTAAATTACTGGTAATCAACTGCATCCGGTTAGGCTGGAAGCCGACCCCTACGTAGTTGGGGAAAGGCTAGGCAGATTGGGAGTTTCGACACGTTGTTTATTCATTTATGTTGTTTCACATGAATTGCCAGAATTTGGCGAAATTAATTTTCTGTTCATTAAAACTTTATTGTATATTTATTTTACTGAAATATTCATTACGGGTTCTGCTTATTCAATGTTTTTTATGCATGAAATAATTTGAAGTGCTTTCGAATAATTTAAATCAAACTAGTACCTATATAAATAAAACTGTACTACATATTCTTTATGTACGTATGTATATGTTGTACATGTAAATGGTGCACTAGAGTACCTGTAGTATTGTCTCTCCTTCTTCCTTCAATCCATCCAATATTGTCTGTAAGAGATCGCTTGTAGCGTTAAACCGCCCATTGTGTAACCAAAGAGGAGCTCGTGGCTAAATAATAACAGCCGCACGGGTCGATACGGGTTGGTCCGTGGATGGGTGACCATCTTTACATACCGAGACTCCTCCGTGCCTCGGAAAGCACGTTAAGCCGTTGGTCCCGGCTGTCATTTGTGGATCTTTGACAGTCGTTACAGGTCGTCAGAAGCTCGAAAGTCTGACAACCAGTCTTACCAAGGGGTATCGTATTACCCAGTTATTGGGTTCTGGAGGTCAGATAGGCAGTCGCTCCATATAAAATACTGGTATTCAGTTGCATCCGGTTAGACTGGAAGCCGACCCCAACATAGTTGGGAAAAGGCTAGGCAGATGTGTAAATTAATTATGTAAAAAATAAATCAAAAAACACTATTTATTTTCATTTATTTCTGTAAATAATGGTGAATATGGGGTTATTGGTGATATGTCACCGATCCGTTATGGGATATGTAGGAGAGTTAATTTGCAATTTTCCCTTATGAACCCCTGTGCAAATCATTTACGAGTAATTTGACACCTCTATTTTTATAAAATGAATTAAATAAAACTAAAAAATGTCACATTACTCTAAAATGGTTGACATTCGCATACGAGTCTTAAGGTTCATTTGGTTGTAAATGAGCTCTCCTACATCCCCTTAATGGCTTGCCGACATATACTTATGTCGGCAAGCCGTGTCGGTATAATTAGTTTTAGATAAATAGAATATTCTGTATACAGGGTACTCCCTGTATACAGAATATTCTATTTATCTAAAACTAATTAATACTTTGCCCTACTTACAAACTTTACTTACACACCTAGAAAACTAGAGACCAGCAGGTACTTACTAGCAATAAGTCGGAAAGCACCTCAAAGGCAAACAAAACAAGTAGTTGTCCTGACATTGCGCCGGCGTCGCTTTCCGTGACACCAGCTTCCTGTATGCAAAGTTGTCTATTGTTTTGAACAAGCGTGATTAAGTAATAGAGTAATATATACACTTTCTACATTGTTAAGGAGAAGTTAGTAGAAATACTGGTAATAAATTAAATTAAATGATTTTTTTTATTCTCGAAATAGGATTTTTGCTCGACTTGGCGGGGGCACTGCCGTGCCCTCAGATTATCGAAATCACTTTTACACGTCACATAAAAAATATTTACAAACTATATGGAGTCGACATTTTCTATCTGATAATTCCTGAGACGAATTTGCGAAATAAAATCAGGGGTGAAAAGTCTAGATATAATCTAGGTCAGATCATGACGTGAAGAACATGTAAATCAGTAAATATATGAAATGGTTTTTTAAGAAAGAACCACATATATTTGAGTGGACCTGTCCATCAAAGATCTTACACTGATTGCAATCTTAAAAGTGTCGTTAATCAAATCAAAAATCATAAAACATAGGATACCTTTTATCCCGATATTCCCACGGGATCGAGACTTATGTGGGTGAAACTGCGGGGCGCAGCTAGTCCTTTATAACGTACAAATGGAATAAACCCCGGTTCACACAGGATGGGTATGGTTTCCGGGAACGGGAACTCTCGATCTCAATTTCCCGTGTTTCCTTTTGGTTACGGGAAAATGTTGTACCTAATCTTTATTTTTCCAGGAAACCGAATATTACTTATATTTAGTTACAAGCTTCTGACCGCGGCTTCGCCTGCGCGGTATGTCGATAAATGTAGCCTCCCCAGCAGGCGTAGCATGGCGCTTTCTATCTCTACGAAGAATAGACATAGCTTTTTCTATACAAAGTGACAGTTAAGAAAGAAGGAAAGAAAGAAAGAAAATAAATTTATTTGACCCAGGCAAGGCACACAATATGTTCGTTCTTCATTTTTGACATCCACCGTAGAAATCTTTCTACAATCTGTCATTTTGTCTTTCATTTCTAACGATCTTTGTCTAGGTCTTTTTGTAGGTAGACTATTTCGGAAGAAAGTTTTCTATCCTTACTGTCAAAATCACACTGACAACCGATAAATCCTATGACAAAACAAAGAATTCTGAGTCGAATTATAAAGAGTGAATTTCGTAAAAATTGCAGTTGACTCTTTCTTCTTTGCTGCTGTCTCGTACTGTCTACAGGAAACGTCATTTTTGTCTACTCCTCCGTCGAAAAAACGGTGCTCATACTACGCCTGCTGGGTGCCATCTATCTCCTTGCCAAATACTTTAATAAATAAGTTTCGTTACACGTGGAGGCATTTTTAATGTGCTTTAGTTGGCTTGGATCTTTTGACCTTTCGAGCACCCTCGCAAAACATCAGCATACTTCACTTTTATTTCTACTTTACACAACCGTTGGTATTTTAAACTAGTTCGTTGGTATACCGACGCCGGGTGACATTTACGCAGGTGCGCAGTAACCGTTGGTAACTGTCGGTAACTGTTCGATAATGGTAACAAAAAACTGTTGCGCGTTATTACGAACAGTTTTTGCTGTAAGTCGTAATAGGGTAGTTAAAGTTTCTACACGTTCTGTGGAAGTGAAAAGCTTAGCTCAATGGCCGATTTACCGAGTTAAACGGGACCCGATTAGTGACAAGAGAAATCTTGCTATCAAGGCGTGATTCCATTGCTAGTAGTTCTCCGCCCGCATGCACTTTGGAATTTCAATCCCACACCGTAAGTTGCGAAATGAAATGAAATTATTTCATTTATCTGAATTAAAAAAAAAAAATTGCTATAAATTCGACTGATTACCCAACTTGTGCGTAAAATGAATTTTAAAAATTATATCAAAATTGCGAGAAATATTCTTGCAAATTAATATTTAAGAACGCTTCCGAATTAATCATTCCTAGACTAAACTATCTATTTATAGGTAAATACATAATGAAATGTTTCTTCCTGTAG
Source organism: Lithophane semibrunnea (assembly GCA_947363905.1). Taxonomy (NCBI): domain Eukaryota; kingdom Metazoa; phylum Arthropoda; class Insecta; order Lepidoptera; family Noctuidae; genus Lithophane; species Lithophane semibrunnea. The sequence goes on along the minus strand of OX376203.1, from coordinate 2,908,872 downwards.
ATAGGTTTTTTTTTTTTCATTTTAATGGCACGTGCACTTTGAAAGGGCATGTGTATTTTTACCTTTACATGCCCTTTCATTATGTGTAAATGTTGCTTTTTAAAAGCAATTAACCTTTTACAAAGTATAGTGCATAATACGTAGTTTTAGTAATTTTTTTTCACTTGCTTTATCCATTGCATTTACGTCTTAGTTTATTAATAAAACGGCGCAAATATAACAACCTTATTGGGAGCTATATGTTTGAGCCGTTTGGGGTTGAAACACTAGGGCCGTGGGGTCCGAGTGCTCATCGAGTATTTCGGGACATCGCTAAGCGATTGGTCGACTCTTCACGTGACCAGAGGGCTGGCCTATTTTTAGCCCAAAGAATCAGCATTGTCATTCAACGTGGCAATGCTGCCAGCCTTTTGGGCACCTTTCCCATTGACAGCGATGCGGACGAATTCTTTGATGCTCAATGAGCCCCTCCCTTTTATTTTTTCTTTTTAATTTTGTTATATATTTTGTAATTGTTTTTTAGTTAATTTAGTATAATAAGTTACCCAATGTATATATTTTACCATTAGATCATTGTTTATTAATAATATAATGTTTTATCAAACAGTTTGCATAAATTACAAAATAAATTATTAGGTTACCAACATGCCCAATAAAATGATAATTTTATTAACCGACGAAAAAGGAGGAGGTTCTCATTGTTACCGTATAACCATATTGTCCATGTTAATTATAAAAGAGACGAAAAGCATTCACTATAAAGCTAATAGCATCGCTTGTACAAACAGACAAAAAACATGGAAACTGGAAAGCGACATTTCACTGCAGTTACGATAAAAAGAACATTAAATACTTTCCCAACAATCTCGTGAGTTTACCCGGAATGTACACACGGCTACACATCAAGAACCCGGAATATACATTTCCAGTTTATGGTGATCTCGCATTGTATAGGATTTTCGTACAATGCGAGATCAGCTTATATTGGAAATGTATAGCTTGATGTGTAGCCGTGTGTGCTCTATATTTTTTAGTTAAAACTAACTTTTGCCCTAAACTAAATATCACACGAAATGAAATGAAATTGTTTATTCTGTAAATAGGATATTGGAATCACTACTTTTACACGTCATATTAAAAAATATAAAAAATAATCTAGATGAGTTTTCTATCTGACTACTCTGAGAAGAAAGGCCGAAACTAAACTCAGAGGTCGCAGTCTCTTTTAAAGTCCACATATAATCTTAGTCAGGCCTTATGAGGACCATGTACCAGCGTCTGAAATGGTCTTTTGAGGAAAGAACCACACAGATTTGAGTGGACCTGTCCGGTTAGTGCAAGCATTTGTCAGTAATAGTGGAGTACATGTAAAAATATAGTTGTAAAACATAACAGAACTTTAAACCGCAACCTCGCAGTAAAACTAAACCAATCAGTTAATTTAAACTCCGTTGCATCAATTTTAATTCTCAACTCAACTTAACTGAACCGTATAACATTAGAGTTAACAGAAACTGAAGTAAACTTGTTAATAGGATTAGCACAACTAGGTATTATCTATAACCATTCGACCGTAAGAGCACTAAGTTAAGGCTTTCGAGTTGAAGTTCGGGTGCTTTGAACGTTGAATTCTGCATCCGAGTCTCGCTTTTATGTAATAACTTAATTACTTAGCAACGTGACTGCATCGTTCTAATGGTTTTTAGGGTTCCGTACCCAAAGGGTAAAACGGGACTAAGGCTCCGCTGTCTGTCTGTCCGTCTGTCACGACGCTGTATCTCATGAACCGTGATAGCTAGACAGTTGAAATTTTCACAGATGATGTATATCTGTTGCCGCTATAACAACAAATACTAAAAACCAGAATAAAATAAATATTTAAGGGGGCTCCCATACAACAAACGTGATTTCTTACTCGATATTAAAAACGATAACAGGTAGACGCTTGAAATATTCACAGAATATTTAGTTACATATTCACTTTAAAAATAAATAATTAAATTAAAATAAAACAAATATTTAAGGGGGTTCCTACAGCAAAAGTGGCCGGTTTTTTTTAAAGATGCTTTTGAATGTGAAGTCCAATTTGAAACCACAGAGATGAGAATGCTGTGTGGTAGGGTGAAGATGCGTATTATGAGATAGGCGGCAGATACAGATTTCGACTGCGGTGCTACGACTGTACGAAGCAATTTATTTAACAAGTGCAGACAAATAATTTGACTAACAACCATTTTTCATTTGTGTGAGCCTCAACCCCGAAGGAAACTAACATGATATACTCTGTTAGATTAGGAACGCCTAGTCCTACTAATATTGGGTCCCCACCTATGAAGTTGGTGTTTTTTTTTCTCACAAATAGAGAACCTCGTAACTTCTATGATGTAAAACATTCATCAATCGCTAGGTAATTTATCGAATAATAACCATCATAGACAACTACCAATAGTAAAAATCCTTATTACTTATAGTTTTCAAAACATAAAAATACCTTAAAAATTACTCCTCATTTTGTTAGCAGAATTGACCACTATTTTTTTTTTTACTTAGCCACAACTTATTTTTGTCGCTTAATCTAAGTGGCATACGTTATCTTAGTTTTTAAATATTAGTGCATAAAAGTTTTAAAACATTACGTGTTAATGGTTGTTATATAAATTAAGAAAATGTTAGTATGAAAAATGCAACTTCTTTAAAATTCCCCATACAAAACACCAATTTCACCTAATATTATAAATGTGAAAAAGTTTGTGTGTTTGGATGTTTGTTACTCAATCCCGCAAAAATCCGGTATCCCTTTCGGACTTTCCCGCAACCCTGGCAGCTTTCCCGCAACCCTGGCAGCTTTCCCGCAACCATGGCAGCTTTCCCGCAACCCTGGCAGATACCTACACGCCTAATCCTTCGGGGATTAAAAGCATGATGTTATGTTATGTTAATTAAGGAAGACCAAAATCACACGGTTCCATGTAATAGCCAAAATATTCACAAAAAGTTAAGCCCCTGGGTATATCAGTGATAATAAAAAAACTTTATACAAAAAAAAAAAACAACCGGCTTCCAAAAAAAACACAAAAAAAGTGAAAAATAACTTTAATTTGGAAAGTCGATATCTTTACTTTTTTTTTTTTTTTTTGATTTTCGTTTGTTGCCACCGACTTCCTAAATTAAAGTTTTTTTCACTTTTTTTGTGTTTTTTTTGGAAGCCGGTTGTTTTTTTTTTTGTAAAAAGTTTTTATTTTTCACTTGTTAGTTGTGCTACCTACCCCATACAAATTCGTATACCGTTATCTGCTATGTAATTATCAGTGACGGAGTCAACTAAGATAATAATATCGTCTACATACGCAAAGTGGGAAAAATACGTAATTATTGAAGCTAACTCAAAAACTACGGAAGCAAAATTAATAAAATTTATATGAGACCACCTCTGAAGCATGACCTACCAAACAAAAAAAAAATCATGAAAATCGATTCATAATTGGCGGAGAAATCACGTAACATACAAACAAAAACAACAAAAAAAAACATACAGACGAATTGAGAACCTCCTCCTTTTTGAAGAAGTCGGTTAATAAAATAGCGAGAAAATTTCGCCTGAATCAACTCGATCTCCTGCGACAAGATAAGTAGCTGCCACATTTTTTTCCCCCATTCGCAAATAGCTTTGGAAATGTTGCCATTACCTACCTCCTTTCTTTTACATAATTTTTATTCAAGAGACTTCCTTTTTTCTATACCTTTGCTACTGGATTTTAAACTCTATTGCCTAAAAACAAGCAAGGTTTTTCTTCAGCTGCTCTAACTTAATCTCGAGACTGAAATAAACAAAGGGTTTTGAAGTAAATTGAATAGATTTATTGAGATATAACTTAACCAGCTTTATTCAACTAATAATTGAATCAATTTATCATTGAAATCTACAAAGATTTCTTGGACATTTCTGTTATCTTTTCATTATAACTTTGTTTTAATTAATTCAGGTTTAAACTGGAGAATGCAGTAGGTATTTAGTGAATATTAATGCTGGTGTGGTATCTACATCGCCACATGCCAACTACGCATCACAGAACTGACGTCACACAAGAATCCTGCATCGCGCAATTAGAGTTTACCGCGCGATGGACATAATGTACAAGATTCCGACATCAATCTTTGGGCAGTTGCCCGCCAGTCACTACACCCGTCTGGTCGGAGGATCCTCCCTTTTCTATAAAGGATGAGTGAACTTTACACCCTGTTCCTCATACCCCTAAACTGGCAATAATCTATTCTTCTTCGTCGGTGGCAATCTAAATAGTTCGGTCACGTGTTTGGCGCCATCACTAGCGTCCATCAGTTCCAGTCCTACAGCTGACAGGACACGCAGGACACGAAATTAAGAGTCCCATCGTTTGTGGAACAGCACCACATTTACACTCCAAGCTGGAGTCGTCTATGAATCTCCACCTGAACAGATTTTCCTTGCTTCGGCCAACCTGGGTCCGGAGTCTGTTTAAAGACTTCCAGAGGGCCTAGGCAAGTGACAATCGCTTCCAAAGCGTTTCGTATTTCTACAAGGACTTTCAACAGAATTGTCATAAGCTTTTCGATAGCTTAAGTATGTCAGTCCACATTTATGCCTTTTCCATCATCGTTATCGCGGATAGAATGTCACTTTGTCTAGGACCTCTGGTTACCCAAGGCAACTCATGTCCAGTAGGGCAATGAATGTATTAATAATGCTATTCAAAGAGGTCGTTCATGATTTTCTTACGTATAAATTATATTTTTTGAAATGTGGTTGAGTGGTATTATTTTCTCTGTTGCCTTCACCTGGAACCATAAGTAGTTTTATTCTTTCTTGAAAAATAATAACAGAAACAAGTATTTACGAGTATCTAGCATTCACAGCTACCATAACTAAAGTTACATTAAAAAAATAGTCTATGTTTGTAGCCTTATAAATTGCCTATTTCTTAACCACAAATTAGTTAAATCTACGCTCTAGACTGTCCCAAAAGAGATTAATTTGTCAACCCTAAAATGTTCCGCGAAATCTATACTTTACCTAAATTATGTCTCACTTAATCTTAGCGGCTTTAGTTCAGACTGGATGACGAATAACTACGGTCAAAGTTAAAATTGAATCTTTTAAAAGTTAAAATTGAATCTTTTAAATGTTAAAATTGAAGTTTTTGGGTAAACATTTTTTAATTAGGGCTCTCAAAACGGTGAAGGAAAACATCGTGAAGAAACTGCCATGTCCTAGAAACGAAAATTCGAAGTCATGTGATGTACACACTAACATCAACTAGACTGCCCCGTTGGTCTCGTGGTCGCAAGCGCGACTGCAGAGCGTGGGGTCCTTGGTTCGATTTCCGGGTCGGGCAAAGTGTTATTGGATTTTTCCATTAGGAGTTTCGTAGTAACAGCCCGGAGTTTGGAAGTTGGCGGTGTGATACCCCCGTGCCTCGGAAAGCACGTTAAGCGTTGGTCCTACGCCTGATCTCCCTCCGGTCGTGTCGGATTGCCGTCCCATCGGACTATGAGAGTGAGGGAAGAGAGAGTGCACTTGTGTCTGCGCAAACACTTGTGCACTATAATATCTCCCGCGCAGAAGGCTAGTCTCCGTTGAGATTGGCCGCCGTGGCCGAAAATACGGTCTGGAGGACTATTATTATTAACATCAGCCCGCACTGGGCCCGCGTGGTAGATTACATCCCACTCCCTCTCACAGAGAGGAGGCCTGTGTCCCAGCAGTGGGAACATTATAGGTTGATTATACGAAAGTACTGTCTGTCCCAATGTCAAATCCAAAAATATTGGTAAGTAATAAAATATAAAATAACCAAAAATATTGGTAAGTACCAAAAAATGCTTACATCTGAAAATGAATGCAATACAAAATGTGAACATAAATCTCATAGAACACGTCTATTTAGTTTTTTTTTTAATTTATAATCTCATACGCATTTATAATTATGTTCAACTAAGATTTGACATAGATAGGTTCCTACATTATTTAGCACTTAGGTATGAAAAAAGCAACGAGAAAATCCCTTCAAAAATGAATTAACCGCAAATTAAACGTTTTACTTGAAGTCTTAAAAAAGAGATTAATTTAATTTCAGTAATTTAATTTAGCTTTTTGTATTCTGTGGGGACTTAGGACTAAATTGGCTTAAACCTGGGCTGGCATCATACGGATATTTAATTGAATTTAAACAAATTCATTTTAAATTCAATAAAAAATGTTCAGTACTCGTACTTTGTCGTATTACTCAAGATTTGTTACAATAATTTCGATGTTTACCGATACTTTTTAGCAGTCACAATCACATTAGCTTTTAAAAACGCACCGATTGGCTGTAGAATAAATAGTACACTCTTTTAATCACACTAATGTACAGTACAGTCGAGTACAGCCGTTAAAATAATGAAATCGTTTAAATTAAAAGAGCTGGCGCGGCGGGTTTTTCAACATCGAGTAATTACGTACCAACTGCATACCGATGACAGGGTGGTACTGGTGAGCGCAAAAGTGCTTCCCTATCCTTTTTTCCCGGGAATGAAAATAGACTAACGAACTCTCCCGGCTCTGATTTGTGGAGCTGTTTTCGAAAAAATGTGTTCTTATTTCTCGTTTTTCTTTTGACGGTTTTATTCGGGGACGTTCTTTTGTTTCTCGTTTGTGCTGGATTCTAGCTTTATAAAGTTAAAATGAAAAATTGAATAGGTACATTTGATACATTTGTGGATTTTCCAGAACTTTTTCTATAAAAATTCTACTTGTTTAGTCGATTATTATTCCCCTTTTTTTACACTTCATTGAATTCTAAAGCTTGCGTTACGATCCAATAAATTTAACATTTTGCACAATAGTCATTATTTCCAAATGAAAATAACAAAAGCTCAATTAACTTATTTGATTACAAACATAATATTTAGGAACCAGCACATTAATGTAGATTTGTTTTGATTACCTACATTTACGTGCTGAATGGTAAATTATAGTACATTAGCATTATTTTATGTTTGCAATTCGGCTGTTACAAAGGTCATTGATTAACGATAATTTCTAGTAAAGTATGTGTATTGGATGTGTTACAATTCTAATTGTTATTTGAATGTTTAATGAACTGATCAACAAAGGTTTTTTCGTAGAAAATTTATGTAAAGCGATATACTTCTCAGAATTCATTACTGACTTTTCCTGCGGCTTCGCCCACGTGCCGGTCGGAAATTAACCAATGGGAACGTGGACGTACAGGATACAAAGTATTCTATGTCCTAATGGTCTATCCATGTGCAAAATTTCATCAAAATTCATTCAGCCGTTAAGCCGTGAAAAGGTTACAGACATACAAACAGAATTGTAATTGATGATTTAACTAAAGACCACGCTACCGTATTAGGATTATTGCCTGTAATGATAGTTGTATTTATTTATAAATAAATAAATTACTTTAGCATTTGTCACATTAGTATGGAAGTTTAAATGCCAAATTGAAATAAAGAGCTTTTTTACTGAATTATTGAATAAGTGCCTCTACGCTGCAGTAGGTAAGGCCTATCTTATGAAAATTTTCATGAAAGTACCGAAAATAATAGGTCTTTACCTATGAAATTGCCATTCTGCAGTACTGGCCATTTCAAATCAAAATAATTTTTGTTTGGCTAAGAATTCTAATTTCAAATTCATTTTATTTTAAAATAATGGAATTCTTTTTTCAAAAGAAGTCATTTGTTTAATGATTAGTGTTACATTTTCATCGCATTTCAATCTTTTTCGTCATCATGGATACGTTAAAAATTCGAGTAATTATGGAATATGAGTACCGTCGTGGCAGCAACGCGGCACAAGCGGCACGCAACATCAACGACGTTTACGGAGCTAACACTACAAACCAATGCACCACCTGTTATTGGTTTGCTCGCTTCCGTTCTGGAAATTTTGACCTGAAAAATGAACCTCGCGGTCGTCCGAAAACTTTGGTCGACAATGACGAAATAAAGGCGATTGTGGAAGCTGATGATACACAATCTACGGCTGAATTAGCAGCAGCTTTCGACGTTAGCGTCAAAACAATATTGGTCCATTTGCGTCAAATTGCCAAGGTAAAAAAGCTTGACAAATGGGTGCCCCACGAACTCAATGATCGCCAGCGCGAAGTACGCATCGAGGCGTGCCTTGCACTGCTCAACAGACACACAAATGAAGGAATTTTGAACTGCATTGTTACCTGCGATGAAAAATGGATTCTGTTTGATAACCGCAAGCGCTCAGCAAGTTTGTTGGATCCTGGTTCAGTACCTAAACAATGCTTTAAACGAAAACTTACCCCTAGAAAAGTGATGGTCACTGTTTGGTGGTCTAGCGCCGGTGTGATTCATCACAGCTTCTTACCAAACGGGGTGAGCATTACTGCAGATGAGTACTGTGAAGAACTGAACACAATGATGGAGAAGCTGGCACATCTCCAACCAGCATTGGTCAATCGCTCGTCTCCGCTGCTCCTGCACGACAACGCGCGACCTCATACTGCACAGCAGACGGTCTCCAAGTTTCAAGAACTGGGGTTGGAAGCTCTCCGTCATCCGCCCTACTCACCAGACCTTGCGCCTACAGACTACTACTTTTTCCAGAATTTGGATAACTTCTTGGCGGGAAAAAAATTCAATACCCGAGAGGCAGTACAAAATGCCTTTGAAGAATTTGTTGCCTCCCGTCCAGCTGATTTCTTTAAGAAGGGCATCAATAAACTGCCACTGCGTTGGCAAAGATGCATTGATTGCATGGGTGATTACTTCGATTAATACAAATAAAAAATACATGAAAAAAAATCGTTTAAATTTTTTCATACAAAACGGCAATTTCATAGGTAAAGACCATATAAGACTTAACAACACGGCAAAATAGACTACCACACTCATAATACCACCAACTCACACCCATACACCAAACTCATAATCATAGTTATAATAAACAGAGAACTAAAAAGTCTTTAGTCAAACTGAAGAACATAATCGCATTTTATTTTATAAAAAAACCTAAGCACTTTCGTCATTAACTGTACTAGTCTAGTCCATACTACCCGCAGCACTTTCAATTTACTCATTGTCTTTGAAAACAATATGTTATGAAAGTTCCAAGTCTCTTGTTTGTGGTATTTTTTTATTTTATTTCATCCCCGAGGCAACGTGATAGCGGTTTACACGCTTTACTTTTTAATTCCTTTGATGTTGTGTGTGTGGTCTTGTTTTTAAAATTTTAAATAAAGAATCCATTTTCAATTAAAAATTTTAATTTGACAGTTAGGTATATTTTGATTTTGATTGTCTTTCCTTTACAGGGAGCCACAAGAACCAAAAAAAAAGGCTTTATTTATATCAAATGCAATTTTAAAACGCTACGATTTTCCATCAAGTGTTCAGTACATATCTGAAAGGAGTAACCATTTTTGCTGTCGCACTCTGTTTAATGTCATAAAAACCACAAATATTTAAATAACGAACACAGTCCCCGCAAACATTGAACGAACCAATAGCTCAACAGAACAGATCGAACGCATTCCAAGTTTAAAACTTTTAATTCCACCCGCAATAACTTTTAGCTGCGTCAATATGGCCGCTATTTTGAAACGGCGGGAAAGTTGCACTGACAGGTTGACAAAACGAGACTCGGACTACTTTACAAGTTTATTTTCTTTTGATGGCATTACATCGGGAAATGATTATTGACAAGACGAGGTGTAGTTAAAGAAATAACTGAGGAAAAAGCAATGTTTTTTTGTCGTAAAATTAAAATTATCCTCGAATAAAAAATAAAAATTGATCATATCGATTGGTGCTTCACTCAAAAACAAAGTGCGATTTCTGTTTCTGATACTTTTTATACGTAACTGTTTCAGCAGTAAGTCGAAAAACATTATTTATCATTTCTTGATTTGCCACATATCTATTTTTACAAAAAATATAACAATTGCCATAATTGATGGATCATCCAATTTTCAGCAAGGATTCTACCGATCAATCAATTACTTCCGTGAGCCGGGTCGATGCTCTGATCTGTTCCAAAAGTCATCATCTGCCTAGCCTTTCCTCAACTATGTTGGGGTCGGCTTCCAGTCTAACCGGATGCAGCTGAATACCAGTATTTTACATGGAATTGTGGGTGTGCTGTTGGTACACCTCTGCTTACACAGAGGTGTATCTACTCGTATACTACACCCACACTTGTTTAAGCTCCATGTCCCTAAGTCTAATAAAAACAAAAATCAATCTGCCTAGCCTTTTTCGAACTATGTTGGGGTCGGCTTCCAGTCAAACCGGATGCAACTGAATACCAGTATTTTACATGGAGGGACTGCCTATCTGACCTCCACAACCCAGTAACTGGGTAATACGATACCCCTTGGCAAGACTGGTTGTCAGACTTTCGGGCTTCTGACGACCCGTAACAACTGTCAAAGATCCACGAATGACAGCCGAGACCAACGGCTTAACGTGCTTTCCGAGGCACGGAGGAGTCTCGATATGTAAAGATGGTCATCCACGGATCATCCCCGGCAAGCGTAGTTTAACCTGATGGATCGTCCCGTGCGGCTGTTATTACTTCGCCAAGTCTGATAAAAACAATTTAATTTAATACAATTTAAAAGTATTCCCATGAATCCAACACTTTTATTTCTCAAATAGAGACCCGAGAGACCCTAATAAATTTTACTATTGAGCTAAAAGAAATAAATGAGCCAGAATGATTTCTAACAGTGCCCGATAGTGGGTATTTTGATCCGTAAATTCCGTGGTACCTTAATATTCCGTTGGCTCTATTGAGCTAAAAGAATATTATTATTACTTTGATTTTATTATTTGAATACTGTTACGTTGCCTGCATCATCCTAATGCTGGGCAAAGGCCTCTCCCCATGACTTCCAGCTCTGTTGATCCAGGGATAATTATGGACCGCTGGTTGTTAGCATTCTCCAGCTCGTCCCGCCATCTTCTAATCTACCGCGACGCCTTCTGGCTGTGTCAGAGCTCAACATAGTGATTATTTGAATATTTCAACCCGAAATTCTAATTTTAAATCACCTTAAATATGTTTTTTATTTAACGGTTGAGGCTAATTTTATAACCTCACTTTTCGTCGATGATCTTTCAATTACAATATAAGAATGTTATCTATTATGATAATCGTTGGAAAAAGTAAAATAATATTATAAATGCGAAAATGAGTTTGTTTGTTTGTTACGGTTTCACGCTAAAACGGCTGAACAGATTTGGATGAAATTTGGCACAGGGGTAGACCATGACCTGGAATAGGACATACGATACTTTTTATCTCGATATTCTCACGGGAGCGAGACTTACGCGGATGAAACCGCGGGGTGCAGCTAAAGTAGAAACCTTCTAAATTAATGATGAATGTGTTACTAATACTCTTTAGTGAATGATTGCTTCACTAAGATTTAAACCTGAACATTTGTTTACGCATTCATCAGATACTTTTGCGACAGAAATTACCTAGCTTTAATGTGTCTACGTTTCAATCTCTCAGAGCAATTAGAGCGAGATAGATGTATAGATAGTCTGTGGTAACACCGCTGCACCGTGTGAACTTGTTGAAGAAATTATAGAGAGTATCTGCGACAAATAGGAAGTTGTAATAAGAAAGTACTGGGGTAATAGCTCTTTGAAATCCAGTAATAAACATAACATACAATCACGGCTATATTCACTAGGAAGTCAGCAGAGATTTATTGTGTGTGTGGAGTCGTATGTGGAGGCCCACACTGTAACTATATTGGATGGGTCCTTTTTTTTTTTCGAGGGTGAGAAATCATCCAATGACTTCTCCCGCTCTGGGCGGAGCGGAAGGGCGTGTCAGAATTTTACCGACTAAAACCCACCCGTGTTCCTTCAGTTGCCTGTTGCCAAGGTCCCGGTATCCCTTTCGGACTAATCCGCCACCCTGGCACTAACCCGCGACCTGGCATTGGGTGGGTCCTATTGCCAATAATCGGGTATAAAAGAATTCTTCGGGCCTAGCCAAGATGACACTCCATCAGTGTTATCGATGATGGAAACGACAAAAATGTATTGGCCTGACACTAGCTACCGAAAACCATCAATCGTGTTGAATCTCGTTTTATAATATGATAAATGATTTTATTTCTGTAAGGACGTTTGTAAAAATATTTAAGTCAATCATATTTTAAAAACTAGATAAGGTCCTATCCGACTAGTCTGAGAAGAAATTCTAAAACAAAGTCAAGTCTTAGTCTATTTTAAACTCCAGAATAATATTGGTCAGATCATGTGAGGACCATGTAGACTTGTAGACTAACTAACAAACTAATGTACTAGTACTAGTTAAAATTATCAGGCAAGCATCTCAATATAAGCGAACCGCTAGTTTATTAGAAACTAGCTGCTTCCCGCGTAAGTCTCGATGCCATGGGAATAAAAAGTGTTCTAGGTCCTATTCCGGGTCATGGTTTACTCATGTGCCAAATTTCACCCAAATCCGTTCAGCCGTTTTAGCGTCAAAGCGTAACAAACAGACTCACTTAAGGGTCTGTTTCACAGGATAGCTATCAAAATTATTCTCACAACATGACGTAAAACTCTCAACCATTCAAAATAAAGCCATCACAATACCATTAAAACTTTCATAAAAATTGCTCACTATCAAACAAATCGACACCAAATTGATTCATCTTATTGTCATTCGACCGAGCGGTGCGTGCGCTTACACAACGAATGGCGATACAATGGCGAACAGCCGAACACTTTCTCTCAATTACTTCGGGTTCAACGCTCCAAGTTCCGCCGTCGGAGATAAAGCACCCACACACTGATGACAATAGAAGATTAGGTACTGACAACTACTTAGCTACTTTCCCTTTAGGAGCTGGACATTACCTTAAAAAACTGAAGAAAATACAGTAAACAACATGGCAACACTATCTTCTTGCCATTGAACTGAATTTTAGGATTATCGTTCCTTAAGGCAATCTTAAGAACCTACTGTCTGCTGTTTCATAAAGAAAAGCAATACCTACGCGGTCGAAATGTATGGAACAGCAATTTTTTTTTAAATAACAGACTAAAAATTTCAACCCAGGGGTTTCAGAATCATGTACTGAGTCCATGGTAACAGGTTGCGCATCGATGTCCCTGTCACCCTGTATAATCCATGTCGCTATGTCAAGTGTGTGGCCATCTTAAGAAAAATCTAAGCTAACAAAGTACCTACTTACATTGTTAGAGCAATAGTGAGTGAAAAGAAAATTGGAGCGGCGTGCTGCGTTATTTCCCACAGTGCAAGTTTCATCATACACTCTCTCATCTTGAAAAGTTAACTTTGTAGTGCTTCGAGTAAAGTTGAGATATTTACCCTGAAAAGTACCCACTTTAGTAACGACACCAGGATTCAGAAAATAAATAATGTTCTTTGGAGACTAGCCCCTAACTGGACCCATCAAAAAACTGTCGATTGGCCTTCTAATGGCCGACAATTAAAATTCTATTGTGTCTCGTTAATACTATTCTGTTATTATATTCTGTATAGTATTCTGTTGTTCTCTGAGTGAATTCACAAGGAATGCTTTGTTTGTAATTAGTTATAGGTATTAGTTATAAGGAACAATTGTATGGAGTGGAATGTTCAAGTATTAATTAAGGCACATTTACCGCATTGGTTAGCTGTAAGGGTAGATGTATGATGATAAATAAATAAATAAATAAATAAATAAATGCCAGTTGGAGGTTTATTAAGTAAAAAAATGCAATTCTCGCAACGCAGTTCTGTCATATACATTGTGTGTCTCCGACTGTTTAAAGGCTCGTAAAAGCAGCTACCCTTGTCGCGCCCGCGATATCGCGCCAGTTTGAGCCTTAATACGTTTACATAAAAGCAAACAGGAAATGATTCTGCTGAAATTCAGCAGTGGTAACTGTTTATAAGGTTCTAAATTCCTAGAAATAATACGTGGAACGAGCTTAGAAATACTTTTTTACTTTTTGCTCCGTTTACGAGTTTTGAAGGCGATTCATGCTCATCCCGCGTAAAATAAGCATACAAATTGTATATTGCATAGCTGTGTATAATTACCCGTAAATTCGTTTTAGCGTCATGCAATTCTACACGCATTGAGATGAACCAAAAAACTGGTACTGACATCAGTTCTGGGATTTGCTCTCTGCAATTTCATTGTTTACGACCTTTTAGTAATTTTTTATTGTCTGCAATCAATCTGCCTAGCCTTTTCCCAACTATGTTAGGGTCGGCTTCCAGTCTAACCAGATGCAGCTGGAAACCAGTATTTTACATGAAGCGACTGCCTAATCTAATCTCCACAACCCATTATGTGGGTAATACGATACCCTTGGTAAGACTGGTTGTCAGACTTTCGGGCTTCTGACGACCCGTAACGACTGTCAGAGATCCACAAATGACAGCCGGGACCAACGGCTTAACGTGCTTTCCAAGGCACGGAGGAGTCTCGGTATGTTAAGATGGTCACCCATCCACGGACCAACCCCGGCAAGCGTAGCTTAACCTGATGGATCGACCCGTGCGGCTGTTATTACTTAGCCACGAGCTTCTCGGGTTGCCACGCCCGCCGCACCGCCGTTCGCGCCGCCCGTCCCATGGCCAGGCGGCAAAGTTGACTGGTAGAAAATGCCTATGGCATTAAGTCCGCCTCTGTACATTTGTGTGCTTGAAGTTTCAATAAATAAACAGAGACGAAAACTACCCCCTTTAGCGGAGGGTTGTAGTTAATAGGGGGAGCCCTATTAAGAGGAAATAGGGTCGGTCTTTTCTCCATACAAAAAGTCATAATTCGAGGTTCGGCTCTCGTCTATTTCCTCCTCCAATATTGGACCAATTTGAAAGATATTTTATAAATTGAATAAGAAGGATATTTACTGTGCCCTTATGTTTTTTTTTTCATAAATAGCTGTCAAATTTGTACAATAGGCCTCGATGACAGCGGTCTAAAGATAATAAAAAAACGGAAAACATAGGGGCATAGAACTAGTTGATATTTATTAGACTGTAAAAAAACATTGTTCTAAGGTCGTAAAACCAGAGAGAAAACAGGCGAGAGTGTTTGTTTGGAGAGGGGACCGACCCTATTTCCTCTTAACTGGAACCCGTGTCTCAAAACCTATATAGAACATTCTCCATCTACTCCTCTCTTACTCAGAATTCAAAGTCGTTCAAGAGCATAGAATTAATTCATAGAAATGCATACAATATCGAAATAGCATTCATGTTTGAAGGTAGTATAAGTAAAAGCTTGCCTTTGATGGAAAGTACCTGCGCGGTTGTGATTGGAATATTAAAACTAATTGGGTTATTTGAATGAATAATGTCTCGTAATTGATTTTATAAGTAGTAAGAACTTCTTTTGAAAGATTTCGTAAGGGCTTCGGAACTCATTGCATATTTCTTTGCATTTCTGTTACTAAAAGATAAAGGACTGATTTTATCAAACTCAGACTCCACCCATTGTGTCACCTCATGTAACATTTAAGAAAATATCTGTAAATGGTGCCTACATAATAAAAAGTATTCTATTCGAATCTATTCTTTACTTAAAATAAAAACATTTTACAAAAAAAAACAACCGAGTGCCAAAAAAAACAAAAAAAGTGAAAAATAACGTTAATTTCGGAAGTCAGTGCCTTTGCTTTTCAGTTTTCGTTTTTTGCCACCGAACTTCCGAAATTAAAGTTATTTTTCATTTTTTTTGGAAGTCGGTTGTAAAACGTTTTTATTTTTCACTTTTTAGTTGTATTACCCACCCCACACAAATTCGAATAACCTACCACTCACTACCTTGTATGTAAATAACAGTGACGGAGTCTCATAGAACATCGTTAAGATAATCTAAGTGGGAAAAATACGTAATATTGAAGCTAACTCAAAAACTACGCCATCCCTCCGGGGTATAAAATCATACAAATACATCATTCATCCTTCTACCTTGTATTCTGGAGGAGCGCGTCTGCCTTCATCTGCGTACTTCTTCGCAAGCAACCAGGGGCCACCTCGGGAGTATACCCTTTCGAACTAAAAAAGAATTTTTGAAATCGGTTCACAATTGGCAAAATTATCCATATACAAAAAAAAACGAACATAGTACCTCCTCCTTTTTGGAAGTCGGTTAATAACATAAAAAAACTGCAACATAATAATATAGACCCAACAAGCACACAGCGCTTCCTACTCGTAACACAACGTGTCACATGCAGACGAGATGTCACAAATCTGTCCCCATCTCAAAGTTCACAGACATATTTCACGTTGCTAGGCGCCAATTTGTCACCTACGCAAGTTGAAACACTTAATTAAAGGGAGCCGGTAAACGGGTAAATTATGGAGTTAAGGTTAACATAAACTTTAACCACACGTTGTGTGTAAACTTACGAAAGTTCGTCGAGACATAGTTGATATGCGGAAGTTATAACATAATAATTATCTGTCTTAAAGCAGTGCATTTGGTTTCAAAGCACTTCATCATGTGCCTAGCCTTTTCCTAACTACGTATGTTGCAGCTGAATACCAGTATTTTACATGGAGCGACTGCCTATCTGACCTCCACAACCCAGTAACCGAGTAACGCGATACCCTCTGGTAAGACTGGTTGTCAGACTTTCGGGCATTTGACTACCCGTAACGACTGTTAAAGATCTACAAATGTCAGCTGGGACCAACGGCTTAACGAGCTTTCTGAGACTCGAAAGAGTCTCGGTCACCGAGGTCCTGTCCTCACTAAATAAATCATCGTCTTGTGAAGAACAAATAGCCGAGAGGTCGCTATCGGTCCCCCACAGTCCCCCAAGATTGAGTTTATTGAAAAAAACTCACTTGAACCGTAAAATTGGGTGCTTGAGTTGTGTCGATAGCTTGTAGTCATCTCGTAAATTGTGTATGAAGTTACTGATTGTGGTGTAGACAATTTATGTTAGCACTAGGTGTTGAACACACATCCTTATATACCTCTAATATGAGGGGCGGGCGTTTTGGGTGACTCTCTTATATAATTTTGAAGTTCAAAAGTGCTGATTCTCAACCTAATTAAAAAAATATATTAACTCTTAGCTTTTAGGTATATGAATGCAAAAATGTGTTTATGTGAAATAAAATATTTTGATTTTTTGATTTGATGGTGCCTCCCCACCCCTGTATCATCATCTTAGTCGGAATAGAGACCTCTTTCATGAGGTATTTCGTCGCCTATACTAATACATACATACATATTCATATACATATTCTGTTGCGCTTTGGGTGAATTTGAAAAAATAGCTACACATAGAATTTGTTACAGTACAAGCAGTGGAACTATTTAAGTTAAGGGTGCTACAATATCGTATTGGGTCTAGCCTGTAAGGATATTTGTATGTTTGGAGTGAATAAATAAAAAAATAAAAAAATAAAATAAATAAATAAAATACTGTAAAGTATGCAGGGGGTAATCTTCGGAACTTCTGAACTGACTCCAAAGGGAAGCTACAGAAGGTATTGCCGAGTGTCATAGGATATAACTATTTTATGACAAAACAAGAAATTTCACGCAAACGAAGTCACGGGCTGTAGCTAGTCTTAATAAAAACACAATACGTTTTCTATTTAACCCCAATTCAATAATCTAATAATGATATTATTAGATTATTTGCTTGGGCTTGGCTCACAAAAGTTGTATAAAAAGACCGGCCAAGCGCGAGTCGGACTCGCGCACGAAGGGTTCCGTACCATTATCTATAAAAACGGCAAAAAAATCACGTTTTGTATGGGAGCCCCCTTAAATATTTATTTTATTCTATTTTTTTTGTATTTGTTGATAAGGCGGCAACAGAAATAAATCATCTGTGAAAATTTCAACTGTCTAACTATCACGGTTCATGAGATACAGCCTGTAAAAGGGTCCCGTTTTACCCTTTGGGTACGGAACCCTAAAATTAACTTTATTTCGTAGAAATATTATCTTCAGAATCAACAAAATAAATCATATTAAAAGTCAACTGAGGTGGTTCAATGAACTTGTCTCAAGATTTTCGGATCGCATATTACCTACAAATTCCAAGAAACGCGATCTCCCAGAGAGTTATCAAAAAACTCTACAGACATTCTTGTCAAATAAACAGCTGTTTATCTCAAGTTTATATCTTACATTTAATAGGTATTGTTTTTGTTTGAATTTTTGCTGAAATTCAGGCTGGTACAGGTGGTTTATAAATATGACTAGATTAGCTGCGCCCCGCGGTTTCAACGGCGTAAGTCTAGATCCCGTGGGAATATCGGGATAAAAGTATCCTATGTCCTATTCCAGGTCATGGTCTACCCCTGTGCCAAATTTCATCCAAATCTGCTCAGCCGTTTTAGCGTGAAAGTGTAACAAACCAACTCACTTTCGCATTTATAGTTAGGATGTAAAAAAAGTGAGAGCTGTGGTAACCCAGCGGTAACGGCCACGACTTATGTGTTGTAGACTGGGTTCGAACCCAGACAGGCGTATTTCATTTCATCACCCGCTCCTCTCAAAGCGCGGAACGAAACCATCGCTGTATCGTGAGTGAACCGGCATGTCCTAAAACCAAAAATTCGAAGACATGTGACATCTACCAACCCGCACTGGGCTTGCGAGGTGGATTACGACCCACTAACTACCTCTCGCCGAGAGGAGGCCTGTGTCCCAGCAGTGGGAACGCTATAGGCTGATTATGATTACCGAAACCCTCCTAATTGTACCACACTAGGTTAAAACTTCGCACTCATCCTCCTACATACACAAAGTCATCTACATTTTACACAAGAGGAGGCCTTCATATCACACTCGTTTTATTATAAATTATTTTTTCTTTTTTTTTTCTTTTGCAGTAATTTTTATGATAATAATATCAATGTTAATGGCCGCATTAGTACACACGGCTACTGACACATCAAGCTATACATTACCAGTTTATGCTGATCTCGCATTATACAGGATTTCCGTACAATGCGAGGTCAGCTTATACTGGAAATGTATAGCTTGATGTGTAGCCGTGTGTACTTACAAGCTTTTAAATGTCTTATGTATAAGGAAGAGCGCTGTTGTCTGAGATACAGATATTAAATTATCTAGTTCAGACACAGGTGTCTTGTATAACTTATTAGATTAAGCTAAATGATCATTGTATTGTTCTAAAATGTATGTAACTGAAGGTGAATAAAAACTTATTAAAACTTAAAACTTATGTGGAAAAGTACCTATAAAAAGTAATTGAGAAAACTGAAAATCTCTTAGGTGTCATTTCATTGATCATACTTGAGGTTCAATCGTTCGGTCGTTTCGCAGTAAAGATATTAAAACCCGCTATTTTATTTTTATTTTTTTGTGAAATTGTATGTAACTTATTATTAATTTATTTTGTTACAGGAACGGAGAAGCTGCTACTTTGAAAACCTGTATAAGTCACGATAAAGGTAATAATTTCATTTAAAAACTGTAGGTATTTCATTATTATTAGGTTACGCGTACAAAGTCAAATGGAACTTGTCATTTATAACAGAAAAGGGGTTGAATAATTACAGATTGATATTTCTTAAGGCTCTTACATACTGGGGCGATTCGCCGCGCGACACGACGCTGCCGCATTGTTCGCTGTGAAGTTTTCTCAGATTTTTTTTGTTAAAATTCGCGTCGCGTGGCGAATCGCGCCAGTATGCAAGAGCCTTATTATTACAAGTCTCGAATAACACGGTATCCCAGACATCATAACAGTAGATATCGTATGCGGAATTTCAAGTAAATAATAATACCTTTACAAAACTCACATAAATACCTACTTATGTATTAAATAACATGTGCCAAGTAATGTAAAACGTTGCATCCCGTTGCGTTTCGTATTTCAACTATGCAGTACAGTTCGATTCAAACTTAATGGCGGCTCGGAGGCTAGCTACAAGCTGCGCTGTACCCCACCCCTCACCCCCGCAGACCCATGAAATTGTTCCGAGCCGTCATTTAGTTTGAATCGAACTATACTTACAGTATGCCTCAAAAAGATGTAGGTACTTAACACTCGCAGCTAACGAGTAGGAACCTATCTATACATCGACAAGAATTCATTAAATTATAAAAGCTTAAGACACCATACGTGGACGTCCACGATAGTAGGATCCTCCGACCAGACGGGTGTTGTGTCTGGCGGGCAACTGCCCAACAAATATATGTCCATCGCCCGGTAAACTCTTATTGCGCGATGCAGGATTTGTGTGACGTCAGAATTTTTGTGTGACGGCAGGTCTTTGATGCGTAGTTCGCATGTGGCAATGTAGATACCACAGTTGTATTATATAATTTTAATTAAATACGTAATTAATCTTTACTATGTCAAATTACACTAACACAACCTGATACTGAGCTGCAAATTGCAAATAAAAATAAGAAAAAAAAGATTGTGGAACACAACAGAATAATCTGTTTAGATTCCCTCAAAGTGTCTAAACAGATGTTTGACGATCTATTAAATTATAAAAGCTCACGACATGGAAGTGCACGTCCACGTTAACAACAAAAGCGTCCAATGGGTATGTTATTGTAGCTACAAATTGAACTGAAATTGTACACAATGAAATTAATTCTTGTCGATGAACATCTTTTTGAGACTGACGGTACCTACATAATTCATCATTCTCCTAGCTTTTTCCCATCTATGTTGGGGTCGGCTTCCAGTCTAACCGGATGCAGCTGAATACCAGTATTTTACATGGAGCGACTGCCTATCTGACCTCCACAACCCAGTAACAGGGTAATACGATACCCCTTGGTAAGACTGGTTGTCAGACTTTCGAGATTCTGACGACCCGTAACGACTGTCAAAGATCCACAAATGACAGCCGGGACCAACGGCTTAACGTGCTTTCCGAGGCACGGAGGAGTCTCGGTACGTAAAGATGGTCACCCATCCACGGACCAACCCCGGAAAGCGTAGCTTAACCTGATGGATCGATCCGTGCGGCTGTTATTACTTAGCCACGAGCTCCTCGGTACCTCGGTACATAATTATGCAAGTAATAACAATAAGCTGATATCAGGAATATCATCCAAATATTCTGTAAAATGAAACGCGAGTTTCAGTTTAAGCTTAGTTTCGAAATGGAATAGTTGGTAGATTACATTGCTCGTACTTAGTTTATAAATGTAGTTTGACGACTAATGGAAAAAGTTCGTAACGCATTCATTACCGATGTAGTAAGTTAGGAATACCTATGTTTTATTTATTTATCTACCTAATATCGGGATAAAAATTATCTTATGTCCTATTCCAGCTGCTGGGGAGTTTGTTGCGCCACTTCTTCTCCCCAGCTAAAGCACAAGGAAGTGGTGAAGGGTGGGCGTTTTGAGGGCTGTCTTATGTAATTTTGACGTTCGAAAAGTGCTGATTCTCAGCCTAGTTTGAATAAATGACTTTTGATTTTGATTTTCCAGGGGGCCTAAAACGTCCACATTAGCAATTCTCCTAAAAGCAATTCATTTCTTGAATTTCCAGCTGTCATTAGCAATTCCTCTAATTTGACACAAAAGCAATTCATAATTTTTTGACCATTTTACGAATCTCCTTAAAAAACTGTCAAACAGATTAATTATTTCACAATATGAATTACACGCAGATCATAATATTAATTGTCAGTTTATGACATTTTACGATGATTCATAATATTTTCCTAATATGATTCTGACATTATGGTCTACCAATGCATGTGCCAAATTTAATCTAAATCCGTTCAGCCGTTTTAGCGTTAAAACGTAACAAATAAACAAACTCAGTTTCGCATTTATAATATATATATATATATAGTAGTAATATATATATATATATAGTAGTAATATATATAGTAATATATATATATAGGTATATAGTAGTAATATATATAGTTAGGATTACGGATTACGATTATAATTTCCGTAGTTACTTATAAAATTTATCAATTTAAAATCGAATCTATGAAAAAGAGAATCTTCCATACAAAAGTAAAGTTACGTTTTGTTACATCTACCCACAACTTTTCTCCAAAAGATTGCTTACTCACTTACAGGGAAAATCAGGCAAAATGACATTGAAAGATTTAATGTTAACCTCTCAAACGAACCTAAATAACTTGTGATCCGAACTTTCCGCTCAAACCAAAAATAATTTTCCGGAAAAACCAATCTAAAGAAAAACTTTTTCCGTTA
The DNA here is from genome assembly GCA_947363905.1 of Lithophane semibrunnea. Taxonomy (NCBI): domain Eukaryota; kingdom Metazoa; phylum Arthropoda; class Insecta; order Lepidoptera; family Noctuidae; genus Lithophane; species Lithophane semibrunnea. The sequence goes on along the minus strand of OX376203.1, from coordinate 2,886,655 downwards.
ACGGAAAAAGATATACGTCACGATCGAGATTCTGGAGGGACACATTCATCATTGAGTAAATCCAGTGAACCTGTGATAAGGGTGACGGTGAATTTGCGATTTTTTGTCGTAAGCTGACAAGTCGTGTCGGGGATTTCGAGAGAGTATTTATTACACGTATAAGTCTTATTTTATGGATATTAGTTTTTTATTGAAAATAATACAAGCTTCCAGCTAAATATTAGGTCTTCATCATCATTTCAGCCGAAAGATTACGTCCATCGGTGGACTTCAAATCGCAATTTTACTAATCACCTAATGTTGGATATAATGGTTTCTGCACTAGGTAACTACTTGCATTACAATTAAATGTTGCCTAGTGGAACCGGGCATACATTTATTTATTAAAAACGCAGAAAACTGTCGGTCAGTTGGCAACAGCCCTTATTTGGAACAGACGGTTGAAAGTAATGCTATCGTATCACTTCTCAACAATAAAGCCAGTATTTAAAGAATACTATATTAAGCCAACAGAATATTAAGGTATCACGGAATTTACGGATCAAACTACCCACTATCGGGAACTGTTAGAAGTAATTCTGGGTCATTTATTTCTTGTAGCTTAATACAGCCAATAGAATATTAAGGTACCACGGAATTTACGGATCAAACTACCCACTATCGGGCACTGTTAGAAATCATTCTGGCTCATTTATTTCTTTTAGCTCAATAGTAAAATTTATTAAGGTCTCTATTTGAGAAACAAAAAGTGTACGATTCCTGGGAATACTTTTAAATTTAATTGTTTTATCAGACTTGGCTAATATATAACAGCCGCACGGGTCGATCCATCAGATTTAGCTATGCCTGCTGGGGTTGGTCCATGGATGGGTGACCATTTTTACATACCGAGACTCCTTCGTGACTCGGAAAGCACGTTAAGCCGTAATAAATAAATTCATTCCGACTCATTACAAAATTAATTCTAACTTTAGTATCGCTCGTTTTTGTATTTTTATCTTTATTGCGACAGTAAAAAGTTCTTAATACAAAATTGACAACTTACACTCGGGTTTAACGTCAGTTTTTATAATTAGAACTTAAAACTCGTCTGAATAAAGTTCGATATTCAAAAATGGCTCGAACCTGTCTCTAAAGACGAACCTAGTTTTATAATAAGGCCGTTTGAGTATAAAGGTTCTTACATACTGGGGCGATTCGTCGCGCGACACGAATTTTAACAAAACAATTTCTGAGAAAACTACGCGGTGAACAATGCGGCGGCGTCGCGTCACGCGACGAATCGCCCCAGTATGTAAGATCCTTATAATACTGGTGCCTTTGTACCTGTTAATTTCTACCACACAGCCCACCAACCCATTGTATAACCCTATACCTCCATACATCACAACTCTATTCAAAACTACCCACATAACACACAACAATGACCACCAATCAAATATTAATACTGCTATTATACGCTCTATGAGCCCGCATCCGCTGCAGCGCTGCTAAACAGTGCTATAAATACTGTTATAAAATCAATAAACTTTATAGCTTTTGTGATAGTTACGCTGGATACTGCTGAGTGGTCTTGAACATGAAAATGGCATCACTTTGACTTCTCGTGGGTTAGAAATGAAAGGCCTTTGGATAAGTTATATTATGATCTTAGTTATTACTTGCTTTTATGACTACACCGTACTAGTTTCAGCTGAATCATAGAGCCACGATATAATACTGCATTTTGCTCGTAAATGCCTCTCAGTCAAGTCAGCCTATCGTAGTCCAATTTTGGAGATAGGCCTCTCCCAGGCTGCGACACAATACCTTGTCCTAACACCTCCGGCTTCGCCTCTCAGTAGCCATCACATGTCACGCTTGACAACCTGAATGGTGATGGCATAGAAAGACACACTGCTATCCAAACTTGACGACATATCTAGTCAAAAATATCCACAGTTTAAGGGTAGCCAATTCTATGCTTGGAGCCATAAGAAACAGCTTCTTTAGGAATAATAAAAACCGGCCAAGTGCGAGTCAGACTCGCGCACGAAGGGTTCCGTACCAACCTATAAAAACGGCATAAAATCACGTTCGTTGTATGGGAGCCCCCTTAAATATTTATTTTTTAGTATTTGTTGTTATAGCGGCAACAGAAATACATCATCTGTGAAAATTTCAACTGTCTAACTATCACGGTTCATGAGATACAGCCTGGTGACAGACGGACAGACAGAAAGACGGACGGACAGCGGAGTCTTAGTAATAGGGTCCCGTTTTACCCTTTGGGTACGGAATTCTAAAAATGCCGAATGTATTATTCTCCTCCTTTTATTGAAATTGTTCAAAAACGTATAAGTTTAGCTAACTTCCTTCCTTCGGATATCGGTTATTTTATACTAAAGCCTTCCTCGAGACCCACTCTATCCATTGGTGAAAACAGCATGAAAATCGGTACAGTAGTTTTTGAGTTTATCGCGAACAAGACGACACAGACGCGGCCGAGGACTTTGTTTTATAATATGTAAGGATATGTAATCTCCTATCGCATCCCATCAAATAACTTCACTGCAACAGTTCTTTGCAATAAAATACGATTTGCCTTTAACAGAATTGACTTGACTTCCGATATTATTTCTCCTAATATAACATTTTATCAGCGAAAACGTGCAAGGATTCCCTAATTCCAAATTTCGTGGGGATGCCGTCATAATTGCGACCCCGGTAAAGGGATCGATAGCAGTTCATAACTGGACACTGATTCATATAGAGTGTGGAGGAGTTCCAAGATCAGTAGTGGACGTATGTTCCGTCCCAAAAGTATCTGATGAAAATGTAAACAAATAGATCAGAAAAAGTACTTGCGGGTGCCAATTTCTAGTGCCTTAAAGGGGTGATACACGTGCGAGCAAGTTCGCGTACTTATGGCTCGGCCAGCTTACTCGCCCGTCTGTCATCGCCGCGAGCCGCGAACGGCGAGCCAATATGAAATTACGACAATGAAATTTTGAGCAAGCTTCACGTGTGTCATCGACGGCGAGCCGAGTAAGGTCGCGAACTTAAAGACCGCGTACGCACGTTTGACACCCACTTTACAAATTGAGTTCTTTCAATATCTTGGGAAAAATCGTTTTTCAATTCTCTATGAATGTGATTTGCTGACGTGACGAAGTCCTATTAAAGGTACAATTCCTGCATCCCATCCTTTTTACTACCAACCATCATCTGCCTAGCCTTTTCCCAACTATGTTGGGGTCGGCTTACAGTCTAACCGGATGCAGCTGAATACCAGTATTTTACATGGAGCGTGACGTCATGCTCAGTCAAACTAAAAGATAAGGGCATGTATTCAATGGAACTAATTACCATTTTGCACTCCTAAAAATATTATTGAACACTACCATATCATCTGCCTAGCCTTTTCCCAACTATGTCGGGGTAGGCTTCCAGTCAAACCGGATGCAGCTGAATACCAGTGCTTTACATGGAGCGACTGCCTGTTTGACCTCCACAACCCAGTAACTGGGTAATACGATACCCCTTAATAAGACTGGTTGTCAGAGTTTCAGGTTTCTGACGACCCGTAACGACTGCCAAAGATCCACAAATGACAGCCGGGACCAACGACTTAACGTGCTTTCCGAAACACGGAGGAGTCTCGGTATGTAAAGATGGTCACCCATCCACGGACCAACCCCGGCAAGCGTAGCTTTACCTGATGGATGGACCCGTGCGGCTGTTATTACGTTGCCACGAGCCTCCTCCTGAACACTCTACTATAATGATTGCTAAATATACTAAATGGCCGCGACTAACTTCAGTGCGTGTTGCGTCACCTAACGAAACCTTGGTAGCGGTGGTACCCTAGCTTAGTTACTGCGACCAACGCAGAAAGCAAAACGTTTTTAGACGTTCATTAATTTATAAAAGTGCCTTTCCTTAGACAGGGTGTTAGGGTAAACACCGTTATCCTTGCAACCAGTGGTTTGGTTTCACTTATAGAACGTAAAATCAATGGAAAATTACAACTTTTTTTTTTTTTTTTAATATCTACATTTTAACCCAGGAGACGCAAGTGCGTTGCCCTATGCGCTAGGGCAATGAACTTGCGTCTCAACACGGGCGGAGGGTGCGGGATGTTACCTGACCGGCCGCGAGCGCGACCCCTCCCTCAGTCAGTCAGCTGTTTCGCTAGCGAGCACGGTGTCGGATATTAACTTTTTAATTTTTTTCAATGCAAATAACGTTTTTTTTTTGTTGTGTTCTGTCATTTATTTTTATATTTAAAGGCTAGACCCATGGTTTTAATGACAAGAGTGTTTACCCTTGATAAGTATACAGGCAGCTGACGTAGCGTAGGTACACAACGTTGTGTGGCAGTAGTCAAGTCTTTTACAACTTTATTGTGTTTTTAATAGGGTTCTGTTGGTATTTTTCAAACGGTCCCCAAAAACTGATGAAAATTAAATACAAAATACACACAGACGAAATAATTGATATACTTGCTTTGAGTTTGAGTTTTGACAGTCGTTACGGGTCGTCAGAAGCCCGAAAGTCTGACAACCAGTCTTACCAAGGGGTATCTGTTACCCAGAAACTGGGTTGTGGAGGTTAGATAGGCAGTCGCTCCATGTAAAACACTGGTATTCAGCTGCAACCCGTTAGACTGGAAGCCGACCCCAACATAGTTGGAAAAAGGCTAGACAGATGATGATCAGTTTGAGTTTTGAGTTTATTTTACAGTGTCATGGGCAGTGGAAAAATGGATATTTTTACCATAGAGATATATAATATTACCATAGAGTGCGAGTATTGCACAAATCGCTTAGTGCGCATCGTAGACAAGTGAGCTATAGATTAGTGTGGGGTAGGACATACAAGAGGCACTTCAAATGCCCCATACAAAATGATTAACTGTCCCAACACCTCAAAAATGAATGAATCTCGAACTGACAAGGAAGTGAGTGTGGTGAGGAATGTCGTGTTGTTCAAACCCGTGTCTACTATTCATAGTTTATTGCGAGCACTCTATATTATAATTATATCTCTATGATTTTTACCTATGTACCTGACTGTTTTGCTAACTGTACTGTATTTAGATACGGTTTTTGGGTTCACAGCTGGATCTTAAAAGACAATGGATATTTAATAATTTTGACTCATTTTAAAACAATTCAATGTCGGGCGGTATCACGATCATAATGAAAATATAAAACAATTAGCGGAAATTATTGTGGAAGTAAAGTGGAACAAAGCCTTTTGTTATCATTGCAGATATCTATAACCATTTATTAGCTTGTACGTGTGACAGTTTCTTTATTTAGCATTTTACATAGTCTTTTGTACTCTTTAGCTTTGTTAAATGATCAATCAATCTGCCTAGCCTTTTCCCAACTATGTTGGGGTCGGCTTCCAGTCTAACCAGATGCAGCTGAATACCAGTATTTTACATGGAGCAACTGCCTATCTGACCTCCACAATCCAGTAATTGGGTAATACGATACCCCTTGGTAAGACTGGTTGTCAGACTTTCGGGCTTCTGACGACCCGTAACGACTGTCAAAGATCCACGAATGACAGCCGGGACCAACGGCTTACCGTGCTTTCCGAGGCACGGCGGTGTCTCGGTGTTTTGATCTTTGATATATCATCAACAGCATCAATTAATTTGGTAATTGAACTAAAGTCCGTTTTATTTAAACTCGTAGCCTAATTTGACATTTCAAGTGATTGTTGTTTGTTTTTTTCATTTTCGAGTTTGACATTTGCATCTGTCAAATAGTCTACTTAGTCCGAGATTTAAAAAAACGGACTATACATATACTACTAGCTTTTGCCCGAGACAAACTCCGCGGGAACTTTCTAGTGCCCTCGACCAACCCCATCGCATCAGCCGCCCGCACTATTACTACGTTTTCTCATAGCGTTCTTTCTGAGTCTTTTTGCTCAGCTCCTAAGGGTCCTAGCGTGATGTAAAATAGCTTATAGCCTTCCTCAAGAATTGGGCTATCAAACGCAAAAAGATTTAAATCGGTTTAGTATATTGAGTTTATCTATTACAAACAAATATACAAAAATTCAAATCTTTTCTCTTTATTTTATTAGTTTAATATTTTAGATGTATCTAAGTACAGTCACGGACTTTAATTCATGAGCCATCTGGCACTGTTCGTATTTTAGCCGTGTAATGCAAATCGGGTTTATTCGGTTCCCGACACGCAAAGTCATATGTCTTCATATTAGAAGAAAAAAAAAATATTTCATATCTTTACCGGTTGGCTAACCTGAGAGCCAGAACTACAAACTTGACAGCAGAGTGACTACCCAAAGTCAACCAATTGCAGGTCTAGCAACAGTAACCTAGCAACGATAAACAATCGTTGCTAGGTTACTGTTGCGATAGTAACGTTAGCGTATGGAGAAATATTAATAGTCATTTCGACAAGTTCGAAAGTAACGTCTCTGACATCGATATTTCAACTGTCACTGTCTTTAGTTAAGTTTTTGAGAATTATCGAGTTAATGAGCTATGATTCAAAGGAGGTCGGTATCAAATAGATTGGATAAACTTAATGCAAAATTGTATTTATTTTTATCATCGAGAACTTATTAGTCAACCTCTATGGATAAGAATATTTCCGATTACGAGCGTGAGTTCGTGTTTAATCGTATAATTTCGTGAATGTATGAAACTGCAAAATTGAAAAATTTGAAGGTGGCTCATCAATTAAAGTCCGTGACTGTACCCACCTATACTTCCTATCATTCATGTAACCCTGATAATTTAATCAGGAACTCAAGACTCAAGTAGGTACTCAGGTATTCAAAGACAGTTGCACGAGTATTTGCATACTGCTCACTTAGACAAACACTTGTACGGACTAATTAATTGATAAGCAAACTATTATCTATGCATTAAGTATAATAGCAAAGGTATTAGCTCAAATGATGGATACATTTTCGTAGTTCTACTGTGTCTTCCTAAATATGTATCCCACATGGTGCTGGGGTCAGCCTTCCAGGGGGGTCTACTAATTTACAAACGTGTCACTGATCTCGCAATGATGAGTTTTTGACAGATATGTCATACAAAATCTGTCAAAAATTCATCATTGCGAGACCACCGACACTACTTTTGTAAATTAGTAGACTTTTACTTTTACTTACAAACGAAGTTTTTTCCTCTGTCCGTCGGTTTTTTTACAAGTACATCGCACGCTGAGAACGAAAGTGACCTATCTCAAAATTTTAGTAAAATGAATTAAATATACAAAATTACTCAAAAAAGTACATTTTATCACACTTATATTTAAAAACAGACCATTAATGGTCAAGGAGGGATAGAGGGCTTGCCGGTCTCTTTGTTTTTGAGCGCTTCACACTCACCGCGCCAGAGTGAAAGGGACGCAATCAGTACTGCACCGCGAGTGGATGTAGCAGAACGTGTCAAGTTTAGTACCATAGCGACCGATTACACTTTTTGTCAGTTTTGTGCCAATTTGTGGGCGTAAGTTTTGCGTACAATTTATAATCATTAAGTGACCAATTTATGGTTTAGGTCACTTTCTTATTTCTTATATTGACAACCTAGGTGACATAAAATCAAATTCGGTCACTTATTTATTTTGGCATGGTTAAACTCATGGACTCATTTCTGACACAATTTTTCCAGAAGTTATTTTATAAAGAAAAAATAATATTTTTTAATTTTTATATAATTATATTTAAAGTTATAAAGCCAAATAATATTATACAAAAGAAATTCGTAACTTTCGTTTTCATATTAAAAAGTTATTTTAGAAAGTATAGAAAATGTTCAATCAGTCGAACACATTTTATTCGATTCCCAAAAATCGTAAATTTTGACTTGAGTCACTTTCGTTCTCAGCGTGCGACATATTATTATGCGAAAGTCATCGATTTATCATAATAATGTTACCACATTGCAATTTGCAAATTGAATCAAAGGGGACGATGTGATGCCTTTTGTCGTGCTTTAAGAGTGTATAGGACATAGAAGAATCCCTTCAAATTCAGAATATTCAAGAAATCACCTTGATGATACCTACTTTTTCCTGATTTACTCAACCAATTACGTCAGTTTTACTACAAAAATGCTGGTCCTAAAACAACGGTCTCAAAAATACAGTCGCAAATAAACAACTTACTTACGAAATAAATAAATAAATAGAGAAAACAATTTTACTACCAAGATCTTATCAAGAAAATTAACAATTTCGAGAGAAAGAACTCAAAAGGGGACGTAAAAATACAACATCAGCGTAAAAGAGGCACGAATTGATGAGTTACGGCTTCTGAGGGGTTGGACATAAACTACGCGGATTTGACGCAATAGGACTGACAGAATAGGCACAAGAAAATTAGAAGGAAAAATTATTCTTAACCTTTTTTACGCCATTTTACAAATACTACTTTTTAGTCAATCATGTGTGTGTCATAAAGTCTACAATCGAAATTACGTCAGAATTGCACATGAAAGAAAAATTAAACATCCATATTAATATTATAAATTCGAAAGTAACTCTGTCTGTCTATCTGTCTGTCTGTATGTTACCTTTTCACGCCTAAACCACATAGCGGATTTAGATAAAATTGGCAAGGAGACAGATGGCATCCCGGGAAAGGACATAGGCTAGTTTTTATCGACATACCACGCGGGCGAAGCCGCGGGCGGAAGCTAGTGTAGAATAAAATTGAGGGTTGCATTATTATGTCATTGTCATATTAGCCAGTAATCATCCATTGCCATGGGCCTATGGATAACCGATCTGTTAAATCATCGTCAATCAGCAAATCGCAATCATCGAATGTGATCGAAAGTTTACCAGTCAATATCATTCGCCATAATTCCTGTGATTTTGTAAATAAAATTCACATAAATGTAGTTGCCAACTCTTATAATTACTGTTGCGTAACTCCGCCTATAAAGACGACGATAATTTGTAATGTTTATCGTTTTCGGTAAAAGGGTAACAATTAAAATTTACATAATTCGTGTGGAGAGTGTGTTTGTACATTAATTTAACATGAAAGTATGTTGAAACATGCTAACAATTACCTACGCGAACGAAAGCGATTGTTGTTTTTATGATAACCGTTTAAAAAAAACGATGGATGGACTGTGTGAAAGATGATATGGCTACAAAGGAGGTGACTATCGAGATGACGGCTAATAGAGAAGTAGGTATGGAAGAAAAAGACATCGGCGCCGCGCCGACCTGAAATAAATTTGGTTATGGGGATGACAGTGATGGTGATGATAGCCATTGTGTCATCATAGTGTCTTGTTTTCTTATTGTATTGTTTTTTTTTGTATAATGGCACCTTGTGGCTATTTATTAATGTAATTAGTTATTATTTAACCGTGCTGTTTATCTACACCCATGCTATAAATCCTCTCTAAAAGTTTTTGAAACAGTTAGCATATAGTCAACATTAAAAGATCCAGTGTCATAGTAACCATAATATCATTCAAACGGGTGTTATAATGTTGTACTGAATTTAATAATGCAACTCATTTAAAAAAAAGAACATTGTCATTCACGAGCGTTTCACTAACAAAGCACCGTAATTTAAAAACAAAACACATTCGAATTCGAAAAATTCGAATTCACGTCGTACCGCGCCATTTTTGTTCGATATTGGTATTGCAAAGAAACTTTTATAGAAGATTCATATCATGGGTGTAGATAAAACCTTGTATGCAACTGTATATAATTAGGAAACACTCATGTGATAACCCACATTCGTGTTTTAATACCCTTTATTATACTCGTATAACAGTTGCATAAATAACTATTATGTCTTTTGTGTGCACAAAATAAACGTTCTATCTATCTATGATCACGTTGACCTTTTCGTCATAGTAAAAATTCCAAATCCCACAAATAGGTGCTCTATTTCAACTCGAAGTCTGGAATATCAAGGTAGCACATTTCCATAGGTTCAATAATATTATTCACTGAAAATAATCAAAACGGTTTGCAAAAACACACTCTCAAACCTTGACGGGGGGAATAAAAACCACCTTCCGGACACTTTCCACAAAAGTAACACTTTCTTTCCATTCTTTTCTTAACATATTTCAGGGATGATCCCTTCCAAAAACTCAGTGAAATGACTTACGTTAAAGAGACGGACAGAAACCAAATTACACTCGCTTTCAAACGTTGGCCCTACTGACGTACCTACTTATTATTTGCCCCTACAGTCAGCGTTTTATTAAAGGCTCTTACAAACTGGGGCGATTCGCCGCGCGACGCGAATTTTAACAAAACAATTTCTGAGAAAACTTCGCCGAAAGATTCGCCGCGCCACGCGACGCCGCGGCATCGCGTCGCGCGGCGAATTGCCCCAGTTTGTAAGAGCCTTAATCCTTACTTAATATTATAAATGCGAAAGTAACTCTGTCTGTCTGTCACGCTTTCACGTCAAAACTACTGAACCGATTTAAATGAAAGGTACACATATAGTCTAGAGCCTGAGAAAGGACAAAGGCTACTTTTTATCGACATACCACGCGGGCGAAGCCGCCGGCGAAGCCGCGGGTGGAAGCTAGTAACACATATAACTTAACATTACACGCCTGTAATCCCCGAAGAGTTAGGCAGAGGTGTACCCATAGCACACCCACATTTTACCAGTTATAATGCCATCAAATAGGTGCCTATTTGATGGCCTATTTGATGATTGAAATCCAGACTCTGGGGCTGCTACTGATAAATTCTAAATGGATAATCCTAATGCTACGGCTACACTTCGCGTTATCGCGAACTTTTCTTCGTGCGCTCTCTGTTGCTCAGCGAGTAATCGAGGGGTGTGCGAGAGAGAGCGCACGAAGAAAAGTTCGCGATAACGCGAAGTGTAGCCGTAGCATAATAGCTCTCTTGGTCAGCAGTAGCGCTTGCAATACTAGACCAACGAGGGAGTCGGGGAGGGAGCGGAAGGGCGTATCAGACTTTTACTGATTAAAACCCACCCGTGTTCCTTCAGTTGCCTATTGCCAAGGTCCCGGTATCCCTTTCGGACTTTCCAGCAACCCTGGCAGGGTCATACGTATCCTGCCATGCATAACCTGGATAATTAAAGCCCTTCAAGGGACTAACCTGCAAAGTGAACTCCTCATCATGTCAGATTAGGAGCAATCCTCTACAGCCTTTGCCAAAACTAGAGGAAAGTTCCAATTCATTCAGTCATATAATAGTTTTTCGTTTTTGTATGCAAAATAGAGAAACTCGCAAGACCCAGTGGCACGTAGATTGTTTTGTTCTAACCTACTTAGTACGTCAAAGATCATTAATTACAGTATCCCGGTCAACTTTCATTCTTGCGATGCGCTGAAGTGTGAAATTTTTTGCACCAATTTTTTGTCTACCAGCAAAAATTTCTGCCAAGTTTGTATAAATTATTTATCAATCAATCTAAGTAGGTAGTCTTTTTGCACTCATTTTACAGTAACATGGTAAATCTTCAAAGCTGATTTGATTAGTGTATTGGGTTATTTTATAATCACCATCTGCGTACCCTTTCCCCAGTTATATTGGGGTCGGCTTCCAGTCTAACCGGATGCAGCTGAATACCAGTTTTTTACTGCTTATTGGACCTCCACAACCCAGTTACTGGGTAACACGATACGTCGTGGTAAAATTGGTTGTCAGACTTTCGGGCTTCTGACAACCCGTAAGGATTATTTATTAAGGGCGAATTTCACCAAACTTTTATACCGAGTATAAGTCTTATCCTGGGAATAATTTTTGAATTTTTAGTTTTTCCATACAAAAACTGTCAGACGACATTTTTATTCCACGGATAAAAGATATCTGACTTTGATGAAATCAGCCCTTAGTAATATTATATTAGTTATTCTATACTTAATATTAGTTTTAAATGCCAACCGGGTTGGCAATTTCCAGGTTTCCTCACGATATTCCCCTTCACCAATGTCCGTGATATCTAATATAAACTTAGACAGTAAATTATGAATTTGAAAAAGTCACATTGGTACTTGACGAGATTTGAACCGTCGTCACATATAAAGAAAAAAAAACCTAAGCCATAAGCCTTATTAATGGGGATCCCAAACTCCACTCCGCTGTTTCCGTGGCCCATCCTTAAGGCCAAGTAGATAATAGTTTCATTTGTATTCGGCACGGGAAGACCCCGGGATCCCGGGATCCGGTGTGATCCCGGAAAATGACCGATGTCTCGGAGATAACTGAGGTACCTTATGTCGTAAACTTAGTGAATGTCTCACTCTCATTTGTTCATTGCTGGAATTAGGGTTCCCAGTTATCTTAATTAGGTTTTAAGAGATGCCTATTTAGTTAGATAAATTACATTACAGTCGTTTAACATCGAGGAGGAGCTCGTGGCTAAGTAATAACAGCCGCACGGGTCGATCCATCAGGTTAAGTTACGCTTGCCGGGGCTGGTCCGTGGATGGGTGACCAGTTTTACATATCGGGATTCCTCCGTGCTTCGGAAAGCACGTTAAGCCGTTGGTACCGGCTGTCATTTGTGGATCTTTGGCAGTCATTACTGGTCGTCAGAAGCCCGAAAGTCTGACAACCAGTCTTGCCAAGGGGTATTGTATTACCCAGTTACTAGGTTGTGGAGGTCAGATAGGCAGTCGCTCCATGTAAAATACTGGTATTCAGCTACATCCGGTTAGACTGGAAGCCAACCCCAACTTAGTTGGGAAAAGGCTAGGCAGATGATGAGTCCAAGTTTAACATTTTGTCTCCAAGCTCGGCGACACAAGCCATCTTGGTACTTATTAAGTTCTTCCAACAGAGTAGATAAATTGTAGGTCATTTATTAATCGTATCTAGATAAATTTATTCAGAGCACACAAAAACAAACAGCACAATTAAATTATAAAAAAAAAACATTTAAAAAATACATGTTATTGTAGTGGTATGTAACCCACACATGCAGACGAACTTGTGAACTCAAGTACCTATGACGTCACACGACTCACACGTCCCTTAGATCGAGTATTCGGTCACTAGCCGTCAGCAAAGTAGGACACGTTCACTAACTACCAATCGCATCACTTGTGCGTCAAATTATAATCATCATAATCTTACTTATTGTACCGTGTTTAGTTATAGTACATTTATTAAACTCATTGTGAACTAACCAATGAACATTTAATTTAATTACACTATAGAACCCGTAATCACATCACAACAAAAGTTCTATATTGGTGACCCCGACGTGATTTGATACCCGACGTGATTTAAAAAATACGGTTCCATACTGTACTATAATCCGCGAGTGCAATTGCGTTAATACAGACTTAGACTCTCTTTAGTGTTTACTGTGAAGTATTTTACGAAACTCCGAGATGACCAACCCTAACACTGCTGCTGCCGCCACGGCTGGCGCCGCACCTGACAACGTCTACGCACCTCAGCAAGCTGCTCCGAGTTACATCGTAGACCAGCACCAGCCGCCAGAGACGGGGGCAATCACCATCAACTCCCGCATCGCCGACTTCTGGTCAGCGCGCCCGCGACTATGGTTCCACCAGTTTGAGGCCATAATCAGTGCACAAAAAGCAGGTGACTTAAGTAAATATCAATTAGTTATAGCTAAGTTAGGTCGAGACGAATTGGGTCAAATTAGCGACATTCTCGAGAACCCGCCTGAGCACAATAAATATGAAACTTTAAAAGTCAGGTTAATTTCGGCATATGAAGAGTCTGAGTCCAAACAGCTACACACGTTGCTTACGAAAGTCGAGTTAGGGGATCAACGACCCACTCAACTCTTACGTAAAATGCGCGAGCTCGGAAGAAACAAAATTCCCGAGGACACTATCAAAATTTTGTGGTTAGATCGCCTGCCTCAAACAGTCCGCGCAGTAGTCTCTGTTTGCGATGTTACATTAGACAATGTCGCAGCAATAGCTGATAAAATAATGGAAACTTCACGGTCATCCGAAGTCTGTACACTAAATCCTGTCGCTATCTCCAAACAACCAAAGGACCAACAATTTATTAAATTGCATCAAGAAATTGCCGCGTTAAACACTAAAATTAATGATTTGCAAATCACGCGACAAAGTAATAATAGGAGTCGTGGCAATTATCAGACGCGATCACGGTCACGATCACGCTCTCGGTATTTTGATAATCAAAATAAATACAGGCGTCAAACAGCGCAACCGGGAGACAAAGATTTCAAGTGTTTCTACCACTATATTTATGGAGATAACGCTAAGAAATACGGCGACCAACAATGCGTCAAAAAAGCGTTAAACTAAAACCGACACCTGCTGTGGCGAGCGTAGGTGTCGAAGGAACTCATCGCTTGAGCGTCACCGACTGGAAAAGTGGTACGCATTTTCTCATAGACACCGGCGCTGATATTTCAGTTATTGCCTACAAAAACGCGAATCGTCAACCAGCTGATTTTACGTTATTTGCTGCCAATGGTACAACAATCAAAACATATGGGTCTCAGAAAATGACTTTAGATCTTGGCTTACGTCGAGCTTTTACCTGGGAATTTGTCCTGGCCGATGTACAGCGGTCCATTATAGGGGCAGATTTCCTAGCCAAATATCAATTGCTTGTGGATCTTCACTCAAAAAAGTTAATCGACAAAGTCACTCTGCTCTCTAGGAACGCCAACGTAGAAGATGCCTCAAATATTCCTACTATTAAGGTCATCGACTCGGATAATAAATATCACCGCATTTTAAAAGAGTTTCCAGACATCACTATGAGCGAGTGTTACAAGGATCCACCCAAACACAATGTCATGCATCATATTTGTACCCGTGGCCCACCCGTTTACGAAAAAGCACGTCCACTTAACGCTGCAAAATACAAAGCGGCGAAGGATGAATTTCAACGCATGGTAGAGCTAGGAATATGCAGGCCGTCAGCCAGCCCATGGGGAAACGCTTTACACGTCGTTCAAAAGAAAAACGGTGAATTACGCCAGTGCGGAGATTATCGTCGTTTAAACGCAATCACCGAGCCCGATCGCTACCCGATTCCTCGTTTAACGGATTTCACATACATCCTCAAAAATAAAAAAATACTATCTAAAATTGATATTCGACGTGCTTACCATAACATAAGTGTTGCACCTGAGGACATACCGAAAACCGCAATAATAACTCCATTTGGTCTGTTCGAGTTTACAAAAATGAGCTTCGGTCTGCGAAACGCTGCGCAAACGTTTCAAAGATTTATCAATGAAGTTTTGAAAAATACTCGCAATACATTCTGTTACCTAGATGATATACTTATCGCATCAGAATCAGAAGAGTGTCACATTCACGATCTCAAAGAGGTGTTCAAGCGACTTAATGAATTTGGCGTCACAATCAATACGTCTAAATGCGAATTTGGAAAATCCGAACTAACATTTCTCGGTTACCGCGTTAGCTGTGATGGCATACGGCCGGACAAAGAAAAGGTCAAGTCAATCATAAACTATCCGCAACCAGAAACCATCGAAGAACTGAGGCGCTTCCTCGGTCTTATAAATTTTTACCGAATGAGCATTCCTAAAGCAGCCAACACTCAAACTATTTTAGACAAATATTTGCACAATGCTAAGAAAAAGGACAAAACAAAAATTGCTTGGACTGAAGAAGCAATCAACGCATTTAATCAGTGCAAACATCATGTAAGTGATGCCGTCACCCGCGTGCATCCAGACCCGTCATCGAAACTAATATTAATGACCGACGCAGCGAATACCTGCGTCGGCGCAGCACTGCATCAACTAGTCAACGAACGGTTAGAGCCTCTAGGATTTTATTCAAAAAAACTAAGTAGCGCCCAAACAAAATACAGTACCTACGACAGGGAATTATTGGCTATTTACATGGCAATAAAACACTTTTGGTATATGATTGAAGGGCGTGATCTCACGGTGTTAACCGATCACAAACCGTTAATATTCGCATTATCGAAGAAAGAATCTAAATCAGATCCACCAAGACGTCTTCGTCAATTGGATTTTATTTCTCAATTTTGCAACAAAATTGAGTACGTTCAAGGCGAGCTCAATAACGCCGCAGACGCTCTTTCAAGAATAGAAGAGATTTATGTACATGATATTTTCGATTATGAACAATTATATAAAAGCCAAGTCGAAGATACACAATTAACCATGTTAAAACAAAAACCTAATCTGGAATTTAAATTGTTCCGCATGCCATATTCAAATCATGAGCTTACATTCGAAACATCAACTTCAACAGCGCGACTTTATTTACCGTCGGAATTTCGAGAAAAAGCGATTTCAAGTGTCCATGCACTTAACCACCCTGGGGTAGCCGCTACGCGTCGCCTTATCGCGCAGCGCTATTTTTGGCCTAACATGAATACTGACGTAGCAAACTTTGTAAGAAGTTGCATACAATGCCAGAAATGTAAAGTGCAAAGACATACAATTACACCTCTAGGAGAGTTCGAAAGGTCAGACCGTTTCGAGCATGTTCATATAGATATTATTGGACCATTACCACCTTCCGATGGATATACATACTGTGTCACAATGATTGATCGTCATACAAAATGGCCCGAAGTCGTTCCTGTAAAGGATATAAGCGCTGAAACCGTCGCGAAAGCTCTGCTCGAGCATTGGATAGCACGTTTCGGTTGCCCTGCAAGAATAACTTCGGATCAAGGTCGTCAATTCGAATCCAACCTTTTCGCACAGCTGACCAAACTACTTGGCATAGAAAAGATTAGGACAACAGCGTACAATCCAAAAGCGAATGGACACGTCGAAAGGATGCACCGAACGCTAAAAGCTTCCATCATGGCACGTTGCGATGGTAACAGTCAATGGGCACAACAATTACCTATCGTGTTGTTAGGAATGCGCAATACAATTAAAGAGGACTCAGGATACAGCCCCGCTCAAATGACCTACGGTAAATCTATGCGTCTACCGGGAGATTTTTTTGTTCCCACCGAAGCAAACATCAACAAGACCGATTATACCTGCAAACTCATGGAAACACTAGCGAACCTTCAACCGACCACAAGAAATCAAGCTGATAACAGAAACATTTTCGTACATAAAGATTTAACAAGATCGGACTACGTTTTCGTTAAAAACGAAGTTAAACGCTCGTTAACACCGCCGTACGAAGGTCCCTATAAAATCGTCAAACGAAGCAATAAACATTATGTCGTTCAAGTAGGTTCTCGAAAAGTCACTATTTCTCTCGATCGTCTAAAACCTGCTTATGTTACAACTTTTGTTTCGCCTGAAACCACAACCATAACACCGGTTGGGACCCAAACGACCCCACTTGACAAAACTGAGCCATTTGTCACAACAAGATCGGGTCGCGTCGTAAAAAAGACTGTGAGATTTGACATTTAAAACATTTTTTTATCGCCAGACCCAAAGTAATAAATAAATCAAAGTGAAATTTAAAAGTTAAGTATAGTTTAACACTTTTACACCGCATGTTTATATTAAGTAAGTATTTGCAATGTCTTTACAATTATTTTTGAACCTTACTCATTGTTATTTTGATAGTAATTATTTTTGTTTTATCAAAGGGGGGAGGACATGTAGTGGTATATAACCCACACATGCAGACGAACTTGTGAACTCAAGTACCTATGACGTCACACGACTCACACGTCCCTTAGATCGAGTATTCGGTCACTAGCCGTCAGCAAAGTAGGACACGTTCACTAACTACCAATCGCATCACTTGTGCGTCAAATTATAATCATCATAATCTTACTTATTGTACCGTGTTTAGTTATAGTACATTTATTAAACTCATTGTGAACTAACCAATGAACATTTAATTTAATTACACTATAGAACCCGTAATCACATCACAACAAAAGTTCTATATTATCAAAAACAACATCACCATCATCATTTCTGCCGAAAGACGTCCACTGCTGGACATAGGCCTCCCCCAAGCACCGCGCACTTCGACCGGGTCTTAGGTTCCCGCATCCAATCGATTTAAAAAATAACATATTTTTAAGGAATAATGTGACATGTCTATGACTACCCGTCTTACGCTTGACATTATTTTGTGTAAATAAATGTCATCTATGACGTAATGTACTCCAATTCTTATCAAAGTCATTCGAGATTTCGAATACTTTATTTTACGCTTTTACCTACTTAACGTGCTTTTAAAATTTGATATTTTACTAAAACTGGAGCTGCTAGTCTCCAGTAAAAAATAAAAATTAAATCCAAGGTCAGATCAAGGTCCAAGGTCTTATAATTCCAACGCTAGGATCCTCTGAAAACACGTCATGGGCCATCTCTTTTGCAAATCCGCAGTAAGCTTAAAAGCCAAACGTGGTTAAAAACACAATATTACATGTGTGTATTACACCTACAGCTTTTCAAAATTAATTTCAGCCTCTGTAAAAATAAAAAGCTGACTATTTCGTTTTAAATGTTGTATTTTATACAGTATCCAAGCGTATATGGTAGGTTTCTAGTTAGATTCTCGATGTCGGTAAAATAAAAACCATTGGATTCTTTTGATAAAAAGTTTCAGAACTGTTTATCTGAATTTCTTTTCTTTAAAAACTAATTATTTATGTCTATACTATGTATTTTTGTGGTGTATAATGTATACACCACAAAAATACATAGGTAACAAAAAAGAAAGTTTATCAAACACTAAAAAAATATGAAATGAATATGAATAATAAGAAGCAGAATATGTATAGTTATATAATAATTATAGAATAGATATAGATTTAGTTGACAGACGAAGGTTGCTAGCTGCTACGGCTTGTCGTAATTCTTTAGAAGTTTAAAGCAAAGTTTTTTTTAAGCAAATTATGCAATTAAATGCACAAAATGTTTTGCTACCACCATGTTTGGCAAGCGGATAACTCCGTATGTTGTTAAATGGTGCTTGCCGTCCAAGACATTAACATAATATTCAACTTTTTACCGCTTTTTACTTATGTTAATAGCCAGTGTCCCTTAGGAACAGTATTTTTAATACGTAGAATTTACATTGGACCTCAGTATCGCCATTTTTATGAGAATTATTACAAAAGGGTATGGTCATAACTGGACTTTTGTAAGCGTTGGTAGACCGTTTATATGGTCTTAATTTAGACATTATTGCGGGAAGAATAATCTACTTTGTTGTTGCGGAAAAAAAATACTGGGTTTTGCCAGTGTTGTGCGGTGTTAGAAAGAAAGAAAGAAAGAAAGAAAATATATTTATTTGACCCAGCAGGCGTAGCATGAGCACCGTTTTGTCGACGGAAGAGTAGACAAAAATTACGTTTCCTGTAGACAGTTTGACTGAAGCAAAGTAGAAAGAGTCAACTGCACTTTTTACGAAATTCACTCTTTTACATAATTCGACTCAGAATTCTTTGTTTTGTCGGTTTTGTCATAGGATTTATCGGTTGTCAGTGTGATTTTGACAGTAAGGATAGAAAACTTTCTTCCGAAATAGTCTACCTACAAAAAGACGTAGACAAAGATCGTTAGAAATGAAAGACAAAATGACAGATTGTAGAAACATTTCTACGGTGGATGTCAAAAATGAAGAAACGAACTGTCACTTTGTATAGAAAAAGCTATGTCTATTTTTCGTAGAGATAGAAAGTTTATATATTTAAAGTTTATTTTAAATATTTATATTTTCACAAAAAAAGAATGAAAATAAAATTAGTATTGTCACCTCACGGCTGCGTCAAACAGGCCCAGTTCAGCATGAATGCCAGACTACTATTTAGTGCCTTTTTTTTTAGGGAGAGGGGGGAATCATCCTGTGACTTCTCCCGCTCTGGGCGGAGCGGAAGGGCGTGTCCAACTTTTACTGACTAAAACCCACCCGTGTTCCTTGAGTTGCCTGTTGCCAAGGTCCCGGTATCCCTTTCGGACTTTCCTGCAACCCTGGCAGGACACAACTAGTGCCTGACGCTGGTTTTCAACTGAACCTTATGTTACGAGGACGTGTTACGCTGTTAATAAGAATAATGATGTGGTTAACAAATTGATGTTTGAGGATGTTTTTATAAGTTTTGCTTGACATATTGTAAGAAAAGATTGGAGAGCTTGTGGCTAAGTAATAACAGCCGCTCGGGCCGATCCATCAGGTTAAGCTACGCTTGCCGGGGTTGGTCCGTGGATGGGTGACCATTTTCACATATCGAGACTCCTCCGTGCCTCGGAAAGCACGTTAAGCCGTTGGTCCCGGCTGTCATTTGTGGATCTTTGACAGTCGTTACGAGTCGTCAGAAGCACGAAAGTCTGACAACTAGTCGAACCAAGGGGTATCGTGTTACCCAGTTACAGGGTTGTGGAGGTCAGGTAGGCAGTAGCTCCATGTAAAATACTGGTATTCAGCTGAATCCATTTAGACTGAAGCCGAGACCAACAAAGTTGGGAAAAGGCTAGGCAGATGATGATGAGTCTGTGGTACATAAATGTATTTTTTTCATTCTTCCGTTCTTTCTTTCTTTTTTAAACAGAACATAAATATAACCATATTCTTCTCTCACGTCTTATGTTGATGGCAAAGTCATAACTAACACACTTATGCTGTACCTTCTGTCAACCACTTAAACGTAAATTCGTTCAACCACTTTGGACCTTTATCGAATAACAATAGTATCAAGATCAATGTCTTCTATAAAAAGAGTATCATTCGCAGCGCATATTGATCGTTCTTGCAAAACCCCAGATTTATATAAACCCTAACGGTTAGGGTTTATATAAATCTGGGGTTAGGGCCTAACCAATCCTGCCAGGGTTGCGGGTTAGTCCGAAAGGGACACCGGGACCTTGGCAACAGGCAACTGAAGGAACACGAATGGGTTTTAGTCAGTTAAAGTTTGACACGCCCTTCCGCACCGCCCAGAGCGGGAGAAGTCATTGGATGATTTTCCAACCACAAAAAAAAGGGCCTGAGCAATGAAGAACTTTCTAATAATATATAAAGAACTTCAGATTATTATTGTGTGGAAAAATTTTGGGTTCCGCTCAAATCATACGTTGTTTTGCTACTGAAACGAAATTGGCGTGAGTTTATTTTTTTTTTGGTATGGTGTTAGTTCCCAATATACACTGGCCGTCAAAACTCAGTACCACACTTAGAAACTCCAACACTAAAATTGCAATAACTTTTATAAATTACACAAGATATATTTTTGAAATAAAAAGGATTACAAAAAGAATTTAATTTTTATAATACGCACATAATCTTTCTAAAAAAGATTAAGCGTTATTGTACCTACTGTAAAAATATGTCTCTTTTATTTTGAAATAAATAGTTTTTAATTTTTTTATTTAAAAACTATAAAGCCGATAACCGTCTTCTAAGGAATGGAAACCTTATCAACAAAAACACATTGTTGCAACATTTGACTCTTTTTTCCTGTTTTTGTTTTCAAAGGAGAATGCCATATTTTCGTACCAACAAAGGAGCTAGAGTGTCACAACCAAATGTAGTTCATAAAATTACTCCTATTTTTTAAATCAGATATACGATTTTGTTATGAAAACGATTCCTGGCTTTCGGACACCAAAAATAAAAGTCTTTTTTTACTTTTGTGGTACGTATTTTCCGCTTATATCACTGACATTGCACTTCATTTCCGAATGTTGCCACTATGTTAAAAATATAGGTACCTACCTGTCAACGAACATTAAAAAATGAAGAAGATAATTGTACCAATTTGCCATTTTATATTAGGATACAATATATTTTTATGTGTGTCAAAAAACATCTTTAGGTCACGCGTTACATCGTAATATTGTTTTTTTTGGTATACATTGCAAATACATGCATTTAATGAAAAGAGGACCTATTCAAAAAAGTAAAATGTCATTTGTACTGTGACGTATTGCAATAATTATTCTGTGGCGCCGTCATGGATGACGTTACTTTCAATATTGGTTTCATCTGAACTATTTGAATAATAATTTGTAATACTTATTAACAAAAAACGGGGGCTCAGGTGCGTTTTCATAACGTAGTCTTTGTGTGATAATCCTTAGCGGTGC
This sequence comes from Lithophane semibrunnea, assembly GCA_947363905.1. NCBI lineage: Eukaryota > Metazoa > Arthropoda > Insecta > Lepidoptera > Noctuidae > Lithophane > Lithophane semibrunnea. Next base: position 2,864,650 of record OX376203.1, on the reverse strand, counting down.
CCTCAACTAGAGTAAGACATCGGCCAGCAAGTCAGCGTCGCCGACGTATCCTAAACCGTTCACTAGTATTGTTAGAACAATTTAGAATATATTACATAGAAAATATATCCGTGGATATGATCGTGTTTTAACATCATAGATTGTACCGACGCGACGCCTGTAAGTATTACCTCACCTAGTAGAAGCATGTATATTATAGTTAGCTTCTAAAGTACCTACCTACTTCCGGGACTATTATTCAATTTAAGGATTAAAAAACAGTTTTTATGCTTTCAGATCAATCCTGGTAGTTCCTATTCATAATGTTACAAATGTTTCGCATTGATACAAGAAAAACTCCCTGAGATTCCGAACTGATACCTGAACTAACACTTGGTCACAATTAGGGCTTGCAATATCCGTTCATTTTTACTATCCGGATAATACGGATATTAATATTTCACTATCCGGAGTATCCGGATAATGCGGATAATACGAATATTTTGGTTTTTATTATAAATAAAACTAATAAGCTTTTGTAACACGTTTTGATCAGTGTCTGAAGCAAAATCACAAAGAAATAATAAACTATAACAATATTTCAACTAACAATAACAAAAAAACTAGTTCACTTTCTAAAATTATAAAATAAAACCCCGATACCGCACAAATAATTTATATCTATTCTTCTCATACTAAAAACAATTAATGAGATCTCTCATTTATCACAAATCACAATTTCCCAATCAAATGAACTTATTTAAAACAATAAAAAAATATCAGTTTTCCTGGCAGATCAGCTCAATTATTAAACAATAATAGTATAAATATAAATCAAATATAATAAAACAGGAATGAACAAAATTTCTCAAAATAATCAAATAACCCTTTATAATAGAATATTACGTAATTCCTAATTATTTTTTTCCAAATTCTGATAATCTGATCTTTAAAAGCCTAAACCATGTAATGAATCTTCTTTCATAGAAGTTCTCATACGGTTACATAAATATCCTGTAGCAGAGAAGAGAACACTCTTTCTGCTTCAACGCTTGTTGGTGGTACATTGTAAGCACTTTCTAAATTCCTGCTTCTCTGACCATTCTCATCAAATAGTGCTACCTAAACTCGAATTGTGATGTCTAAATCATTTATTGAAGAAGTCCATCGCTGCACAGAAGATGGCTGACTCATAAACCGGATGATTTCTTCTCGTTTTAATTGATACGCTTACTGTTGAAGAAGAGCAACCATCTAGATCTTGTGTATTGCATTGCATACAAAAACCAGATCAAACAGTCATAACTTCAGCAGACTGAAGTTATGACTGTTTGATCTGGTTTTTGTGTGTCAAAAAATGGAGAAGCGGCTGTGCGTGCAAATAATACAATACAATCTTGAAAATGCGTGCAGTATGGATTTGAGTTTAACATAAAGTTAACAAGTGGTCAATGTTGTTATGATCTCTGTGACTAAATTGACTTATTGTGATTTGTGAAGTGAATAAATAATTTAAAGAGTAATTAACTATATTAACATAATAAATAACGTAATAATAGTTATGTACTTTACAGATGACAGCTTTTTATTTAATATTTAAAAGAGAAATACAACTATCCGTAATATCCGAAAAATCCGGATTGCGATGCAAATAAAATCCGGATTTGAAAATCGGCGGATATCCGGATAATACGGATATCCGGATTGCAAGCCCTAGTCACAATGTGGAGTGATGTGTGCTTTGGATGTGGACAGTCCATGCTACGTGTTGCAACAGTTGCAAGGCGTTCCCGAGTGCCACCCAATTGTCCTACCTATTGTTTTATTTGTATATTTCTTTTCTCTGTCCTGGTAGCGGTCGAGGTCATATACGTTATGTAAATATGAATATATCTTAACTGCGTTTTTCATTTTTGATATAAGTGCCTTATTAGGTACTAACAACATTATCACCTTATTATTATTTAGTAACATGTGAAGTTCGAGAAGTGGGTGTACTATATAGTAAATACAACTCTGCCTAACTCTTCTGGGAAAACAGGCTTGCTGTTATGTTAAGATTTCAAGATATTAGGTATCAGTAAACACAGTACTAAATTGATTACTTATTCAGACTACCAGCTGCACATACTATGAGTACCTACCTACATGATTATTGATATCCATTATCATTATATATAAAACCTGACACCAAGAATTATCATTGACTATCAGTGATGTATTGTATAATCATCCATCAGGGAACAAGCGCCAAATCAAGAATAAAAAGCAACCGATATTAGGTACCGCTTCATTTGTCATCAACTTCACCATTTCGAGCCTGTCACTTTCTCGAACTTAACCTCAAAATATGAAGTAGATAAATGGTTAATAAATACGAATTGCGGGAATCCATGTAAAAAAAAGTTAAGAATATAAGAAGAGCATTTAATTCTCCTCTAAATACACTAGGTTTGGCTGTGACAGGCGGACTTTTCGCTTGGTACAGGGTGCCCTACATTCCTGGTCATTCTCCTTTATTTCTTGATCGATGAATTTTTATTTAAAAGCCAAGGTGTCAAAAAAAAATGTAAATAAGGCGTAAAACTGTAGTTATAAATGTTATTTGCGTATTTTGCCAGTAAGTTAAAAATGGCTATTTTAAGGTTTAAGTTACAAACGTTACAAGTATAATTTCCAAGAAAGCTGATGAAATTTGCTATAAAACGTTTTTTATTACAAAATTCTAGCTTCTACAGTTTAGGAGAAACTGCATTTTTTTAAAGTGTGATACTATGCTTTCAATGTAATCGGCAGCCGTGCGATCGTCCTTTGACTGGCAACGGGGCGTAAGTTTTGAAGGCCAGTTGTATTTGCGGTCGGCACAATTCATGTCTTTTTCTTCCATAATTCTCTATTAGCCGTCATCTCGGTAGTCACCCCCTTTCTAGCCATATCATCTTTCACACAATCCATCCATCGTCTTCACCTACTCTTATAGCCATCCATATTCATACTCAAAACTTTCCTGAGAACATTTCCCTCATTCCTCCGCATCACGTGCAATTATACACTCATTTCTTATTCTATCCATTCGCGTAACACGGGATGTGTATCTTAGCATTCATGTCAGCTGCATGCAATTGCCTTTCATTCCTGTGTTATGTGGCCCAACATTCTGATCTTACTTTCTGACCTCTGTGAAAAAAAAACAGACCAGTTGTGATACATACAAACAAGAGTGGGTAGCCGTAGCCACTCAATATTGCGTCGTAATGTCAATTCTACAGAATGGCATTCAATCATTTTTTTTGCATGTCAGACTGAATTAAAATATTACACTGACAGTCTCCCAGTAAATTAAAAAAAAAACCCGGCAATGGCCAGTCTATTAGAAAGATTTTAGGTAGATCTATCACATCTGAACATTGATCAAAGGATCTATATTGATCTTTATTATCAAATAATTAAACATAGTTTCCAATGCAATGGGTCCTGACTTTGATGAAGGCAAATATTGGATCGTGGGGATCGAATATTTGCCTTCATCAATTCTATGAAATTGGCGTTTTTTCCTCACTAATACCTCGTCACTTCTATGATTTAAAATATTCATCAATTGCTTGGTATTATATCGAATAATGACCATCATAGACAACTATCAATAGTAAAAAAACCTTATTACTTATTGTTTTCTTAACATAAAAAATACCTTAAAAATGACTCCTCATTTTGTTAGCAGAAATTATTTTTGTCGCTTATTCTAAGTGGCATACATTATCTTAGTTTTTAAACAGTAGTGTTCATGGTTGTTATATAAATTAAGAAAACGTTAGTATGAAAAATGCAACTTCTTCAAAATTCCCCATACAAAACACCTAATATTTGAAAAGTGACGAAGATATAAAAGACTTGATTGTAACTTCTCTATTTCCTTGTAAAGTTTCCGAGTTTTCTTGCACTGAACTAGGCGAGTATCTCACCAATTTTATGAAGGGTGAACATGTCCGATAAAATTTTATTTTCTGTTCATCGTATCGTCTTTATTGAGTTGAATATTTGAACCCTTTTTTGTTGCGGGCTTACTATTGAGTTTAGGATAAAATTGTGCGTTATCGTGATTGAGTTTAGAAAGGTTTCTCAATAAAACAGTGTGTAATGGCGTTTAGGATTGTTGGTTGAAAGTGGTTACAGGAGTTTGTATTTATCAAGTGATTTTTGATAATGTGGCGGTATCTACATCGCCACATGCGAACTACGCATCAAAGACCTGACGTCACACAAAAATCTTTACGTCACATAAATCCTGCATCGCGCAATTAAAGTTTACCGTGCAATGGACATATAATATACAAGAACCCGACATCAATCGTTGGGCAGTTGCCCGCCAGACACAACACCCGTCTGGTCGGAGGATCCTCCCTTTTCTATGGTGGATGAGTGAACTGTACACCGTGTTCCTCATACTGTTAAAATAATATTTAGTGAGTAGAGTCTAGAGTCGACGAAAATTTTAAATGTGTCCTGCTTTATGTGTTGTCTTCCACTTGAAGTCACTATGTTAGTGTGGGTACGTACTCTTTCTACTAAGTTCAGAATTTGAAGTGGGTTCTCCGTTAGACCCATATTCAGCCTATAATGTTCCCACTGCTGGGACACAGGCCTCCTCTTTGTGAGAGGTTGTGGGCCGTAATCCACCACGCGGACCCAGTGCGGATTGGTAGACGTCACATGTCTTCGAATTTTTGGTTGTAGGTCATGCCGGTTTCCCCACGATGTTTTCCTTCACTGTTTTGAGAGCAGTAGTGATGAATTAATTTGCACAAAGTAAAGCGCCTGTCAGGGTTCGAACCTACGACAGTCGTAACTCGTGGCCGTTACCTCTACAATATTATTTATGGTTTTAATATTTGTTTTGTATTCAACATAAAACCTAATGCTACACTTCGCGTTATCGCGAACTTTTCTTCGGGCGCTCTATGTTGCTCAGCGAGTAATCGAGGGGTGTGCGAGAGAGAGCGCACGAAGAAAAGATGGCGTTACCGCCAAGTGTAGCCGTAGGATAATAATGACCTGAAAATTGCAAAAAACGTAAGAAAATTTGAATTTCTCGGGCTACCCTGGCGCTTACACCATAACCATATCAACCACTTTTCTCATGAAAAGGCGAATGAGCGTTTGAGGGGATTAAATTAATGTTTTCAAAGGTATTTCCGCACCTTTATATAGTTTCCTTGAAATGTATGTAAAGTAGGATTTTGTTAACAAAAGGAAGTGGGTGGTTTTATTATGTCTCGGGTGCCATGTCCTCTGCACTACAGCAACCTACGTATCTAGTACCGACTTCCTAAGCCACTCAAAACATTTCGAAGTTATGTTTTTTTTACGGAAATGAAGTAAAAAAGAATTGTTTATTCTATAAATAGGATATCGGAATCACTTTTACGCGTCATAATGAAAAAAAATATTCTAGATGGAGTCGACATTTCCTATCTGACTTCCCCTGGGAAGATAGGGAAGCAAACTCAGGGTCAAAGTCCTCAAAGAGATGTCAGCACATTTGTCGGGGTCCGTTATGACCGATGCCTGCCAAGTTTGCGGGAAAGTCCGAAATATACCGGGACCCTTGGCAACAGGCAACTGAAGGAACACGGGTGGGTTTTAATCAGTAAAAGTCTGACACGCCCTCCCGCTCCGCCCAGAGCGGGAGAAGTCATTTCATGATTTCCAACCCTCAAAAAAACGGGGTTAGTGTCTCTTTTAAAGTCCAGACATAATCTTGGTCAGATCATGTGAGGGCTTTATAGAAAAGTGTCTGAAATGGTCTTTTGAGGAAAGAATCACACAGATTTTACTTGACTTGGACTTGGTCAATCAGAGTTTGTCAATACGAGTCAATCTTAACCCGTTAGAAGTCAAAGTCTAAGTCAAATAATTTATTTAAAGTAGGCTCAATAAAGGCACTTTTGAACGTCAAATATATATAGAAATAGAACTGATTCTAGTTGCCCCTACCAAAAGGTACTTTTCGTATGGAGAAAAATGGGCAAGAAATTCCACCGTTACTCTTAAAAAAAAATGTTTTACAATATTTGGTATACATCAATTATATAATTACATGTGAAGACGATGCACCGAGAATACAATTACTGTACCACAATAGGTAAAATAGAATCAAAAATGGAGCAAATAAATTAATCGTTACAAAGATCTACAAATAACAGCCGGGACCAGTTGCGGATTCCGAGGCAAAGATGGGTCCATTATGGATGGGCAATAATGGGTATCTATCCACGAACTGACCGTGGCAACCGTAGCTTTACCTTCAATCGACTCGTGCGACTGTTATCATTTGATTTGATTTTAAATTAAATTAAATTAAAATCTTTTATTTCGGACCTTAAATATAGTCCATTTATTTTGTATGCAAATGTAATTATTCAGTTTTCATGTAGATCAATGTAATTTTATTTTAATTATTAGCTTTCTACGACTTAGGGCGAATTTCACCAAAATTTTATACCGAGTATGCGTCTAATCCTGCGAATAAATTTTGAATTTTTGACAGTTTTTCCATACATCGATGCATCCTTTGTTATTTTTATTGCATCATACCACTATTAACTAGGCAATTGCGCCATGTTATTTGTTACGTAACCATTACGACGATTACGACAAAACGTCTGTACGTCAAAAAACTGTCAAAATAGTTTTGATGACAGCTGCGCGCACAGATTGCAACCCGTGGCGCGTGAGTCGCTGACGGAACGGAATGTTGCCATCAATAAATATTATATTTTTATAAACACTACAAGTATTTATTTTTCACACTACAAGTATTTATTTTATTTATTTTTTGTTATTGTCCACTCATTATGTGCTGCACCGATTGACGTCATGACGTCAACGCCGGCTGTCACTGAAAATCAGCGCTGGGGCTCTGTCTCGCATAGGGTCGCAGCATTATGCTGAGTGATGGCCGTTTTGCGTGAATGTGACGCATATTTTCCCGCAACTTGTTTATTTTCGTATATTTGTCCTTTCTTGGCGTCATGTTTGCCGCAAATAAACATATTTTCTTTCTTCTTTTCTTTCTTTCTTCTATACAAAAACTGTCAGACGATAATTTTATTCAGTTTAATAAAATCAGCCCTTAGAACTCTAACTAATAGTAATAGCTATGTATATAACAATACATTTTGCTGTGCCCTAACAGGGTCTACTACGGCTCCTAGGTCTTTTGTTAACATCATGTTTTACCTTGTACAAAAAAAAGTAAAAAAAAATAGGAACACAAATAGATGAATAATATTAGGAATCATTTGGCTAGCTAAGTAGGTACTATAATAGTAACGAAAAAGAATCGGTTTCTTTATATAGAAACCCGGTTTTAGTGAAACTGCGAATTTAGATTACAGCTACGGCTAGCTTTGGAGATATATGACAGTAATATATTAAAGAAAATGTTTTTCCGGTACATTTTCTTTGTTACGTAAAAGGGACATTCAATTTGAAGACTGAATATATCAAGCTAGCGAATTAATGGATTGTCGTTTAAACTTTGTGTTTGTTACGTTTTTGGTTTTAAAAATACTTTGTCGGATTGAATTTCCGGTTCTTTTTCTTATGAATAGCGGATGGATAATAAAAAAATATTTTTCAGCAACTTTACGCCATATTTTGGTTGCAAGTCGCAATGCAGTAAAGGTGTATCCAAACATTTGAGCTCTTTAATAGTTAGGTAAAAATGTTTGTGCGCGGCAGGTAGACAGAAGCGTTCGCGCGCGGCAGTCATCCAATCAAAGCGCGACAGGCCGCGCGCGGCAGCCGCGCACGATTGCTGCTTTATGTTTGGAAATCTTAATACGACTGATAAGACTTTAAAAATACTTGTTCTGTCATATTAGCTTACCCGAAAAACGTTCAAAAAAGAAAAATGTGTTCAGTTTTTCCCGAATTTCAACATTATCAGGAAAACATTTACAATTTTTCTTTCCATAAAAACCAAATTCAGACTATTAAGAACATTTTAAAAATAAAATATCCAAATCGGTGGAGGCTTTTCAAGTGATGTGCTTACCAACGAACAGCATTTAAGTTTAAAGGCTCTTACATACTGGGGCGATTCGTCGCGCGGCGCGCAGTTTTCTCAGAAATTGTTTTGTTAAAATTCGCGTCGCGCAGCTTAGCAAAAAGGAGGGTTATGATTTTGACCGGTATTAAAATCTCCCCCTGTCACAGGCAGCTTTAAAAGTAGCCATTATAATTGTGATTTAGAATAAATTCTTTGATATTGTATTTAAAATAAAACTTCACGTGTTTTAGTTCTTCCATTGACTTTGTAACACGATAATATTCAAACTTAAAACCAGACAGACGCGAAAATAAAATATAATTCATAAATGAAACTGAAATGGGGACACGTTAAATTTATTGCGACGTATAAAGTTGTGTTTTAAACATGTTAAAATGTATTACATACAATATAAGTAATGTGTAGTCGTGTCCCCGAGGTATTGTGTTGTGAGTTATGTGTCGGGAGAAGGCCGAATGTGGGTGCTGAGCTATTATTTCATACATAGTACAGTATGACACAACTTAGATTTAGCGTCGGCAAAATTCGTAGTCAAAGTCAAATAATTAATTTCAAATATGCACATAAAAGGCACTTTTGAACGTCAAAAACAAAGAAATAGAACTGATTCTAGTTGATCAAAATATAGTTTTTGTATGGAGAAGAATGGGCAAGAAATTCCACCGTTACTCTTTTAAAAATGTTTTACAATATTTTGTATACATGAATAATATAATTATATAAATCTCCAATCTTTACCACTTTATGTGAAAAGGATCTTTACGCAAACGATTATCTTGTAAAGTTAATAACCAAACTCATTATTAAAATTGAAATGAATGAATGCAAACTTTCATAATAAATTATGCTTTCCGAGACACGGCGGGGTCTGGGTATGTAAAGATGGTCGGTCACCGATCCTCGCGACCGCGGCAAGCGTAGCTTATCCTGGGGACCAAGTCTACTAATTTAAAAACGCGTCTGTGGTCTCGCAATGATGACGAGACCATTGACTCGTTTGTAAATTAGTAGACTTGACCCCCTGATCGATCGACCCGTGCAGCTATTACCTTGAAACGAGGCCCTCCAGCTTCTATGAAGACAATTGTTACCTTGTATTATTTACCCGGAATAACACAGGGTACTTTTAATCCTGGTAGTACATTCCCGTGGGATTTTCGACATCCACGCGGGCGAAGCGGGCTAAAGCTAGTTTGCTAATAAATTAATAATCTTTCTCCTACACATAACAGAGAGGAAACATTAATGTTTCCATAGCAACGCTTTTCTCCATACAAAAACCATTCAGTATCTATCTAGAGTGCGCGCCACGAAAGAAGTCCGGCGGAAAATTCTGGAAGTTTTTTTTTTTTTAATGCAATGACAAAGACACTAGCGCCGCATCAAAAGGACTTCAGTGTTGGCGCAGATTTATATCCTAATAATACACCCTCGACAGAGACGAGGCCTGTGTCCCAGCGATGGGAACACTATAGGCTGATTATGTTTTATGTGTATTAATAATAAAACTAATTGGTGTTGTACCGTTCTAATAAATGCGAAAGTGAGTTTGTTTGTTTTTTACGCTTTCACGCCAGAACGGCTGAACGGATTTGGATGAAATTTGGCATATAGGTAGACCATGACCTGGAATAGGATATAGGATACTTTTTATCTCGATATTCGCACGGGATTGAGACTTATGCGGGTGAAACCGCGGGGCGTGGCGCGGCTAGTTAACTTTATGTAAATAAACAAAATATTATTTTCTTTGTTACAGGTAAATACATCCCCACTGTGCTGCCACTTGGAACAAACCCTGGACACAAACATCTGTTAAAGAAAGACTTATCTATACTAATAAAGCTGAAGAGTTTGTTTGTTTGAACGCACTAATCTCTGGAACCACCCAAACATTTTTACATTTGATTTATACGACGCCCTAATATCTCCAATATTATCAAGATTATTCACCATAGCAGTGGTACAGTACGACATAGATGTAGCATAGATTTGAAAATTTGCATTCATTCATTTTACGAATGTATTTGGTTATAGGACTTTACAAGTAATTGCGTTTGCATAAAGATCATTTTCACCTAAAGCAGTAATAAAGATCGGCGATTTTGAAGGCGCACTCAGTTCGGATGGTGATCGGTTTTACGAATTTAGCCGATGCTACAACTAAGTTGTGTTCGTACTGTAATAGGCTCCCCCCCCTTCTGTTTTTTTTTTTGGCTGGGATATCATCAAATGACTTCTCCCGCTCTGGGCGGAGCGGAAGGGCGTGTCAGACTCTTACTGACTAAAACCCACCCGTGTTCCTTCAGCTGTCTGTTGCCAAGGTCCCGGTATCCCTTTCGGCCCCTCTAACATGGTACTTGAACTTATCTGGCGAAATGTGGGTGTACTATACCCACCCACTATACACCTCTGCCTAACCTTTCGGGGAATTAGGCGTGATATTATGTTGTTATTTACCATCAAAACCCCTATATTTTAACAAGCCACTAGCACATAACTGACACTATCTAACAATGGTTTATCCCGGTCACTTTCATCAAAATCAATCAATCTGCCTAGCCTTTTCCCAACTATGTTGGGGTCGGCTTCCAGTCTAACCGGATGCAGCTGAATACCAGTATTTTACATGGAGCGACTGCCTATCTGACCTCCACAACCCACTAACTGGGTAATACGATACCCCTTGGTTAGACTGGTTGTCAGACTTTCGTGCTTCTGACGACTCGTAACGACTGTCAAAGATCCACAAATGACAGCCGGGACCAACGGCTTAACGTGCTTTCCGAGGCACGGAGGAGTCTCGATATGTGAAAATGGTCACCCATCCACGGACCAACCCCGGCAAGCGTAGCTTAACCTGATGGATCGACCCGAGCGGCTGTTATTACTTAGCCACGAGCTCCTCCCGGTCACTTTCATATAAATCTTAATTAGTCGACAGACAGGTACGTACCTACTACTCTGCCTACCCATAAAATAAATCCAGTTCTGTGCAGTAACTCAGCACTTTCTCTCGAGACTGATCAGCGCTCGCGCAGTGAGGAAGTGAAATTACGATCGCTGTCGGCACAGGATATTGTACCGCTATTATCGCTGGGGTTGCCATGTTTCTGCGTGTCGGGAGACGGGTTTTTAACATCTCTGCGTAATGTCAAAAATGAAGAAATAGAATCCCACTTTGTATGAAAAGAAATGAAGAAGAAAGAAAAATTGTTTATTCTGCACAAACTAAACGCACAATACAAATTAAAGAATGACATTCAAAATAAACAATGCCAAAAGCCTCGTATTTAACAGTAATAAAATAATTAGTCTATTTTTCGTAGAATCGACTACGTCGTCTATGGTCATGAATAAATACGAGTGTAGATACGCATTTACAAAAGATACGCGTGCTGGTTTCAGAAAAATGCCTGTCAAATATGAAAATCTGACAGGTGTACAATTTCTAGTTAATTAGCGACCCCGGCCCTTGCGTCGCACGGTGTTAACTACTTAACTTATATATGATATTATGGCCTATATGATAAGCAAGTTACCTACACATATACCTCCCCGAAAAATCCCACAATCATGGTAAAAACCGCATTATAATCCGTTGCGAAGTTTAGAAGACCGACGCGATCACACAGACAGACACGACATACTATTTATAGATTTAATAGGTTGTTTAAAAAATGTTATCTTTCAGGAACCGTTATATAACAAAAATGTCCTTTATGTAGCAGCATAATTATTTAATCATTCTAGTATTTGGATTATTTTATAAAAGGCAATTTAATCCGTATAATCGATAGCGCCTAGCAAGTGCAAGTGCGTCGGAAAGCACGAGCTATTATAGACAAAAAATCTGTCAACCAGTCTTACCAAGGGAGTATGTATCGTGTTACCCAGTAACTGGGTTGTGGATGTCAGATAGGCAGTCGCTCCAGGTAAAATACTGGTATTCAGCTGCATCCGGTTAGACTGGAAGCCGACCCCAACATAGTTGGGAAAAGGCTAGGCAGATGGTGCTGTCCGAGACTATCTGAAATTATGGTGATCTTTATTATAACGGATGTATTGACGTTAAGCTCTCAATGGAGAGAATTTATTTTCATTTGAGTTTATGTTGTTTTAATGTGGTTAATGATGCCAGGGTAATGCGGTGACTTTATTGCATGTTTTTGTAAATTACATTTTACACATTACACACTAGTTACTGCCCGTTTTCAGGGTTCCGTAGTCAACAAGAAACACTTATAGTATCGCCATGTCCGTCTGTCCTCGGTTTAGCTCAGAGACTCTTAGTACTAGACTCGCGACAATCTAAGAAGTCCGTATTGACGTTTCGTTCTCATACATGAAATAAAACGTTAAGCCTTGAGAATCAGTTTTAAGCAATGTAGATAAGTCTTCGATTACAAACTCTCTAAGTATGTTCGATCGATATGTCTCGAGAATCAGTTTATAAGAAACCAATATTTTTTTTTCATCGATACGCAAAGCATTTTTATAGCTGTCAAAAGGGACTTCTTAGATTGTTGTAGAAGGCTGTAACTTGGCATGGGTAATAGTTATTTATGCAACTGTTATATAATTAACAGTTGCATACAAGATTTTATCTACACCCATGATATGAATCTTCTTGTCTTCTCTATTATAAGTTAGTATTTGAGATATTTCTGTTTACTACTGTTTAAATTTCTATGTTAATTAATGTAATTTGTGTTATCGTTTTAATTAACAATAAACAACTATAAACAATAAACAACTTCTATAAAAGTTTCTTTGCAATACCAATATCGAACAAAAATGGCGCGGTACGACGTGAATTCGAGTTTTTCGAATTCGAATGTGTTTTGTTTTTAGATTACGGTGCTTTGTGTAAAGTGAAACGCTCGTGAATGACAATGTTCTTTTTTAGAAATGAGTTGCATTATGAAATTCAGTACAACATTATAACACCCGTTTGGATGATATTATGGTTACTATGACACTGGATGTTTTAATGTTGGCAATAAGCTATCTGTTTCAGAAACTTTTATACAGGATTTATAGCATGGGTGTAGATAAGCATATTAATCACGCCGACAAAGTGGTAACGGTCACGGCAGTATTATATAACGACATTAAAAGGAAAACTATCACAGCTAAGTAGGCTCTACAAGTTAACGAGTAATAATCGACCAACTTACATTAATTTTCAGTTGCAAAACCAGTTTCTCCCATACATTACATAGGGGAAAACATGTTTTTCAACTACAAAGTTAAGTTTGTTCTTGGAATAAATTAATCCCAAATACGGAACCCTTCATTGTGCGTGGTCCAAAACGCACCTGGCAGGTTTTATTAAAAAAAAAAAGGATATAGAATACTTTTTATGGTAGTACGTTCCCGTGGGATAACCTCTACGCGAATTCGCGGGAAAAAGGCTAGCTAACTATAAAATCGGACATCGATAACAAAGGGCGTGGCGCGTATGTTGGATCATTTAGCTCCCTTCAAAATGGTTGAGCTGAATGGTGCTGATCCATGCGACATGTTCGTGAACGGGCGCCGTCAGTTGTGACTGGTCATCTCTTAGCTGCCATGGCTTATTTAAATTTTTAAATTGTTTTTTAACTTTTTATTACGGACGCTTTTAACTTGCTTTCTACATTGTTCTCACATGTATAATTTCAACATGAATGATGTAACCAATATTTTGTAACAAGTTTTTAGGGTTTCGTACCCAAAGGGTAAAACGGTACCCTATTACTAAGACTCCGCTGTCTATCAGTTTGCGCGTCTGTCACCAGGCTTCTCATGAACAGTGATAGTTAGACAGTTGAAATTTTCACAGATGATGTATTACTGTTGCCGCTATAACTAAAAAACAGAATAAAATAAATATTTAAGGGGGCTCCCATACAAAAAACGTGATATTTTTGCCATTTTTATAGATTATGGTACGGAACCCTTCGTACGCGAGTCCGACTCGCACTTATTTTGATTTAAAGATGGCCCGCGGAGTTTCTTGTCCGTTTTTCTCCATAGGTACTTAAGTACTACGCTTTGGAATGGGCAACTAGCTTCATATTTCTGAATGACCGACTCCTTGACAGTTCAAAAGTGCCTGTAAATGGTTTATTTGAAATAAATGCTGTGAGTTTGAGTTTGAAAGGACCGCTTACACAATAAAACAAATAATAAAAACAGGAAGCAATAAGTGAGTTGATTAATATCAACAAACAGTTTTCCGGGAAATATCCCGTTTCGTAAAACGCTGATGAATTTATTGATTCTCGACACTTTTTGTTCAGTAGCTGCGCATATTAAAGGCTTTCATTTAGTGATGGACTGGTTGTTGATTTTGCTGAATGACGAGTTCGATAGGTAAAGCTTCGATAAAGGCGAAAATTCGGTGATGAAATTCAATTTAATTATAGAAAGCAGTAAATTTGAAAAAGTTACCTATTCCTTACTTAATGCCTTTTTTTCCAATTGATGTTACTTATCATACGTTCAGTACAGTTGTTCCGGTCAGATGTTAGAAAAGGTTGCGTGGTCGTTGTAAATAAAATACATGAGAAGTTTTATCCCACACAAGAGAAAAACGCCATGACACATGAGTATCGAATAGGGGAGACACCCCGCGGAATTCTTGTAAACTAAACAGGTTGCGTTCCAAATACCAACACTCACCCCTGGAGCGCGAAAGTCTGACAACCAGTCTTGCCAAGAGGTATCGTATTACCCAGTTACTGGGTTGTGGAGGTCAGATAGCCAGTCGCTCCATGTAAAAAACTAGTATTCAGCTGCATCCAGTTAGAAGCCGACCCCAACGTAGTTGGGAAAAGGCTAGGCAGATGATGATGTACACAAAGAGTTCAACAAAGACTTTCTTAGTATTAGATCTCCACTAATCAATACTACACGACGACTTTTAATAGTCTATTAATTACTAAACTATCACGATCTATCACAATATTGTAAGCTGTTGCCATTATCCTTAAAGTGCTGGCTCTGTTTCGGCCTCTTGGCTTTCGGCCAAAGGTTGGACAACATACGGGCACGGGCCTACGGTCGACTTTCAGTTGTTTTTAAAAAGTTCTGCCTGATACGATGGTACGATGTTCTTAACTTGATTTGTTGTTGTTCTAATTGTTTTGTTTGGACGATTTTAAATTGTTTTTGTTATTTTTTAAAATTGGAATTTAGTTTTTAATAATATTTTCTTCTATGTAACTACGTACATAATTATGTGTCTGATTTACTCTACACTAAATAGGTTTTTTCTATAAATCACTTCAATGGCATTAGTTGATTTACTCCCAGATTGATTCTAACGAACTTATAATATATTTACAACCAAAAGTTTTAGGTACGAAGCTCGTGGCTAAGTAATAATAGCAGCAAGGGTCGATTCATCAGGTTAAGCTACGCTTGCCGGGATTGGTCCGTGGATGGGTGACCATCTTTACATATCGAGACTCCTCCGTGCCTCGGAAAGCACATGTCCTTTTCCAGGTAATGTGCAAAGTTTCATCCAAATCCGTTCAGCCGTTTTAGCGTGAATGCGTAATAAACAAACTCACTTTCGCATTTATAATATTAAAAATATTAAAATTAGGATAAGTCCAGGTTTCCTCACGCGATGTTTTTTTATTTATGTATTTAATTAAGGTTCACCAACAGTTGTTACAGATATTATACACATATGAACATATAAGTAATTGTGTCTTAAATAATTACAGGGAAACGCCAGATGCAAAATGCTCTTTGTAAATTGTTGTGTTGGGCATAGGCTGTATAGAAATAATACCTTCGCCCAGTGACGCGCCTGTTATAAAGACTGTTCTTATAGATAACGATTACTTTATTTTAAAGATTTAATTTTGAAGACTAATGTACTTAAATTAGTTCTGAATAATGTACTTAAATTCTAGATATTTTTTGATACCTCTTATCTAAAGCTAACGCTAAGCTCTTTACGTCGCAGAAAATTAACAACTAAATATATCAACAAACTGTGAGGTAGATACTGTTAAATAAAATCTTGTTATAAGTAACTTAAACCAAATAATTTCACTATCTTCAATTGAAACAACAACGCAGTACAGTAGTACCCAACTGATATGGCTTACCGATGTACCTGCGCAGAAGATGAATTTTCAAAGCGCGGGAAATGCTATTGACCAATCGGCACGCTCCACGCACCGCGCTGCTTTTTCCTATACCGCTATTGGTCGGTAGCTGCCGCCATGTTAGCGCGCGCCGTGTGGCATATTAGTCAGCCGCCATACTTGCGAGTGAGACGGGAACTAACAGCTGCAGTGTATTATGAACCTTATGATATTGATCTAAGGTTGGTTGAAAGTTTTAAGTTCTTCCGTTAATCTTCGGGGCTATACTTTCTTTTCTGTGCGAACGATGATTCACGACGCGCCTTATCAGTTGGGTACCACTGTACGCGACTGTACATTACCAGTACTCAGCTGTAATTAAAAGTTGTGTTGCCAGCTCAGTGCAAATGTAGCGTCTTCGTATTTCCGTTGGCAACACTGAGTCTGGTAGTTCGTAGTTATCTTTGTGAATATCGCAGTGCTTATCCGCTAGAAAAATGTGTTTTATGCAGCTGTTATCTGTGGTTGATAGAAAAAATGGTAATAATAATAGTTTGTAATAGTTATTCTATGTGAGAGGAGCTCGTGGCTAAGTAATAGCCGCACGGGTCTATCCATCAGGTTAAGCTATGCTTGCCGGGGTTGGTCCGTGGATGGGTGGATCTTTACATATCGAGAGTCCTCCGTGCTTCGGAAAGCACGTTAAGCCGTTGGTCGCGGCTGATCATCGAGGATCTTTGACAGTCGTTACGGATCGTCAGAAGTCCAAAAGTTTAACAACCAGTCTTACCAAGGGGTATCGTACCTATTACTCAGTTACTGGGTTGTGGAGGTCAGATAGGCAGTCGCTACATAACTGATATTCAGCTGCATTCGGTTAGACTGGAATCCGATCCCACCATAATTGGTTAAAGGCTAGGCTAGGATGACGCGATAGGTACTAAAAAATAAACGATAGGCCATAAATGAGCGTAAATTCGTACAGAAAAACAGGAAAGTTAAGATTTTTATCAGAGATGAAATTACCATCTTTTTCCAGCACTGAATAAAATATTAAGTTTACAAGTAGCCAAACTCGTGGGCACTTATTTAAATAACAATAAAGCCTTCAATCGAAATTGTTCCGTTTCTCTTGAAAATCAAACTACTTAAATACCTGTTCCAATGGCTAAATGCACGACCCGGACGTCGAACTGAATACAAGAAAAATTGCAACACCAGCTGTTAATAACAGGGTGTAGCTAACATCCGGCGCACAGTGGAGCGACGCCAAATTTCGTGGAAAAAATTGCTTTTTAAAAATTCGTAATTTTTCATCTTTATTAAGTGTTTTGCTTTAGATTGTGATTTATTAGGTTCAGTTTTTTGAATAATCGAATTTTTATCTCAAAAATATGAATACTTACCTCAATTTTTAAATTCATAGCAATATAAATATTCATTTATTAGGTAGGTACTTAAGATGTGTCCAAACAATGAGCGGCAATCGTGCGTGGTTGCCGCGCGCGGCGTCCGAAGAACTGCCGCGCGCGAACGCTTTTGTCTACCTGCGGCTCACAAACATGTCTAGCAAACATTCGTCAGTAACTATGTGTGGACGAATTATAAGCAGAGCTACGACACACGCAACCGCTTTCATGCCAACTGAAGTGCCCGGCGTGTTCTGGATATGCCGCGCAGTACTGCCGCGCAAACATTCGTCGGTTTAGTCCACACTAGAGCGCGGCAGAAATGTCTCCTGCAAAGGCCGCGTGATGCTGCCGTGCTGTTACAATGTTTGGACACACCTTTACATTTTTAAACGTAGTTTATCACGGGCTAGTCGGAATTTTATATTTTTCTGCAACCATCCTTTCATATTATAAAACAAAGTCCTCTGCCGCGTCTGTCTGTCGTCCTGTTCGCGACAAACTCAAAAACTACTGCACCTACTTTCATGCTGTTTTCACCAATGGATAAAGTGGTTCTCGAGGAAGGTTTTAGTATACTCGACATCCACGCGGGCCAAGCCGCGGGCATCAGCTAGTAATTAACCTTCCGTGCTTTCCGAGGCACGGAGGAGTCTCGGTATGTAAAGATGGTCACCCATCCACGGACCAACCGCGGCAAACGTAGCTTAACCTGTTGGATCGATCCGGGTGGCCGTTATGACTTAGCCACGAGCTCCTCCAAGATTTTTTAGTACCTATCGTGTAATATTGTGTTAAAATAATATTAAAATCGGTTTATCCAATGTTATATTGGGCCTTAACGCACCTTACCATCATTAGATACCCTCAAAAACAAAAAAAGGGCGACATGGGATAGCCTTAGAGAATTTACAGCTAACATTTTACCTCGGCGTTAACCAAATTAACCAAATTCTCGGTAAAGAGATAACCAGATCCAGATAACCTTTAATTAAAATCAATCACCATCCCTTCCAAATCTGCTACACTCAACACTGCACAGTGTGCCACGCTTAATTTCTAGTTTACGTCAGCGTCAATGATCATTAATTTCATACGTGTTTGGTCCACTGGGCAACTGTGCCAATGCCCGGGCAGATTTTGTCTCGTGACACGCGAGATCGTCACACAGTGCGACGACTGTGGCTTTGTGATATATGAGTGTTGTCATTGTTTGCACTGTGCAGTTTTTGATATAGTTAATGATGAAGATGTATTTTTGTTCCGGTAATGTAAGAGTTGTTTGTTGCTCTTAATGGTTGTATATATCTATCAAAAGATTGTATGTCTGCGGTATATTTTGTCAGACAACAGAGAAAATATTTGAAGCATAAAAATGTTTCATCATTAGGGGATAAAAGTCCTCGCCTCGAATTTTGACGTTATACAGGATGTAAGGGTAAACACTCTTGTCATTCAAACCATGGGTAGTTGACTTAAATATAAAAATAAATGACCGAACACAACAAAAATAAAACGTTATTTTCATTAAAAGATTTTAAAAAGTTTCTATCTGACACCGTGCTTGCTAGCGAAACAGCTGACTGACTAAGGGAGGGATCGCGCTCGCTGCCGGTCAGGTCGCATCCCGTACCCCCCGTCCGTGTTGAGACGCAAGTTCGTTACCCTAGCGCATAGGGCAACGAACTTGCGTCTCTTGTGGTAAAAAGATCTAAAAAAATAAAAAATAAAGTAGTCATTTTCCTTTGATTTTACGATCTATAAATGAAACCTAACCACTGGTTGCAAGGATAACGGTGTTTACCCTAACACCCTGTATATTCGGAAATATTCGTCAGTGTTGCAACTTTCAAAATTTGGGACGGTATGTAAAAAAGGATTTATGAAGTAGGTATCTATCGACTTAAAAAGTGACGCTCTTGCTTCGCACTGATGCAATCAACTAACGCAGCGACAACATGTCAAAACTTCAAAATTTCGGTACTTATGTTATACACATAAACCTCCCGAAATAAATGCTTTACACGATGGTGAAAACCGCATCAAAAGCCATTGTGTTTCGACACGAAAAGTGACTTCATTTCATAATTATATATATATAAATAAAGTCAACTCTTAAAACGGCGGCGAAGGAAAACATCGTGAGGAAGCCGGCATGTCCTAAAACCTATAATTGAAACCCGCACTGGATCCGCGTAGTGAATTATGGCCCACTCCCTCGCAAAAGGAGGCCTGTGTCCCAGTAGTGGGAACGTCATAGGCTGATTATGTGTTATGTGTAGCTTAATCGTTAAAGTACGAAATAAATTAATCATCAAAATCGCAACCATGTTATGTTCTATGTTACAGGTTTGGTTTCCGTACTTAGTCCCTAAGATCGACCATTGCGCGTGGGCCATGGCGGTTGTCGGTGGTTATTCTAAATACACAATCACAACTCTATAAAATATAAAAAATTGGCAAGAAAACTAAAGAGCTGTTTAAAAAAGTCATAGCGACCGAACGTAAACTGAAGTCGTTTACAACATGGCACGAATCCAGGAGTTTTAACATATTTATAAGATAAGTGACGATGAGTTCCGCGGTCTCGAAGTTACCCAGGTATTCCATTTTAAAAGTTTGCAAAATACTTTAAGAAACCGATTTGTAAACGCGACTTCGAAGTTTATTTTCTTTGAGGGTAGATGTTTAAAGAAAACCGGTATTTTGTGCGGGTTTGAGGACATTATGTGGGCTGCTGTCATTAAAATGACATCAGTGACGTTCACTATGTTTTGATGCAGCTGGCTGGAAAGACGTTCCTCCTTTAGAACGTTAACTTTAAAAATACTGTATGTAATTTTCGTACTAAAAACTGGAGATAGTGATGGTGTCCTCATTATCAAACGAGGATACGTTTACTAATGAGGACAAACTGTTTTTACGAAATGGACTAACACACATTTGGATGTTGCACGTGATGACATAACCCACCCACGTTCCACCATATGATGGTGCCGTAATGGGCATGTATACATAATTATACCTATACCTGCATACATAAACTCACTCCTTTTAGTAGGCAGAAACTGCCGAGGCCTTAGTGCGAGTTTCTTCTAACTATCTTCACTTTACGCATCGACCGCGTTCGGCGCTTCGATTGGCCCTTCTCCAGTGAAGGGCCAATCGGAGCGCGTTTTTACTTCGTCCATAAGGTCATCAAGGTCATACCCGCATCCATCGGTTGCTCCTGACCTTTCTGATGAGTATCACCAATAAGCTATAGAGGTATATAAAAGGCAGATAATTATGAGTGGAAACGCCCTAGAAAGTCATTATACTGAGCCAATCCAATGATGCTCGAAATAGGCCAAAAGTCACACAAAGTGGGTTAATGACAGAAAAAGGTAGGGTTATGGCACATATTTCCCGGAAAATCTCTTAGACTTGGAGCTTAAATATACTGCTGTTAAATCTAGGTTCCACGAGTCACTAACAGTTATTCGGAAACTGAAGGCTTTTCCCAGTAATTGCCACACAATTTTCACACGAACCCTTTTAAATGTATCAAAGCTTACTTGGAAACTTGCAGCTCTTAAGTTGCTTTAAGTTCCCCATTTCTGCAGTTCCTTAGTCCGCAGCAATAAGTAACTTCATATTTATGTAATAGTTCACTGTATTACTTATTATATTTTATCTACTAGGCACTCGCTGACACCTTGTTTTAATTAAATTCTCTGTACAAAGTCCTGAAAACGTTTTTGGAATAATTCAACCTACAAAATTCATCTTTTATAATATTTGTCCGTAAGTAAATATGGAGCTCGTTTTTCAAATAGATAATTATTCATGTTACGTATAACATAATAATAGCCTCTAGCCTTTTTAGGTAGGCAGACATTAAACGCCACGTGTTGCGACCCTTAAATACTCCTTTTACTTCGTTTCTGGTTAAAATTCATTGAAATGTAATTTAATTATTTGCCAGAATATAAGTACTTACATAATAACGTGGTAAAATAATGTTAGTGTCACTTTATGCATTTGTAGTAGTTGCAGTAAAAGTATTACAAATAAATGATTAAAAGTTACTTTATTAGATCAAATCAGCTGGATGGCAATTGACACCTTAAAATATAACTTTTCAAGACCTTTTCTGTTGCACTATCGCCATATTTATTTAAAAAAAAACAAGTAATAAAAACTAAAACCCAACTACGACTTAAAAGGTATAAACAAGACACCACAGACAGACAAATTAAAAATCCGGAGTCACACGTGTTAGGGCATAAATCGAACAGATTACGTGTGACTCCGGATTTTTAATTTGTCTGTCTTGTTTATACCTTTTAAGTCGTAGTTGGGTTTTAGTTTTTATTACTTGTTTTTTTTTTTAATTCTTTTGGGGTTATAATATATATTTTTTTGAAATGTGCTCATTAAGGCCTTTCATTTGATACCCAACATGGTACGATTAAACCATATTTTTTTTTAAGTTCCTCACTTTATGTCCTCTAGAGGGCGCCATTTTTAATTTAATCACATACTTCACATAGCCTATAACCAGCGGACAATCACGACGCTTCTAAAGATACCTCATTTGTCAAATTGTGATAAGTGGTTTGGAAGATAGGAGGGAACAGATGAACATACATACATACATACATACCGGTCAAAATCATAACCCTCCTTTTTTCTTCGCCGTAGTCGGGTAAAAATTACCTTGTGCCCGCGTCTTCATCCGCGTGGAAGTCCGAAATTATCCCACAGGAACGTACTATCGGGATAAAAACCTATGGTTATAAACTATAAGAGTGCTTTTTATCCAAATCTGTTCAGACCTTTTTTCGCGATTGAGTAACAAACATTTAAATATACAAACTTTAACATTTATAAGTAACTAGCAGTTGCCCGTGACTTCGTCTGCGGATCAGGATGAAAACTAGCCTATGTCATTATCCAGGTCATGGTCTACCCATGTGCCAAATTTCATCCAAATCCGTTCAGCCTTTTTAACGTGAGATCGTAACAAACAAACTCACTTTCGCATTTATAATAATTATTATTTTTATTAAGTTAGGATAATAATTGGTAGGATTAAAGTATACTATAAAAACTCTATTATAACCACGTTATCTAGACAAGTTTCTACATAACTATCTAACAGAAAATAATTTTCATTATCTAAATCCAAAATCGCGTCCCAGTACCAAAGTTTCCTTGACATGTCCGGGACATGGACGTAGCATCATTAATTTTAGCGTATTTTGTCCAGCAGACAGCCCGAGGCCGCCCACAGTGTGGACAATGAAGAGGGATCGCTAGGACTATGATGAAGAGGAATTAGCTTCTGTTTGTTTTAGGAATTCCAATTTTCGAGATGGTGTTTCAAGGCTTCGAAACATTTTTCGTTTGTTTTCTTTCATCCAATTTTTCCGATAGTTTCATAGCTATTGTTTAAAATGCAGGCTGAAGATGAAGTTTCATCCATTCTTTTGGAATTCAGGGGGCTTTTAAACGGTCATTTTGGCAGAATCATAATAGGAAAATATTATGAATCATCGTAAAATGTCACAAACTGACATCATCATCTGCCTTTTCCCAACCAAGTTGAGGTCGGCTTCCAGTGTAACCGGATGCAGCTGAATACCAGTATTTTATATGGAGCGACTGCCTATCTGACCTCCAAAACCCAGTAGCTGGGTAATACGATACCCCTTGGCAAGACTGGTTGTCAGACTTTCGGGCTTCTGACGACCCGTATCGTATTACCCAGCGGTAATACGATACCCCTTGGCAAGACTGGTTGTCAGACTTTCGGGCTTCTGACGACCCGTAACGACTGTCAAAGATCCACAAACTGACTATGATCTGCGTGCGACATAAATATCATAATAATTATGATCTGCGTGCGATTTTACGAAATAATTCATCTGTTTGACAGTTTTTTTATGGAGATTCGTAAAATGGTCCACACATTATGAAGCAATTCATAATGTGTGGACCATTTTTCGAATCTCTTTGTGTCAAATTAGAGGAATTGATAATGACAGCAGGAAATTCCCGAAATGAATTGCTTATAGAGAAATTGCTAATGTGGCCGTTTTAGGTCCCCAGCTGGAAAATAAGGTAACTTTTATCATAATTTGGAAACACTGGGATCTTTATTTGAAGACATAGGTATGACTAACAAAGTTTCCAATAGCTACATCTACATAGTACTACATCACCTTAAAAGAGATTGAGGTTTACAAGGCAAATGTGAGTGGAAGCACCGGTAGGGGACGCCTATTGAACCTATTGGTGATGTTCTTGAGAAAGCTCAGGTGCGTAGTACTCACAACCCAGTCGCGGTCCGAGGGGGGGGGGGGGACCCTGGGGGTCATGACCCCCCCAAAATCATTAAAGCTGTCGAGAGACTGAATGATTTACTTGCTTTACTAACTAAAAACTGTAGGTACTTGAGCCAGTTGAGCCACCATGACCCCGATGGGCATATACGAAAAAAAGTTTTTAGAGAACCTACTTATCAAATAGGTAACCATTTTGCTAAAAATATTCCTCGGCACCAATGGTGACCCCCCCAAAATCTTGGGCTGCGACCGCGCCTGTCACAACCAGCGTGCGTGTATGACCAGCACCGTATTAATGCCACCATTTTTCCAGTGTTAGTGAGAGACGGAGCTATATACAAGGCCGCTAGCACCATCCTTTTTTCGCAGTGGAATAATGATGGCATTAATACTTCATAGTCAGCCCCCAGATGTTTGAACTTTAACGATGCAAAAGGAGTATGTAAAGGTGGCGTTCTGTAGTTCCTACCTACCCCCATGGGAATAAGGCATAAAATATACACGAGTATAAAATCTATACATGCACGCTTTGCATAGTTTAATCTCTGCTCTACGCCTGTTAAAAAAAACACCTATATTTCACGCTACTCGGATGAATATTGAATTTCGGTAAAAAGTGTGAAAAATGAATTTAGTTCCCGGATAGTTGGATGCCAGGCGGCCATTATCTAACCTGCGTGGTTTCCAGCGGACATAGCGTTTTATTTTACACTCTAAACGAATAGCCCGTACCTATGATACGTTATAGCCATATAGCCTTATAGCCCATTCACACTACCATGGGCTATCTATTTTCCGGATCGGTTTTTACTATACATTATTGTTTCTTATGGTAACAAGAACTCCGATCACCATTTCAGATAAAAATCTGAAAAGTGGTGGAAAAGCGCCGTTTTGAAATTACATTAAGAAGTTTTTTTTTTGCAATTTTTTTAATAATTTTGAGTAAAATGTTATTTGAAAGTTGTCTTTGTCGCACGTTATACTTGACACACTTGGCGATGAGAGCTAGACCAAAAAAAACTTAAAATTTTGACCGTCACGACACTTATGTTTCATAAACGAATCGAACTTCGTTCGAGACCTCCCGTTTTTTAACCGCTGAAAAAAAAAGGGGGTTCTCAAGTCGACGCGTATAAATATATTTTATCACTCAAAATTGCCTACCTATAGGCAGTGGTTCCTAAGTATATGAAAATACCTCGCCTTTTTCTACTATTTCTATTCTATACCGAAGCTTCGCTTGTTTCTACCACTTGAACAAACCGTTGAAATACGTTCATACCGTCGCTCAACCTGACAGATGGCGCCACGTATCCTGACATATTTTTGACGGCAATTTTTTATTCAAACTTTTAAGCATGGAATAAGTATGTTCTCAATCAATCTGCTTGCTATTCCAAACAAAATTAGGGTCGGCTTCCAGCCTAACTGGATGTAGCTGATATGGAGTGACTGCCCTATCTGACCTCCACAACCTAGTAACTGGGTAACACGATACCCCTGGTAAGACTGGTTGACAGACTTTCGGACTTCTGACTACCTGTAACGACTGTCAAAGATCTACGAATGACAACCGGTACCAACGGCTTAACGTGCTTTCCGAGTCACGGAGGAGTCTCTATGAATAAATGGGGATATGTAATGAATGGTCACCCGTCCATGAAACGACCGCGGCAAGCGTAGCTTAACTTTCCATCGACCTTTGCGGCTTTTATACAAGCCCCTCGATTGCAAAGAGTATAATGTGAGTAGAACTGCCTTCCATAATATACCAAAGTCGAAAACAGTCCATCTAAAAAGGTCAGTCCCGAAGTTACCCTACATTGTTCTCACATTATATGGAACCACAAGAAATTGTCCGTAGAACTTGACCTTTGACTCAGTTTCGGCGTTTCTTCTCAGAATTTAAAAAATGAAAAAATATTTAAAAAATGAAAAAATATTTATTTAACAACAAATGCTTCATAAACAATGACTTGTGTTTGGAATAAGTTACCCAAAGGTCTACTTCATCTTGACGTAAGTCGTAGGGGTAGTAAAAATTACTAAGAGCAGTATGAGCAGTGGTGGCCCGTAAGAAATATGAAAGGGGCCTCTTTTTTATCAGTTCGGGTCTGTAGACACATCAAGGACATGGCCCTCCGGCCTTGGAGCCGTTTAGGCTCAGCGTGTCTGGGGTCATTATCTCTAATCGGGCATCTATAATATACAGTAACTGGTTGATGGTCGCGAGCAATGGTTAGCTCGCCAGGCTCGCCTCGACCAGGCCCGGGTCGACGGCGCGTCGTGTTCCACGCGCGCCTCAACGAGATGTCAGCACAATTGGCGGGGTCCGATGCCTGCCAGGGTTGCGGGAAAGTCCCAAAGGAATACCGGGACCTTGGCAACAGGCAACTGACACGCCCTTCCGCTCCGCCCAGAGCGGGAGAAGGAATATGAAAAATGCGAAACCTCAAAAAAAAAAAAAGTTTTATGGTGATCGCGTTCAGTTGGTGAAAATTGGCATTAATTGTGCTTGTCGTAAATCGAAATGCTAGATAGTTGTACCTACTTTCGATTCAAAAATCGTTCAAATTTATATTACGTTTACGTTGCAGTTTCGTACTAGGACATCGGGAAGAAAAATAATAAGTTATACTTAAAATCTACCCCACAATGTTGCTAGAGCTAAAATATAACCTGTATTCATCCATTACTTATCGTATAAAAGATATAAAGCTCAGACAAAGTTGTCCAGTACTCAGTAGATTCCACGTTTTATGAAAGTGAAGTTCTTTTTAAAATACGACGTAATAAATAAGGCTCATAACATAATGCCGTGTTCTACAGACGAGAACACAAGTGCTTTGTACTGAAAAATATAAATTATTTGATTAATTGTGGTTTTGTGTCAAAATGTGAGTTATTTTATGCGTGTAAAGAGTAATTTTACGTTATTGTGAGCAGGAAATAGTTTTTTGTTTAGATTTAACTTGAAACTAACGAACTTTGGTTTAGATATATATAATATTTGTACACGAAAAAGTTTTGTTGTTTTTGGATTCGGTTATCAAAGTCAAAGTCAAAGTCAAATAATTTATTTCAACTAGGCACATTAAAGGCACTTTTGAACGTCAAATACATAGAAATAGAACTGATTCTAGTTGCCCCTTCCAAAAGGTAGTTTTCGTATGGAGAAGAATGGGCAAGAAACTCCACCGTTACTCTTTTAAAAAATGTTTTACAATATTTGGTATAGGTACATCAATTATATAATTACATGTGAAGACGATGCACCGAGAATACAATTACAATACGCAATTATCCCTTTCAGCAATAAAACTTCTAACCACTGGAGAATAATAGTTTTATAAATGCTATAGAGTTTAAAAACACGCTTAAAATCGATCTCTTTTTTTTGTTTATGGTTGGACGTCATCCAATGACTTCTCCCGCTCCCGCTGGGTGGAGCGGAAGGGCGTGTCAGACTTTTACTGAATAAAACCCACCCGTGTTCCTGTAACTGAAGGACTGAAGGCCTGTTGTCAAGGTCCCAGTCTCCCTTTTGGACTTTCCCGCAACCCTGACAGGAAAATCGATCCCTGGTGTAATTAAACGCAAAAATAACAAGTGATTACTAACTTTTTACTTTTTTTCTGTGGCACTATAATAATTTTACTTACTTGATTATATTTTGAGTACTTACCTATTTTTCTCGTAATAATTGGTAAATAATTCCACAGCATAAAAAAACCTCATGTCATAGAATATAGTGACACGGATATTAAAACGCAAGACGACTCAGAGCTAGCGTGGAGATGGCACCGCGGTCCGTTGCACATGGTCTAGAAACCTCATGACCGTCTCAAACATGGGAGACTAATTTCACGTAGAGCTGCTTGCTCGTTTAGCTTGAGCTATATAAAAACTTATTTATCACCGCCAAAGTTTCTTTGACTCACAAAAAGAGGAAGAAATAAAAAGCATTCATTGCGACTCGCACAGGTACAACACAGACTAAATATTAAAATACAAACTTATAAAAATAAATAAAAACATAAGTATTTAAAAAAAAACCTGTACGACGCCAAAGGGACATGACAGGACATGTTCCCGTCTCCATCTTGCACTTTTTTTATTTATTTATTCACTCCAAACATACAAATATCCTTACAGGCTAGACCCAATACGATATTGTAGCTTGTAATTTGTGTTGTGTTATGTGACAGTGACAGGAATAACGCTTAGCCAAAGTACGTTGGAAGTAACGTTTGTAGTTCTTGTCTTTAGAGCAGTTCAAGTCAAGTACAAAGTTATGAGATCTCAAGCTAGATCATCACACGATTGTCAATGAATATGTAATTGAAATAAGGCAGAGATGGGGTGCTGGGGAGATTTTGCTGATTGTTCCCAACAGCCTAAATACTAGCACACTGTGAAAATAGGTTGCTTGCACTGACTTTTAACCGACTTCAAACAGGATGAGGTTATTTATTTATTGATTTATTTAACTATTTATGTACACACATTATAAACAGACAAGAAGAAAAGAACAGAAAAAAACGTACAAAGGTGATGCTTATTTCTAAAGAAATCTCTTCCAGCACACCTGCGATAGGAAAGTAGATAAGAGATGTAGACACATTATATTATTTATTATCTCAGCTTATTTTGAATTTCAATGAGTCTTGTGTTTTCTGGTGGTATTTTTATGTTCATTTACGAGGCTTTTTAATCCTATTTTTTTTTTATACCAACTCTTTTGTCATAGTCAGTACATGGGGTGTAGATTTCATTAGGCGTCGCGATCGGAGGGTTCCCGGGGGAATTGTCAATAAAGTGTAATTGGATCAGCGAGGCAGCTGCGACGATCAATTAATAAGAGACACTTGCTAACCTACCCTCATCACTGCTGAGATTTTAAGATCTTCATAAAAGGGACTTAAGTGTATAAGTTTTTAGGAGAAACGTCTCACGAAGGTTGTATGCCATTGAAGATTCGTTATTATACAGCGCCCAGCGCCCAGCTGCGCCCCGCGGTTTCATCCGCTTACCCACTTTCACCCGCTCGATCCCGTGGGAATATCGGGATAAAAAGTATCCTATGTGTTAATCTAGGTTATAAACTATCTGTTTGCCAAATTTCATCCAAATCCATTCAGTAGTTTTTACGTGAAAGAGTAACAAACATCCATCCATACTTACAAACTTTTGCGTTTATAATATTAAGTTAGAAGTTAGATTAGATTTTAACTAACAAAGGGAGTTCCCGCTCTGCTGGCAAACAGTCTAACCAAGGGGTATCGTATTACCCAGTTACTGGGTTGCGGAGGTCAGATAGGCAGTCGCTCCATGTAAAATACTGATATTCAGCTGCATCCGGTTAGACTGGAAGCCGACCCCAACATAGTTGGGAAAAGGCTAGGCAGATTGATTGAAGGGATCTCGCGCAATAGGCGGCCACGACTCCGGCCAGTCGTGGCCGCCTAGTTTAATCGCATGGTCATTGTATGGTTTACCTGGTCGCTGCGACCATTGGTAGTGGTCATGGCCGTCTAGTGCGCGAGATCTCTAATAGCGGGCAAGCCAGCGCAGCAATTGCCTAAACTTGCTTGCTGATACTGAGAAATGCCAGATATAAAACCCCAATAACACCCCGTTACAAAATTGCCATAGGTAAATATTCTTTTGGATATTTTTCGACATTTTATGTCGCATCATAAAAAAAATCAAACGCTTCAGTAATTTTAACTCGGCTTGATATTTGTCAAGCGCTCCATAAATTCCGAAGATCTTATTTATCACTTTGACACCTGCCACATACCATTAATAACGCCTTTGACAAACTTTGCTTCAGTTCGGCTGAAAAATAAAGATTTTTGGCTAAGATATTACCTACGTAATTTCTTTTACGATACTGCCGAAATTGTGAATATAAATAAACTTTATACTAGACTAGCTTCCAACCAGCGGCTTTGCCCGCGGTATCGCCTATGGTACTCGGTGATAAGTAATAATATAACATTCTACTGGTGAAGGAATTTTTGAAATCGGTGCAGTTTTTGAGTTGGTTCATTGCAAACATAAATACAAATCTTTTCTCTTTATTATAAATAATAACATTATGTATTATATTTTATATTAGGATGCATTAACGGATCCACTGAGTTAGGGAACGAAACACTTGTTTTAATGAAGAGAGATTTTTATTTTCAGAAATTGTATTGTCCTTTATGTTTAAAGAAATTTATATTCAGAAAGTTTGGGGTGCAAAAGTAGCCCGCGTACTTTTTGTGCGAATATTTCGGTAATTTGCTTCATCAGGCTCTGCATTAGTTATTTCCTCTCTTGGAAACAGTATCGTTCGAAATTTTCAAATTGCTTTCGTCTCTTTAATGCCTTTGTACTTTCAAGAAAACGAACTTTTCAAATTAATAAGTACCTACTCAGAAAAAGAAAGTTGTATTCAATAAATTATTTCAAGATTAGTCGGGTAAAATTAATTGTTAAAATGTTATGTAAATTGACACCCTAAGTCAATTTGTCCTGTGTCTGTATTTGTCCGTCAACCTCCAACTGTCATTAACGAGACACGATAGAATTTTGTTTGTTATCGGCCATTAGAAGGCCAGTTGACAGTTGAGCGGCTACGTCAATTTGCAGTGTTATATCCGTTCTCAGACCAACAAAAAAGGAAAGACGGAGCTCGCCGTACATCAAAAGTGAAGCCTACTACTTAAAAAAATGACCTACGTAGAACTTAAAAAAATGACAACCCTTTTTACACACATATAGATAAAAAGGTTTATCTATGTGTGTGTAAAAAGGGTTGTCATTTTTTTAAGTTTTTCCCTATAATTTGGGGAATAATATTGTATGGGTAGGATAATATTGTACGAGTAAGATATTGTTGAGTATGGTATTATAACTCGATTGTTAAGAACGACTTATATACCGAAACAAAAACAAAAAAAATACATCGCTATTTTGTATAACTACTATCCATTTACTTTTAGATTCAGTATTATTTGGAAATCGAAAATATAAATACATAAAAAAAGAAAACACGAATATAATTACTAGAATATAAAAACTCATAATTTAAATCGGTTTAATCGAATGGGAAAATTTGAAATCACATTATGGCAATCCTAACACGTTATGTCACTGCTTT
This sequence comes from Lithophane semibrunnea, assembly GCA_947363905.1. Taxonomy (NCBI): domain Eukaryota; kingdom Metazoa; phylum Arthropoda; class Insecta; order Lepidoptera; family Noctuidae; genus Lithophane; species Lithophane semibrunnea. The sequence continues at coordinate 2,833,610 of OX376203.1, read as the reverse complement.
CATTCGTTCATTCGTTGAGGTTTTTTGTTCCAAGTAACCTAAAATTCATAGTTCATTAAATTAAAAAACGATGTTATTTCAAGTAAGTACAACAGAAAAGTAATTCCGTGAGACTTTTTAATGTGATTTGCTATTGTTTTTACAAGTTTTTACTACACAGGAAGGCATAATTCTATTTTTTTTATTGATGTTAACTAGACGACGACTCGTGATGTAACAGGAGCGATGAGCATGGTTTTAGTGTTGGTGTGTGCGTGAGCCTGTGTGTTTACTTGCAGGAGCATGGTTTTGTGGCTTCACTTTTGATGTACGGCGTGATCTGTCTTCCTTTTTTGTTGGTCTGAGTATCCGTTTCATACAACTGTCAAAGTATGACAGTTGTGATTTGAATATGCGGACGACTTCTGTTGGTAGTCAATTTACTGAACTTGCCCCTGACTGTACTAACGTCATCATTCTCCTGCCCTTTTCCCAATTTACTTGTGGTCGGCGCAACATGCCCTTTCTTCCACGCTTCGCTATAAGTCGCCATCTCCGTAGCCACCCTCCTTCTAGCCATATCATCTTTCACACATTCCATCCATCATTAATTTGGTCTTTCCCTACTCTTATAGCCATCAACAAAACCTGTACTAACCTGTACTGAGGAGCTCGTGGCTAAGTAATAACAGCCGCACGGGTCGATCCATCAGGCTAAGGCATAAGCTAAGCTTGCTGGGGTTGGTCCGTGAATGGGTGACCATCTTTACATACCGAGACTCCGCCGTGCCTCGGAAAGCACGTTAAGCTTCACGTTAAGTTAAGGTCCCGGCTGTCATTCGTGGATCTTTGACAGTCGTTACGGGTCGTCAGAAGCCCGAAAGTCTGACAACCAGTCTTACCAAGCGGTATCGTATTACCCAGTTACTGGGCTGTGGAAGTTGCTCCATGTAAAATACTGGTATATAGCTGCATGCTGCATCCGGTTAGACTGAAAGCCGAACCCAAACATAGTTAGGAAAAGGCTAGGCAGATTGACTCAAAACTCTACTAACTTGTTTTTCAGAAATACTCGTATTAACTTAAATACCCTCTTCGAGTAAATAAATAATGAAACAGTTTCTAAACGACACAAACTGTTACTAAATTAAATTCAACACAATTTTCAGAACCTCTTACTTAGGAATATTATATTCTGAAAAGTTACGATAGATTACTAAGAAGCTCTACATTTATATTAGATAAGTACTAAGAAACGATTTAAGGGGGAGTAGTTTGACAGCAAAAAATCATATTTCACCCGCGCAACCCTTACCTACCCCTCTCATTAAACACGACGAAAACAAAACACAATGCCTTCCCGCCAGCAGAAACTTTTCGTCTGGCGTTTATAGAATTCGAATTTCAATCTTCTGTAGTTTATTTTGCTTATACGATACGCTAAGCTTGAATTCAGAGGGCCTAGACAAAGTAACATTCGATTAGCGATAACGCTAGTAGAAAAGTCAAAAAATGTATGGGGTTGACTTATGCTATTGAAATGTCACGTGATCATAGGTCAACGAATAGAAATTAGCTAGACAATGTTAACATCATTCGATTCCATGAAACGAATCGACAGCCTCGAACGATAACTTCCACAGACATGCGTATCTAAGTGGCACCTTTTGACAAGAGGGCCTAGACAAAGTAACATTCGATTAGCGATAACGCTAGTAGAAAAGTAAAAAAATATATAGGGTTGACATAAGCTATCAAAATGTCACGTGATCATAGGTGACGAATAGAAATTAGAACACATCATTCGATTCCATGAAACGAATCGACGACGTCGAACGAGAACTTCCACGGGATGCGTAGCCAAGTGGCACTTTTTGACAAGCGTTATCGCTAGTTTTCGATTCGTGTGATGGAAACATTAGCGAAAGCCAAGACCCTGTAGAAAACGAAACAAAATGGTGACTTTAAGCAGTTGGTGTTTCAGTTGCGTTGTTTGTTTTGAAATAAAATGGGTTGTGGGGGCTCGCTACGTCACAACTAAGTACCTACTTATAAAATTTACATAGGCGTGACGGCTTCCCACATTTTAACTCAATGTCTCACCGTAATATTTTGATAACATAAAAAAAGAAAAATACGGTCCAATAATTGTAAATAATCTTAAAAAATATAGTTATCATCCCTATTGGAAAGTCTCGACGAAATGCTAGAAGCATTACTAGTAATAGAATTTTATCACTTTTGAATTTTCGTCCCGGAGCTCATTGTAAGAATCGTGGTACGAGAGCCCATGCCCAAATTTTTGCCTTATCGTTTTACGAACAAAACCATTTAAATTATAATGGATAGATTAAAATTTAGTTTTAAATCCAAAAATCCTAATGTCAGAAATTTTCCGCGTCACGTCCAACGTGACCGCATTTTTAAATATGAAAAAAAATACTGACTTGTTTCATAGCAATCTGTCTGATTTTCAGAATGTAGTTGAATGATAGATTTCGGATACCGAAAACATAATTTTCAGAAACCAGTAGCTTACGGAGGAGACCATTCGGGAAATTTAAGAATGAGCCAAAAAAATAAAACCCATAACAACCCGTCTGAAAATGTATTCAGTTGAACGTTGATCAGTTGATGCGAATAAATCGTTTTTCAGAAGGAAGTGGATCTTATGTGTTGAAACCATTTTGAACGTGTTGAAAAATTTTACTGATCAGTAACATAGCATTCTGTCTGAAAACTGTTGGTTTTTGGAATTATAGGTGCCATTTAAAGTTTCAGAAAACATGTTTTTAGTAACCTCAGTAACTATATAAATATTTTCTTTAATTTAACTACGTTGCTATGCGACAGTTCGGTTATTTTTTTTGACATAAGTATAAGAAAATGCGCTTAGACCACATGTGATACGCAAATGTCTGAAAACAATATTTTTCGTACTAAAATTACGAAACCTATTGTACATTTTAAATATCAGACGTATTGTGATTAAACTGTCTTTTTTTGACATAGCAGAAATGGGCTCCCATAAAACTGTGACGTTTCTGACCGGTACTGCACACCTAGTCGGGTTCAGAATCATCTAAACTAACGATTTTATACGGTTTTGGCTGTAAAACGATGCGACATGGGTTTGGTCGTTGGCTCTCGTACTATCGGAGTTCAAATGACAATATGAATTGACAGCGACAGCGCGGTATTTGACGTTTTCTGACAAAAAACCATAGACAAAATGTATTTTTTATCAAACAAACGAATCGATGAGACGTTAGCGAAACGTAGTGTACTTTGTCTGCCAATCGAACTTCGTTATCGTTGAAGCGATAGCGATTGTGGAAATAGAATCGCTCCGAAGCAAATGCCATTTGTCTAGGCCCTAAGAGTTATCGCTAGTTTTCAATTCGTATGATGGAAACACTAGCGAAAGCCAAGACCCTGTAGAAAACGAAACAAAGTGGTTACTTTAAGCAGTCGGTGTTTCAGTTGCGTTGTTTGTTTTGAAATAAAATGGGTTGTGGGGGCTCGCTACGTCACAACTAAGTATAAAATTTACATAGGCGTGACGGCTTCCCACATTTTTAACTCAATGTATCACCGTAATATTTTGATTACGGAAAAAAAGAAAGAAAAAATACGGTCCAATAATTGTTAATAATCTTAAAAAATATAGTTATCATCCCTATTGGAAAGTCTCGACGAAATGCTAGAAGCATTACTAGTAATAGAATTTTATCACTTTTGAATTTTCGTCCCGGAGCTCATTGTAAGAATCGTGGTACGAGAGCCCATGCCCAAATTTTTGCCTTATCGTTTTACGAACAAAACCGTATATAATGGATAGATTAAAATTTAGTTCTGAATACAAAAATCCTAATGTCAGAAATTTTCCGAGGCACGTCCTACGTGACCGCATTTTACAATATGAAAAAAAAAATACTGACTTGTTTCATAGCAATCTGTCTGACTTTCGGAATGTAGTTGAATAATAGATTTCAGATACCGAAAACACAATTTTCAGAAACCAGTAGCTTACGGAAGATTACGAGAAAGTTAAGAATGAGCCAAGAAAATAAAACCTATAACAACCCGTCTGAAAATGTTTACAGGTGAACATTGATCAGTTGATGCGAATAAATCGTTTTTCAGAAAGAAGTGGATCTTATGTGTTGAAACCATTTTGAACGTGTTGAAAAATTTTACTGATCAGTAACATAGCATTCTGTCTGAAAACTGTTGGTTTTTGGAATCATAGGTGCCATTTAAAGTTTCAGAAAACATGTTTTTCGTAACCTCAGTAACTATAAAAATATTTTTTTTAATTGAACTACGTTGCTATGCGACAGTTCAGTTATTTTTTTTTTACATAAGTATAAGAAAATGCGCTTAGGCCACATGTGATACGCAAATGTCTGAAAACAATATTTTTCGTACTAAAATTACGAAACCTATTGTACATTTTAAATATCAGACGTATTGTGATTAAACTGTCTTTTTTTGACAAAGCAGAAATGGGCTCCCATAAAACTGTGACGTTTCTGACCGGTACTGCTGACCAAGTCGGCTTCAGAATCATCTAAACTAACGATTTTATACGGTTTTGGCCGTAAAACGATGCGACACAGGTTTGGTCGTGGGCTCTCGTACTATCGGAGTTCAAATGACAATAAGAATTGACAGCGACAGCGCGTTTGATGTTTTCTGACGAAAAACCATAGACAAAATGTAATTTTTATCGAACAAATGATCAATGAGACGTTAGCGAAAGGTAGTGTACTTTATGTGCCAATAGAACTTCGTTACCGTTGAAGCGATAGCGTTTTTAGAAATAGATTCGCTCCGAAGCGAATGCCATTTGTCTAGGCCCTCAGAACTATAGATCATGTTCATGTTTTGGAACTAGAAACTCAATGTTGACGTGAAAAAGTTCAAATTTAAATGTTACCAAATTTTATTTAGGACCTTGTACAATTTGTACCTAATGACGTCTTTGTGGAAAACTGTGTTACCAAGTAATAAATATAATGCTATATCGTGGATTTCTCTCTTTGGAGGATCGTGCAAAGTGATACCCAAGTAAAAAATAATATTCGTATAATGAATTTTGCACTGTATTGTGCAACGAATATGGCATGTGTCATGAAAACCTTTCCTGCGCCAAACGCGAACAATCCCCTTCGAAAATATTTGAAACATGTGAAAAAGAGGCCGAGTTCTGTACAAAAGAAATAAATGTAGGATTGTCGGATTCACCACTAAAAGAATTGACATCTATTCATCTATGTAAATGGGAGCCAAAGTACCAAAGGGACTAATTATAACAAGGGCCCGAGGTACGCGCTCAGTACCTGCGCTGTGTTTTGGGCGCGCGCCCGGCGCGTTTTGGACGCTCGTCAAACGCAACAAGATTTCCACATTTTGTTGTAACTTTTGAACCGTGTTTCTTTTAAGTTTATTACTAATGCGGAGAAAATGACAAGGAAAAATAGTGAAAAAGGAACTCGTGTCCAAGCGTCAAGTAGAGAAGGTGCGTATTTACGCGACCAGGTTTTTACACCAGGTATTTACTAACAAGTACGCCGACCAAGTGCCGACCCGAAATACTTCAAAGTATTTTGCTCCGTTGACACTCGACGCGATTCTGCTCTTTATTTATATCTTGTTACGGATCAATGTTCTGTGAAAGTATTTTTATTTTAAAGGTTTGGAAGTATTTTTCTTGAAGACGCAATTCTGCTCCTTATTTATATTACATTACGACTTAATGTTCTATGCAAGTATTTTTCTACCAACAAGGCTTGGATCTTAAGGAAGTCCGACCAAGTGCCAACCCGAAATACTTCAAAGTATTTTGCTCCGTCAACACTCGACGCGATTCTGCTCCCTATTTATATTCGGTTACGGATTAATGTTCTGTGAAAGTATTTTTACTTTAAAGGTTTGGAAGTATTTTTTTTTGTAGACGCAATTCTGCTCCTTATTTATATCACATTACGACTCAATGTTCTATGCAAGTATTTTTCTACCAACAAGGCTTGGATCCTATGCAAGTATTTTTCCTTTAAGGTTTTGGAAGTATTTTGTTTTGTAAACGCGATTGTGCTCTTTATTTATATAATGTTACGGATCAATGTTCTATGCAAGTATTTACTTCCACCAAGGTCGTGGTTGGAATTTGGACGTATATTTTTTTGCATACGCGATTGTACTCCTTATTTGTATGACCTTACGGATCTATTTTCCATGCAGAAAGAAAATACTTGAAAGTATTTCAAGCCCTGTTTTTTGGCGCTGGTGTCTAAAGGTGGACGTACTTGGAAGCCCTGGTACTCGATTTTGCAAGTACGACCCATGTCTAGCGTCAAGGGCACGGTTAGGCTTCATTTACGGAGACGCGAGGAGTAGCGCGTTGCTTTGGGCGGCGCGGCTCGCACTGAATTCAAACATATAGCGTTGTATGAGTGCGTTTACGGAGACGCGATTTTACACGCGTTTGTTTGAAATGGAGCGTTTTTTTGCGGCGGAGCCCGCGAATGGCATAGCCGCGTCACACGCGGCGTTTCATCACGGCGGCGCACGCAGCAGCAATGCCCGCGGCATACCTTCTCCCAGTCTTATTTGTAAATCGCACAACGGAGATGCAAGTTGAGAGTGGCAAGTTGCGACATGTGCAGGCCTAACGGCGCCCGGCATGGGCGCTCGCTTAGACCGCAGCGCTTGATATAATTCGTTACATAGGAATTCATACAATTTTATTGAGCGCCCGAAACGCAGCGTACAAAATGCGCGTCTCGGGCGCTTGTTATAACTAGTCCCTTAGTAGAAAGTTTAGTATGGTCCCTCTTTGTAACTGTTGAAATTGTAGCTTTGAAAACATGCCAAGTTGCTTTAGGCCTCATTTACGGAGACGCGGGGCGTGGCGCGTCGCGTGCAGTGTGGCGTCACGCGGCGCGTCTGACGTTTTTTCTGTTTACGGTGCGGCGGCGCGTGAAGCGGCAGTTATCATCCCACGCGTTAACATAAACATATGGCAGTATACGTCTTGATTGTCGCTGCTTTTTTTGGGGTTATAATATATATTTTTGAAATTTGCTAATTAAAACCTTTCATTTGATACCCAACATGGTATGATTAAAAAATATTTTTTGTTGTTCATGATATGTCACCTAGAGGGCGCAATTTTCAATTTAATGTGTCTTCATATAGCCTTTGACCAGCGGACGATCAAGAAGCTTCCAACGATACCTCATTTGTCAAATTGTGATGAGTCTTTTAGAAGATAATATGTGGGAACAGACATAGATAAATACATAGAAACCGGTCAAAATTATAACCCTCCTTTTTGCTTCACCGTAGTCAGGTAAAAACTGAAACCCAACTACGACAAAAAAGTCAACTAAAGAGATATAAACAAGACATCACGGATAGACAAATTAAAAATCCGGAGTCATACGGAATCTGTTCGAGTTCGTTCGTTATACCAATAACCGAAGAATAAAGGTATTATTCTAAACAAGTTTTATTTTGGGGCGGTCAGTCGCTCCAATTGTTCGTCTAAGGGTCACCTTACAAGAAGTTTGTCAAAAAAAGTGGGAGTAAACGAATTTGGATCCTGAGTAAATCGCAATAAGAATTAATCTCCAGTGCGAACTTTCAAATGAACGTAGAATGGGCTCGTTGGCTATGTTGTAAATTTTCTCCGCAAGAAAATTCACCGCAATACAGAGCAATGGCGCTAGTTTTACCTACTTCTTTCTATACTCCGTGCTACTATACCAGTCAAAAATCTGTCAAATAAAATGTATGTCATCTTGAGTTTTCAAATATCAACATTGAATTTTATATGTTTATTTAGACTCGGTATTTATTTATTTATCAATCAATAACACTTGCAATATTCGTTTTGGAAGTGGTTTTAGTGTTTTTTTCATGTTTTGTATGTCTCAGTTTCTTTTGTGGAATGTGATAAATTACGAAAATATTATTTACGAAAATAAATAATATCTCAGCGCAGCTAAAAATTTGAGCGTAGTCCTCTCGTCTCAACAGAGCGACGCCGACTGATTTGTGAAACAAAATATGCTTGAAGTTCCCGTAATGTGCGACGGAAGATGGCTTCTTCCACGAACTAAGAACGTCGTAAGTCCTACAAGCTTTGATTCGCAGATATAGATAGACATAGATAACGCAAGTATCACGATCTGTATGAAAACCAAGCGTGCCATTTTTTGACTACCTACTATGACGTCACAAGCACTATTTAGTGATGGGAAAATAAAATCGATTCAAAGACGGCGCCGCGTGCGGCACCCGTGTTGCCCCACCCCCCGCCTAGCGCCAGCGCTCACCCAGCCAGTAGTACGCTGAAAGTTTTCGTATTGAAAGGTTGTGTGCTCGTGCGCGTTCCGTCGACGGTCACACGTCGTTTTTGGATACCTTTGCCAAAATTTCAAGTAAGTTTACCATTATAAATACGTGAATATTCGATTGAAATACCTTATATTTAACTTAGTTCTAGTGTTTACAAAAGCAACAAGATTCTATCCATCTTAACATCTCAATTTTGAATAAAGATCGCCTTTGTATATACCATTTCTCAATTCTCAATTACCGTACGAAAACTATTTATTGAGAAATTGTGTACAGTAAATAATTATTAAGAATCGTTTAAATCGATTAATTTATCGATTTTGTGACAGAGTAATGAGATAGACAGAGGAATGAGATAAACAGAGGAAAATAAAATTTCTGATCTGCTTAGTAGGCAGTTAGGGATTTATAATTTCTTCAAATTGTTAGTATTTCTGTGGTATTTCCCTACTTATTTTTTGTAATTGTTATAGATTATCAAGATGTCAGAAACAAAAAAAAAAAACCAGTGCAGAAATTTTGGAAGCTAAACGGGAAGCCAGTAAAATCAGATACAACAAAATTAGAATGGATGCAAAATTACTTGAGCTACGACAGCAAAAAGATAAAGAAAATTACTTGAAAAAAAAGAAAGACAAGCGTGTTGTAGGTATCAAGGATAAGAGCATAGAAGAACAGAAAAAGATGCGAGATAAATGGCGCGAAAATTCTAGAGCTTACTATAGACGTAGGCAGAATCAGAAAAAAGCCCTCCATGTCAATGTTAATGACAATGATGTCATGATTACTGACCACCACAATTTTGAAAATGATACGGATACGGACCCTTTAGAGCTGTCATGTACTGCGAAGTCAAATAACAGCATAATAAAAAACAGAAGAGAACCCAAAGTGACAATACTTTCAGATGTCAAAGTTAATTTTGATCTGAAAAAACTGTTTGGATCCGGTCGAACTACGTCAAATTGGGAATATAATGTCTCATCATCGGACGTCGGAAAAGATTTCGAAGAATTGCAAAATAAATAAGATTTTTGTGACGCAAATATCACTGTAGAAAAAAATCAAAAATAGGGTGTTTCAAAAAGATAATAAAATAAAAAATAGGTATACAGGGTGTCAGGGGGGACATCGACGCGAAGCCTGTTACCATGGATTCAGTACACGCTTCTGAACCCCCTGCGTTGACATTTTTCGTCGGTTATTTAAAAAAAAATCTGCTGTTTCATAGAAAAGTGCAATACCTACGCGGTCAAAATGTATGGAACAGCAGATAATTTTTTAATAACCGACGAAAAATTTCAACGCAGGGGGTTCAGAATCATGTACCTACTGAATCCATGGTAACAGGCTTCGCGTCGACACTGTATAGTATAAAGCATTCATTGATCTCAACAAAATCTGAATTTTTTTAAACATCCTATTTAGAAGAAACTAGAAGTTCCTATAATTTTAATTAAAAATGAGTAATTGCAAAGTGCCAAATAATGTTATTTTTATTATAAGTTAATTTACGTCATAGTTTAAGTTGCTAATTATTATAAAAGTTTATTTTTGTTAGAATTCAAGTTGATTATGTATTAAGTACGTAAGTATAAGTACACGACTAAGTAAAAATGTTATGCCTTGAGATTAAGGTAAGATAACGATCTGAGTAGGGTTTGCTTGGTTTGTCACTAATGTACAGATTGGTGAAACGTAACACACATTGAAGCAAATTCATCTAGTTATTCTGTTACATCGCAGGTTGCATTGCATAAATTTGGACGGTACATTTATGATACGTTTCACCAATCTGCACCGGGCATAAGGGTCAACCTATTTCTATTTTAGCGGATTTATAAACACAAAAAAATCAGAGAATTATGTTACTTACTTATTTATTAAAATTATAAGTTGAAAATAAACCTTTGATTTGTTCAAGTTCAATTGAAAGATTTGTAGTTTTATTTTATTTTACAATTTTAAGGGCGCAACGATTTGTCGTTGCGCCCAATAACTTTGGTTATTGTCCCTGCAATAAAATGAGCTTATTATATAATTGTCTTTTTGTTACAGCAGATCTCTTAAATTGATTAAATTTCCTCTTTTTTGGGAATAGCGAAGCTTTTTCTGGCGTAACTTTTGGATCTACATTCTGTAATACAAGTACAAGTAAAAATCAACATTTAAATTTTTTCACACTTGTAATAAAAAGCTCGAAAGTACATAGATTTATCAATTAACTAACTTCATCAGTTGTGATCTTCAGTACATCAATAGTCGGATATGCTGCTTTTGTTAAAATTCGTTGTTTTTTCCCTTCAACAAAGCATGCTTCCTCAAAATGTATTGAACAAATAGTGCTATAGCTTTGTTGGGAACCAATCTTTATTTCCCGTCGCCTCAATCCATTTTTCTTTTAAATTGGGTTCATGTGGGAAACTAAAAAAAAACACTTAACGTTACGATTATTTATTAAAACTGTCTACATAATTAGTACCTATAAAATATCATTCCTCTGTTTCCGAAATCGATTCTTGAGAATCGATTTATGTTGCATACGATGAACAGCACTAATCGCTAAAATAGACAGAAAAATGATAAAAGCGCCTGTACTACGAAACCGATGCGATATACGATAGTATCACTTGCTTCGATATTCATCACTTGTTAAAACAAAACTTCGCATCAACCGCTTCAAGTAAAAGCCGCAATGTAATACGAATATGCAGTTTACGTTTGATGACCTATGTTTTTCTCAAATTTGGTATTACAGAGGGTATTCGATTAAAAATAATTGATTTTAGTATTAAATACGCATAATATTAATCACCAAATGACTTACTGATGGAAGGAAACATTTCCTTTATTTTTTCTCCTCACTGTTGTACAGTTTTTACAATTTATAACGGAGCAATTCACCATTTTAAATTTTTTAACTGAGGTCCGACTAGCGTGGCACACCGATGCAGACTGAGCGCGAAAGTGGCGGCTTACGATTTTTGTACGTACGCTGGGCACGCGAAGTAGTTGCTCTTGCGTTATCTATGTCTATCTATATCTGTGCTTTGATTCGTAATAAAACCAAAAAAAAAGGGATAAAAAAAAAAGCCTACACAATTTTTTTTGCCTTGTTTTAATACATATAATCATCTAATTTTTATCATAATAGGCATTAGCATTTTAAGTACAAATCGAAAATACGTGAAAATTAGAGGTAACTTCGTGATATTTTTTTATCGAGAAAATTTTAATATTTTGTGTTTCTGTTCCACAAAAAGTTTGGAAATATCATGTAGTTACTCATACTATTTTTATTTTACACCTAAGTCTTATCAATTTCATGAAAAATCAAATTGAAGACAGGCAATTTTGCTTACTACCCGCCCTTAATCATGTACTTAGGGGGGTCTTTTTCATCGAGATACTTATTGAAAGTTTGATCCAAATATCTATGATTATATATCTTTGATTAAATTATTATAATGTAATAGCGCTGCTACATTTAATTTTTAAATTAATTACTTTTAGTAATTAATGTTATTGCGGTACCTAGGGCGCCCCCTTTCGGATCGGACAGGCTTTTTGTTACATCCTGTGTGTGGAGTGGGTAATTACTGGGTAATAATAAACAGGGTGTTAGGGTAAACACCGTTATCTTTGAAACCAGTGGTTTGGTGTCATTTGTCATAGAACGTAAAATGAATGGAAAATTCCACCTTTTTTTTTTTTTTAAACAGGTGGGGTCGCGTGACTTGACCTGACCGGTCGCGGACGCGACCCCCCTCCCTCAGTCAGTCAGCTATTTCGTTAGCGAGCATGATGACGGACAGAAACTTTTTTAAATCATTTAATGAAAATAACGTTTTTTTGTTGTTACTTGGTCATTTATTTTTTTATTTAAGTTGAGTTATGGTTTAAGTGACAACGGCGTTAAACCTTTTTTTTTTTTTTTTGGTTTGGAATTCATCCAATGACTTCTCCCGCTCTGGGCGGAGCGAAAGGGCGTGTCAAACTTTTACTGACTAAAACCCACCCGTGTTCCTTCAGTTGCCTGTAGCCAAGGTCCCGGTATCCCTTTCGGACTAATCCGCAACCCTGGCAAACGGCGTTTACCCTGACAACCTGTTTATTATAAGTAATTGCCGACTCCTAACAAAATAAGCACAGTACTCCGACAACTTACCCATAGCACACAAAGTGAGCAACTTGTGTCAAAACGTGTAGTTACGTCACACTGTGCACTTCTAGTTTGTGTTTTTGGTGCGGAAACAGTATGCGCTGTCTAACGCCTGTTTTAGCTTTGTGTAAGTTTCGGACATGTTTTTCTAAGGCCTATCGTCCACTTCATACAGTCGATCGACTCCATACAAACAGACGGACCTAGAATTTCAAAAATACGTATTTGCATACTTCGAAAATCGAATCCCATGAAAAACATCATCTGCTTAGCCTTTTCCCAACTATGTTGGGGTCGGCTTCCAGTCTAACCGGATGCAGCTGAATACCTTTATATTACATTTAGCGACTGCCTATCTGACCCCCACCCCCTGCCTATCTGAGCCCAGTAACTGGGTAATACGATACCCCTTGGTTAAACTGGTTGTCAGATATTGGGGCTTCTGACGACCCGTAACGACTGTCAAAGATCCACAAATAACAGCCAGGAACAACGGCTTAACGTGCTTTCCGAGGCACGGAGGAGTCTCGGTATGTAGGTAAAGATGGTCGCCCATCCACGGACCAACCCCGGCAAGCGTAGCTTAACCTGATGGATCGACCTGTACGGCTGTTATTACGTAGCCAAGAGCTCCTCATCCCATGAAAAACATAACATGTAAAGAAATGCAAGTTTCGCAACGCAGTTCTTCTATCGAAAAAAGATGTGAGATTATCTTAATTTATTCGGTACCTACCCATCTATTTGTCATCTTTATTGAACATACCAACTTGGAAATCGCACACGGCAATAGAATCTACACAATAACAAAATTTACATACAACAAAATCTACATACAACAAAATCTACCTAAAGCGCTGTGATGAGCGCTTTGTTTAATTAGGACTATTTCTTAATTGATTATGTAGCCGTGCGATGATGGGCAAGTCATTCTTTTTATTAAAGAATTAAAGATGACAAATAGATAGGTACTGAATAAATTAAGAGACTTCGTTATAATCTGTCAGGTAGGGTTTTTTTTTGAGGGTGGGAAATCATCAAATGGCTTCTCCCGCTTTCCCACCCACTAAAACCCACCCGTGTTCCTTCAGTTGCCTATTGCCAAGGTCCCGGTATCCCTTTCGGACTTACCCGCAACCCTGCCAGGGTTGCGAGCAGACAGGGTACGCTGGTACATTTTTGTATCGCTACTGCTGGATGACTTTTTTATCAAAGGCATCGGTAGGTATGTCTATGTCTGCCAGGGTTGCGGGTTAGTCCGAAAGGGATACCGGGACCTTGGCAACAGGCAACTGAAGGAACACGGGTGGGTTTTAATCAGTAAAAGTCTGACAGTCTTCCGCTCCGCCCAGAGCGGGAGAAGTCACTGGAGGATTAACCATACTCAAAAAAAAAAAAGGTATGTCTATGTCCTATTCATTAAGGATTTCTCGTGAAGATTTCAAAGATATCTAGTAAAATAGAGTATTATAAAATACGTAATAAAAAATGTTGTCTGTGAAACAGCTATTAACTCATGTATTCAAAGTAGATTTTTGCCTTAGATAAGTGGAGTTTCGTATACATTAATTATACATTAGCATTGACTAGGCTATCAGCATGCTTAGCAAAAGGTTTTTTCAGCCTAAAATGATAATGGACTAGCATATTAGACAGTCTAACCCAGTATCAAATGCCTTAATTGTTCACTATCAGCCAGTTTCGGGTCTTTTGTGGTAGCTAGACAATGAAGGCACCTCTGCGATGTTCTCTTGTTTTTATTTTAGCAGTGTTCGAGGTAGCCTTTTGAGTCTAACAAGTCTACTAACACGCAAGACTCTTACAAAAACTAGACGAAATCATGTGGGTTTAGAAACATCAGACGAAAATGGCGGCCCGCATTGGTGGGCAGGGTGGAAAAAAGTTGCTTGGCAAAATTGACGTTTGTATTTTTCACCTGTATTGCTGCGGGCTCTAATTAGTTTTTAGGGTTCCGTAGTCAACATGGAACCCTTGTAGTTTCGCCATGTCCGTCTATCGGTCTTTCCGCGGCTTAGCTCAGAGACTCTTAGTACTAGAAAGTTGTAATTTGGTATGGATATACTTAATAACGCCGAGAAAATGTTTTTTTTTTTTAATTAGGGTGCCCCTCGTGTCGTGGTTATGTTTTTTTTTCTCATCAATCCCATGGTGTGGTGTGTCGTTGGAAAGGTCGTTTACACATATTATGAGTTTGTGATTTTGTCATTAATGTGTATTAAACCTATTATGTGTACTAGGTGTGTTAAAACTATTAGAAGCAAAAGACGCTACGGGGGAATGAATTGTGGTGTTCAAGCCATTATAATTTGTATTTGATAAGGTCTTGTTGAACGATATTAATGTGTACCTTTAACCATTTCAATGTCTCAGTAATAGTAGGGGACCAACTCTGAAATCGCGAAATTCAGCTCGATGCACGATGGTCTAAAGCAACTCTTTTAAAGTTTGAAAAGTTAATTTTTTAACACCGTTATAAAGATAGGTATGTAAGAACGATGTAGAAAGTTATTAGGCTGATCTTCCAAATACTGTCTAACAAATGCTTGCATTACAACAACGTTGAATTACCGAAAACTATCCCGAATCATTTCACAAAAAAAATCGCAAAATATTCTCGAAAACTTTCTGTAACTTCACCACTTCTCTATTAAGGCTGTACCCTACCTCAGATTTTATCTCGCTCGCACCATACTACTTGTGACATGAGTGAGAGCGAGACGGAGTGGGGAGCTATCGGCTCTCAAGCCTCGAAAAGTTTAGGTAATTGCTTTTTTACGGTGAAAATAATGGTAATTAAAAAAAAAAGAAACATTAGACCTGCTTTATAGATAGTTCAGATATTATGTAAAGTTTCTTGATCTAATTTGAAGTATTTTTGAATACCAGCGGTTTATAGTTCTGTTTAGAGGTAACTTAGGAATATTATTTTTCTATCAAGAAATTTTTAAACATGACCTAGCACCAATTCTCAACTTTAACATATTAATATTTATTTCAAAATTAATGCTGCAGTATTTTCGGCATAACGGAGGACCCGGCTATGTAATTTGAAGTAGGGTACGCCCTTAACAGTGGTTACAGTTAAACGTAACAATAACAGAATACTCCGGTAGCTCGAAAACTTAATATTTGTTGAACTAACTGATCGAACCGACTGCTATTGAGTTAAAGGAGTAATTAACTATCAACTATGACTGAGTTTCAAACTTCTAGTTTGAATATATTAGTACTAGTATTTGGAGTTACTCTGTTGGTTAGACTGAGTTTGGGATAAAGAGCGAGGTAAGATAAACGTGAAGCTGTTATTCGGTGTAGCTTATTCAGCCTATAATGTTCCCATTGCTGGGACACAGGTCTCCTCTCCGTGAGAGGGAGTGGGCCGTATTCCACCAGGCGGGTACAGTTGATGGATGTCACATGTATTCGAATTTTTCGTTCTAGGACATGCCGGCTGATGTTTGACGATGTTTTCCTTCACCGTTTTGAAAACAGTGGTGATGAAATTATTTACACAAAGTAAAGCACCTGTCTGGGATCGAGCCTACGACCTGCAACTCGTAAGTCGCGGCCGTTTGGCCCTGCTCTCTTAAAACCTAAATTTCACTCATAAGGATTCTTCAAATGCAATCAATATGTCCGTTGTTACGAGCCTCATCGAGAGGAGGCCTGTGTCCCAGCAGTGGGGACGTTATAGGCTGATTATGCTAAGGTCTTAACGTCTCACCACGAGCATTCAACCCCATAACCAATTTTGCTGGTATTCACCACAGCACCAATTCTCGTAAACCTGGTCCCGTCACGAGCGTAATCGAATTCTGTGAATTGGTTATAACATAGTGTGAAACGACGACCAATAAATATCAAGTAGCTAGCTCGCTATCACTTTGAGACCTGATCAAATTATCGGAAAACTGTGCCTGGTGAATACCTAAGTTCTGTATCGATAGAATAATAGACTAAAACAATCATAGGGTCCTATCAGACGTGCCACAACCAAATTCACAGCAACAACAAAAAGTTTTATGATAAAAAAAAATTACAAAATAAACAACCGACTTCCAAAAAAAAACTTTAGTTTCGGAAGTCGGTGTCTTGGCTTTTCAATTTTCTTTTTTTTGCCACCGACTATTAAGTTATTTTTCACTTTTTTTTTTGTTTGTAAAATGTTTTTTGTTTTTCATTTTTTAGTTGTGGTACCTACCCCACACAAATTCAAATGCCACTATATGTAAATAACAGTGACGGAGTCACTTAAAACATCGTCTAGATATTTATATTAAGTGGGAAAAATAAGTAATATTGAAGCTAACTCAAAAACACTGCAAGCAAAGTTAATATTATATGGGACCACCTCTGAAGCATGACCTACCAAACAAAAATCTTCTTCTACAAAGAATCATCAAAATCGATTCATAATTGGCGGAGTAATCGCGTAACAAACAAACATTAAAAAAAAAACATACCAATTGAGAACCTCCTCCTTTTTAAAGAGTCGGTTGAAAATGCGTTTCCATTCACAAGTACAATGAACTGCACATTCCTGGTTATTTGGTATCAGTAGTTCAAATTCAAATATTTATTTCAATTAAACCAATTACAGGCACTTCTGAATTGTCAAGAGACCGGTCAGTCAGAAATATGAAGCTAGTTGCCCATTCCAAAGCGTAGAAGGAGAAGAACGGGCAAGAAACTCCATGGACGGACACTCTTTTATATCAAAAAATTGTTACAAAATATTTTTTACATCATTAATGTCACAGGGATACAAGCCTCTCTATGAGAGTGGGCCGTAATCCACCACGCGGGCCGAGTGCGGGTTGGTAGATGTCAAATATCTTCGAAGATTTTGATTCTCGGACAAGTTCAAATAATCGGTAATTAATTGAACTTGGGGTGTTTTCTCCCGTTGCGGTCTGGGTCCGTCTGACTAGCCCCATCGACAAACAGCGGAGCCCACCCCGACGAGATCCCCTTCAAATAATTGCGTTAACTATAAACTAACAGAGCTATTGAAGTTTGTAAATCAAAGTTTCATTCGTGTAGTAAGTTTAGTATTGAAGTGTAACTATGTAGAGCGCTAGCCTGGTCAATCTCGAGTTGTTTCAGAGTTTCAGAGTTTCAGACAAATACTTGAAGTAGCTCTCGGCTATTAGGTAGGTATTGGCCACCTCCTTTCTCGCTGTGGGTGTGGAAAAGATAATTTAAAACATAATTATCTGAAAATCAGCCAACTGCAAGTCGGACTCGCGCACTAACTAGAGTTGTACACTTAATCCGTCATCGGCCGAACATGCTCGTACGTCGTCGGTCGAACTCGGCCGATCGAACCAAATAATGTAAGGTGCTGAACATAAACAAAGGGAGAGTAGCGATGGTGGACGCGGGCGTTGCGCCGCTGCTTTCATATTTCATTCAAAATGTATAGAAGCGACGAGCCGCGGAACATACACATGCGGTGGGACATGGGCGCGGTGCAAGCGAAATATGAAAGGAGCGGCGCAACGCCCGCGTCACGC
Organism: Lithophane semibrunnea; assembly: GCA_947363905.1. Taxonomy (NCBI): domain Eukaryota; kingdom Metazoa; phylum Arthropoda; class Insecta; order Lepidoptera; family Noctuidae; genus Lithophane; species Lithophane semibrunnea. Next base: position 2,815,565 of record OX376203.1, on the reverse strand, counting down.
CTCGTGCGTACACTATTTCATCCGACATTGTACGATGACGTCCGAAAACTAGCTTTACGGACTTACTTTACACGAAATACATTAGGATTACCTTCAAATTACGATCAAAAATGTACTAACTTACTACAGGAATTCATTATAATTAAGATAAAACATATTAGACCAAGACAGAAGACGGTTCATGTCGCAAATCTAACAATCCGTCACTTCTTGTTACTTAATACTAAGTGAAACGGGTCGGGATGTGCTACGAGCCCTAAATGATTCGTACGGACACTGTGATGTGATCTTGCATAACTATGTAGGTATGTAAGCATAAAACTATGTAGGTATGTAAGCATAAAACCCGTGAGATTTTTTGGCACCGACTTATTGCGGCCATATTTTATTGTAATATTTTATGTCCTATTGTATGATTGTGGTTTAGATTTCGGAGTCTGTCACTGCATTCTTCTTTTTAAAGGTTCCGTACCCAAAGGGTAAAATGGGACCCTATTACTAAGACTCCGCTATTTCTACAGATAATGTATCATCAAAACGGAAAACATAGGGGCATAGAACTAGTTGATATTTATTTTACTGTAAAAAATCATTGCTTTAGAACTTGATATTTGTTATAAAAACTAGTTAACTCTGCAATCGGCATTTTGTTTGTGTTTTTTTATTTTTAGGTGTTGTCATTTGCTAATGGTGCCGATTCTCTTGTACACCGAAGTAAACTAACTAAACTATCACTAAAATTCCTTACTTTTTACTATGAGAATCTTAGAGCTATTCTGCCCAAATAAAAATTATTTTGACAGAACTAAAATCGAATTTGACAATCGCGACTTCACTTGGTACCTACTTGTTTGCCTACCACGTGATTTTTTTTGAGCCGGTGAGGCGCGCATTGTGGCCGTCTCGACGTATTTTTACATGCAATTTTTCACTTTTTGGAAGAAAACGAAAAATTACAAACATGTTGAGTATTACGGGTTTGTGGCTTGCTAAGGGGGTCAAAATTTTCATTATTTTTGCGATAGGACACACCATTTTCGAGATATAAGCAAAAGAAAATAAAAAAGATACAGTACCGTTTTGCAACTGAATTCGAGGTGTTGGTTTGAATTTTAGTTCATGACATCTAATTTTATTCCACACATTTTTAATCGTGATTAAAAATAGTCAGAGTTAGAGGATTTTAGCTAAACAACAAACATTTTGGTTAAAACGTCAATTTTAGAATAGCATTTTCACTAAATTAAAACTCAGTGCCATCTTAGTGCTGTCAAACTAAATTATAGTTAAGTTGTGTCACTTTAGTCTATTTTCAGACTGGGAAATCGTCGTTCGACAGGAATAAACTACATTTTAGTGATTTTTAGTTTAGTTTAGAGAATTTGTGACAAGAGAATCGGCACCAATGTCGATGTCGCAACACTAATTACGCATTATCGTTTTTGGTCTTTAATCTTACTTCGTGGGGGAACGAGATGGAGCTATACGTCCTATATAGAGCTTCATCTGTTTCCTACACTGAAGTAATTAAAATAATACTGCTGTAAGCGGTGGTGGTAGGCCCCCTGGCCTTGACATCAACCAATGAACAAACGTCAAGAAACAATACTGTCAATTTTTTTTTGGTTGAATACTTGGTTTTTGCTACTTTTGTATTATTTTTTATTTTTAACCGATTTCTTCAAAAAGGAGGTGGTTCTCAATTCGTCTGTAAGTTTTTTTTTTTGTATTTGTGTTACCCGATTACTCCTCCAATTATGAATCGATTTTGATGATTCTTTTTTTGTTTGGTAGGTCATGCTTCAGAGGTGGTCCCATATAAATTTTATTAATTTTGCTTGCGTAGTTTTTGAGTTAGCTTCAATAATTACGTATTTTTCCCACTTTGCGTATGTAGATGATATCTTAATCATCATTTACATAGCAGATAACGGTATACGAATTTGTGTGGGGTAGGTACCACAACTAAAAAGTGAAAAATAAAAACTTTAATTTCGGAAGTCGGTGGCAAAAAACGAAAATTAAAAAGCAAAGACACCGACTTCCGAAATTAAAGTTATTTTTCACTCTTTTAGTGTTTTTTTGTGAAGTCGGTTGTTTTTTTTTTTGTAAAAAGATTTTATGTCTTCATTTGTTGTGTGTGCGTTTTGTTTTGTGCAGAATAAACAACTTTTCTTTCTTTCTTTTAATTATTTTTAATCTTGACTCTTCATCGCCAAACTTTACACTTCTCATACTTTCTCCACAAAACTCACAAAATCAAGGACACCAGTACAATTAGGTCAAATTCTCGGACTGCGTACAGCAATCAACACAAGTTGTAACAACTATCATTCTTGCTCGCACAGTTGGAGACCGCAACATGTGTGGTATCCTAACGACATGTAACCGACAAACTTTGGCTGAACACGGAAAAACTCCCTCTTTATTAGAAGACAAGATTTTGAGGGAGTTTCGGGGTTGTAAGCGTTATGCGGGGCAAATTGTGATGGAGGTTAATTAACATAACGTAACATCACGCCAGTTATCAGAGCCGGTTAGGCAGAGATGTAAGTATAGTACTTACATCCAAATTTCGCCAGTTATGTTTAAGTCCCATGTAATAGGGGCGAGCCTATTGCCATGAACCAGGCACAAATTCAGACTGCGGGCTGCTACTAGGAAATTCCTGATAATTAATTGATTTAGGCATGACTTTGGGAAATCGCTACATCACTACATAACTCTTTGCCCGACCTGGGAATCGAACCCCAGAACCTCATGCTCGGAAATAGCGCTTACGACCACTAGACCAACGAGGCATTTTACTATCATCATATCAATATTGTGACTATAACCGCCGCGTCTGTCTGTCTGTTCGCGATAAACTCAAAAACTACTACACCGATTTTCATGCTGCTTTCACCAATAGATAGAGTGGTTCTCGAGGAAGGTTTTAGTATATAATAACCAACTTCCACGCGGGCGAGCATCAGCTAGTCCACTATAAGATACAATAGACGAAGATATAATAATATTTAGCTTAACTATTCCTCAAGAGTCATTAAAAACCCTGTAGGAAAACAACTGTAATAAACACCCACCCAGAACTAAATCCCAAATGGATCTCAAGTCTTTACCCCAATATCATAATCTGTAACTGTATATTATTATCACATATTTACAGTATTTCAAAGATTAGGGAAATAACATGAAACACCAAGATATTTCGTCAGTCATTTATATTTCTTTGCCAACATCGAATTCAATATTCTACACCATACCATCACATCTCCTATTCCCCACATAATATCACTATTTTAGTTAATATTCCAATATTTAAGATAAAACTAACAGGTTACCTTAATTTACAGTAGATCTAATCCAAGTATTCCATGCCGATCCATATTTTAAACTGACACAGCCACTAACACGTCCTACCTACATGAACGCCCGACCTAGAAGGCCGTTGTCGCGCCATTTTACCATACCCAATCTTTCGGTGTTGCCAGTACAATATCCAAAAATTACCTATTAATAAATTGAAACCTAACACAACAGAAGATAAATTTTAGTTTAGTCCTTTCAAATTAATCAGCGCCTGACGTAAATTGACGTAATTTTAGTCGGCAAGTTTTTAATCATTTCTAAACTTGTATGGAATAGTGACAGGCGCTGACTAATTTGACAGGACTAAACTAAAATGTATCTTCTGTACTTTTCTTAATGAAATAGAAAGAAAAAGATGCACTGAACTTAAATTTAATTTAGTTTGTGAACAACAGAATCGACCAATGACTCGCGTGATGATTAAAAGAGTATCCGTGGAGTTTCTTGCCCGTTCTTCTCCATAGGTACCTACTACGCTTTGGAATGGGCAACTAGCTTCATATTTCTGACTGACCGACTCCTTCACAATTCACAAGTGCCTGTAAATGGTTTAATTGAAATAAATGCTTTGAGTTTGATGTTAAATTACCTATATAGGTAACCTTCTCGGAGAATTAGGCTATCAAATGCAAAAAGATTTTTTTTAAACCGACTGGTACTTCCCGAGATAAGCGCATTAAAACAAACAAACAAACAGCAAACTCTTCAGCTTTATTATTAGTACAGATTGCAACTTGCATTTTTTTCCTGTTACTATATAAAAGTCATGTTTTCTGTGTGTATTTTCCCAACATAAGTATCCCATGATTGTTTAACGTAACCAGGAAGTAAATAACATCATAAATATTAATTAATTGGTGGCTTTGTAAGCACTAATGAATTTAATCATGGCAATGGAAGTTCCCATTCAGGTTTTAAACGATTATTTATAGGTTTTAGCGGTTTTCTATGATAATATGGGAAAAGTGTAAAATCAGGAAGTTTCTAATGGACCTGCTATTTGCTTCCTTAATGATATAAAAAGCTGTTCTAAGGGGTACCCGTATTACCCAGTAACTATGTTATGGAGTGTAGAGGTCAGATATTACGTCATTCGCGAGGTTTTTGCTGAAAATCAGCGCTGTTGACAATAGGTTCGTCTGAAGTCACGGTTTTTAGCTGAGCAATGACCTATTCTTGCACAGATGCGACGCACAGCTTAATTGTTCTTGTTATTGTTGTTTCAGATATTGATAATGTTCCACTGTAATCGGCATTTCGTTTAATTTGTGATTGTTTTCATTTGATAATGTCGCAACACATTACGCAACTAATTTGTTTTTGGCCTCTCATCCACAGATAACTGTCTACTAAAAACACTAATCACTATGCTCTCATCAAGCTATAGACAAAATTTGACAATTTTTTTAATTTTGTTATTGTTAAATACGAGGCTTTTGGCTAATTTGTAGTTCTAGTAAATGTCATTTTTATTTTGTATTGTGCGTTTAGTTTGTGCAGAATAAACAATTTTTCTTTCTTTTCTTTCTTCTTTCTAGATAGGCAGTCACTCCAAAAAATACAATATAGACGTAGATATATTCAGTAACCTATTCCGCTTAACTATTCTTCAAGAGTCATATAAACCCTGTAAGAAATCTATTACCATACCGAGCGCTGGACGCCTCACTAGACTTTGCATCCAGCGTTTGGTGTGGTAACACTTCGTGTTCTGGTTTGCAATTGGTCAATCGTCATCCTGAGGATGCCTCGTTGAGAGGTGAAACACGTGTCGATTTTTTACAGGGTTTTTATGACTCTTACGTCTATTGTATTTTATAATGGATTTCCGCAAAGTCACGCCTGAATCAATTAACTATGCCACTCCATATACAATATTGGCATTCAGCTGCACCCGGTTAGACTAGAAGCCGACCCCAACATAGTTAATTCTATTTAGAGTGCCTCCCCCAAGCTATAAGTACTGAAAACTAATCCAAGGTTCAAAATATCCCAGGCAAACCCATACGCTGTAGTAGCGAAGCATTTATTAATTTGGTCTGAAGAGCGGTTTCAAAGGAAATTGGCGGTTTTCCTGAATGAACAGCGTGATACAGGGTGATGTAGTAGCGCACTATCGGGAAACTAGCGATTAAATTGAATTGTTAAGTGTTTATAGAGTAAATAATGCACTATGTGCTGCTGGGGAAATTAATTGCTAAACTTTAGACAGACTAGGTACCTCAATTTGCTATGTTATAACAATTTCATAGAACTGTCAAAGAATGACAGTTGTGATTTGATTTTACGGACAATTTGAGACGGTTGTCAATTTAATAAACAATAGGGATTAGGCATGTATTTTTTTAATATTTTTACTCGATAGTTTACATGGCCATTTATTAGAAAAAAAAATCGAGTGCAAAAAAGCAATTTAAAGTACTTTAAAAAAAAGTTAAAAATAGCCAACCGACCCGGGCTTTTTAAACGCCCTCCATTTGGCGTTTGGTGTGGTGAAGATACAGTTTAAGACAACAAACAAACATGTGTCAAGTCAATGTCACACAGTCCTACAAAACACATTGACATTTTGATTGTTGTCATAGATTGTTACGTCACATTCGCAAGCACAAAAGAAGGATTTTTGAAAATTCACCCCTTAAAGGGGTTAAAGGGGATGAAAGTTTCTATGGAATTTCATGTTCTTTTGGCGATGGAATATCCCAATGGGCAGTGACTTGTCCGCCAATAAAACGTAGTCATAATAAATCAATCCAAAATGACTTTTAGACCCCGTCACCATTTATCATAATAAAATGATACTTTTATCGAGAAAATTACTAAAAGGCTTACGTTCAACCCTGTCTAAAAGGGGAACAAGAAAAAACTTGAGATACCCAAATGATTTATGATGGCTTAACGTGACTTATATTTTCTGATATTCCCAGTTAAGATCCTAAAAGAAAAGCTGGATTGTCCATTGTTTTCAAACAGGTACACACACACACACACAAGCTATACATTTCCATAACAAGCTATACATTTCCAGTAGCTGACCTATCATTGTACGGTAATTCTATACAATACGAGATCAGCTTGTACTGGAAATGTATAGCTTGATTTGTGTCCGTGTGTACCTGTTTTTTAGCAAATAAATACTAGTATAATATTTTTTATAGTAATAAGAACTATTTTTGTGGAAGAACTATTTTTCTTGGGGCGAGCCTATTGCCATCAACCGGGCACAAATCCGGACTCCGGGCTGCTACTGAGAATTTCCTGATGGAAAATCACAAAAAGGAAAACAAAAAAAAACAAAGGAAAATTCTAGGAAAATGCCAACCCGTGTTTCCCATGAGTTTTATTCAAAAATAATCTTCCTTTGGTACATAATTTCCTTAGCAACTATTTCTATTGATACCTTGTTACTGGGAAATGCAAATTCTCCGAACTACAAGCCAATTCTCCGAGCTATTCTCGATTCTACTATATTCTTAGTTAGACATAATTGATAATGATCGCCATTTTGAAATAATAAGTACTATTTTAAATCAATAGAATTGTATTTAATTATATATCCAAATTTAAATTATGAAATTAATATTAGTATTTTTCTGTGAAAATGAATGCGTACTGCATGCTTTAATTTTAACTAAAATGTAAATCTAAATATTTGCGCGGCTGAAATGCCGAATATAGTGAAACCTATTTAAATTAAGAACTTTTGTACTACCTACCTATATTCTTGCAAATAAATGTATCATTCATACATTGATAAGATTTGCTAAAATAAGGTTGCTTAATGTAAGAAGCAAGCTGAACAAAATCAATCTATCTTTTTAACCGACTTCTTCAAAAAGGAGGAGCGTTTTTTTTTTTTTTTTGTATGTATGTTACGCGATTACTCCGCCAATTATGAATCGATATTGATGATTCTTTTTTTGTTTGGTAGGTCATGCTTCAGAGGTGGTCCCATATAAATTTTATTAACTTTGCTTGCGTAGTTTTTGAGTTAGCTTCAATAATTACGTATTTTTCCCACTTTGCTATGTAGACGATATAATTATTTCACTCCGTCACTGTTATTTACATAGCAGATTACGGTATACGAATTTGTGTGAGGTAGGTACCACAACTAAAAAGTGAAAAATAAAAACTTTTTACAAAAAAAAAACAACCGACTTCAAAAATCAGACACAAAAAAAGTGAAAAATAACTTTAATTTCGGATGTCGGTGGCAAAAAACGAAAATTGAAAAGCAGACACCGACTTCCGAAATTAAAGTTATTTTTCACTTTTTTTGTGTCTGTTTTTTGAAGTCGGTTGTTTTTTTTTTGTAATCCCAACTATGTTCGGGGTTGGCTCTACGTAACTACCCGGTCCACTTTTTATCCTGGATTGCGGACAAAGTCGCGGGTAACAGCTAGTAAAATAATAAATATTTTAACACAAATCCCACTGTGTGAACAGTCTATTTTTACCGACTTCAAAAAAGGAGGAGGTACTACGTTCGGATGATTGTTTTTTTATTTTTTTATGTATGTTCACCGATTACTCCGCCGTTTGTGAACCGATTTAAAAAAATATTTTTTTAGTTCGAAAGGGTATACTCCCGAGATGATCCCATATAAATTTTATTAAGTTTGCTTGCGTAGTTTTTGAGCTAGCTTCAATATTACGTATTTTTCCCACAGTCTATGTAGACGATATAATTATTAGACTCCTTCACTGTTATTTACATAGCAGGTAGTAACTTGTGTGGGGTAGGTAGCACCACTAAAAAGTAAAAAATAAAAACTTTTTACAAAAAAAACAACAGACTTAAAAAAAAACACAAAAAAAAGTGAAAAATAACTTTAATTTCGGAAGTCGGTGGCAAAAAACGAAAATTAAAAAGAAAAGACACCGACTTCCAAAATTAAAGTTATTTTTCACTTTTTTTTTGTGTTTTTTTTTAAGTCGGTTGTTTTTTTTTTAGAAAACAACCTTTGCTATCTATTGTAATAAATATTGTCAATGTTACGTAAATATTTAAACAACCCATTTTCGGGACAGATTTCTCGGAAAACGGGCTGAGAATAAATAGTGTAATAGACACAAACGGGAAACATTTAACTTGAAATTTCGTATAATGGAATGTTAAGTAGTCAATCACTTACGTTTTGGGAAATGTTTCAACTGACCCTCTCTAAAATAATTGACCATCAAATTATGAAAAAAAAACAAAAAATGAGCCTCTAAATATTATTAATAAAAAATCCGCTTCTAATGATACACACTTTTTTTAAAATAATTTTCCCTCTTTTTAACTTTCTGGCCTATAATTCTCACATGGCCACCATGGCCATTCTCCACGACCAAACGGATTAGGTAAGGTTGGAACTGTGACAAACCGCTACATCCAAGTTAGTCGCAGTTACTTGGCTATTTAGGATTTTTAGGACCCCAAAATATGAATTATTTGAGTTTCAAAAAAAGAGCCGCAATCATTTTATTAGAGTGTTCAATAATATTTTCCACTTCTAATGTTGCACGATTTTTAAAATAATTTAGCCTCATTTTTACTTTCTGAATTATTCTCACATGGCCTTATCACGACCAAACGGGTTTATAGGTCCCAAGTTACTTGGGTATTAAGGATTTTAGGACTATTTGAGGTTCAGAAAAAGAGGTGCTTTCATTTTATTGGAGTGTTCAATAATATTTTTAGGAGCACAAAATGTGAATTATTAGATGCTCGATTAATACCTACATTCCATAACTTTTTGTCAATTAAAAAACCTAGTTATTTCACAATTTCTTCCACGTTTGTTATAATTTAATTAAAGCCAGGTCGTTATCAAGTTGGTATTGTACAGCAAATGGTAAATAAACCACATAATGGCGTCTATATATTTTAACTCTAGAGGTCATTAGTGAGTGTTCGTCTTCTGAATTCTGCCATTGTTCGGCCAAAGTTCGCGTTAATTTTTTTATTTGGCCGTCATTAAGGGTCACATTAGGGAACTGGGAACTGCCGCTATTAGGGTAAATGGTTAGGAAATGCACCTATTTTTTTCAATTATCTTAATAAGGGTCTATTTTATTTTTTTATCAACACTAATAATTATTCATCCTAACTATAGTTGTAAATAAACCGTTTTAAACTAAAATCCGTGGTTTAAAAACCGTTTTTTTGTTTAAAATGGTTTTCAAACCACGGATTTTGGTTTAAAACGGTTTTTTTTACAGCTTCAAACCAAAATAGGAGGATTAAAAAAACGGTTAAAACGGTTTATTTACAACTATAATCCTAACTAATATAATAAATGCGCTTTCACGGTTAAACGGCTGAACCGATTTTGATGGAATTTGCTATGGGGATACTTTAACCCCTGGGGAAGGACATATGCTACTTTTTATTCCATTTCACACGGATGAAGCCGGGGGCGGAAGCAATAAATAAAATAAAATCAAAATATTATTCTCTTTGTTACAGGTAAATACACCCCCACTGTGCTGCCACTCGGAACAAACCCTGGACACAAACATCTGTTAGAAAAAGACTTATACAAAATACCAACGATAATTCTATTAGTAGTGTCATTTATTATGTCTGGAATCGCTGGCATGTTGCCCACAGTGCGTTGTAGGCTCTTACTAAAAAAACGCGTGAGTTTGAGTTACTTCGTGTCATAGGATTTTAAATTATTTGGTCATTTAACGTACCCATTAATGTAATATAATAGCTGGAAACAATTTGAGATTTATACGTTGAATTTTTTTAACCTGATAATAATATTTTATGTTTATTTTCGTAAACGAAAACAAAGTTGACCACAATAAGACTAGGTTGCGATGATATTGCGACCGGAATGTGAACAAACCTAGTTGGCGTTTGGTGTGGTGACGTCACAGTCTATGACAACCAACAAACTGTCAAGTCAATGTCAAAAACTCCTACAAAACATTTTGACATTTTGATTGTTGTCATAGATTGTTACGTCACATTCGCTCTGACCAATAGCGTAGCTTTTCAAGTAACTGAATTTCCCACAGTATTTTGGCACTTAAAAAAAAAAACTCGCTTGAAAAGAAATATTATTTAAAAATATTGATGGAGGCATAATTCTGCCTGCCAGGGTTGCGGGAAAGTCCGAAAGGGATACCGGGACCTTGGCAACAGGCAACTGAAGGAACACGGGTGGGTTTTAGTCAGTAAAAGTCTGACACGCCCTTCCGCTCCACCCAGAGCGGGAGAAGTCATTGGATGATTTCCCACCCTCAAAAAAAAAAGGCGTAATTCTGAAGTAATATAGTTTATATTAAAAATACTTGACCCTTAATAACTTCCAAAGCATATCTATTATACATTTCAGATTACTTACATTAAAAAAAACATGAAAACACGATAAAACAAAAATAACTGTTCAAACATCAGTTTCAATCAACAGAAATAGAAGAGAGTACGAAACATCATCCGGAATTGAGTGATACGGGTATAAATTGTAAATGAAATAAACGGATATACCTTGATGTATTTATTATAGCATAAAATCGCACCAATGTCCCGTGAAATGCTTTGAATTATTGCCAATGTTCTATGTTAGACATTCGTCAGAATTTTAACAATACCTACTGATGAAATATGGACACCTTTTTTATTTTGAGGGAGGAGCTCGTAGCTAAGTAATATCAGCCGCACGGGTCGGTCCATCAGGTTAAGCTTCGCTTGCCGGGCTTCTTCTGTGGATGGGTGACCATCTTTACATATCGAGACTCCTCCGTGCCTCGGAAAGCAAGTTAAGCCGTTGGTCCCGGCTGTCATTCGTGGATCTTTGACAGTCGTTACGGGTCGACAGAAGCACGAAAGTCTGACACTGGTTGTCAGACTTTCGTGCTTCTGTCGTCTTACCAAGGGGTATCATATTACCCAGTTACTGGGTTGTGGAGGTCAGATAGGCAGTCGCTCCATGTAAAATGCTGGTATTCAGCTGCATCCGGTTAGACTGGAAGACGACCCCAACATAGTTGGGAAAAGGCTAGGCAGATTGTTTTTTTTTTTTTTTATTTTGATGGTGTGAAATCATTAAATGTTTTCTCCCGCTCTGGGCGGAGCGGAAGAGCGTCAAACTTTTACTGACTAAAAAGCCACCCGTGTTCTTTTAGTTGCCTGTTGCCAAGGGTCCTTAAATATGGATACCTAAGGATGATATTTTTTCTTGTCAAGGTGACGAGAGCAAGTTCTTCGTAAACTCATGGCGCACACTATGCGACATGCGACTGCGACAGCTCGGCGACTAAACGCTACGACTAGCTGCGGCCGACAATTTTCACATATTTTACTCAAAGCTCCGCACACTTGGCGTCGAGTTGCAGTTGCGTCCCAACGACAGACTAGGAGTCACACGCTTTCGCTATTTATCGCAACGATTAGACGCACGGCGCACACGCACACCCGACGATAGTCGGCTGCGCATCTCCTTCGCATGAAAAGCATTTTAAGCTATTGCTGGTCTAGACTTCGATTCCCAGCTCGGGCAAAGTGTTATTGGATTTTTCTATCAGGAATTTCTCAGTAGCAGCCCGGAGTCTGGATTTGTGCCCGGTTGATGTCAATAGGCTCGCCCCTTATTACATGGGACTTAAACATAACTGGCGAAATGTCTGCCTAATGCGGGCCATACACGTTCAAGTAATTTGATCAAACAGGCTGGTTCAAACAGTTTTTTTCGAATTCGTATGAATGTGTTTGGGAAAATTTAATCAAAATGAGTTGTCAAATGGCTTGAAGACATATGAAATTTCGTATTTTTATTTGCTCAAACTGTTTGAACCAGCCTGTTTAACCAAATTACTTGAACGTCTATGGCCCATATTGATCAAACAGGCTGGTTCAAACAGTTTTGAACCAGCCTGCTTGAACGTTTATGGCCCGCATTGATCAAACAGGCTGGTTCAAACAGTTCTGAACCAGCCTGCTTCAACGTGTATGACCCGCATAAGCCTTCGGGATTTAGGTACAGTTGTGATGATGATCAGTGTCTTAAGAAAATCCCTTAAGGGGGATGCGCTAGGGTGGCCCGCGAAATTCAAATTTTCTTAGGTTTTTTGCAATTTGCAGGTCAGTATCAGGTTGTATGTTGATCTAAATATTATTAGCGCTCGTAACAAATATGGATTTACAGAATTATAAACATTAGAATCAGCAATACAACTCTCTAAGTTCAATATGCGCTAGCACTCTCTAAGCTCATGAAAGTGTCATGAGCTTAGGAGAGTGCTAGCGCAACCAACCAACCTCAACCTTAAGCATTCATCCAAATTACTTAAAATAGTAGCGAAAAAAAATCGCCTAAATCTACAACATCAAGTTTCATAAATGCAAAGCTTTCCAACTGCCGTTGGCCGTTATTTACCTTTTCTACTTTACATACATCATTCATTATATGGTAATTATTGATCTAAAACTCTCATTTTCTGTAAGAAAATATCGATTTAGCAATTTTCTAAGTGCCCTGTTTAATATCAGAAGAAAACGGTAGCCTAGAATATTAAGTAAATTGAGTTGGGAATTTGGGAAACGCTGTATTTTTTTAGGATTCCGTATCCAAAAGGTGCCAAACGGAACCCTATTACTAAGCCTTCGCTGTCCATCCGTCTGTTTGTCAGCGGGCGGTATCTCATGAACCGTAATAGGTATTTAAATTTTCACAGGTGGTTCCCCAGTTCCCCCATACAAGAAACGTGTATTTTTGGCGTTTATTGCTAAATATTGTACGGTGGTACGGACCTATTCGTGTGCTTGAGGCCCTAGACAAAGTGACATTCTATCAGCGATAACAATGATGGAAAAGGCAAAAACGTGTAGAACTGACATTTAAGCTATCGAAAAGCTTATGTCAAACCCTGGTGAAAGTCGTTGTAGAAATACGAAACGCTTTCGAAGCGATTGTCACTTGTCTAGGCCCTCTGATTAGTCAACTCAGTAACGTATTTCCGACAAATATAACATTTACAATGATATTAGGATAAAAAGGAGCTCGTGGCTTCGTAATAACAGCCGCACGGGTCGATCCATCAAGTTAACCTACCCTTGCCGGGGTTGGTCCGTGGATGGGTGACCATCTTTACATACCGAGACTCCTCCGTGCCATGGATAGCACGCTAAGCCGTTGGTCCCGGCTGTCATTTGTGGACCTTTGACAGTCGTTACGGGTCGTCAGAAGCCCGAAAGTCTGACAACCCAGTCTTACCAAGGGGTATCGTATTACCCAGTTACTGGGTTGTGGAGGTCAGGTAGGCAGTCGCTCCATGTAAAATACTGGTATTCAGCTGCATCTGGTTAGACTGGAAGCCGACCCCAATATAGTTGGGAAAAGACTAGGGAGATTGATTAGGATAAAACAAAATAATCTTTGGCTATTATCTTGTCTCTTGTAAAACAAGTCTACACACCTACTGTCTTATACCTTCTTTCCGAATAATAAACGGTACCATTTGCATTATAATTCTCGAAAAGACCCTTTTCCTTGGTCTTTACCGTGAGTTACAGTTCACTAGACAGGATGAAGGTAATATATTGTCCTAATTCTGGGTAGGGTAGTTGCAAATATATATTTCGTTGACTACACAGTCTATCCACCCCTTTTTGCGTCCAATAATGGCGCTGAACGCACCTGATGGCCTGTCGTTGTAACTTTAAGTACGGTCAGAGACAAACGTCGATGAACAATGCTACTTTTACACAAAATCAATCAATCTGCTTACCCTCTTTCCCCAATTAAGTTGGTCGGCTACCAGTCTAACCAGTTGCAGCTGAATACCAGTATTTTACATGGAGCCATCTGAGCTTCACAACCCAGTAACTGGGTCATACGATACCCCTTGGTAAAACTGGTTGTCTTTTCGGGCTTCTGACGACCCGTAACGAATGTCAAAGATCCACCATGTTACTTCTGTACCCACTATCTACTACTACGCTATTTTTCTGAGAAAATTCTCCAAATGTTTAGGTAAATTTTCATAGTTTCGTTTATTCTTGATTTATTTATTTTTAGGTATAATGTTTGGCAGAAATGAAAAGTGTTGATTTCTACGTATTTTTACTATGTTTACAATGTAAACCGTCTATTAACTAACTCTCTTTGACGTAACGATGTTTATCTATAACAAATGTTGGTAAAACGAACAGGGGGCCTAGACAAAATCCCTTTTCTGTAAGCGTTAACGCCAACGGAAAGATCAAATTGTATGGAGTTGACAGCAGCAGCGTGACATCTCTAATGCTAATGTCAACTCCATATAATTTGATCTTTCCGTTGGCGTTAACGCTTACAGAAAAGGGATTTTGTCTATAGGCTCTGGTTCTATGATTTTATTATTCGGAGCAATTAAGATTCTCTTTGCCACTTAAATCAATTTTATGCAGAAAGAATATAATTGGAAACGAGATGGGAACGCTTTAGGAGGACATTATGGTGATGTTCTTAAAAAAGGTCAGGTGCGTAGTACTCGCAGTGGCGTGCGTGTATGACCAGCACGCGAAGCATGAACACCGTTTTGTCGATGTAAGAGTAGACAAAAATGACGTTTCCTGTAGACAGGACGACGGCAGCAAAGTAGAAAGAGTCAACTGCACTTCTTACGAAATTCACTCTTTTACATAATTCGACTCAGAATTATTTGTTTTGTCATAGGATTTATCGGTTGTCAGTGTGATTTTGACAGTAAGGATAGAAAACTTTCTTTCGAAATAGTCTACTTAAAAAAAGACCTAGACAAAGATCGTTAGAAATGAAAGACAAATTGACAGATTGTAGAAAGATTTCTACGGTGGATGTCAAAAATGAAGAAACGAACTGTCAGTTTGTATATAAAAAGCTATGTCTATTCTTCGTAGAGATAGAAAGCGCCATGCTACGCCTGCAGATGTATGAACGTAAACGAAGCAAAAGGAGCATGTAAGAATCGTCTCAGGTGCCGTTCTGTAGTTTCTGCCTAACCCCATAGGAAATAGGCGTGAGTTTAAAGAAAAAAAAAAAATTGATGATGACAATTTTTTTTTAAGTTTAAATGTACAATTTACTTCTAAAAACATGCACATAATTTCATGAGCATGAGACATAAGTTTCATACCATAACTCTTTTAGTTCTTAATTGTAAGCATACAAGGTTTATACAAGGTTATGTTTGGAAATGGATAAACACATAAATCCGAGGACTTTCACAGACATTATGCAGAACACTACGAACAATATCTTCCGAAAAGAAAACTAAAAATCTACATCTCTTACATATTTACGTTACCGAGATACAAACTAAACACTCGGTCCTTAGTTACGAATAAACATACAAACAGATAAACAGACAAATAAACTTTCGAAAAACTCAAACTCAAACTCAAAGCATTTATTTCAATTAAACAATTTACAGGCACTTTTGAATTGTCAAGGAGTCGGTCAGTCAGAAATATGAAGCTAGTTGCCCATTCCAAAGCGTAGTAGGTCCCTATGGAGAAGAACGGGCAAGAAATTCCACGGACACCCTTTTAAATCTCTTTCGAGTAGACAAAGTAACATGTTGGCTAGCAATCTAAATAATGTAGATTTTCAACAAGTCCTCGCCACAGGTAATGAAGTGGTTTTATTGTACAGGATGTTCAATTGTAGAGACGATGGAAGTTGTTGTGTATAGTTAATGTAGGTACTTGAAAATCTTCTTGACAAATAAGATTTGTACAAGTACCCCACGTGTGTAATATCAACACATAAGTGTAAGGCTACCTAGTGCTTATACTAACCACGGAATAAAACAGTGAATTACCTAATTAGTGTTTTATTGAACATAATAGTGGCGACGAGGAATAAACTTTTAAGATGGAGTGTAGGGCAGTGAAGTTTTCGGAATTCGATTCGCAAACAGACAATTGGAACAATTACATAGACAGGCTAACATTTTGCTTTGAAGCAAATGGCGTTGTGTTGGACATAAGTAAAAGAGCAAACTTTTACACAGTGTGTGGATCGAAAGTGTTTGATACGCTTCTTGCGTTAATTACACCTAAAAAGGCTAGTGATGTCTCATTTAGGGAAATTGTGTACGTTTTAACGAAACATTATAGCCCTAAACCTAACGAAATATCAGTGTCATATAAGTTCTATAAACGTGACCAACAACAAAGCGAATCAGCGTCGGAATATATTGCTCAGCTGAGGAAGATTAGTTCTGATTGTAATTTTTCGGATTTAGAACGTATGTTACGTGACAGACTCGTGTGTGGAATGAAAGATCACAGACTGCAATATGATTTATTGAAAAGAGATAAACTTAGTTATGACAATGTTGTCGAGGCTATGTTGTCTTCCGAGAGTGCGGTAAGAGATGTTCGCATGATACAAAATGTAGATGGAAGCACCAGCAACGTCGCAAGCGGATTCGATTCGACGGCGAGTACATCGACGACCAAGCCGGCAGCTCCTGAGCCCATGGACATCAATGCAGTGCAAACAAACATGAAACGTTGCTACCGTTGTGGTGATCGCCATGCTGGAGAATGTCGTTTTGCCAAGGTAACTTGTCGATACTGCAAGAAGGTAGGACACATAGAAAAGGTTTGCATTGCAAAGAAGAAAGCCTCGAACAGTAAAGTCAATTTTACAGAAGAAGATGAGTCACATGATCAGTTGAATGGTATATACAACTTCGATAGTAGTCAACTGAGGGTGCCAGCTTATGAGGTTAAGGTTCATCTGAATGGGATGTCAGTGAATATGCAGGTGGACTCCGGTGCTGGTTTCTCAATCGTGAACGAGCACACGTGGAGAGGCCTGAGCAACGCAAAGCCGCGCCCCGAACTGCGCGCTGTACACAACAGTCTACGTACCTGGACGGCGACTCCGGTTAAAGTGCTTGGTCAGACAGTAGTGCATGTAAACTTTAGAGACATTAAGTGTGTTTTACCGGTTATGGTAGCTAGAGGCTCAGGCCCCAATTTAATTGGTCGTGATTGGTTTTCCGCTCTTAATATAAAAGTTTGTATTAATTTTGTGTCTAGTACGGGTATATCAGTGACTAATGAAATGTTACGAAAACACTCTGAAGTTTTCAAAGAGGGTCTTGGTACTTACCGAGGCGAACCGGTGACCATACATTTAAAACCGGACGCTACTCCTAGGTTTCTTAAAGCTCGCCCGGTTCCGTTTGCAATCAAGAACAGAGTTGAAAAGGAAATAGACAGATTGATGAGTGAGGGGGTACTACGCCCTGTTTCTTACTCACAGTGGGCAACACCAGTGGTGCCCATTGTTAAGAAAACAGGCGAGATTCGCCTGTGTGGAGATTATCGCAGCACGGTAAATCAGGCTACCGAGTCTGACACTTACCCTATGCCAACTGCAAATGAGGTATTTGCTACAATTGCTGGAGGACGGTATTTCACCACGTTAGATTTAGAGCGTGCATATACACAAGTCGTTGTGGATGAAGACACGGCTAAATTGTTAACATTAAATACATGTAAAGGTCTTTACACTGTTCACAGGCTGGCGTTTGGAGAAAAAGCATGTCCAGGTATTTTTCAAAGGTTGATGACGTCTTTATTGGCAGGTATTTCAGGCGTCGCAGTACTAATTGATGACATTATTATAAGCGGGCATACCTTGACTGATATGAGTCAACGACTGGATGCTGTACTAGAACGCATACAAAAAGCTGGCCTGCGACTGAATGCAGGTAAGTGTAAGGTTGCTAAAGAATGTGTAGAATTTCTGGGTTTTGTTATTGACGCCGACGGCATTCATCCAGCGCCTAGCAAAGTGGAATCGATTGTCAAAACTCCAGAACCACAGAGTGTTCAGCAGCTACAGGCTTTTTTAGGGTTGTACAATTTTTATGAGAGATTCGTACCTCACAAAGCTACTGTCCTCGAACCGCTCCATAGGTTGCTTGACAAGTCTCGCAAGTGGCAGTGGACAGAACGGGAACGAGAAAGCTTCGACGCAGCAAAAAGGTTACTTTCGTCAGACATTACTTTAGTTCATTATGATTTAAATAAACCCTTAGTACTCACGTGCGACAGCTCTGAGTATGGTGTAGGCGCAGTATTGTCTCATGTGATGCAGGATGGGCAAGAACGACCAATCGCTATGAGTTCTAGGACATTCGTTCACACGAGCGTAAATACTCTCAGCTTGATAAAGAAGCTGCGGCAATCATATTCGGAATTCAAAAATTTCATAACTATATGGGAAGAACTTTTACAATAGTAACGGATCACAAGCCATTGGTCAGTATTTTTGATCCTAAGAAGCCAATACCCAATATTATATCACCTCGACTAACTAGAATCGCTATTGTTTTGACTTCACACAGTTATGATATAATGTATAAGCCTGGTAAACAAATAGGAAATGCAGATGGTCTCAGTCGCTGGCCACAACCGGTGCCAGAGGAACATGAACAGCAGCTTTGTGATATTTTATTGATGGCGGAGGCTCCCGAAGACTTTCCAGTTGATGTTAATCAAATCGAGCTGCTTACAAAAACAAATAAGACTTTATCACGAGTCAGGCATTACGTGTTATCTGGTTGGCCAGCTAAGGTCACAGAGGCAGCTTTGCACAGTTATTGGTTACATCGTTCTGAACTTTCCTTACATGAAGGTTGTGTCTTGCTGGGCTGTCGCGTGGTGATACCACCACCGCTACGGAAAGATATTTTACGTACTTTACATAGGGCACACAGTGGTATAGTTCAAACAAAAGCTTTGGCCAGAAGCTATGTGTGGTGGCCGGAATTAAACAACGACATTGAGGCATTGGTGAACAATTGCACCAAGTGTATCGAAAATAGGCACATGCCTCCCAAGACAAGTTATGATTGGGTTGTACCTACAAGACCTTGGTCTCGCATAAATATTGATTTTGCTGGTCCATACCAAAATAAAGTCTTTTTGATAATTGTAGACTCATATTCACGATGGCCTGAAGTATTTGTAGTAAGTAGCATGACTACAGAAACTGTGGTTCGGCATTTAAGAATGTTATTTGCTACACACGGATTATGTGAAACAATGGTTTCAGACAATGGAACAGCATTTGTTTCAGCTGAAATGAAACAATTTCTAGATTCGAATAAAATTAAGCATATAACTACGGCACCATACCATCCTGCTACAAATGGATTAGCTGAAAGAATGGTGCAGACGGTTAAGGATAAGCTACGCAAAATGGATGATGTGTCATGGGACGTGAAGGTACCTAACATGCTACTGGGACTGCGTGTAACGCCATGTTCCGGAACAGGCAAGAGCCCTTCGGAACTGTTAATGAATAGACGGCTAAGGACTTTATTGGACAGTATTCATCCAGTCAATAAACAGCACATGAGAGTCGAGCAACAAATTACCAACAATGCACAACGGAAACACAGAGAGACAGACATTGGTCAATGTGTGATGTACAGAAATTATGGAAGAGGGCCACGTTGGTTACCAGGTACTATTACAAGTAAGGATGGCCCGTCTAGCTATCAGGTGACATCAGGCAATGGAAATATTGTAAGCAGACATAATGACCAACTGATTCAGAAGAAGCCATCAAGCTCAACAACAGGAGAAGAGGAGAAGAAGGATAAGGAACCAGAGGAAAAGGAAGGAAGTATACAGGAGCAGGTGGAAGAGTTAAGTCAAGAAAATGAACAAATAATCCAAATTCCTAGCTCGGAGGAATGGGCCGAGATGTTTGGGATACCTAGTGGGGCAGATACCACTTATCAAGGTGGCAAACTGAAGAACAAAGTTTCTTCTTATACAAAGTCACCATATGCCAGGCCTAGCCACAGCAACTATTTGGTGTAATGTTATGTGTTTAAGGGGGCTTTTGATCCTGTTTCCTTAATTGTTATATTTGTTGAATTAAGAATATTATGATGCTTTATGTTAATGTTTTGTTTATATTTCAATTATGTTTTTACCATGTTAACGCATACTTGGGGGAAAGGTATGTTGTGTATAGTTAATGTAGGTACTTGAAAATCTTCTTGACAAATAAGATTTGTACAAGTACCCCACGTGTGTAATATCAACACATAAGTGTAAGGCTACCTAGTGCTTATACTAACCACGGAATAAAACAGTGAATTACCTAATTAGTGTTTTATTGAACATAATAGAAGTGTTGTTACCTTGTATCTTCTGGGTAAAGTCGAGTATGAATTTAATGTATATAGGTGAAGGAGAGATAGATATTCAGCTGCATCCGGTTAGACTGTAAGCTGACCCCAAAGTAGTCCGGTTAGACTGGAAGCCGACCCCAATGTAACTAGGAAAAAGCTAGGCAGATGATGAGGTGAAGGATAGATCTGCCTTTTTCCCAATTTATTTGTGATCGGCGCAGCATGTCTGTTTCTTCCATACTTCTCTATTAGCCGTCATCTCGGTAGTCACCCCCTTTCTAGCCATATCATCTTTCACACAGTCCATCCACTGTTTTAGTTTCTAGGTGACGAAAATTGCTACAATAATATTGTAGCAATTTTCGTCATTACATAATGTAATCTGATTTTCTTTCCATTCAATATGGAATTTTCTTCAATGTAATTGAACAACCTTGAAACCCTTTAGTGACAGCCTTATTGAGTTAACTTTTATTCTCAATTAAGTATAACAAAAACTTAAATCTTCAATTTGGCTTCGCTGCCGAAAAAGTACAAAAAATCTCGTAGAAAACTTTTTAATGTTTTTTGTTCAAAATTATGTAGGAACAATCAAGGTCCAATGGTGATGATGTGGGCTACTTTATTTGGAAGTGCACACTACTATTTATCCCTGTTCTTACTTTGCATAATTATAATAAAATTAGGCTACACAATTATAAACAACACTGTTGGAGATCCAATAAATAAATAAATAACAATAATAATAAACTTTTTATTATAGTAACAAAGTATGGACATTTAAATAGTCTGAATTAAACGAATTTTATTTTAATTTTAATAATGTTTTATTTTTTCGTTTATTTAATTTTTCTTCTTACCTATTTACACTTTTAAATATTTCTTAAAAATTGTAAAATTTTATTTTATTATTAATTGTTTCTTTGTATAGTTAGTTTTAATTACTATTAGTTAGGATTTAATTAATTAATTAATACATTGCAGAAACTTAATAAAAAGTCTACCTATAATAGTAGGTAAAATAAAATTACACACTTAATTTGTGATTGAAAAAATATATTATGTAAAATTATGCTTGTTCAAGAATGACAGTCTTACGAAACAACCTGTATACAAAGGTTTCAACACACGTCCCTAAGGACCAGTCTGGACAGGCCTTCCCGTAAGTCCTGTCTTATCCTGCTAATGCCTTACTAGTGGCTTCTACTTAATTGCTTCTGCTTGTTGGTGAATATTTACTAGACTACTTACTGCTCTTAGTAATAACGTGGTACTTGTAGGTCGGGACAAAATCAAACTGGTTGCTAATTTAGTTGTATATTTTATTATTTGTATGTCATAGATTTTCACACTCTGTGATTACTTAAACTCACGAACTGAGTTAATTAGTATTAGGTACTTGTAACAATGTTAGGAATATTGTAATATCATATACTTTTACAATGTTTGTTAATAAGTGAGCACCATGTGTATCTATCACATAATTTATTTGTCATTACTCCATTTTTAATTCTTTTTCCCTTTTGTGGTACAGTAATCTTATTGTAGGTGCATCGTCTTCACATAATTATTTTATAATTGATGTATACAAAATATTGTAAAACAGTAACGGTGGAGTTTCTTGCCCATTCTTCTCCATACGAAAACTACCTTTTGGAAGGGGCAACTAGAATCAGTTCTATTTCTTTGCTTTTGACTTTCAAGTGCCTTTTTTGTGCCTATTTGAAATAAATTATTTGACTTTGACTTTCGTAAGGTACTATGGGATGATGATTAAATGGGATTAATCCAGACGAGGTCTTAAAAGCTAGAAAGTTTCAGAAAACAGTAATTTAGTAGGTATTTATTTCTTAAAGTGAAACTAGTGACCCGACCCTGCTTTGCACGGGAGCAATGTACTGATGTCTCGACGTCATGAGACATTGCGATTTCCTTGCTATAACTAAATAAATGCTCAAAACACGTCAATATAAACCAATTCTGTAGTTTAGAAGAACTTAGCGGCAAAACTGGTATTACACCGTGCTATCTTTAAGCACAGTATAAATATGTAACAGTACCTATTATGGGCTCCCACACGTAACTGCGAATTCGCAACGCATCGCATAAATCAGCGACGGTACTCTAAGATTTTCTTCTGCGCTTAATTTCTGCGTTGCGAATTCGCAGTTTATCTTATTATTATATCTTCATAGAAAACGTCGAAACGACGCGCTTCGAAATCTAGTGTTTCTCAGTAGGTACCTACCTACGCTAAAGAACAGAGTGCGTGGCAGTTAACGCACTGTTACGGAATATTTATCTACCGAGCGAGCGGTAGGTAATTATTTCAAGGTCACTGCCGAGATATAATACTGTTACTTTATTATACTGTGTCAAGTGTATTTAAAGTTTTTCTCACCAAAAAAAAATTTTTTGAAAAAGCAGGACACCGTCCCACGTCGGCGGAAAACAATATCAAAATAAGGTCACTCTCATTTCCATGTCATTCATATTCCATCCAAAATTCAAGTTTCATGAAAAATGTGACGCACATCGGCGTCGCGAATTTTGTCTTACGTTTTTGGCAAACGGCCCACTGTGCAACGTGCAGAGAAATGATGGTCCCCGCATCGCGAATTCTCGTAGTTGTTAGACAAAAGAGACGTAATAACTGTCTTTTGTGGTGTGATAAAATATTATATAAAGGGATATTTCGCTGGTATTTCGCGTTTTGAAGTATCTTTATGTATATCATTATGTGCAGTGTTAGCTCCGATGGAGATGTGTGTTGTGGTATAATAATGTCGTATTAATACGGTTCTGATATTATACATAATAATGAAGAGTAAACAAATATAAAATAATAAAGCGAATGGGTTTTAAAAAAGATAGGATATGCGACGCGATGATTCGAATTAAATGCGACGTTCGAAAGTTAATGTGCCTATTTGAAATAAATTATTTGACTTTGACTTTGACTTTCGCCAATGCCTCCTAAACCTCAAAAACAAAATAACATCACAGTATAACTTCACTTTCCTCCAAACATATAAACGACTAGCTGCGCCCCGCGGTTTCACCCGCGTAAGTCTCGATCCCGTGGAAATATCGGGATAAAAAGTATCCTATGTTTTAATCCAGGTTATAAACTATCTGTTTGCCTAATTTCATCCAAATCCATTCAGCCGTTTTTACGTGAAAGAGTAACAAACATCCATCCATCCATATCCATCCATACTTAGTAATACTTACAAACTTTCGCGTTTATAATATTAGTTTAGATTCCGTCTTCGCCTGTCCGCCTGGCTTAGACTTAGCCTAGTTTTACCCCGTCACTCGAAGCCTAATACTTCTCAACTTGAGGCTCACGATTGACCTAAATGTACATCTATCATCACTTAAGACATTCTGAATGTAAACTTGAGGAGCTTTTGGATTTTATTGAGGTCAATATGACTTTGAAGTTTGAGGAGCTCGTGGCTTAGTAATAACAGCCGCACGGATCGATTCGTCAGGTTAAGCTACGCTTGCCGGGGTTGGTCCATGGATGGGTGACCATCTTTACCTATCGAGATTCCTCCTTGCCTCGGACAGCACGTTAAGGCGTTGGTCGCGGCTGTCATTTGTGGATCCTTGACAGTCGTTACGGGTCGTCAGAAGCCCGAAAGTCAACAACCAGTCTTACCAAGGGGTATCGTATTACCCAGTTACTGGGTTGTGGAGGGCCGATAGGCAGTCGCTCCATGTAAAATACTGGTATTCAGCTGCATCCGGTTAGACTGGAAGCCGACCCCAACATAGTTGGGAAAAGGCTAAGCAGATGATGATGACTTTGAAGTTTCAAGACTCCTCAAATGTGTTGGAAAGTTTTAAAAGCCTTCAATATTAGTACTCCTTATTTCCGTGATTTGAGCGTTTCGAAAAATGGTCGCTGGGGTCCGAATGCTTGAACAAAATTGGTCCTTCGATGCGGCCCCAATTATGAATACGAGCTGCTTTTGATAAGGGTCGTCCCAGAAAGTAACTATGGGTAGGTACGTGTATTTCTGAAGCCTTTTATAATACTTGTGGGTGATGCTGCTGACAATGCAATAAAATGCTGACATTACAAAATTTATTGAGCTTTTTTTTGTTTCGTTGGTATCGGTCTGACAACCAGATACCAGGACCAGATACCAGTCTGGTCAGATAGGCAGTCGCTCCATGTAAAATACTGGTATTCAGCTGCATCCGGTTAGACTGGAAGCCGACCCCAACATAGTTGGGAAAGGCTGGGCAGAGAGGGTGATGAGTCTGACAACCAGCGTAACCTTAGAATCCAGGGCTATAGAGTTAGTATTAAACTGGGGGCTTAAAACGATCACTTTAGCAGAAACATAATATTATGAAAATAATTATAAATCATCGTAAAATGTCACTAACTGACAATTCATAATAATGATCTGCGTGCGATTCATATTACGAAATAATTCATCTGTTTGAAACTTTTCTATGGTGATTCGTAAAATGGTCCACAAATTATGAATTGCTTTTATGTCAAATTAGAGGAATTGCTAATGACAGCTGGGATTCAGGAAATGAACTGCTTTTAGAGGAATTGCTAATGTGGCCGGTTTAGGCTCCCTGGACTGTGCAGTGTGCAACCAACCTCATTATTTATTTATTTAAGACATTTATTTCAGACGTAGTCCATATACTGTTAGTAACACAAATACCTTATAAAACTATTGTTAGTCTGTACACCAGGAAGAGATAAAAATCACAGAGTGGCACCACACAGGAGTGCCAGTTTATGCCAAGCCCTGGACACGTCCACCCACAATGTGTAGTCGCATCCAGTGCCGCCACATCGGCGAGTCCCAGCGGCCCACGAACACGCTCAGAAGGCTGTTCGAGCTGGCCCGCATGCGCCTCATAATAGACGCACAGCGCTTCCGCATGATGGCATGGAAACCATCCACGCTTTTCATCGCAAACATTGCTGAAGCGCTGCAGTGGCGCGGCAGCCCGAACAGCACCCTGAACGCGTTGTTGTACTGTACTCGCAGAGCACTATATGAACGCTGCGTGTACTTAGTCCACAGGCTGCAGGTGTAAAAAGATTGACAGAAGGCCTTAAATAATGTCACTTTGACCTGCTCGGTACACCGTGCAAACCTGCGGGCCAGCATGTTACAGCGCACAGACAGCGCCCTGCGCTCCTTCTCCATATCAATGTTGTCACATAGATTCTCCGAAACCCAGTGACCCAGATATTTAAAATTCGACACTCTGTTTAAGCTGGTACCGCAAAGATACAAGGGTGGCACATTAGCGAGAGATTTATTACCAGCCTTAAACACCATCACTTCACTCTTCTTCACATTATATGGGCTCGTGCATACTTTTCACAAATATCCAACAATCTGCGCATGGCACTGATCGACGGGCTCAGCAGCACCATGTCGTCCGCGTAGCTGATATTATTGACGCACTGTCCATCTATATGGCACCCTATGCGTGTTCTGCTGAGCTCGCCGAACACGCATAGGGTGCCATATGGATGGACAGTGCGTCAATAATATCAGCTACGCGGACGACATGGTGCTGTAGTGGTGGTGATTATAGTTGGTCTAGGAAGGTTATTAGTATTAGTATAGATTTGGCGTAGGTACCTTAAACTCTACCCACCTACTAAAAAGCAAGCCTCGAAGCTAAATCATCATAATTCAGAAGGTGTCAAATTACAACACAGCATTTTACGAGTTTACGAGCAACCTCAAAAGAGAGATAATTCTTTACGACTTTCATTATTATAAGGATTTCGTATAATGCAAATTTTTTACATAACATGCAGATACAACCTTCTAATCAGCATGCTGGGAACAAGATAGACCTCCGTCGTATGATATACAACGTTTAAGGATCTTTATCCTTACATCCTTATTCAATAAAAAAAAACACTACACTTTGCCGGGGTAGGTCCGTAGATGGGTGACCGTCTTTACATATCGAGACTCCTCCGTGCCTCGGAAAGCACGTTAAGCCGATGGTCCCGGCTGTCATTTGTAGATCTTTGACAATCGTTACGGGTCGTCAGAAGCCCGAAAGTCTGACAACCAGTCTTACCAAGGGGTACCGTATTACCCAGTTACTGGGTTGTGGAGGGCCGATAGGCAGTCGCTCCATGTAAAATACTGGTATTCAGCTGCATCCGGTTAGACTGGAAGCCGACCCCAACATAGTTGGGAAAAGGCTAAGCAGATGATGATTTACACGACATTATACAAAAAATATAATATAATTTATATATATTTTTAAATTAAACATCAAATAATAATAAAACAACAAAAAAGAAAAAAAAAATTGAATACTTTTGAATATTAATAATAGCTTACAAGCTGGTTTACAAATGCTGGTTTTTAGTTTCAACACTACATTATAATATTTTTTTTTTTTTTTTAATATATTGAGATATATTTGCTTTGCTGAGGTTACTAGCTAGATTTTTTAATGAAAATGCTTTATTGGTGGCATGCTAGTTGAAGGTTCCTATGAGCGACACATTAGTAGTTACCTGAAATTATGTTCAAACACATCACTTTCTTTTTGGCCTCGCCACAGTCGGGTAAAAAGAACTACCTTGTCTTTGCATTGTAAGAACTAAAGCCTTTTATTTTTCTATAGGTGCACTAAGCTGTTGCAACATAATGCAGCATAATGCTTGCTTGAACATAACATCCAATAAAAAGATATTCTTCGTAAGGCACACATTTTATATGAATTTCTAAGGCATGGTTATTAGAAAAATCTCTAGATTTATAATCCTTAATGTAGAAAATCGTTTAAAAGCATAATTTTACCGTACAAGGAAGCAAAAACTACTTAATTTTTCATAATAACAAAGTAATTTTCACGCTAAAATTCCCTTGCGACTGTTCTCGACTAACATAATTGCTAGATTCCCTATAGAGACTCGCACAATTACATTGTTCTCATAATAGTACGGTTCCTACCATGAATCCTTCACATTGTTTCCCATGGTTAATTACCAATTAATTTCTATTAAAGTTGTTTGTAATATTCACGATTGTAATATTCTTAGAAAAGACAGAGGTAGGTACCTAAACAGCGCGTATCGCCGAAGCGAATGGGCAATGGAGAGGGCTATGCTCGGAGTTTCCCTGCGTGATCGAATCAAAAATGAAGAGATCCGTAGGAGAACCACGGTAACCAACATAGCATAACCCGAAGTATTGCCAAACTTAAGTGGCAGTGGGCAGGGCACATTGCTCGCAGAACAGATGGCCGATGGAGCCGAAAGGTTCTGGAGTGGCGACCGCGTACCGGAAGAACCGTTGGAGGGCACCCCACAAGGTGGACTGATGACCTGGTGAAGGCCGCGGGAATGCGCTGGATGCGAGAAGCACAGAACCGGTCGAAGTGGCGGTGCTTGGGGGAGGCCTATGTCCGACAGTGGACGTCTTTGATGATGATGACCGAAGCGAAGAGCGCAAGTCTTTCAAAAAATCAAAATCATTTATTTGCCTAAATAAGGTACAGTGTACAAAATTGTTCTCTTATTCTGCCTTTAATTTCGGCGTGCAAATATAAATTAATGTTACATTTTATTTAAATTTATTATTGATAATAATCATGCAGTCATTAAACATAAATAATCCCATTAAAATTGTATTAAGTATTAAGTATTGAATTAAGTAAATGTCAAAATAATGAGAAAATATAATGGTTTTGTTTTTTTCTTTGTTTTAAACTAGCTGCGGCCTGCGGCATCGCCCGCGTGGACTCTAATTCTATTTCTTTTTTCTAAAATAAAAGGAACCTAAGTAAATAAGTAACCATGGAGTTTCGTGCCGGCTCTTCTCCATAGGAAACGACTAATTGGAACCGTGCACCTAGCTTCTGACTTTTCATAAGTGCCCATGTAGGCTTATGTGAAAATAAAATATTTTGAATTTGATTTATGGATGACATTGTACATACTACGTATTTTATAGGTTAACATTAACATAAAAACGTAATACGTAAGGTCTATTTAAATCCTTGTTTCCAATATTGATGTTATTTCAACTTTAACATAAATAAACTTTATGTTAGTATAAATAAAGTTGATTTTAGACTGACTAGTACCGTTGAAAAAGTCATAAAAAAGAAGAAGTTGTAGCGCAAACCAAACCTTATATATAGGCATTACAGTTGTTTTTCCTAAAACACGTATTTGTTTACGTGTTTGGCAAATAAATTGCGAACGCAGAATAAGTAGACCAGGTAGTTTCTTTTTTCGTTATGTATTTTGGGCTTATAATTATAATTTTAAACTAATTTACAGATAACATAACACAACATCAGGCCTGTTATCCCCGAAGGGTTAGGCAGAGGTGTACCTATAGTACACCAACATTTCGCCAGTTATGTTTAAGTCCATGTAATAGAGGACGAGCCTATTGACATCAACCGGGCACAAATACAGACTGCGGAACTACATTACATTTACAAAATACCTATGTTCTCTAAAAACCATTCACGATGTCACAAAGTAAAACAGCTATAAGTATGCCACTGCACGTATTAAAGTTAAATCTAAGTTATTAAAAGATAGGTTTCATTTCCTCTATCAAGATTAATGTTACATTCTCGTTTTGAATGTTAAAATATAGGGTAGAAATATGTATGTACACACGGCTACACATCAAGCTATACAAAACCAGTTTAAACTGATCTCGCATTGTATAGGATTTCCCTACAATGAGAGATCAGCGTAAACTGGTTTTGTATAGCTTGATGTGTAGCCGTGCGTACCTACCTTCCCTATTCTGTTGAAACTTCAGAATTTTTGCCAGAATCAAGGATGGAAATTGAAAATTGTTAGAAAGGTTTTATGGCAACGGCGATTTATTTAAGTTAGAAATAATCACAGTATGTGGCAAATATTAATAACTAGCTGCGCCCCGCGGTTCCACCCGCGATCATCGGGATAAAAAGTATCCTATGTGTTAATCCAGGTTATAAACTATCTGTTTGCTATTTAATTTATAAAATTTCCGACATAAATAATTCTTTAAATGATGCTGAAAACCGCATCAAAATTCATTGTGTAGTTTATAGAAGCCGTCACACGGCAGACATGAAGGTACCCACTTGACTAACAAATAGCTCAACATAAGCAGTCGAGCTGTAGTTAAGAACTACTTGAAATTACCTCGGTCTAGGCGTTTCATTTAAAACTTTTAGCACTCCTTTCATAATGTCCGGGAGATGGCAACAAAAAAATAAACCATCTTTATGAAAAAAAACATTAACCTACAGGCACCTACCTACCTACCCATAAATTGAAATTGTAGCCAAAATGGGTATGATTACGTTGTTAAGCAAACAAATTTTTCGAACATAATGAATGAATACCCTTCAAAATCATTCAGATTGTGATAGCAAGTGCGTTATGCAATTAGGGTGCAGACAATGGTACAATTTTAAATTATCTACTAATACTTTGTATTATTTTTAGGTCGCACACATACATTTATTGAGGAGACACACAAAGGGGTAATTCCCGTAAGAACGTTCGCATTCGCAATCTGTCAAAAATTCGCAATCTGTCAAAAATACAATCAATTTACCAACATTTTTGACAAGTTTTACAGATTGCGACTTGAATGTGAACGTTAAGTAAGAGAATTGGCCCTCAGGTCCTTTTATTAAACACATTTCCAAAGAAATTGTCCAAAGTAGTGTCACAATTAGGTATAAATGTAAATAAACCATGTTAAACCAAAATCCGTGGTTTTTAAACCATTTATTTACATCTATAGTCACAATCACAATAGATGACAACATTTTATCAGTCGCCGGCTCCTTGCCTATACAGTAACAAATGCGAGGTTGTTTTATAAAGTTTTGCAACAATAATAGTAAGTGCAGTTGAAGACTGTTCCATTTCTATCTGCACGCTCTTTGTCACAAAGTGGCGTGCAGAGAACCGAGTCTAATTTGTATTTGCCTACATTAAGAAAACTAGGAGCACAATTAGTTAGACAGAGTCTTACAACTGTGGCGGTATCTACATCGCCACATGCGAACTACGCATCAAATACCTGACGTCACACAAAAATCCTGACGTCACATAAATCCTGCATCGCGCAATTAAAGTTTACCGTGCAATGGACATAATATACAACATTCTTTTTTGTTTATGCTAAACCCGAAAAGGGGTCATTGTACTCATCATTTTGAACAACTTTTTCTATGGCACTAACTTTGAAATCGCGAAAAAAAATCAGCTGTTCCATACATTTTGTCGATTTGAGTGAACACAAATGTATGGAACAGCTGATTTTTTTTCGCGATTTCATGGTTGGTCCCATAGAAAAAGTTGTTCAAAATGATGAGTAAAATGACCCCTTTTCGGGTTTAGCATTAAAAAAAAATGTTGTATACAAGAACCCGACATCAATCGTCGGGCAGTTGCCCGTCAGACACAACACCCGTCTGGTCGGAGGATCCTCCCTTTTCTATGGTGGATGAATGAACTTGTGCCTCATAGGTACTCCTAAACAACTATGTATGTTTGGTATCAAAAACATTACCCTTCTTTTGGGCTCCACCGCAGTCGGGTAAAAAATAGTAATAATAATCGGCAAACAAATGTCAATCGACTATTACTGCTAGGTACCTAATATGGATATTGTAACAAAATATCAATTATCAAAATATCAATATCAAATTATCACATTCTGCAATTAATTTGATGTTCTCATACAAGACAGGACGCCTGACCTAAATATGAAGATAGCATACGCATAATCAGGGTGTAATGATCCCAATGCTGGGACACAGGCCTCCTCTCTGTGAGAGGGAGTGGGCCGTAATCGACCACGCGGGCCCATTGCGGGTTGGTGGATGTCACGTAACTTTTCTTCGAATTTTTGGTTCCAGGATACCTCCTGGTTACCTCCCTCAGTGGTGATGAATTAGTAAATCCTTACTAATATTATAAATGCGAAAGTAACTCTGTCTGTCTGTCGCGCTTTCACGCCAAAACTACTGAACCGATTTAAATGAAATTTGGTACACAGATAGTGTAGAGCCTGATAAAGGACATAGGCTACTTTTTATCGACATACCACGCGGGCGAAGCCGCGGGCGGAAGCTAGTAAATAATAATTAAGAAAAAATAAGTCGATTAAAAAAAATGATTAGATATTCTTTAATTACACACACACACACCATTGGGTGCAACTCTGCCAAACCTTTAGCGGAGAAGTGGCGTGAAGTTGTGTTGTTATAACATTACATGGTACACACGGCTACACATCAAGCTATACATTTCCAGTTTATGCTGATCTCGCATTGTATATGATTTCCGTACAATGCGAGGTCAGCTTATACTGGAAATGTATAGCTTGATGTGTAGCCGTGTGTACCTATATAATTATTATTTTAATACTTGTGACCCGCCCTTGCTTTGGACAGTTTATACGTCGTGTGAAAACAACGAGATTTATTTATTACTAGCTTCCGCCCGCGGCTTCGCCCGCGTGCGGTATGTCGATAAAAAGTAGCCTATGTCCTTTCTTGAACACTTTAAATTCATATATCTTTTGATATTTTGAAACGATTGCGGTGAAACAAAAACTAAATGAAACATCGAGTTACACACAATATTTGAGTGTAAAGGTTAACCATATTGATTTCGTACTTTTTAAGTGATACTGGAACAATCAAACAACAGAACATACAAACAGACAAAAATGGTAGAAATGGCATGGTGGTAGAAATGGCATCTGTTGGTTATTCTTGGACACTCCACCTACTTTTTTTTTCTTTGTACAGAAACGCCTCGTCTACAGATTTATTATAATAAATCTTCGGGAATAAATTGTCTAAATGATGGTGTAAACCGCATTAAAATCCGTTGCGTAGTTTAGAAGAATAATCGCTTCCACAGACTGATACGAAAAGCCACTGAAATTATAATATCAGATACTTTTTGCTGAAAACTAAAATCCCTGAACAACAAAAAACTGCTTTCTCATCACAGATTCGCAACTCCAGAATGCTTAACGTTTTCTTTACCATGTAACACATGATTTTAATATTCGTTCGCTATTCTCACATATTTTTATATGCATCCATTATAATAATATTACTTTTTTCACTAAGAGTCGTATGTAAGCGCACTGTGCTTTAAAGTCTGCATCAAGATTGTCGGCAAACATTTTAGGATGGGGTGTGTGTGTGTGTATGAGGGTGGCCTTGTGTGTGTGTGACACTAGAGGATTATTATGTGAGTTAGGATGTGACACATTCTCATTTTGCATTCTTAATCTTTTACCGAGAAAATCGCAAGGAAATCTGCAATCACCATCCAAATAGATAGTTAATTGATTCAGGCGTGACTTTGCGGAAATCCATTAAAAAATACAATAGATGCAATATTAATAACCTATTCCGCTTGACCGTTCCGTTCTTCAAGTGTCATAAAAACCCTGTAAGAAATCGACACATGTTTCACCTCTCAACGAGGCATCTTCAGGATGACGATTGACCACTTGCAAACCAGAACGCTACATGTTACCACACCGAGCGCTGGACGCAAAGTAAATCAAATCGCCCGTCATCCCCACTTATATAGGATCGCTGATTGGCCAGGATCGTTATCAGTGCGAATCCAAATAGATGATGAATTAAACCTAATGTAATTACATTATAAGACACATTTTCATAATTACATAGTAACATCATCACTTTACCTACTGATTAAATCCTAGATAAGGAAATCTGCTTTTAATCTCGCAGTGGCTTGTCATGTAGATAATTGGTTTATAGATAGAACAGCAGCCATTAAAAAACTAACCAATATAGTATGCAGATGAATATTCATCTGCATACTATATTCCAATAGCTAAAAATATGTAACTTTAATTTCGGAAGTCGGTGGCAAAAAACGAAAATTGAAAAGCAAAAACACCGACTTCCGAAATTAAAGTTATTTCTCGTATTTTTTTTTTGGAAGTCGGTTTTTTTAGATGTACCGATTTGCAATAATCGCAAAATTCGGAGAACAGTTTTATACGATATTTTAGGATAACATTGGCTACTAAAATGGATTTGGATTCCAATAGCTAGGATCGTTACAAAGACCAGTGTAATGGCTGATTTTCAATGATCATAATTATTGCGGCGGTTTGACATTATTTTCTATCCAAAAGCTGTCAAGTCGCCCGCGCCAACGCCATTTCCTTAGATACCAGCTGATGATCGGAAAATCGACCATAAAGCGAAACAAAAAAACAATGTAATCTTCCTACTATGTGATCAAAATCCCAATTTAAGCAGATACCTAACATATTTGCACACACACACACTGCAAGTGTGCTGTCTATCTTTGTGGGGCCCAATATTAAGCTCTTAGTCCGGCTTAGCGCTCCGACATGTGATATGCACGATGAACGTTATAAAGCTCTCGTGTTTCAGAATGTAGTAGGGTAAGATTGATATAACATGATATTAAATAGGTTCTGATTATAGGCTTGATGTGGTGAAGTAATTGTGTAATGAAATAAGATCCGGAAAACAGAGGATGACCACTGAGCATCAAAGTCAAAGTCAAAGTCAAATAATTAATTTCAAGTAGGCACATTAAAGGCACTTTTGAACGTCAAATACATAGAAATAGAAATAGAACTGATTCTAGTTGCCCCTTCCAAAAGGTAGTGCATCGTTTACTTTGCTACGTTCCATATACCATGTAATAATCACCCACCCATAACTAAATCCCAACTGGATCTCAAGTCGTTACCCCAATATCATAATCTCTAACTGTCTATTATTATCACATAATTACAGTATTTCAAGGATTAGGGAAATAACATGAAACACCAAGATATTTCGTCAGTCATTTATATTTCTTTGCCAACATCGAATTCAATATTCTACACCATACCATCACATCTCGTATTCCCCACATAATATCACTATTTTAGTTAATATTCCAATATTTAAGATAAAACTAATGGGTTACCTTAATTGACAGTAGATCTCCAAGCATTGTATGCCAATCCATATTTTAAATCGACACAGCCACTAACACGTCCTACCGGCTGAGCGCCCGACCCAGAAGCCCGTTGTCGCGCCATTTTACCATATCGAATCTTTCGGTGTTGCCAGTACAATATCCAACAATCATTTATTAATAAATTGAAACCAAACAAACATAATCAGCCTATAATGTTTCCACTACTGAGACAAAGACCTCCTCTCTATGAGAAATAGATGTAACGGAGTTGCCGGATTCCTCACGATTTTTCTACTACAAGAGCAGTGTAATAATTTGTGTAAAGTGCCTCGCTTCGAACCCACGATCGACAAGTCGTAAGTCGTGGTCACTACCTCTGGGCCTCCACTGCTCCACTAGTCCGTATAGAACCAATAAAAAAAATTATACGTACAAATAATTTTTAATCACGATAACATTTTATTTGGAGCTCGTGGCTAAGTAATAACAGCCGCACGGGTCGATCCATTAGGTTAAGCTACGCTTGCCGGGCTTGGTCCGTGGATGGGTGACCATCTTTACATATCGAGACTCCTCCGTGCCTCGGAAAACACGTTAAGCCGTTGGTCCCGGCTGTCATATGTGGATCTTTGACAGTTGTTACGGGTCGTCAGAATCCCGCGAAAGTCTGGTAACCAGCCTTGCCAAGGGGTATCGTATTACCCATTTACTGGGTTGTGGAGGTCAGATAGTCGCTCTATGTAAAATACTGGTATTCAGCTGCATCCGGTTAGACTGCAAGCCGACCCCAACTTGATTGGGAAAACAACTTGGTTGGAACACCGAATGCTTGGCATATTACATAAGAAATTGAGAACCTGTGTGTACTCCCAAAATGCCTTAAAATCCACGAACAGTAGTAACCCCTATTATTCGTCCCAGTAAGTAATAATCTCGTGAATCCTACACGAGGCTTCAAGGACTGAAACTGTAAATAACAGAAAACTCGACAACAAGGCGTCCCTCATAATCCTGGCTACTTGTAAAAGGCACGTCCCCTTTATTATATTAAAGTCTACACGCATGTAATCCTACCGAAATATGGCTCGTTTTTCAGCAACTTTCAGGCTGAAAGATTACGGACAAGGAAACCCACTTTACTGCACAGCAAAGACTGTACGCAGTTTTTCTCGCCTTATTTTATACTTGCCTCCGCCAGCGGCTTCGCGTGCGTGACATCTTTATAAATGCGCTGCGCCCCGCGGTTTCATCCGCGTAAGTCTCGATCCCGTGGGAATATCGGGATAAAAAGTATCCTCTTTGTCCAATTCCAGATCATGATCTGGAATAGGACAAAGGATACTTTTGTGCCAACTGCCAAATTTCATCGAAATCAGGTCAGCCGTTAAGGCGTGAAAGGACAGACAGACAGGCAGAATGACTTTTGCGTTTATATTAATAATAGCTAGAGACTTCGTCTGCGTGTATCGGGATAAAAAGTATCCGATGTCCTAACCTAGGTCATGGTCTACCCATGTAACAAATTTCATCCAAATCCGTTGTGCCGTTTTTGCGTGA
This sequence comes from Lithophane semibrunnea, assembly GCA_947363905.1. Taxonomy (NCBI): domain Eukaryota; kingdom Metazoa; phylum Arthropoda; class Insecta; order Lepidoptera; family Noctuidae; genus Lithophane; species Lithophane semibrunnea. The sequence continues at coordinate 2,779,510 of OX376203.1, read as the reverse complement.
AAGCGTAACTAACGAACAAACGAATTCTATTTCACATTTAAGTAAGGACAGAGGACTAGCTTCCGCCCGCGGCTTCGCCCGCGTGGTATGTCGATAAAAAGTACCCTATGTCCTTCCCCAGGATGCCATCTCTCTCCTTGTTAAATTTTGTCGAAATCCGTTCAGCGGTTTAGGCGTGAAAAGGTAACATACAGACAGACAGAGTTACTTTCGAATTTATAATATTAGTATGGATAAGGATTATGTTAAAATCTGAACAGTACCTGCATATTATTATATAAGTGGGATAAAGGAGAGGTTTTCAAACTCAGCCTTAATACCTGCTTATAGTGGGCTTATAACATAGCACTTTGACTTTACTTTGCCAAGTTAAGTAAGCATCACATTCGAATATGAACATTATTTTTAAAACGTTAATATTCATATTCGTATGATACGCTTGCTCTCATTCGCTTTTCGAATGTGATACGCGCACAAGAATAAAGTTACATTCGAAACAAAGCATTTTATAATAATCTGATATTATGTATGACCTTCAAAAATTAGGCATGCTATATACGTGTTCGGGTCGGCAAATTCGATTCGGCAGTATTGCTTGAACAACAAAACTAACCCGAAGCAATTACTACATATATTCGGCTTTCATTCGGCTGATGCTGATTCGCAAAGTCCGTTTGGCATGTACCTTCGCTAAATTGGCACGTTCCAGATATTTCTTGCAGCAAGTCCCGGCTTAGCCGCATGGGTTGATGGCAATAGACTTCCCCCTATTACCATAAATAATAGACTTAAACATAACTGGCGAAATGTGGGTGTACTATTATATAGGAACACCTCTGCCCAACCTTTCTGGGAAACAAGGCGTGACGTTATGTCTTTTCTATTTACCACTCGGCTGTGCCGATTAATGCCGACCCGAACCAGTGTGTAGCACACTTCATACAGTTGTATGATTCAGAAAAAACTTTAATAAAACACAAGTTGTCGTGTTTATCTCGTGTCAGATAACGAGGCTCCAAGTTTCATAAACTTCTCAGTGTCGACTTCTTGTCTCAAGTTTTCGAAATGTAATGCTTCAGTTTTTAGAGAAGTTTTATCTCGTATCTCTGGACAGAACTCAGTAACTCTGAGTTTTTGAAGGAAACTTGTCTCAAATGTCTTTAAAGTTTTGAATTTTCATGGTTATCTACAATGTAGCACTTTCTACAGGCTGAAAATATGTTAACCATATATTCTGAACATATGAGCGCAGATGATTTCATGATGATTATTGCTATGTGAGCAGTGGTAGCCCAGTGGTAACGGCCGCGACTTACGAGTTGTAAGTCGTAGGTTCGAACCCTGCCAGGCGCTTTATTTTGCGTAAATAATTTCATCACCACTGTTCTCAAAACGGTGAAGGAATACATCGTGAGGAAACCGGCATGTCCTAGATCCAAAAATTCGAAGACATGTGACATCTACCAACCAGCACTGGGCCCGCGTGGTGGATTACGACCCACTCCCTCGCACAGAGAGGAATCCTGTGTCACAGCAGTGGGAAGGTTATAGGCTGATAAGGCTTATGCTTATGCTATTCTAACTATGATAATAATTTGTGATTGGTTTATTAATTTTAATAATATTTAATTTTTAACATCTTTCCTCTCGCTTTCCTGTAATCTGTAGGATTGATTAAGTGATAAGGGACGGAAGTGTGTAACGGGAATTTGGGGGAAGCGCGCTATTTAATTTGACCAATGAGCGCGCGCGGGCGCGCGTGTTGGCTGTTTGCAGATGGTACCAACCTATTTTCCGAGAGGTTGGTACTGTCAGCCAAGATTTCAGACGTTACAAATCTTATGCGACTACTGCAAGTCTCGCTAGATTTTTTTGTCGATATTGTTGGCCTAAATGAAGAAATATCATGGTTAGAATATGAGGTTAAAATATTTCCAATGAATTAAATTTCGGTATAGTATATCATACACATGCATAAATTCACGAATTCTTCCCCACCTGCTACTACATACATACTCCTTTTGCCACGTTTACGTTCATACATCTGAGGCTCTAGTGCGAGTTTTATTTACGGGGGATGAGTCACAAATATGGATTTACAGAATTAAAAACATTAGAATCAGCAGTACAACTCTCTAAGTTCATGAAAGTGTATTGAATGACTATTTCATGAAATCATGACATTTGGCACTTTCATGAACTTAGAGAGTTGTATTGCTGATTCTAATGTTTTTAATTCTGTAAATCCATATTTGTGACGAGCGCTAATAATATTTAGATCAACATAAAACCTGATGCTGACCTGCAAATTGCAAAAAACGTAAGAATGATTTGAATTTCGCAGGCCACACTAGCGCATCCCCCTTAACCATCTTGACTTTACGCATCGAACGCGTTCGGCACTCAAATTGGCCCTTCACCAGTGAAGGCTAGTGAAGGGCCAATCGGAGCACCGAACACGCTCGATACGTAAAGTCGAGATAGTTAAAAGAAACTCACACTAGGGCCTCGCGGTCATACACGCCGGTTGCGAGTACTACACACCGGAACTTTCTGAAGAACATTACCAATAAGGTTACTCTAATGTGTCCTTCTAGATCCCCTCCCGGGCGGCGTTTTCACTCACATCTGTCTTTCAATTATCTTCTCAACACGACCAAACCATCCGCAGGGTGAAATTAAATTCAAGGGCATCCTCTAGTACTCATCATTATGGCCAACTTTCACTATAGGACCAACCCTAAAATCGCCACACCCCACATGCAGTAGAATCTTCTTTTATATAAAAAATATACAACAGGAATAAGTAAAATCACATAAAAAATCAATAAAAGTATTATCTATTATCTAAAGTAATGTAATCTTCAAAAAGAATAAAAATAAAAACAACAATAAACCCATCATCAACCCGTCGACTATATTTTCAATAATTTAATGCAATTTTTAAACCTCGTAGCGGAACAAAGTTTCATAAGATAAACCAGTAACTAAAACATATGTATACTTATATGCAAACGAATACATCTACAAAAATGTAAGCACACCCCATCAACTTCACAGAAACGGCCAATTTATGTAAAGGCTGAGTCGAAGCGTGTAACTTACTCGGGCTACGTCAAAAGTCCAGATGGAATCCAACACCGAAACGAACGCGCCTTTGTTTATCAATCAGAGTGCTTCCGACGAGGCGCAATACGCGGATCTCATTATGGGGCTCATAAAACAAAATATCCCTCTGAAAGGTAAAGCCTCCGCAGCGCTGCGAATCAATAAATATCTTCAGCTCCGAACCATTCTGGAAGTTCTTGTGCATTGCCAAGCTCACATGCGTCGGCGCTCCTCGGCAACCTTCGGTTATTATCGTCGCTAGTCGGAACTGTGGCGAAATCATTTTGTAAAGACACATCTGGAGACCGGCTTTACTGACTGTTGAAGATAACGTGAAACTAGGTCTGTCGTACCGAGCACTGATCGAGAACTCCGGCCTCGGCGGGTACGCAAGCGGCCTTAATCCAATCTCGGTGCCAAAACAAACGTCTGGCAGAACTTTGTACATCCACTGCGTCACCATGCGTAGTGTATTCGGGTCCACATCCCTCACAGAACATGAAATCGAACCCACTGACTTATCATTATCTTTCTCGAAAACTATTTCGGTTTCTGACGACACTAAGTCTCTGATTCTCGATGTCAGTCGCATCTCGTACGCTCCTTCCAAGATTTCCTTATACGTGGCTGTCGCAGAACCAGCAGAGTCTATGAGGAGTCCTTCACCGGTGCTCTTTGGCTCCATTTCTTTGTGAATTAACTGGGAGAAACACTTGTAAGACTCTTTAGTCTTCCCATAGTTGTACTGTTGAACGAGTTTGACCTTGTCCATGATTTCTCTAAGGATGATGAGTCTGGCGCCGATGAAGCACCTCGGGAACGTACTTTTCGCTTCGGCGTGAACGTCACATAGCTTGATTGTTTTGTACCTGCGTGGTTCGATCACAATGATTTCCTTTTTCTTCGGGAGTAATCTTTGCAGTGAGGACACAAAGCTACTGACTTCCTCCTTGAGTTTTTCCTCGTTTATGTCCATTGTGTATAATTTATTTAGTTGATATTTGGTTTGTTGGATAAAGTTGGTTATCAGGTCTAACGTCATTGACCTGTCTGGTTTTATTTTCGTATCGCTGAGCTCTGTCGACGTGTCCGGCCAGTCGCACGCTGCAAGGAGTTTGTGTATTTTTAGTGTGTCTTTGAGATAGCGCGGACTTATTTTTGACACTGCCCCTAGCTGGGCGAACTTAAGCTGTATGTACACGACCAACAAGCAAATGCCAACCAATAAAATCCTAAATTAACTTACAGAAGAGAAAATAATTCAATATTAATAAAAAAAATCGTTATATTTTCTAATAACGAGCTGTATTTTATTAGTTGTTGATTTTTTATCGTTTATCATCGTTAAATAAATAATAACAGGAAACGCACTGATTCCATTCATCGCCAATATGTATTTCCGTCAATAATAATGAGACTGTCAGTCCGTCGTTGGTCCATTCATGAACCATTCATTCCCATTCATTCATTCATGACGCTCTTGTTTACTCGACCATGACTCTTGGTAACACAACACGTTGTAGATATATTATATGTTGTAGATAATATAATAGCGTTGCATTTATGTTTCAAGGGTATTTATTTATAACTAGATGATGGATATCGTTGAGTATTTGCTATTCTGAGATAACCAGAGATTTAAAGTTCGTAATAGCATAATAATGGTTGAAAACTGGCCTTAAAATGTACAAATTTACTGGCATTAAAATATGGTTTTTACGGGACTTGGATTACAGTACAAAAAGGATTGCAGCAGTAGATATTCTTTTACAGGAATATTTGGAAGCATAATAAAGGTGATGAGAATAATTAATTATATTTGAGAGCACCCTCCGTGTTTTTGTTAACACCTGATATTTGTAAAAAAAAAAGTTAAGTGTATAAACTAAAACCTAACTACGACAAAAACGCCAACTAAAAAGATATAAACAAGACACAGACAGACAAATTAAAAATCCGGAGTCACACGTGTTAGGGCTAAAAATGATCTTCGAACAGATTACGTGTGACTCCGGAGTTTTAATTTTTTCCATTTTATTTTGGTGCTTTCCGAGGCACGGAGGAGTCCCGGTATGTGAAGATGGTTACCCATCCACGGACCAACCCCGGCGTCGCTTAAGCTGATGGATCGACCCGTGCGGCTGATATTACCTACCACGTGCTCTTAAAATGAAAGGCATTGAGATCAATTGGCATTTTTTGTGTGTTACGCAATTACCCCGCAGAAATCCCAATTCAACAACAGACCAATACATACCCAATATACTTTGTTTTTAAACCCACATCTAATAAACCATTTCAAACCCTCGGCAATCACGCGAAAGCTTTTACTTGTGTCAAATAAATTCAGCTTTGAACCTAAAACAGACCGTTCAAATGCTTGTCACATTTACAGCAATTCCCTAAAAGGGTTCAAATAGGCAGACCCAGGACACAGTATAAATAACTAACAGTATTATATCTTCATAGAAAACTGACGAAAGGACGCGCCTCGAAACCACAGTGTCAGTGATCTCACAGTATAGTATACACTGAGGTTTCGAAGCGCGACGTTGTATCGAGTGCGCGGCAGTTAAGGCTCTTACATACTGGCACGATTCGCCGTGCGACGCGAATTTTAACAAAACAATTTCTGAGAAAACTTCACGGCAAACAATGCGGCGGCGGCGGCCGGCGTCGCGTCGCGTGGCGAATCGTGCCAGTATGTAAGAGGCTTTTAGAAAGGACGCGGAAAGTTTATCTACAAAGCGGTGGTAGGTCACTGCTGAGTTATAATACTGTTACTTTATTATACTGTGAGATCTGGACAGTTGGGCACAGGTGGGGATTAACGAGTGAGGTAGAAATAAATCATTTTGTAACTTGACTGGCTAAATTAAAAGGTATTTTGATAGTACGTACATTTGTGATCTGCGAATTTGGGTGCCTGAACTGTGAAGGGGCGATGTTTGTGAGTTTTGATGTTTGTAACTCAATGACGCTGTAACGGATGAACCCGTTTGCATGAAATTATGGCACGCAAATAGTCTATGACATATAGGATACTTTTCATCCCGACCTACATGTACCGTAGGTGAGTATACAGTATGTTAACTAACAAAGGGCGTACCCGTTAACCCGCAATAGTATAGCGTCCATACATGTAAAAAAATATTACAACGAAAAAAAAAAAAAATATAGCCATAGGACAGATTTCACTTCTGTCTTATGGCTATAAAAAGCTATTCATTTGACATTACAAACACACACTTTCAATCTGCCTAGCCTTTTCCCAACTATGTTGGGGTCGGCTTCCAACCAACCTGCTTCTAACCGGATGCAGCAGAATACCAGTATTTTACATGGAGTAACTGCATATCTGACCTCAACAACACAGTAACTGGGTAATATGATACCCTGGGTAAGACTGGTTTTCAGACTTTCGGGCTTCTGACGACCCGTAACGATTGTCAAAGATCTACGAATGCCAGCCGGGACCAACGGCTTAACGTGCTTTCCCAGGCACGGAGGAGTCTAGGTATGTAAAAATGGTCACCCGTCTACGGACCAACCCCGGCATGTGTGGCTTAACCTTATGGATCGACCCGTGCGGCTGTTATTACTTAGCCATGAGACGCTTTAACAGACTCTTTTATTTGTATGTATGTATTGATAGATACATATTTAGGTGCGAACGAACACGAAACACAAGGGAGCACAATGAATTCCTAAAAGTGTTACAATTCGTAGGTAGCTAGTCCCATCTGACCACTAAAGGTTATTGAAACCGTTCGTTTTTAACTGAACTCTAGTAAAATAAACTACGGTAGCGGATACCATAAATATTAGGAATAGGTGTGAATTCCGCGCAACACCGCACGCTTCCCGGTTCGATACCCGACTCGAACAATATTTACTGCTCCGAAGCATGTGCTGTTTGATTCCTTTATTTATTACCCGACTACAGTGGTGTTTAAAGAAGGTTCTGTATTTTTTTATAGCATTCTATTCTTTGTTAATCTGATTAAACTTTTTGTGGTGTGAAAGCCACGAATATCTTCATTTACCATTTAATAATACCAACATATTGTCCCACTGCACGAGCTCTCAGGCTCGTGACGAAGTAATAACAGCCGCACGGGTCGATCCATCAGGTTAAGCTACGCTTGCCGGGGTTGGTCCGTGGATGGGTGACCATCTTTACTTATCGAGACTCCTCCGTGCCTCGGAAAGCACGTTAAGCCGTTGGTCCCGGCTGTCATTCGTAGATCTTTGACAGTCTTTACGGGTCGTCAGATGCCCGAAAGTCTGACAACCTGTCTTACCAAGGGGTATCGTATTACCCAGTTACTAGTTTGTGGAGGTCAGATAGGCAATCGCTCCATGTAAAATACTGGTATTCAGCTGCATCCGGTTAGACTGGAAGCCGACCCCAATCCTAACATAGTTGGGAAAAGGCTAGGCAGATTGATTGATAAATTGTCCCACCGCAATATTCTCGCCCCCTATTAATAGGACTTAAACATAACTAGCGAATTGTGGGTGTACGGGTACACCTCTGTCTAAGCCTTCGGAGATTACAGGCGTGATTTTATGTTATGTTTATGCAGGGCAAAGGCCTATTCTCATGCAGAGAACGCACGAGCAGTGATTACCACCCATCCTAAGCCGACCCCAACATAGTTGGGGAAAGGCTAGGCAGATGCCTAGCCTTTCCCCAACTATGTTGGGGTCGGCTTCCAGTCTAACCGGATGCAGCTGAATACCAGTAGTTTACATGGAGCGACTGCCTATCTGACCTCCACAACCCAGTAACTGGGTAATACGATACCCCTTGGTTAGACTGGTTGTCAGACTTTCGTGCTTCTGACGACTCGTAACGACTGTCAAAGATCCACAAATGACAGCCGGGACCAACGGCTTAACGTGCTTTCCGAGGCAAGGAGGAGTCTCGATATGTGAAAATGGTCACCCATCCACGGACCAACCCCGGCAAGCGTAGCTTAACCTGATTGATCGACCCGAGCGGCTGTTATTACTTAGCCACGAGCTCCTCTTACATCTTAACTATGCTTACTAATTTATCAGACAGCCGTTCTGCTGGGGAGTTTGTTGCGCCACTTGTTCTTCCCAGCTAAAGCACTAGGAAGTGGTGAAGGGTGGGCGTGCCGGGAGACTGTCTTTAGTACTTACTTTTGACGTTCGAAAAGTGCTGATTCTCAGCCTAGTTTGAATAAATGACTTTTGATTTTGATTTAGTATAAATGCGAAAGTGAGTTTGTTTGTTTATTACGCTTTGACGCTAAAACGGCTGAACGGATTTGGATGAAATTTGGCACAGGTAGACCATGATCTGCAGGCGTAGCATGAGCACCGTTTTGTCGACGGAAGTGTAGACAAAAATGACGTTTCCTGTAGACAGTAGACAGTACGAGACGGCAGCAAAATAGAAAGAGTCAACTGCACTTTTTACGAAATTCAGAGTGAATTTCGTAAAAAGTGCAGTTGACTCATTTACATAATTCGACTCAGAATTCTTTGTTTTGTCATAGGATTTATCGGTTGTCAGTGTGATTTTGACAGTAAGGATAGAAAACTTTCTTCCGAAATAGTCTACATATAAAAAGACCTAGACAAAGATCGTTAGAAATGAAAGACAAAATGACACATTGTAGAAACATTTCTACGGTGGATGTCAAAAATGAAGAAACGAAGTGTCACTTTGTATAGAAAAAGCTATGTCTATTCTTTGTAGAGATAGAAAGCGCCATGCTACGCCTGCTGGAATAGGACATAGGATGCTTTTTATGCCGATATGGGCCAGGATCGAGATTTACGCATGAAACCACGGGGCAGCTGCTAGTTAGTTATATTAGTAGCTGCGCCCCACACTCTTGTGAATATTTGAAGTGTCTACCTATTACAGTTAAAAAAATAAAGCCCAGTGACAGACGGACGGACAGCGGAGCCGTATAGGGTCCTGTTTGGCACCCGGGTACAGAACCCTAAATAGCTATATTATTACGAAATTCCCTAGTATTGGTAGTCATAATAAAAGCTATAAAAGCCCCGGATATTATAAATGTTTATAATTTATCGCAACGTTCCGGGTTCGACACCCGGGTCAAACATTGTTTACAGTTTCAGCTCGTTCCGTTTTGTAATATATTACATGAAACAGATGTGTTTAGGTGGTTACCCGGCCGTGCAAAGAATGTGTAATGGTTTTACTAACAAAATGGTGCAGTTGTAATTGGCTGTGAACGACATTAAAAATTATTTTGTGTGTGCAGTATGAATTATTAAAAATGCGAAAGTGAGTTTGTTTGTTTGTAACGCTTTCACACGAAAACGGCTGAACGGATTTGGATGAAATTTGGCACATGGGTAGACCATGACCCGGAGATGGACATAGGCTACTTTTCATCCTAGATTGCAGATAAAGTCACGGGCAACAGCTAGTAAGTGTAACAGCTTGTAATTTAACAACTCTTTTCCGTTAAAAGGGTAAAACCATCCAACAGGGTAAAATATTGCCCCGTTACTATCAGGCTATTAATCGATCGGCCTCCAGTTGGCGTGAAGTACCTCTCAAATTGCTCAGAATATCCCGAACCCATTAAACTTGATGGGACAAATTGGAGTTATTGAGAACTAAAGGGAGCTTTAAACACCAGATTTTGTTGAAACTTATTAAGTGCTACCCTTTAGCTTTTGGAGTTCAGATTTAGAATTTAAAGGCTCCTACAGACAGGCGCGACATGACGGTCACCTGTCTGCGCGAGCCCTAAGACTCATTTTAGTTTTGACTAATTATTGGAAAATAGCGACTTATTTTGATATTTTAAATTATTATTTAGTCAAGTTTAAGTTAGTTACTAAATTAATAGTTTATTAATCGCGGCTAAATGATAACTGCCGCAGGGGTCGTTCGAAGGTTAAGCAACACTTCCCGCTGTCGGTTCGTGGATGGGTTACCATCCATTACATATAGAGGCCCGTGATGGGAAAACACGTTAAGCCGTTGGTATTCGTAGATCTTTGACAGTCGTTACGGGTAGTCAGAAGCCCAAGTCTGACAACCAGCATTACCAAAGGCCGTTTTTTACCCATTAAATGTAGGTCAGATAGGCAGTCACCCCATATAAAATACAGGTATTCAGCTGGAACTGGTAAGACTGGAAGCCGACCCTAACAGAGTTGGGAAAAGGCTAGGCAGATGATGCCGAGTTGGTAATTGATTTCTGTTTATTGATCGCAAAAAAACATTTTACACCGTTCTTCCTTTTTTTTTTGTTCAAAGCCGATAGCACTAAAAATTTTCTGGGGACAGTTTTGTGGCGGCATCTACATTGCCACATGCGAACTACGCATCAAAGACCTGACGTCACACTTAATCCTGCATCGCGCAATTAGAGTTTACCGCGCGGTCAGCATATTTATAAATGACTAGCTGCGCCCCGCGGTTTCACCCGCGTAAGTCTCGATCCCGTGGGAATATCGGGATAAAAAGTATCCTATGTGTTAATCCAGGTTATAAGCTATCTGTTTGCCAAATTTCATCCAAATCCATTCAGCCGTTTTTGCCTGATTGAGTAACAAACATCCAAACACAAACACACCAACTTTCACATTTATAATATTAGTAGGATAAATGATAAATGATTTTATTTCTGTAAGTAGGTTTGTACAAACACTTTGACACGTCAATCACATTTTTTAAATCTAGATGAGGTCGGCGTTTCCTATCTGACTACTCTGAGAAGAAAGGCCGAAACAAACTCAGAGGTCACAGTCTCTTTTAAAGTCCAGACATAATCTTAGTCAGATTATGTGAAGACCATGTAGATTGGTGTCTGAAATGGTCTTTTGAGGAAAGAACCACACTGATTGAGGGGACCTGTCCAGTCAGCAGCTCAACTCCGAATTTAAGGAGCTCAACGATTTGACGAACAATACCAAAGAAAGGACATTTGGTTAGGCCGCATAAATTACTCAAACTGCCAGACTATGATTAATTAAAATTAAGAAAAAATAAATAATAAAAAAGAAAAGAAAGATCCACATAATCTTCACATTCACAATAATTAAAAATAATATAATACTTTACAAAGTAGATTCCAACATAAGATTCCAACATCAATCGTCGGACAGTTGCCCGCCAGATACAACACCCATCTGGTCGGAGGATCCTCCCTTTTCTATAGAGGATGAGTGAACTTTACACCCTGTTCCTCATACCTCTAAAACTTTGTTCAGAAAACTGATACGGCTGCCATGGCGTTGTGCATCAGGGATGTTTGCGGCGGCGCGTGTAGATTGTTTTTATACAATAATGCGCAAGCGCGCTGCATCAATCAAAGGGTGGCACGAGTCATGGCCAGCCCCATCAGGGTTCTGAGAATGATAGCTGGTATATAGAGTGGACTGTCCTTATATAATTCATTGCTGTCAGTTATTGTATTGTTTACTAACACGTTGTTTTAACCCTTCGGGGATTACAGAAGTGATATTATTTATGTTATGAAAATCACGTAAATTGTATAAATGTTACAAGAGCACTCATGGAGAGGCAGACAAAGAGATGTTGTGTTTTATAATTTCTAAGAATACATTACATAGTTTCTCTTGCTTTGATCTTAGATGAAAACAACAAAAACCTTTCCAAAAAAGGGCTTTTAAGTTTCTATGAGTTAAGGAAAATGTTACTGGGTTAGTAACATTTTCCTTAACTCATTTATGAGTATTGCCTCGAATTAAAGTTTTTGAATTTGAATTTAAAGTTTTAAAACCCATCTGAAAGTCGAAATTGCACATAATCTTAGCGCCTTTTATCCCCATAGCAACTGTTAACAGTTTCACAAATCTCTATTACACTACCCCTAAATACCTCTTTTCCAATTTAGATAAGTATCCCATTCATTAATAATAACCCGATGACGGAGTAAAGCCGGCTCACCAAATACAGCCAGCAGGCGATTAGCGCCCGTGTAATTAATGAGGTAGGGGTGAAATTTGATTAAATCTACTTCTGAAATGCGGACCGGTGCGGGTAGTACCTACAATGTAAAACACTGAATCTGAACACAACTTTACAATTTTCCAACGAGCATCCGATATTGCCCGACAAGACACGACTTTAGATAAAATGACTTTTCTTCACAAAGCTGCTTCGAGCTTCGTTTATACCTACAGTATGCAAGGGTAAACACCGTTGTCACTCAAACCATGGGTAGTTGACTTAAATATAAAAATAAATGACCCAGTAACAACAAAAAAAAACCTTATTTTCATTAAAAGATTTTAAAAAGTAAATATCCGTCACTGTCCTGATACTCATGGATACGCGTTCGAGAGCGCTGCGAAACAGCTGACGCCCGGTCATGTAACGTCACGCGCGCCCCGCCCTCCCCTGCCAACCGCCCGTCGCGGCCGGTCGTTGCCCTTGCGTGTAGGGTGAAATATTCTTGTGGAAAAATGTAGATTTGCTTTAAAAAAAAAAGATGTATTTTTCCATTGATTTTACGTTCTATAAATGAAACCAAACCACTGTTTTCAAGGATAACGGTGTTTACACTAACACCCTGTATTTTTTGTTCTTTGATACTTGATTACCTTTCAGTCTACGAAGTATTTTGCGGTGTATCTCGAAAGATAAGCTGAGTAATCTATTGACTGTCTTTAAAAAAGTATTGAGTAAACTTTTTGGATGTATATCATATGGACATAATTGTTTTTCATTTATTTCGTGGTTTGTTCTTTTAAAGTGTAAGAAAAAAGAAAGAAAGAAACATTGTTTATTTTGCACAAACAAAACGTACATCACAAAAAAATATAGGTAGCCAAACCACTCGCATAAAAAAAAAGTTTGTGTAATTAATAAAACGTAAAATCAATGGAAAATTAAAACTTTTTTTTTTTCATTACATTTTACCACAAGAGTGTTTCACCCTTTTACCCTATGCGCTAGAGCAACGAACTTGCGCCTCAACACAGGTGGGGGGCGCCGGACGTGACCTGACCGGCCGCGAGCGCGACCATCCCTCAGTCAGTCAGCCGTTTCGCCAGCGAGCACGGTGTCGGATAGAAACTTTTAAAAATGTTTTAATGAGAATATCGTTTTTTTTTGTTGTTACTCGGTAATTTATTTTTTATTTAAGTCAACTACCCATGGTTTGAGTGACAACGGTGTTTCCCGTGACACTCTGTATATTATGTCCTTCTAGGACGTCTCGTCCCAGACTTTCCACTCACATATGCCGTGTATTATACCTATTATTATTCGCTTTCATTCATCCTCTCAACATCACCAAACCAGTTTATCAATTTTTGTCACGACATCTTCTTCTAAACCGCAACATTGCCTTATCACATCCTTAGCCTATCTATATTCATAGTTATCTACCACCACACATGCTTCGCAAGGAACACAATAAATAACAAAAACTGGATCCGAAGTGAATCTCTTTAGTAAGCACCATGACGAACATTGTTAATTCAATTAACTATAAACCACGTAACTTCTTGAAAATACGATCAGAAAGCCACTGTTGTTACTCATTCTTAATTAGCGCTGTTTTGTTGAAAACATTAGCTAATCAACTAATGAAGGAATATTCCTTAATTTTTCTATGACCGATTTTTTTCAGTTTATTCTCATATTTCGTATTTTTGCCAATATTTGAAGTCTTATTTTTATAAGATTCATTCATTATCACGTCAGGGTCACCAATTTAAGGGTATGAGGAACAGGGTGTAAAGTTCACTCATCCACCATAGAAAAGTGAGGATCCTCCAAGCAGACGGGTGTTGTGTCTGGCGGGCAACTGCCCAACTATTGATGTTGGGTTCTTGTATATATGTCCACTGCACGGTAAACTTTAATTGCGCGATGCAGGATTTATGTGACGTCAGGATTTTTGTGTGACGTCAGGTTTATGATGCGTAGTTCGCATGTGGCGATGTAGATACTGCCACCGTTTTAATAATTTGTCAAATAATCAGTTTGGAATGATCTAAGGACTGACACAAAGACATTGTTGTTGGAACAGAACAGCAGTTTGAGAAAAAAACAATGTTTTTGTGTTAAACAGAAAACATTTTACTGATTGTTTCTATCTGAAAACAAACAACCCTTGTCTCCAGTAACTGTCGGAAGAGGGTAGTGACAATTTAAAATTGGGAGGGTAGAATGACTTCCTAAAACTGTGCCAAATTGCAACTTTCAACGTAAAACTGTCTTCCAAGGAAAGGGGTGTGACATACGGACAGACATCGCGTCTCTATAAGTGTTCCGGTTTGCCAATCGTTTCCGCGGAACATTGAGGGAAAATAGAATGAAGTGAATATTTTTTTTTTTACTTGTGCATAAAGTTTTAATAAATATATATTATTATTATGTTGTACTAGCTTCTGCCCGGGAACGTACTACCGGGATAGGAAAAAAATTGTTAATCCGGTTATAAAGTACCTGTGTGCCAAATTTCATCCAAATCCTTTCAGCCGTTTTTGCGTGATTGAGTAACAAACATCCAAAAATACAAACTTTCACATTTAAAATATTAGTAAGTATTTAAAAAACCAGCCAAGTACAATACTTAATTAGCAAAAAACGCCCCTGGGGCGAATGCTCTTTAATTTTTAACTATATTTTATTTTTATTAATTGTTGTTCTAGCGACAATAATAGAAATACGCAAGCTGAGAAAATTTCACCTGTTTACCTATTCATGAGATACAGCCCGCTGACAGACGGACAGCTGAGGCTTAGTAATACGGTTCCGTTTGTTTGGCACCCTTTGGGTACGGAACCCTAAAAAACAGTCATTGATACGCGGTACAATTTCATTAATACCGAAATTCCTCTATCAGATATTATCAAACAATATTTTTTTTATTCACTAGCAACTTTCCCTTTCTTAAAAAAAACTCAAATAATTAACTACCGAAATAAGTGCACGGATTTCTTTATTCTCTGCGAAATAAATGCGAAGGAATCCACGCAAATCCGGTTAAGAATTCTTGTCATAACGCACGCCATTTTGGTATTCAGTAAGCCAAGCGAAGCCGCGTTGCCTTAAACGAATATTATACCAAATATTACTTACAAATCTGTGCGAAAATGTGTACAAAAAGGTTGTACATCAAGAGATAAAAACCATTAGGCGCCTGTAAAGGAATAACGATTATGTCTCAACTTTTCAAGCGATGAACAACAACTGTGTGCCACAGTGTACATAGATACAGCAGCTCCGTGACCAGAAGGCCAATTATCGTACATAAAAGGCGTTCACATTCAAGTCTCAATCTGTTAAAAAATGTATGTAAATTGATTGTATTTTTGCCAGTTGTATTTTTGTTCGTAAAAATTACGGGTGTTGCCCCTCTGTTATCATAACACATCCTAAAATAATGCTCCTACGCATGCTACCTATCCCGGTTCTAAAACCTCTAATGACCGATTTACCCAGGAATTCGAAAATCATGACACAATACCCAATTGTCTAATTCTTAATACATTGTTTTTTTGAAAAATTCGTCTACTCGTCTACGTAAATAATGCAATTAATGTTGTCGAATATATCCAAATGAAAGGCATTTTGCAATCGTTAGTGTGATACACAATTACCCCTCAGGAAATAAGCAATTTGTGGATGTAAGTATTTAGATTGGATTAACAAATCACAGCCTGCAGCTAACATTAGATTTGCATAGATTATATTTGCAGAATTCTGGGCTTAGTATGTTTATACATGATCAAATTATTAATACAATGATGTTCGTCGTCTAAAACTGCATAAATTAGCTATAATACTGAATCAAATCAAACTATTGCAGCAGTAAGTAGTTATAATAATAACACACCGTTTAGTGATGTTTCGTTTGGAGTCATTGGTAATTATACATACATAGCTGATGCCCGCTATATATATATATATATATATTTGTTCTATAATATGTAGTGATAATAATTATTATCTTTGAATCTTGGACTTCTGAATCTTTTTATGCTATGGTCGTATACTTTTATTTAACTTATCTACTAAAATTTAGTTTTATCGTTTTAATAAAAAGGTTTTTAAGCTTTGAGACAAAAAAAAACACGCTAAAAACACAAAAAACGTGAAAAATAACTAAGTCGGTGTCTTTGCTTTTCAATTTTGGTTTTTTGCCACCGACTTCTGAAATTAAAGTAATTTTTCACGTTTTTAGTGTTTTTTTTTTGGAAGTCGGTTGTTTTTTTTTTGCAAAAGTTTTTATTTTTCACTTTTTGGTTGTGGTACCTACCCTACCCCACGAAAATTCAAAGACCACTGCTATGTAAATAACAGTGACGGAGTCAAATAAGATGTCGTCTACATACACTAACTGGGAAAATAGGTAATTATTGAAGCTAACTCAAAAACTACGCAAGCAAAGCTAATACACTCACACACTGTCCTATTAATATTACTTGTAAGTTTGTAGGAATATTGTGATATCGTATACTTTAATGTTTGTAAATATGTGAGCACCATGTATCTATCACATAGGTACTTAATTAATTTATTTGTCATTGCTCCATTTTTAATTTTTAATTCTTTTTACCTATTGTAATTGTATTCTCGGTGCATCGTCTTCACATGTAATTATATAATTGATGTATACCAAATATTGTAAAACATTTTTTTTAAAAGAGTAACGGTGGAGTTTTTTGCCCATTCTTCTCCATACGAAAACTACCTTTTGGAAGGGGCAACTAGAATCAGTTCTATTTCTATGTATTTGACGTTCAAAAGTGCCTTTAATGTGCCTAGTTGAAATAAATTATTTGACTTTGACTTTGAATAAAAATTTTATGGGACCACCTACCAAACAAAAAATAATTATCAAAATCGATTCATAATTGGCGGAGTAATCGCGTAACATACACAAAAAAAAAATATAGACGAATTGAGAACCTCCTCCTTTTTGAAGAAGTCGGTTAAAAAGCACACTAACTCAATTTTCTTCTTGTTCCAGTATAACCATGTGGTCAGCCAAGAAGGCCGACAGTAACAACGCCAGCACTCCGTCTGCGGAGGAGGAGATCAAAGTGGTGCTGGTGGGCGACACCCAGTGCGGGAAGACCTCACTCGTCCAGAGGTTCGTCTCCGACACCTTTATTGAGGTAAGTCTGCTGTGTTTTTTTTATCTTGTGCGTTATTGCGTTTGTTTCATCTTTTTTTTACGGTTCCGTACCCAAAGGGTAAAATGGGACCTATAACAGAAGACTCCGCTGTCTGTCTGTCCGTCTGTCACCAGGCTGTATCTCATAAACCGTGATAATTAGACAGTTGATCAAAGATGATGTATTTCTGTTGCCGCTATATCGATAACAGCAAATACAAAAAAACAGAATACAATAAATATTTAATGGGGCTCCCATACAACAAACGTGATTTTTTTGCCGTTTTTATAGATAATGGTACGGAACCTTTCGTTCGCGAGTCAGAGTCGCACTTAGCCGGTTGTTTTTTTCTATCAACCGGCCGTGATAACTGCTCCAATTTATTGTTACCACTTAAAACCTTTTGCAACTAAAAAGTGATGACTGACAAGATTTTTGTAACTTTTGATAAACAGGGCCCTGCTATGTAAATAACAGTGTCGGAAACTTGAAATATCTAGGCTAAGTGGGAAAAATACGTGTTATTTCAGCTAACCTAAAAACTACGCAAGCGAAGTTAATAAATAAAATATGGGACCACCGCTTTAACATGACATACCCTCAGACCAAATAAAAAACCAAGACAGAGCGCTGCGAACAATACAGTGAAGCATGCCAAAACTACACCTCCGCTCTGTGCATACACGCTCACACGCACACATTGATAACCATTTACAATCAAACTACACCAAAATATGAGCACACATGTTTAAGAAACCGGCCTCACGTCACTGTTGACAGCGCTCTGTCTTGATTTTTTATTTAGTCTGAGGACATAGCAAACAAAAAAACAATCATCAAATACAATTCTTGGGGGAGAAATCGCGACACACATACACAAAAAAAAGAAAAAAACATACACAGTCTAATTGAGAACCTCCTCTTTTTTGACGACGGTTATAAATTACTTATTAAAAAATGTGCAAAATGAGCAGTGGTGGCCCAGTGGTAACGGCCGCGACTTACGAGTTGTAGGTCGTAGGTTCGAACCCCGATAGGCGCTTCACTTTGTGTAAATAATTTCATCACCACTGCTCTCAAAACGGTGAAGGAAAACATCGTGAGGAAACCGGCATGTCTTAGAACCAAAAATTCGAAGACATGTGACATCTACCAACCCGCACTGGGCCCGCGTGGTGGATTACGGCCCACTCCCTCTCATAGAGAGGAGGCCTGTGTCCCAGCAGTGGGAACATTATAGGCTGATTATAATATATAATTAAAAAATGAATAATTGATTCGATAAATCGATTTAGTAAACGATTCAGAACAAACTAAAGCTATGTACTTTCATAATTTGGATTAATTCAATTACACATTGTATTAAATTAATTAGATTACCACCCAGAACACTGATACAGCGAAACAATTATAATTATGTTTAACGCAAATCGAGTAACTAACATGTTATTGACAGATGAATAATTACTATTCAATGAAGATTCTGACGTTGAAGTGTGTTAGATAATTATCTGTGTGAAATCCGAATGGTAGGTAATCGTATCTATTAAATTCCTAATCTATATTATAAAATAAAATAAATAAAAATAAAATAAAATAGTTTATTTCTTTGACGTTTTTACAATATTATTCAGTGGCTAGAACCACCCAGGAAGCATGTAGTAATGCTTGTATTAGGTGGTTCCGCTCCTCCCTAGGATCAATTTACAAAGTTTTTAGGAAACTAGATTACTAAACTATTTTAAGTAAATTTTACAAAAAACATTACAAAATTTATGAAAAGGTAAAGATAAAGATACTGGTAAGATTATTTGTGTGTGTGTATGTGTGTGTGTGTGTGTGTGTGTCTGTGAGTGTGTGTGTGTGTGCGTTTGTGAGTGTGCTCCTATTGGGAGATTTCTAGCCCTACGATGTAATATCTTGGGATCGGGAAGTACCACTAGAAATCATAAGTATTGCCTAGAATTCGTATTTAAATAATAAGTTCTCTGTATCGCAATATCCAAGAGGCTCGAGTTCTTGGACAATTGTTTTTTTACATTCATGGAATTGAAGGTTATATATTGTATATTTGTCATGAAACCTATTATAACCTATTAAGGTAGGCAGAGTGGGCCAGAAATTGACGCCTGGCAAAAAGTGTTCTACAGGGAGGAGTAGTGGCTACTTTACATTTTCTTCTACCTGTGTGAGTTTTATATACGTAAGGTAAGTTTTTATGTAATTTAAGTACTGAGTTCATAATATAAAGTTTTCTAAGTGATAATATTTTATGATTTAGATATAGTTCGTCAGTAGGAAATCTAAATGGCTTAAAGAACATTGTCTTTAACAAGCATCTCTGGGCTCTTTCTGCTTCAAGGAATTTAATTTTAGTGGCACCACCCCAGATGGAAATACAATAACACATAACTGATTGTGCCAATGCAATATAAGTACGCTTTAAGAGGTCTTGCGAGGTGACATGTCTTAACTTTTTGAATACCCATATAAGTTTACGGATCCTATCATTTATAGCATCAATTTGAGGGTGCCAGGAAAGTCGGTGGTCCAGGATTACTCCAAGGTATTTAGTGGATTTAACACATCCAATCTCTTCGCACCCACATTGTGTAGTGTTAGTGAAGTCACAAGTATGAATTCTTAATATTAAGTTTGGGGGGGGAAGTGTACGTTTATTTATAGCAAAGCAAATATAATTTGTTTTGGCGATATTTAGGGTAAGAAGTGCAGACTTAAGCCAGTTTGCAACATTATGGAGACCATGCTCAGCAGCTTCAAAAACTGAACTCCAGGAAGTACCATTAAATACAATGGCAGTATCATCCGCATATGAGAATACTTGACCTCTCTCAATCTTGAGATTAGTTAAATCGTTAAGGTATATCAAGAATAATGTGGGGCCTAAGACGCTTCCCTGGGGCACACCGTACTCGATTTTAGTGTCAGCACTAGTAAAGCTGTCAATTTTTACGCTTTGTGTACGGTCTTGTAGGTAATTAGTTAAGAGTTTTAGTGGTGTTCCCCTAATGCCTATATACTCCATCTTTTTCACAAGAGTCGGGACAGAAACAGTGTCGAAGGCTTTTTTTAGATCTAAGAATACTGTCAGACACTTTTCTCCATGGTCCAAACACTTAGTTACCAAGGAGGACAATCCTGAGATGGCGTCTTCTGTAGATTTAGCTTTTCTGAATCCGAATTGTGAACTATAATATATACTAGCAGATGCTCGCGGCTTCGCCCGCGTGGATATAGGTTATTACTTATTATATACTGACAGAGTGTAAAAGTCTATGACATACAAATAATAAAATAAAACACTAAATTAGCTATCAAGTTGATTTTGTCTTTATTTAATAATATGTAAGGATAATATAACTATAAATTGAAGTCACTTTTCGTGATTGTCTGTATGTCCGCGATGTTCTTCTAAACCCCGCAACAGACTTTGATGAGGTCTTCACCATCGTTTAGAGAATTTATTCCGGAAGGTTTATGTGTATACTACGTTAGTATTAAAGTTACATATAACTAAGAAATGTCGATGTTATGTCAAGTCATAAAACCGAGCGAAGCAGAAGCGAGTCGCTTTAACGATAATAGATAAAGGCAGGTTTAGACGAGCCCAGTAATGTGACAGTACAGTAAGTCAGTCCACCGCTGCTAACTTGCAACTGGGCTCGTGTAGACACTAGTTTAAATCCAGTCCAATGCTTACTTCGCGCCCTCAAGTCAGTCCAGCTGACTAGGGTGACTACTAAACTGAACTTCGACACGTCTTTTTTCGACAATACTTTAGTTCGACATACCTTAAGTCCGACACTACTGTACCTACTCCGACAAAAGTTTCTTAGAAGCTTCCCCCGCCTGACTTACTGCCGATCCCGTCTAGATGAACCCACTGACTGGGTCCGATATTCCGAATCACTGGGTCCAGTCACTGCCATCGTTTAAACCAGGCAGATTTTTTTACAACAAGGGCAGTAATTTCATATTAATTCCGAAAGGGAATTTTAAGCATAATCAGCCTATTATCTTCTGCTGCGACACAAGCCTCCTCTCTGTGGGAGGGAGTGGGCTGTAATCTACCACGCGGGCCCGGTGCGGATTGGTAGATGTCACATGTCTTCGTTTTTTTTTTGGTTCTAAGACATGCCGGTTTCCTCACGATGTTTTCCTTCACCGTTAAATCATTTCAAACAATTTCATTTCTTTATTTATTTAACCACCAACTTGCAATAACAGTATTATGACATCAAACATGCAAGTTATAGGCTATTATGAGACAATCATGAAATGAAAACAAAATCAAAAGTCATTTATTCAAACTAGGCTGAGAATCAGCACTTTTCGAACGTCAAAAATTACATAAGACAGTCCCCCAAAACGCCCACCCTTCATCACTTCCTAGTGCTGTAGCTGGGAAGAAGAAACGAGTGAAGAAGTGTTGCAACAAACTACCCAGCAGCACAGCTTTCTGTTCCGTTAGAAAAAAATGATTCTATACAAAAGTATGCAAAATCATTTACATTACGCAACATAAAACATAAATCTAATTATTAGCCATATAAACAAGACAAAACTAAAACTCGCACAATTATGCAAAATTAAATAGAACCACGATCACCACTGCTCTCAAGATTACATAACGCCTGCTTGGGTTCGAACCCACTAGCTACGACTCGTAGGTCGGGGTCGATACCTCTGGGCCACCACTCCTCAAGAAGTTTTAAGATTGACACCAAGAATACAGATAAACCATCGACTAATTCTCTTATTGTCTCGCTCGAGGAAGCTGTCACAACTCGATCTACATAATTGCTGATAACACAAGACAGACACAGATTAAATTTCACACACGCTAATTCCTGACAGTACTGACTGACAGTTTGACATGTTGTTTCAGTATTATTACGAAGTAAACATGTTTTGGCGAAACATCGAGAGATGAAAATGTCGAGATGAAATTGGGGAATTTATTTATTGTTTGCATTTTCCTTCTTTCTTTCTTTTGTTTTTTAGGGTTCCGTGCCTAAAGGGGACCCTATTGCTAAGGCTTCGCTGTCCGTCCCTCTGTCTGTCACAGGGCTGTATAATGTTGAACCGTAATACGTAGACACTTGAAATTTTCACAAAATGCGTGCTACTATTTCAACTGTAATATCAAATAATCCATACTAATATTATAAATTCTTAAGTAACTCTGTCTATCTGCGTGTATGTTACCTTTTCACGCCTAAACCACCGAACGGATGACATGGCAAGGAGATAGATGGCATCCTGGGGAAGGACATAGGGTACTTTTTATCGACATACCACGCGGGCGAAGCCGCGAGCGGAAGCTAGTAAAAATATAAAAAAACGTGTTGAAGAAATATCTAGTGTTAAATATTGTAAGGAGATACGGAACCCTTCGTTTGCGAGTCCGACTCGCAATTGGCCACTTTTTTTCTTGGTGATTGAGTGAATGAAAACGTCAGTGGGCTGTCAATGTCAAGATTTATTTGACATGTATAAATCAACTTTATTGGAACTTTTAGTGGTTCGTTTTTTTTTTCAAATACAGTGTTAATCATAGGAAAACCTCCTAATAACATTACTTTGAGGTTCTGATGTGATTGATAGAAAAAAAAATTGAAATGAGTATGCAAATGGTTTGGTTATATTACGAATATTATCTTTTTCACCATCTCACACTTTATGTACTACGTAACTTTTTTGGAAACTAAGTTTCTCTATGACCTGTGTAATAACAAGTACGATTGCTCAGAGTTGACAAACAAATTGTGCTATATAGTACCTAGAACTGTTGTGCGGCGTAGGGTGCGTGGGTGCCCGTTATTTGCAGTGTCTTCTTGTCGCACCAACGCGGGTGTCCGCGCACCTCTACGTCGTTTAGCAAAAAATTATAATACTCTTTTTTCAGAATTAGATTTGTTCTCTTTGTCAGCTAATAAAATTCGCATTGAGCTTCTTAAAACGATCGAGGGACCGGATGATTAACCGTGTCTCCGTATAATTATGTATACATTAGTATTATAAGAATAAGATTTGTTCATTTTTAAGTTTCATTAGTATTGTTGTTGCACTCGTGCTCTTCCAAATTTCTATTAGAATATGTAATATGTGGATAACGTAGTTGGTTACACACTGATATACCTATTTATAAGCCATTTTGAACTATGTAAAGTGTGTAACTGTTGGTTTTCCTTAATAAATAAAATAAAATAAACTAAAGTCAGAACTAAAATTGCAATATTCTCTGAAATTCTTTCTCAAACTACTTGTGTCGGGTCTAACATTTCAATATTGGTTTCACAAAAGTGTCCGACATGCCATCCATACTCCATACTAATATTATAAATTCTAAAGTAACTCTGTCTTCCTGTCTATCTATAAGTTACCTTTTCACGCCTAAACCACTGAACGGATTTCGATAAAAATTGGCAAGGAGATAGATGGTATCCCGGGGAAGGACAAAGGCTACTTTTTATCGACATACCACCCTGGCGAATCCGCGGGCGGAAGTAAGTATTTTATATTTTGACCCCTCTTTTAATAAAAACATCACGTTTACTAAGAAATAGTTTAACACGTCTCATTTGAACGTGGGAATGCGAAAACGAGAAAAAAACTTTAAGTTACTTTGAGCCTAAGATAACATCCTGTCGTTAATTTGTCCTAGCAGGGAGTCGTAGTGCGAGTCTTCTAAGAAAACAGAAAAGTGGGAACTGACTTCGCATCGGCCGTAATGATAGTCACTAAGTTCCCCTTGCCACAGATATTATAATACTACGATTACCACTGTTTTACAGTTCGATTAATGGCGGCTCGGAACATGAGGCGAGTCGCTGCGCAGGAACAATATCATGTGTCAGCGGGGCGACGTGGGGTACTGCGCAGCGAGTAGCTAATTTCCGACAATCGAACTGCACCTGCAAAGACGACTGCCTAGAAGCTGCGGTCATGTTTGACAGCATTTTCGATAAGTCATTGGTTAAATAAACCTCAGCATCCGTCTGAGATTTGGTAATTTAGTCATTCCTCTTTGACAGTGCCTGGGTATCCACCAGGAGAAGATTTACTGGATCTGACAGCTGTAGTGTCTCCAAGTCTGTTTCCTAATAGCCAAGAAGGAGCTGGAGCCCTAGAGTCTTCCAAGTCTTAAATAAATAGGTTCCTCCTGACAAGTGTGTAGTAGTGAGGTGAAAAAGTGACAGCAAGCATAAAAAAAATCTAAGTCTTTTTTTTCCACAACGGACAAGCTCTAGGTCTGCGTCTAACCTGATGGTAAGTGACGATCAGATCGAAGGTGGAAGCGAGCTTCACCCGGAATCCTCAAACCACAGAGCAACTGGCTATCCTACCTCTAACTACCGAAACACAATAATGCTGTTAACATTGTTGCTATGGCGACAGACTTAGATAAGATTGTGGTAGCTAGCCGGACTTAGAACAGAACAAGCCCTACCACCAACCAAACCGAGCAGAAAATATTGACCCCCGCTGGGAATCGGACCTCTGGGTCAGAGACAGGTGGTCTAACCACTAGACCACAGAGGCGGTTACAGTCAGTTTTTAGGGTGCCGTACCGAAAGGGTAAAACGGGACCCTATTACTAAGGCTCCGCTGTCTGTCTGTCCGTCTGTCACCAGGCTGTATCTCATGAACCGTGATAGCTAGACAGTTGAAATTTTCACAGATGATGTATATCTGTTGCCGCTATAACAACAAATAAAATAACAAACGTGATTTTTTGCCGTTTTTATAGATGGTACGGAATCCTTCGTTCGCGAGTCCGAGTCGCACTTGGGCGGTTTTTTTATTATCATCCACTAACACCTATTTTTAATGTGGAAGACACAAATAAATCTAGAAACATCACAACTCTCATTACTCCGTCAAGAGACATGAGTAAAAACAAAAAACAACATGTCGACAAGTGTTTTACTTCGTCCTAAATAAACATCCGCCATGTTTTTGGAGCCGTAAGACTCCGGTTTACATGTTTATGAATGGCCATACAGACATGGGTTAGGGATTTGTTACATGAATGAATTTTTTAATGTTTGGAGAAAAAACGCAGTTTTACATTAGTCTGGTTGTGGAGGTCAGATAGGCAGTCGCTCCATGTAAAATACTGGTATTGAGCTGCATTCGGGTTAGACTGGAAGCCGACCCCAACATAGTTGGGAAAGGCTAGACAGATTCATTGATATCACAGTTTGATTTATAGGTATTTACTATGAACTGTTTTGAAGCTGTTTGAGGAGCTCGTGGCTAAGTAATAACAGCCGCACAGGTCGATCCATCAGGTTAAGCTACGCTTGCCGCCGTTGGTCCGTGGATGGGTGAACATCTTTAATTATAGAGACTCCTCCGTGCCTCGGAAAGCACGCTAAGCCGTTGGTTCCGGCTGTCATTGGCGAATCTTTGACAGTCGTTACGAGTCGTCAGAAGCCCGAAAGTCTGACAACCAGTCTTACCAAGGTGGAGGTCAGATAGCCAGTCGCTCCATTTAAAATACTGGTATTCAGCTGCATTCGGATTATTCTGGGATCCCGCCCCAGCATAGTTAGGAAAAGGCTAGGCAGATTGAACACAGTTTGAGTGATAGGAATTTTAGAGCTTAAATACTTATGAATTGTTTTGAGGCAAGTTATACCGAGAGCCTGGTCAATTCTCTATTTAGTAGACAAACTGTTACTAACGTTCTTCTGATGGTTTGTCCAAAATATAAGTATAAACATCATCATCTCAGCATTCTCTTGCCCTTAGCATAATCAGCTCTCTGTGAGAGGGAGTGGGCTGTAATTCACCACGCGGGCCCAGTGTGGGTGGGTGATTCTTTGAACATATGCATATTACGCGGCCCTCCCCAAATAACTACTTAGTGAGATATAAAGTTATGTTTTTGTTTATTTCCCGTAAAACATAGGTCCAGCACTATATACAGATGGACATAACATATTCCTATTGTTATAAACAAATATGTTATATTCATAAACGTTCCTCAAATCTCATCACCATTCGTGTCCCAATTTCCAAATTTTAGCAGTTCATGCTCGAAAGGTTATAAATAAACCCTAAAGATCGTATTTTTTTGTAGTATTTTAGATAGTACACGACATGTTTTACCAATTAGCAAAACTATACACATTAAAGAACACTTTTAGGTAACTTTTAACGACTTTGAAAATTGTCCCAACACTTCATGCTCACTACCATTTGTTCAAATAGTCGCAGGATTATTTTGTACCGCGTAGTTTATTGGTATCTGAAAGAGTAACTCAGCGGTCGCGCTCTGTTCCACGTCACGACTGGTGCAGGTCTCGCATCAAAGAGTGTTTTGGCGCCAACTGTAGCGTACCTTAATCGCCCAGAAATCGTGTTTGGCAAACAAAAATCTCCTTACCGTTCGAGTTGCCCGTGGTAAGTCTATTATTCTTATTTATCCTTTTTATGCACTGTTATAGTCGCCATAGGATACTCTTTGCTTTGATTAAGTTCCCAAGTTATTAAGTTCCAGAAAGAACGTATAATGTGAGAGAGTGTACAAAAATCTAATTACCGTTTATATAATTACCATTTTTCCCGTTCGTATTTTGGCGAACGGTAATGAGAAATTGAAAATGGTAATTAGCACCAGTATAAGCTGGCTTCTTATTAATACTGAAACTTCTTACTTCGCTAGGCCAGCCCAAGGGCGAAGTGATCGATTGTTTATCGTTCGATGTGAACTGACACCTCCGCAATAAAATAAACTTACATACTGACTACCCACCTACCACTAACATTTGGTCTGAGCCACTAACTTATTTTTTTTTCAGAGTGAAAAATGTTGCTAATTTTTCCGAAACAACAGTTTCGGAAAAATTAGCAATCGAAGGAGGAAATATTACATTTGTATGAAGCTGGCTGAGTTCTATTTACACAGAGTTTTGAAGCAATGTTTTAGTTGATTTTATTTAGATTACCTACTAGAATGATAATTATTAGGTATTGTTTTTATTTTGAAAACTTGTTTATATTATTGATATTTTACTTATTTTTTTAAATTAAGTCAATTGAAAAGCAAAGACACCGACGTCCGAAATTAAAGTTATATTTCACTTTTTTAGTCTTTTTTTTGGAAGTCGGTAGTTTTTTTTTTTGGAAAAAGTTTTTAGTCTGTTTATGTTATGTGTACTACTACATGCGCGGTTTCTGGTCATGAAAGTGAGACTGATTCGGATTTAAGCATACCTAAATATTCTCAAGTTTTTGTATAAGATCTCATCGAGTTTAAGAAATATCTTAGATGGAACTTGTATATGTAGGTCTGAATTCTATTTACACTAAGTTTTGAACCAGTGTTCTAGTTGATTTTATTTAAATTACTAGACAAATAATATTATTGAATTTTAGCAAAACCGGTTGATTTTTGAGTTTTTTTTATACAGTCAAGTCGATATAATAGCTAAGTTTGATGCCATTTAATAAGTAACCTAAATAATAAATAAAGTATGTGATTTAAGTAAATTATTCATTTTATTTACAATTACCAATCACGAAGTATAATTACCATTTTTAAACACTAATTACCGTGTGTTCCATATCTCATCACCGTTCGACGAAAATTTTCAGCTTCAGATTCAGACCTATATTGAAGTTCAAATACTGTGCGTTTGATTTATTTAGCTAATCTGCACTATAAACTTTACGTTAAATTCATAAAAGTTGTAATTGGAAGCATTATTTGAACTTAATTTTCGAATCCTGAATATGTCTATCTTCAAATATTCACCCGGGTTGGTAGATGTCACTCGTCTTCTATTTTTTTTGTTCTAGAACATGCCCAGTTTCCTCATGATGTTTTCCTTCACCATTTTGTGAGCAATGTTGATGAATTTATTTACACAAAGTAAAGCGCCTGTCTGGATTCGAACCTGTTACCTAGAATTCGTAAGTCCGCGGCCGTTACCACTGGGACACCATTGCTCATCTCATAAACTTCGAAGAATAACATTCAAAAATGCAAAAAATACCATATTCCAATCCATTAACGTTTCCCACTAAGCGCTGCGGTGATAGCACCACAATTTGATCACCAACAAAGATTAAACACCTCACTTTGTCACCATTAATACTGCTTTAACGAGCACCCAACACTGATTGACGCAAAAAAATGCCCGCTTTACATTGATGGTTCGACAAGAACAAATGACTGAATTACAATGCAATCTAACAAATTGGCCGGCAATGGAACGATGCTATCGATTTTACTGCCTAAACCACGAAATTATAGGGCAGAAGTCGAGACCAAAATGCCTGTCGTTCAGTACCTAAAAAACCTGGGTTTTCCCAGAGATTCAATACGTAACACCACCACCATTTATTTGACCAGTCTAATAAATGCTTGCAAAAAAGCAGAGGTGATTTATTTATTTACGCAAATCTTACCAACATCTCTGCGATCCAATGCGATAGAGTGGCCTTACATGCTAAATCCTTAATCTACATTCTATAAAATTACCTACTATATCATAAATAACATAATGTTATGAATAATGCAGCGTTATAATGTGTTATGTATTGGATCTGGGTATTACAAAGACGGTGAATAGAAAAACTGGTTGAAGTGGCCAAGTCCAGCCATCACACACAGTGCAGCGATAACCTACTAATTTATCTATTTAGTAAAAGTTTAAGTGTATCCCAAAATCTATACCAAACCATCTGCGATCCGTTTCGCTAGCGTTTTTGGACTCTCTCCGCGTTCACTCAGAACAAAACTTTATTTTTGGGCTTCCTACTTCTATAGCAGCGTATAATGTTCCCACTGCTGGGACAGAAGCCTCCTCTCTTCAAGTGGGAGTGGGCTTTTTAATCCACCACGCGGGCCCAGTGCGGGTTGGTAGATGTCACGTGTCTTCGAATTTTTTGGTTCTAGGACATGCCGGTTTCCTCGCGATATTTTCCTTCACCGTTTTGAGAGCAGTGGTGTTGAAATAATTTACACAATGTAAAGCAACGGTCCGGGTTCGAACCTACACCGCGTAAGTCGTGGCCGTTACCACTGGGCCACCTCTGCTCTGCCCTACTTCTATGCTCTGACCCATAGATATCTGCTCTGACCAAATAAAAAGCCAAAACAGGGCGCTCCGAACAATACAGTGAAGCATGCCAAAATTCCACCTCCGTTCTCTGCATACACGCTCACACACACACATTTAAAACCATTTACAATCAAACTACACCTCAATAAGTGCACATATGTTTACGAAACCGGCTTCATGTTACTGTTGACAGCGCTCTTTCTTGGTTTTTTATTTGGACTGAGCTTCTACGTAAACTTCGATTACTACCGTTTGACCTTCTGACTTATCATGGTCATTCTCATTCAAATTGCTGCTGTTTTTTTACAGGGAATTTTGTAAGCGTTTTTGTTTGATCCTTGACAAATTTATCCATGTAGACGAATGGAATTTAACGAGGGTCTGCATTCAAACTGGCGTATCGCATGAATTTGGGATTGAACCGATCTATCGTGACATAAAGTTGGACAACTAGTCGTTTTTATTGTTATAGGCTTTGATTTGAAAGCGTTGCAATCTATCCCTTCTGTAATACGGCAGTTTCGCGGATGTTTGCATAACGTTTTAATTAGTCGAGATTTTTAATTCATATTCTCTATGGCACCTCTTTAGACCATGAGCTATTCGCATAACAAAAAATATTTGGCCTTGGTCTTATGGGGGAGGCGCAAAAATTGATTCGCTTTTACCGTGTATTTGCTATTGGGAAAACTTTGATGACGTAACATAACATCGCGCCTGTATTCCCCAAAGGGTTAGGCAGAGATGTATACCTATAATACACCTACATTTCGCCAGTTATGTTTAAGTCCCATGTAATAGGGAGCCTATTGCCACCGTCCGGGCACAAATCCAGACTCCGAGCTACTACTGAGAAATTCCTGATGAAAAGCCATTAACACTTTGCCCGACCCGGGAACCGAACCCAGGACCTCAAACTTAGCAGTAGCCCTTGGGACCATTTGATCAGCGAGGCAGTTAAGGCAATCTGTAAAGAATCTGTTGCAAATCATGGTTTCAATAATCGTCAATTCACTTTCTGACAGAAAATTAATGATCTCAGTTCATAGATTTCTTTGAACCGTTCTGTAGATTAAAACATCGTTTTTTGGACTACCAAACGGAACTTCGACAAACGTTACTACGACATGATTTTACTTCGACATTACGGAACTCCGACACGTCTTTACTTCGACATGCCTTTAGTCCGACACTACTCTACTCCGACAAGACGTTGCTTCGACATGACTTAACTACGAAATGATGTGACTTCGACGACATCCTACTTCGACAATAATGCTAGTTCGACATGATTCAATTTCGACATACTCTACTCCGACATGATGTACTTCGACAATATCTTAAATCGACGTGATGGGTCTCAGACGGGACCTCTTCTTTTCACATGTTTTTTTTTCCTAATATTCTTTGACACTACGATTTTGGCATATTTTTTCTCGTCTAATAATTATTTATATAATTAAATAATTAATTATAAATATTGGGATAAGGGAGCAGAAGGATGATTTGGAATAAATAAAAACTACAATAAACATACCGATCAACGCACAGCGTTTCGATTAGAACATACTAGCTGGACAGAAGTCACTGTTGAAATTCCATGAATTTATTAACTGGGCCACTAGCCACACCCCCATTTGTCCCAATTCCAAGAATTATTTTGCGCTGATGTCAAATACTGATAAGGATAGAGAAGATCACAAAAAACCGACAAGTTAACTTCCTTCTGAGGTTTTAGAATTAATAATAGGGGGTATTATTAATTCTAAAACCTCAGAAGGAAGTTAACTGTTAATATAAGTTCTAGTCTAAGTCTTTGTAGGTAATTTTTGTCAAAATATTAGTACCTATGCCAAATTTTAATGATGAAGATTCTTCAGAAGAAGAATTATTTAGTGATGTAGAATAAATTTCTAAGCTTTGTATCCTACTAACTTTATTATTAGTTGAATCATATTGATTTTTTGAATACTAAGTTAGTTTTATGATCTGCATGTAATTTATGTAAAAAACTGCCCCGTTGGTTTCGTGGTCGCAAGCGCGGCTGCAGAGCGTGGGGTCCTGGGTTCAATTCACGGGTCGGGAAAAGTGTTATTAGAGTTTTCCATTAGGAATTTCGTAGTAGCAGCCCGGAGTTTGGAAGTTGGCGGTGTGATACCCCCGTGTCTCGGAAAGCACGTTAAGCCGTAGGTTCTGCGCCTGATCTCTCTCCGGTCGTGTCAGTTTACCGTCCCATCGTACTATGAGAGTGAGGGAAGAGAGACTGCACCTGTGTCTGCGCACACACTTGTGCACTATAATATCTCCCGCGCCGAAGGCTAGTCTCCGTTGAGATTGGCCGCCATGGCCGAAATAGGTCTGGAGGACCATATTTTATGACTGTTGTTGATAATTTAAGGATTGTTTTTCTACGTTTCAGTATACGAAATATTTATTGTCATTTTTTATTTTATTTGGTACGCTTGACCATGCCTTCTTTTATTTAGGTGTTTTGTGCTGGAACCGCATTAAAACATAAGAAAAAAATTAAATACCCTAATAAAAATAATAAATAATTTTGTCTAGCTAGCATGTTCTAATCGAAACGCTGTGCAACTGTGACAGATCCATAATAGTAAGAAAAATATAAATCAAAGAAGATTTTACTCTATACTAAGAAGATTTTACTTCAACATAGTGCAGAAAGGGAGCCACCAAAGTGATATTACGTACTAATAAAAAGCCGAAGAGTTTGTTGGTTTGAACGCCCTTAAAATATATTATTACCTATAAAAAATTACATAAGGTCAGTTGTTTCTCAACGTCGCAGAATAATTTTGAATAAGCATCGTGTCCCGAGACGCATCACGTAGATTTCAGATATTGTCGAAGTTACAGCATGTCGGAGTAGAGTATGTCGAAATTGAATCATGTCGAACTAGCATTATTGTCGAAGTAGGATGTCGTCGAAGTCACATCATTTCGTAGTTAAGTCATGTCGAAGCAACGTCTTGTCGGAGTAGAGTAGTGTCGGACTAAAGGCATGTCGAAGTAAAGTACTGTCGAAGTAAAGACTTGTCGGAGTTCCGTAATGTCGAAGTAAAATCATGTCGTAGTAACGTTTGTCGAAGTTCCGTTTGGTAGTCCGTTTTTTGCTAGCACTGAAAGCAACAATACGAGTACGTCTCGTTTTTTTCGTATAACATACTTATTGCTAAGATCAGCAGCTATACTACGACGTCATCATTTTTCCAGTGTTAGTGAGAGACGGAGCTATACGAGGCCGCTAGCACCATCCTTTTTTCGCAGTGGAATACTGATGGCATTAAAATTCGAATTCAAATTCAAATTCATTTATTTGTAGGAATATGGTACATTATATGGTCTTAGATTAATAAATAGTCTCATCATATTCTGCCACGTAGGGCGTGCAAATATCGGGTACATAAGTAAAATTATTATAAACAAAAATGGAAATATGTAAATGTCAAAGAAAATAAATAAAAAACAGATGTCAAAGTATCATTCAATGTCAAACTATCAAAGAGCGATTACAATTACATTATGATGTCAGAGTATCATTCAAGAAGTCATTTAGATTATAATAACACTTTATACATAGCAACTCTTTAAGTTCCTTTTTAAACCCACTTAAATTTAATCGTTTGATTTGCATTGGGATTTTGTTAAACACTTGCGGGGCTATACAGAATATACTCTTCAACATTAGTGCTGTTTTGGCTCTACGTCCGCGCAACATATCATTCCGCCTGTTACGTTTAACTGTATCTGATAAGTTGGGAAACAAGTGTGAATTCAATTTAACAAAGAAGGCAGTTTCATAAATATACATAGACGGCAGTGTTAGAATTTTGTATTTTTTGAAAAATGGTACACAACTGTCCGTTACTTGTATTAATACTTATGAAGTATTAGTCAGCTCCCAGAACTGGGTGCATTTCTAAAACTGCTAAGAACTAGTCGCAATTAAATAGAAAAACACCCAAATGCCTCAGCAGGAACCTTCAACCTCACAATAAAAGGTACAATTTGAGTGACCCTCGCCTGCCCCACGTAGTGTACCTACGAATAAGTGAGATTTATAGGGTACATGTGAGCGGAAAGGGCTCCGGTGAGCGCCGCACGAGTCCGTTCGAGAGTAGGTTACTCGGGAGGAAGCGACGAGGGTGGATATAGGTGACACGGTATGAGGGACATTCCAGAAGTTATAGGTATGAATAATCATCAACAAACGATGATTTTTTCTGCTGCACAAGTTGTAAATTTTGGGCTTAAACTCATTGCGGGTTAGTCCGAAAGAGATACCGGGACCTTGGCAACTGAAGGAACACGGGTGGGTTTTAGTCAGTAGAAATCTGACACGCCTTTCCGCTTCGCCCAGAGCGGGAGAAGTCATTGGATGATTTACCACACTCAAAAAAAAAAATGGGCTTAAACTCAAACCATTTATTTCAAATGAACCAATTACAGGCACTTTTGAATTGTCAAGGGGTCGGTCAGTCAGAAATATGAAGCTAGTTGCCCATTCCAAAGCGTAGTAGGTTCCTATGGAGAAGAACGGGCAAGAAACTCCACGGACACTCTTTTAAATCAGAATATTGTTACAATATATTGAAAAGAAACCTTGACCATATCCATAGTCCGTTGACTCCATAATCAGCTGTACTTACTTGAAATTTTGAGTTTTTTTTTTTTTTACTGCCCTTTGGTCTCTTGGTCACAAGCACGACTGCTGAAATGAAATGAAATGAAATGAAATGAAATTGTTTATTCTGTAAATAGGATATCGCAATCACTTTTACACGTCATATTATTAAAAAAATAAAATAAGCTAGATGAGGTCGGCACGACTGCTGAGCGTGGGGTCCGGGGTTTGATTCCCAGGTCTTGCAAAGTGTTATCCAAAGTTGTTAGTGTTTGTCGGGAGGCCTTTAGAAGGCCGCGTCAAAAATATTGGGCTATTACATCTGAAATTTCTCAGTAGCACCCGGAGTCTGAATTTATGGCCGGTCGATGGTTTGCCGTCTGTTACATGAGACTTAAATGACGAAATCTGGGTGTACTATAGGTATACCTCTGCCTAACCCTTCAGGGAATACAGGCGTGATGTTAAGTATGTATACCCATCATTTCTGTGAAATTTTGCCAGCTAATTTTATTTGACGTTGTATAGTAGGTAGTCTGTTGCTATCTCCCAACACTATCAAAATCGCTTGAACAATAGGGAATATGCATGTGATTCAAATATGGGTCAAATATTTTTTTTTATAAACTATATTACTTCAGAATTATGCCTCCATCACTATTTTTTTATAAAATTTCTTTTTGAGCGAGAAATTAATTTTTAAAAAGTCCCAAAAAACCGTGGATAATTCAAATACTTGAAAAGCTAAGAGTGGATGTGACGTAACAATCCGGGATAACAATCAAAATGTCAATGTCAAGTCAATCAACAAGTGTCAAGTCAATGTCAAACGCTCATACAAAAAGGAGTGTTTGACGTTGACTTGACAGTTGCTTGTTTGTTTTCACGGACTGTGACGTCACCACACCAAGCGCGCCAAATGGAGGGCGTTTAAATAGCCGGGCTATTTAAACGCCAAAATCGGTTGGATATTTTTTAAACTTTTTTTTAAGTACTTTAAATTGCTTTTTTGCCATCGATTTTTTTTTTTACTATTATTTGACGATGTAAAATATCGAATAAAAATATTTAAAAAAATACATGCATATTCCCTATTCCCGAGATCGTAAATTCTTCACAAACAAACGAAAACCGACAAATATTTAGGATGAATCCAACCATTTTCTACTTGATAGATCAATGTTCAATCGGTCGTGTTATATATTGACCACCGTTTTTGTGCTTCATCGAAAGTAAAACTGTTGGAGATAAGTATTTCGGCGTTCTAAATTATATCTGATCGTCTATTTTTGATCGACTTCAAAAAAGGAAGAGGTTTAATGTTCGTCTGTATGTAGTTTTTTATGTAGGTATGTCCATCCTTATTGTCGATATTGTGGACTGATTTTGAAAATTCTTTTTCATATAGTATGGGATGCTCACGCGATGGTCCCATATAAAATTTACTTAGATTTTGAGTTAGCTTCAATAGTACGTAAATAAATCCACTGTTGTTTACATAGCAAATAGTGGTATATGAACAAAATTGTTATGGGGTATGTAGGTACCACAAGTAACAAGTGAAAAATAAAGGAGTTAAAAAAAACATCCTCATAAAAAAAATTGAAATATAATTAAACAGCAATAGACAACATTTTTCAACCGTTTATAAGTTTATATTATTGAATACGAGGCATTTGGCTAATTTGTACTAAGTATTATTATTTATATTTTTATTTTGGGCAGATTAGAAAAAAAAAATCTTTTCTTTTTTCTTCTTTCTAATTTCGGAAGTCGATGGCAAAAAACCATAATACAGTACCAAAAATACCGAGTTCCGAAATTAAAAAGTTACTTAGGGCTGATTTTACCAAAGTCAGATATCTTTTATCCGTGGAATAAAAATGGCGTCTGACAGTTTTTTTATGGAAAAACTGTCAAAAATTCAAAATTTATTCGCAGGATAAGACTTATACTCGGTATAAAAGTTTGGTGAAATTCGCCCTTCGTGTTTTTTTATTGTTTAGTTAGGATCGGAGCATTGATTTCTATTGATTTATTTTTATCATACTTTCTGGACTGAAAATGTTTGGCGAACAACGCTTCAGCAGATTTTTACTAAGTTTGTCGTTTTAAATCGCGAAAGCATTGTTTTCGAGTTTAACAGTGTGCTATACAGATTTGTGCTAACAAGGATACCTGCTTTCTCTTGATTTTGTTTTTACTATACATGTATAGCATAGCATTTTAGAGATATGAGGAACAGGGTGTAAAGTTCATTCATCCTCTTTATAAAAGGGAGGATCCCCCGACCAGACGGGTGTTGTCGATTAATGTCGGGGTCTTGTATATACCTATGTCCATCCCGCGGTAAACTCTATTTGCGGGATGCAGGTTTTCTTGTGACGTCAGATCTTTGATGCTTAGTTCGCGTGTGGCCGGCATCTACATCGCCGCCCACAGCATAAAGGCTATACTATCGCGACTTTGAAGTTTGGTTGAAAACAGTATAAGAATAATTTATTTGCAGCTAACTAATTTAATTTAACCCCTCCATTCATGTGAACTTCAAGAGTTAACACTATTCATTTAGTCGCAACACGTCTTTTTCTTCCATACTTCTCTATAATTCTTCATCTCGGTAGTCACCCCCTTACTAGCTATATCATCTTTCTCACAGTCCATCTATCTTTGAACAAAATACCAAGTTCAAATAAAAATATGGCGTAACCCACATTTTCACCGGAACAATAAGGTACTTACATATTCTCCGGAAGCATAATAGTATTTTCATCTTAGTAAAACTACCTAAAGCATCTTAGCCCATAAATTCTTGTAATATTCTGTCCCGACTATGTTTTCTCAGCTGGTTACTCTACTCAGTTTTGATAAACATTCTTAGTACATGTTAGAATAAAAATAAGTAACCATGAATTGTTACTTGGTAAGGAAGGAACCCAAGGGACTGAGTAACGATATTTTTATTTATTTATTTAAACTTTTCGCACTAAAAAAGGTACAAAGGCGGACTTAATGCATTCTTTAGGCATTTTCTACCAGTCAACCAAGGGTGGTGAAGAGATTAGATGGCAGGTGCTCTAATTGAGAGGAACAAAGAGAAAAAATAATAATATTAATATATCATATTGCATTATAGATAAAGCAGTACAGTACATAAATAAGCTATAAACTTATGATACATATACTTACACATATATTTACTATAATAAATACTATAATATATATATATACATATAACATACAAATTCAAGGGTGAGAGGTGATGACATGACTACTCTATTTATTTTGAGAAAAAACTCCGCAATTTCCGCTTAAATGCATAACGACTGGTGGCCGTCCTGATATCAGGAGGAAGCGCATTCCAAAGAAGAATGGACTGAATATGAAAAGAAGAATGAACAAAGTCAGAAGTATGAGAAGGACAGAGTAGGAGAAGATTGTTAGAAGAACGCAGGGTCTTAGTGTGTGAAGAACACAGATATTGGAAGTGAGACACAAGATAAGAAGGAGGAGTGGGAGAGTTGAGAACGGAGTAAAGCGTGGTCAAAGCACGCAAACTTCTTCTTTGGCGAATGGACATCCATTTGAGCTCAGACCTAAAAGACCATATTTTTCAAAAGAGGGATTTGATGCTGCTACTTATTAGTTATTTATGCAACTTTTATATAATATGGGGTGTTTTAATACCTAATTATTTACAGTTGCCTACAAGACTTTATCTACACCCATGATATGAATCTTCTATAAAAGTTTCTTTGCAATACCAATATCGAACAAAAACGGCGCGGTACGACGTGAATTCGAATTTTTCGAATTCGAATGTGTTTTGTTTTTAAATTGCAGTGCTTTGTTAGTGAAATACTCGTGAATGACAATGTTCTTTTTTGAAATGAGTTGCATTATGCAATTCAGTACAACATTATAACACCCGTTTGGATGATATTATTATTACTATGACACTGGCTGTTTTAATGTTGGCAATAAGCTAACTGTTTCAGAAACTTTTAGGGAGGATTTATAGCATGGGTGTAGATAAACATACATAAACTCACGCCATCTTTCGGAGGAAGGCAGAAACTGCAGAACGGCCAGCTACGATCCTCACATACTCCTTTTGCTTCGTTTACGTTCATTCATCGGAGGCCTTAGTGCGAGTTTCTTTTAACTATCTTGACTTTACGCATCGACCGCGTTCGGCGCGTAAAGCGAAGATCCTAGATCAATAAGGTCACTTTCAAGGCGTTTGCCGTCTGTCCTGGGATAGTATTATGAAATAATAATGCCATCATTATTCCACTGCGAAAACGGGATGTTGCTAGCGGCCTTGTCTAGCTCCGTCTCTCTCTCACACTGGAAAAATGGTGGCATTAATACTTCATACTGCACCAGGCTTGTCACCTTTTGTTAGTCACCTTTCATTCATCCTTTTAACATGACCAAACCATAAAGAATAGTTACTCTTTTAAAATATTCCTTTTCTTCATGAAGCTGCGAATGTGCATAATGTAGAACATTATGTTGATTTACGTGAGAAGTTAAGGCTCCCGCAGACAGGCGCGACGCGACACCGGTAGAACAATTTCCGGCGCTGCTTGTAGGTTATATATTTACTCTACAAAACATCGAAATGATTATTATAAATGTTTGTATAATATGTAATAATGTTTTATACACAAACCCTCCGCAATAATTTCTCTAATTGATGGTGAAAACGTTAAAACGGCATGGAAAAATGCGCTGCGTAGGCTCAGACTAAATAAATAAAAAGCCAAGACAGAGCGCTGTCAACAGTGATGTGAGGCCGGTTTCGTAAACATGTGTGCTTTTAGTGAGGTGTAGTTTGATTGTAAATGGTTGTTAATGTGTGCGTGTGAGCGTGTATGCACAGAGCGGTGGTATAGTTTAGGCATGCTTCACTGTATTGTTCGCAGCACTCTGTCTTGGTTTTTTATTTGATCTGAGTTCGTAGGTAGTATAAAGAAGACCAACGTGATAGACAGACAAGAAAAGCGACTCTAATTTATAATATGTAAGGTGAGTATATCTACTGGGATTCTGAAAATACCACAGGTAAAGTTCTTCTCGTGAATTTGCGAGCAGTTGAATATGATAAAGGTTTTATTATTTAACTCTCTGTACACGAGAATCCTTTCGCCTGAAGTTTGTTTTCTCCGAAGGTATTTGCTTTTTCTCGGAACTTTGTTAGCATACAACCTTCTTCGTACGAAATGAATGATCTGCTTTCGTGTACAGTACCTATTACAAGGATCTTTGGCGCTCGAATGACGTTGACACTGCCATTATTTTGTGAAATGTAATGAAATAAAAACTTTTTACAAAAAAATAAACAACCGACTTCCAAAACAAACACTAATAAGTTAAAAATAACTTTAATAAATTAACGAAAATTAAAAAACAAAGACACCGACTTCCGAAATTAAAGTTATTTTTCACTTTTTAGTTGTGGTACCTACCCCACACAAATTCGAATCGGCTATGTAAATAACAGTGGCGGAGTAGATAACTTAAAATATCATCCATCTACACTATTATAAGTGGGAATATACGTAATATTGAAGCTAACTAAGAAAGAAAGAAAGAATAACTCAAAAACTACGCAAGCAAAGTTAATAAAATTTATATGGGACTACCTCTGAAGCATGAACTACCGAAAAAAAAAAATCATTAAAATCAAATCAAAATTGGCGGAGTAATGGCGTAACAAAAAACACACGAATCGAGAACCTCCTCCTTTTTGAAATCGGTAAAAATAAGATGGCGGCGTTAGTTTCGTTTTAGCCTGCAGTTCCCTCTACCTCCGTTGACGCAGGACGCTCGTGTTTATGAGCACTTTAAATACGCTTTGCGTTTTCTGTCAGTCTCAGTCACGGGACTCTGTGACCTGCAAAAATCAATCTACTCTCTAGGCAGCCCTTGACAGAAGTAATGCGCTCAACGCACTTTCCGCACCACGAATTTTTCCATAAGTACCTAGACAACACAATAATAAAGAGATACTAGCAATTTAATTATTTTCTACAGAACTTCGAACTCACAAGAAGTTACAGTAAAGAGAAATTTAATTAAAATACAAACTCAATCTAAAAGTTTATTCGTTACTTCTCTTTGACAATTACGATGCGAAATTTCCGTCTTGTTTTAAATAATAGCATTATTATTTATTGGTGCACTAGCGGGCCGTCCCTGCTTTGCACGGTTTTTTGACTTGCCGACTTGCCGCGAAAAAAAAATCAGCTGTTCCATACATTTTGTCGATTTTAAGTGAACAAAAATGTATGGAACACCTGATTTTTTTTTTGCGATTTCAAGGTTGGTCCCATAGAAAAAGTTGTTCAAAATGTTGAGTACAATGACCCCTTTTCGGGTTTAGCATAAACAAAAAATAATGTTGTATATCACTAGCTGATGCCTGCGGCTCCGCCCGCGTCGATGTCGGTTATTATATACTAAACTAAAACCTTCCTTGAGAACCACTCTATCCATTGGTGAAAACAGCATAAAAATTAAGTATATCGCGAACACACAGACAGACGCGGCTGAGGACTTAGTTTTATAATCCTACTAGCTGCACCCCGCGGTTTCACCCGCGTAAGTCTCGATCCCGTGGGAATATCGGGATAAAAAGTATCCTATGTGTTAATCCAGGTTATAAGCTATCTGTTTGCCAAATTTCATCCAAATCCATTCAGCCGTTTTTGCCTGATTGAGTAACAAACATCCAAACACACAAACACACTTTCACATTTATAATATTAGTAGGATTACTAGCTGATATCCGCGGTTTCGCCCGCGTTGATGTCGATTATTATATACTAAAACCTACTTCGAGAACCACTCTATCCATTGGTGAAATTAGCCTGAAAATCGGTGCAGTAGTTTTTGATTTTATCGCGAACAGACACACAGACAGACGCGGCAGAGGACTTAGTTTTTTAATATGTAAGGATAGTAAATTATTTTATTATTTTTAGGGCGCTAGCAAATTATATACAAACTGCATTCATTTAAGCCTCGTGCATACTGGCGCGACGCGACATCGGTAATTATTATACCGTGAAATTTTCTCAGAAATTGTTTTGTTAGAGTCGCGTCGCGCCAGTCTGCATGAGGCTTTAGAATGTCAAGGAATATCAAGTACAAATATTGTCTGGGATTCATGGAGCCTTTTATTAATTAGGTCACGTAAATTACTCACTAATTAATACTTATGTAATATATTTTATACTTATTAGTTAGGTAGCTTGATTTTCTGTTTACAGTACTAATTAAAACCTATGATTTTAGTAAAGTTTTCAAGGGACGTTCGAAACTAACCTTAACCTACCTACAATAACTAACCTTCTTCATCATTTTCATTCTCCTGCCCTTATCCCAATTTATTTGTAGTCGACGCAATATGTCTTTTTCTTCCATACTTCTCTATTAGCCGTCATCTCGATAGTCACCCCCTTTCTAGCCATATCATCTTTCACACTGTCCATCCATCGTTTCTTTGGTCTTCCCCTACTCTTATAGCCATCAAAATTTTCCTCACGACATTTTCGTCTACTAACTTTACCTAGTAGACCTACTTATCATAACTAAATACTTAAACCTTATATAAATGAACACAACAACTATCTAAAAATCTATTCTTGGACTAATAAATAAACTGACTGGCATACCGAAGCAGCATTTAAAAAAAACATGGCGCCGACATTCCTCGTTGTCGAGAGAACGCTTACAATTTGTGGTGTATGGACCGACCATATTTTCTAAGATGATCTTTGTAAATAATAGTGGTGATTCTTAGAACTAATGATTAATGGTAATAGAGTTCATTAGAGATTTTTTATGCTTCTTCGTAATTGCTCTCAGGAATATTTACCAGGCAGGGCTTACAACCCTGTAGGTAGGTACCTACTATAAAAGATTGTCTACAAAATCCCTTTTGCATATTAATAAGGTACCTTATTATGCAGCCTAGCAGAAAAATGACTGGTTGCATTTTGGCTCTTTCACTCAAGCGAATTTAGAATCAGCTACCTAAGGTATAGGCTAATTTCGTAAAACATTTTTGTTATAAAAGACTAATCTGTTTCATTTGACAGTTCAACAGCATTCATTGCATTATTTAAGCTGTTGAGTAGACGCAATTTTCAAACCTTTTAAAACCCTTATGGGATATCCTTCAAAACCCTTGAGTTATGATTGAAAGCGTCTTACGCACAGTTGATAAAGTATCTCTTTACGTATAACAAATAGTGCGATAGGTACACTTTCCCTCCAATTTTACATTTTAAAATAGGAATGCATCTAAAACGCAGCAATTTGTACAGTGCGCGTTACACCGCACGGGAACAAAAGGACGGTTCACACCCTCCGACCGAGATTTATTTCACACAGTACAGTGCGCCTGGAATATGTTGGATAGTAACGCTTTAATATATTGTTGAAGCTACATTATTTTTGCAGAGTAGTCTCTCGCATTAACATTGGTTAAGCTAGTATATCTCGTGCTAGCTTTCATCATAATTTTGCTGCCTTTAGCCACTGTTGAATGAAGTATCTACCTCTAGTCAGCAAAAAATATCTCAAAAAGGACAGTTAATTAAAACTTTTTACAAAAAAAAACAACCGACTTCAAAAAAAACACTATAAAAGTGAAAAATAACTTTAATTTCGGAAGTCGGTGTCTTTGCTTTTTAATTTTCGTTTTTTGCCACCGACTTCCGAAATTAAAGTTATTTTTCACTTTTTTAGTGTTTTTTTTGAAGTCGGTTGTTTTTTTTTTGTAAAAAGTTTTAATTTTTCACTTTTTAGTGGTGGTACCTACCCCACACAAGTTACTACCTGCTATGTAAATAACAGTGAAGGAGTCTAATAATTATATCGTCTACATAGACTGTGGGAAAAATACGTAATATTGAAGCTAGCTCAAAAACTACGCAAGCAAACTTAATAAAATTTATATGGGACCATCTCGGAAGTATACCCTTTCGAACTAAAAAAGAATTTTCAAAATCGGTTCACAAACGGCGGAGTAATCGGAGAACATACATAAAAAAAAAAACAATCATCCGAACGTAGTACCTCCTCCTTTTTTGAAGTCGGTAAAAATAAAAAACATCGTACCCTATTAAGAGTCTCCTAAAGTGAATACCACCCATAGATGGCCCATTGAATGGAGCGTCTTCCCCGAATTCTCGCTAAGTGCCAAATTCTAGGAAGCTCCTCTAATATATCACTTCCTTTAACACGAGAGTACCGGTTGTGGTCCATTCAGTCTTTGTGGGATAAACAGTTAGTACTCCTTGGAGATGCATTGGTTGTGGCACTGCATTTATGTATGGGGTTAAAGTCTCAATATTCCAAATTGAAATAGGTATTAGTAAATATAATTATTATAAGCAGGGCAAAGGCAGGCCTTTACCCTTCCAAAAATGGGAAGAAAATAACTCTTACTATTACAATAACAAATATTTTGATTGATACTACTCAATATTTAGTCGGGTAAAACACAATGGCTGTCTCCGTTTATCCACATCAAACACAAAGAATAAAAGGGACCAGATTAAAAACTTGAAACTGCATCAAACAATTCCCATTCAATTAAAAACTATCATTCCAACACAATCCTTTTTATTCACTAACTCCAGTAAAAGGCAACTGAAGCAGACACAATAATTACATTTTACATAAAATCGCTTTTAAAAAACTCTTGCAATACAACGTACGTGCTGATTGCCTTCGCAAACACTCCAACGTTTCCGAACTAAATCTACGCTGTAGAGAGCTTTATGCCAATTTATATTACAACTCATGCTATACAAAACTCGACTTTAATTTAAACGCTGTAAGGATTTAAAATGTGAACAATAAGTTGGCTGTCGCTTACCTGTTTTGTTCTCATTGGTGTATGCAGTGGTGATTAGCCTTTTTGCTCATGTCCTGTTCCCGAACACAGCCGCAACGGGTAACAGAAAACAGACTGATTTTGCGGCGAAAAAAGCGCGGGTAACTTTATCTGTGCAGTGTCTTTTCTTTTTTTGAATGAGGAGCGAGACTCTATGAATGTGCATTGAGAGATTGATTTTTAATTTTCAATGGAGAATTTATTCGCAGATTACGTACGTACTGAAAGCTTCACTGAACGTTATTGAATAAATCAGTTGGAGCCATTGGTCAGAGCTTGAGGTTTGGTGAAATAAAAGGATATTGAATTTGAATTAATTATTACAAACAGCTTGAAAATCGAGACAAATAAATGCATATTCAGTTCACAATCCCGACATACCGAGCGTCAAGCGTATGGCCATCCTTACTAATATTATAAATGCGAAAGTAATTCTGTCTGTCTGTGGCGCTTTCACGCCAAAACTACAGAACCGAATTCAATGGAATTTGGTAAGTACACATATTATAGTCTAGAGCCTGAGAAAAGACATAGGCTAATTTTTATCGACATACAAAGCGGTCGAAGCTGCGGGCGGAAGCTAGATGTCTTTAATTTTAAATTAGGAACCCCTTAAAAAAAAT
Organism: Lithophane semibrunnea; assembly: GCA_947363905.1. Taxonomy (NCBI): domain Eukaryota; kingdom Metazoa; phylum Arthropoda; class Insecta; order Lepidoptera; family Noctuidae; genus Lithophane; species Lithophane semibrunnea. The sequence continues at coordinate 2,734,990 of OX376203.1, read as the reverse complement.
ATTTGCGGAAACCTAGCATAGCACATTTCACATGATTTACGTGTAAGTTAGATATTTTGTGTATCGAACCATGATATTACATGGCATATTGTAAATCACACGCTGTGGTATCGCGGCCATAAATAACAGAATAACGCACAGACCAAAAATAAAACAGACTCGATTGAGTATCGAGTGTTTTATTACTCTAGTTTACTATTTTAGTCTATGGAAATTGAGGTGTGGTGTTGTTTGTTTGAGTTCTAAAAAGAGTACCGTGTCGTTGGTATTAACTTTATTTTGATTATTCAAAGAAGCTTTTTCGCTTCGGGCAGTCTTCAAATTAAAAGGTCTGATCAGTAACTTTAGCAGTTGTAAGAGATCAAAGGTAAATCAAAATCAGTGTGGAGACTCTTTGCAATGGCAAAAATGTAGTATTGTGTAGTTATCCAACTTTTAATGTCGCGTCGCCAAAATCAATCATATGTACTGAACTGCTCAAGCTGGCTGAACTCGTCATCAATATCCTGGCTCTTTCCTTTAATTACGTACTAGGTATTTTATTATATTTATCTAGGTATTTTTTCAAAGGCCATCATGCATTCAGATATGACATGCGCCTTATTTTAAAAATATTGACCAAAAAAATTACGCGTACCTACAACTGTCTTTAGATCTATTTACAGAAATCAAAATCATTTAATTTCACTAAACACCCTGCATTCAATTCGTTTACTCCACAAAACCCCAGCATAAATATTTAATCAATTTATTTTAACGTAAAAATCACTACACATTCCGTTACCCGGCTGTACCCAGCACTTTACTTCCATTCCATTGCGGTTCATTTGCCACGAATGGCTCCCACGCTACCATTCAGTCAAGTGCATTCATTACTTCGTGCATTTAACTAAGAACCAATATTCATTGATCCCTTACTTCCTATCTCTAGAACAACTAGAAAGGTCTTAGGAAACTGGTTTCTTTGGACCGCCATCGTCGTCTCGCCTCCCAACTGACGTTTTGTCGGCCAAGATTTTTTGCTATTGAAAAAATAGCATTCAGTTCGCTGTTCTAAGTTTGAATATGAATGGAACGGTATCGATAATTTTGTATGTGACTTTGATTTGAATGGAGGGAAATTATGTTTTTGAACGAGGGGACTGGCTGTAAGAATCCGAGGAATTCAAATTATCGATTCATAGTAGGTCCTCAGACCATTTCCTAGATTATAATTATTTTCTTTATTTATTTACCTCACCACGTTGTACGTTTTCTGGGACATTTTCTCATTTCAAACGTAAAGCACTTGAATAATCTGACTGGCCTAAAATATATCTCTATTCACCTATTTTCTTCTTTTGCGTTCCGTTTCACTTTTAACGACCACTAAATCATGGGAGATTAAGGTAAATTGAAATAGCAACCACATGAAATACTACTAATTTATGCCGACATTCATTGTCTTCAAAATATATGTAGATGGTTGTATAACTAAATTGGACAAACTTTTGCGCACCTAGGGACCGCTTCGCACGCTCTCAAACTTTGGAATATTCATGCTGGAAATGTATCTACAAATTATGGTAACATTTAATAATAATGTAAATAAACATTCTATTCTGACGTATAGCGGTACAATGTTATTTTGGCGCGTGGCCAAAATTAGAACTAACGCCGCCATCTTGTTTTTTGAATACATTTCAAGTGTTATTTAACAAAAGAATTATAAAAAAATACCAACCTACGTCATTCGAGCGCCAAAAGATAATAATGACGTAATATATGTAATAGTAACGGACGATGTCAGTGAATAAGAGCGCAGAATTATATGACTGGATATGTAAATGGTTTTAGGCTGAATGAGTTGCTTTCCTTTGAATGGCGGAGTAATAATGTTTTGGCGCCAAATTATGACATACCTAGGTACCTACCTAATTAACGGCTTTTGAAATCGTGGTAAATGTTTAATTAAATTGAAGTTAAGATAAAGATAACTATCAAGTAACTAAAACAGAAAACGGTGTTATCTATGGCAATCGTTTTATAAAAAAACCAGTAATGAATTTTTCATTACGCGCTGTAATTAAAAAAGGTGCTCAGCATTTGAAGAAAGTAATTTTTTTTTTTACCCGTCAAATTTTTCCTGGTATTCTAAGTGGGTCAACCATGGGTCTGTCGATAACTTAAACAGGCACTTATTAAAAGAGGTTTAAAATTTTAATTGGTAGATTTATTAGCCTGCCAATAAATAATCATTTTGACGTTTAATGAAGAATGGCTTCGAGTTTTTTTCGTCGTCGGCAACTTTGGAAAGGTCTTTTAGAGAATTCTAACAAAAAAGATTTACCTAATTGCTCTAATGTGACGAACATCCGTGAAAAAGTTGCATAAATTAGTATAATATGGTAAAAAAAAAAAAACTCGTTAAATGATAATGTGTTAAAGAGATATCAAAAATAATTAATAATTTATCAATGTAGATAAACAATTTCGTCCAAAAATATCGTCAACATCGCAAAAAGAATTTCCCGTACCGGGAATCGAACCCGAGCCTCCTGGGTGAAAGCCAGGTATCCTAGCCACTAGACCATACGGGATACTGACTGCAAAGGCGAAATAACAGTAGAGGCATCAACAATTAATACTAAGTTTTTTTTAACTACTTTGCCCTAACTCTTTTCGATATGTCAACCATGTCCTTGCATGCTGTTGCTATATTCATGGATTTTTTTGACAACACAACAATTCTTAGATTTTGGCGACCCATCTAAAAGATACGTTATTGCCCGTGACATAATTCAAATAATAAAGCGTACCACGGCCAATTTAATAAAACCTTGGACGGATATTGTGCCAATTATAATAGCATTATCAATATCATCAAAAAACAAGACTAGAGTAACGACTAGATTTTTTTAAATCGGATTTTCACTAGCCAATTAGACAAAAAACAAATTGGTACCTATTTAAAAAACGAATGCACCCGACGTTTATTTAGTTGCCAGTATTTGAAATTAAAATTCCGATTTCAATTTTAAGATCTTTTTAAAACATCGCCCATTGCAGAATATTTCACAGTTATTCGCTTGCCTAATAAATTGGAGTGCCGATGCCGTAATAATTAATATGCCAATATTGAAATAGATAATAAAATAAATAGGTAATTATTTATCTGACTCTACAAATCATTTATCTGTCTGAATATCATACTCTACAAATACGAAGCAAATTTTATTAAATGCCAGCAGTTGAATTTATAATATTAGGTTACCACGTAATTGGCGAGTGCTTGTTTGTTTTGAATTAAAAATAAATACATTCGTTTTAATCATATTATTCTAAATGAAAATAATATTCATTATTCCATTTTATCAATCTGCGTAGCCTTTTCCCAAGTGTGTTGGGGTCTACCCTAATGCAGCTGAATACCACTTTTTTACCAACCGCGGCATCGGCATGCGTATCTTTACCTTCAGTCGACCCGTGGGGCTGTAATTCCTTATTATACTATAGATACCTATTCGTCAAATTAGTACCTATAACTAAAAAGTAAATAATTAATTGATTTTCCCTCGACATGTTCATTCGTAATTCAAACATTATGACATTCAAATGTCGTCGGCCATCTTTCTTTATCAAAAGCAGTTTCGCAAACTGAAGTCCGCCATTTCGAAGTCTAACAATACAGTGCGCAATAAATTGAAGTTTCTCCAGGGTTGTGGAGTGTGGAACGGAAAGTATTACAAGACAAGTGTAGTCGTGTAACAAGCGTTATCTCCCGTCTGCCCTGTTACAGGAGGTCATTGCTTTAACAACAAGGATATAGGTAGCATTGGAATAACCGACGGCCGCCATGGCCCACGCACAATGGTCCGCCTTAAGGGGGATGCGCTAAGGTAGCCCGCGGAAATTCAAATTTTACTTACGTTTTTTGCAATTTGCAGGTCAATATTAGATTTTATGTTGATCTAAATATGATTTGCGGGCTTTGCGGCCGTAACAAATATGGATTAACAGAATTATAAACATTAGAATCAGCAATACAACTTTAAGTTCATAAAAGTGCCAAATGTCATGATTTCATGAAATAGTCATTCAATGCACTTACATGGACTTAGAGAGTTGTATAGAAAGACATGTTTAAAGTATCTGCTAATAGCAATTTTCTGAAGCAGCAAAAAATATATTTATAAATAGTGCGATTCGCACGAAGTTAATTTATTTGTGGGCGAATGAGCAACTCCAGAAATATGTATTTGGCAATTGGCGCATTTTGAATTTTATGCAGTTAAGTTAACTAAAAGTTAGTTAACTTAACTGCCTAAAATTCAAATTGTGCCAATTGCCTAATACGTATTAAATTTCTAGAAATTCAAAATCAACGTACTTTCGAATGACTGTTATATGAATTGCACACAGCTAACTCTGCAAAACGTTCTAAACTGAAACCATGTGTAGGTCTCTATATTTTCTGTACTAAAATAAAACCGTTCGTAAAAGAATTTCTTTTTTAATGATGACGTATTAACATACTAAGCCATAAACTTAAAATTAAGACTAAAAGGATGATATTTTACTCTAGAAACATTGTTCAGAGAGAAAACGCCTTAGTTTAGAATACAAATGACAGAATTATGTTAGTGGAACCTAAGTAACCCTTCGCCGTTATCATAAAGAAGAGAAGTCTAGAAATAGGTACTTAAGTTTCTTGTGGAATTTTCGAAGGAAACTGCGCTGAATGACATGTCGTAAAATGTTTGAACTGTATTCAGTGTGTACCAAAAAGGGGTGTGTGACCATAAAAGGAGAGGAGCTCATGGCTAAATAATAACAGCCGCACGGGTCGATCCATCAGGTTAAGCTACGCTTGCCGGAGTTGGTCCGTGGATGGGTGATCATCTTTACATACCATGCCTCGGAAAGTACGTTAAGCCGTTGGTCCCGGCTGTCATTCGTGGATCTTTGACAGTCGTTACGGGTTTTCAGAAGCCCGAAAGTCTGACAACCAGTCTTACCAAGGGATATCGTATTACCCAGTTATTGGGTTGTGGAGGCTAGATAGGCAATCGCTCCATGTAAAGTAGTGGTATTCAGCTACATCCGGTTAGACTGGAAGCTGACCCCAACTTAATTGGGAAAAGGCTAGGCGGATGATGGATTCTTCATGGGACCAATATCAATTGTAATCGAGAAAAAATAATCAATCGTCCCATACATTCGGGTCGAGTTCCTATTGAAGTTTTGTATGGGACAGTTGATAATTTTTTCGCGATGTTTGTCCATGAAGATTTTTTTTCAGTTTGATGGTCCTTTTTTGACCACACCTTTCTGATACATAATGTTTAATATACGATGATAACTGTTTTAGATGATGAAAATATAACATTCTCACGTTTTATTTTGGTGCATTTTCATATTCAATAGCCGATACTTAGCTTTTTATTTTATGAATATCCTGGGGCTTTGAGGTAGTCATATATTTGCAGCCCTGGCTTCCAGAAGCATAAGTCAGTGATCTGACAGCTGTCATTCAACGACATGACATTTGACAGCAGATTCAGCCTCTCTTATTAGATCAGGCTTAGGTGGTACGCTCTAGAAATAAGGGATGCATTTGTCTATTCCATTTCCTATACATCCCTGTCCAGTAAGGTCAACGTTTGCCTCCACCCATCGGACTAAGTATATATGTACTTTTTCTACTTGTTTGCTATATACTCACGGCTAACGGGATAATGCGAGACCAATACATCTAGAAAAATAAAGTCGTATTTTGTCTCGGTTATAGTCAAAAAGATATCTTGTATCTGATAGAGACATTCCGAGCGTATTGTAGATTTGTATCTGTCGGTTGTAGAGCCAGATTGCCAATTGTATGAGAATGTTTAATTATGGAAAGCGACGATTTAAGGTTGATGCGCTAAGTGCCAAATGTCATGATTTCATGAAATAGTCATTCAATACACTTTCATGAGCTTAGAGAGTTGTATTGCTGATTTTAATGTTTATAATTCTGTAAATCCATATTTGTTACGAGCGCTAATAATATTTAGATCAACATACAACTTGATACTGACCTGCAAATTGCAAAAAACGTAAGAAAATTTGAATTTCGCGGGCCACCCTAGCGCATCCCCCTTAAGAGCGTTTATTTTGAAAGTGGGCAACGTCCGGATAAATGTCAAATATTTCGCTGTTTTGATTAATTTGGCAATATTACTGTATGGAAATATGAAATATGGCTAACTAGTTGTCTAAAATATTTATTATGAAATGCAATAAATAATATCGTAACAGCGAATATTTAGTTTTAGATGTAAATAAAGGATTTGGAAACTTTCCAAATGCCTTTTTTACACCTAAAACCGGTTACAACTTAAATTCAGTGTTATAATTGCAATTCTTTAATACTATTCTAGTCAGTTAGTTAGCGATATTTCATAGTTCCATACAGTAATATTGGCAAATAAATCAAAACAGGTAAATATTTGACCGTTATTTGCGACGTTGCCAACTTTCAGAATAAACGCTCTTAAAAACTAGAAAGAAGTTCAACGATGAGTAAACTTAGAAGCTTTAAAAGCAATTTGCACTGGAACATATTGCATATACGATCAATTTACGTTGACAAACATTTGGCAAACGAAATTGATGAAGAGAAAGTTAGAAATTTTAATGCAGAAAACACTATATCAAAATTGCCAACGGTATTCCAAAAAGGACTGATAAATTATCCCAAATACAACTAGTATATTGAGAACGACATCGCCAGGTCAACAAGGCACAACATGTGCCCTAGGGCTCGACACGTCCCGAATAATATTAAGGACAATTAATCATACGACACATGTCACCCTGGCTCTGACACTGTGACAACGGCCTTAGATTATTCCAAGAGGGTTAGGCCTTTGAAGAGGCTAAAGGCCTAGATTATCTGACGTGAGATTGGCGATAATTGACGTGTTAGTGGTTTTAGGGTTACATTGACTGGCTTTGTAATTTACTTAGGAATACTGTAAAGCCTTGTTGATGTGGAGTTGGCTGTTTAAGACAAGTTCCACTAAATTATTAGAGATTTATAACTTTGAAATTGTGTGTAGACCAAGTTCATACATTAGTTTACCACATAAATTCAAAAAAATACAAAATTAAGTTTAAAATCAACTCATTGTATACAATAGTAATAAAATATGTTTGAGATGCGAGTCTTGAATTCATCATATTTACTTACTAGCTTCCGCCAGCGGCTTCGTCCGCTTGATATTATATCTTTATAAAATCCTACTATCCTACTTACCTACTTAATATGATAAATGTGAAAGTTTGTAAGTATGGATGGATGGAATCCATCCATACTTACAATGGGGTTGATGGATGTTTGTTACTCTTTCACGTAAAAACGGCTGAATGGATTTGGATGAAATTTGGCAAACAGATAGTTTATAACCTGGATACATAACGATACTTTTTATCCCGATATTCCCACGGGATCGACTTACGCGGGTGAAACCGCGGGGCGCAGCTAGTATAACATATTTCAGTGAAAATATGAATACTGGGGAAAGATTTTTTTGAAATTGGTTCAATCGTTTTTGAGTTTATTCATTACAAACAAACACATAACCCTTCCTTGGCAAATATAATCAGCCTATAATGTTCCCACTGCTGGGAAACAACCCTCTCTGTGAGAGGGAGTGGGCCGTAATCCACCACGCGGGCCCAGTGCGGGTTGGTAGATGTCACATGTTTTCGAATTTTTGGTTCTAGAATTATTGGTTGCCTCACGATGTTTTCCTTCGCCTTTTTGAGAGCAGTGCCGTTAGTCCCGGCTGTCATTCGTGGGTCTTTGACAGTCGTTACGGGTCGTCAGAAGCCCGAAAGTCTGACAACCAGTCTTACCTAGGAGTATCGTATTACCCAGTTACTGGGTTGTGGAGGTCCGATACGAAAAGAAAATACGGGTATTCAGCTGCATCCGGTTAGACTGGAAGCCGACTCAACATAGTTGGGAAAAGGCTAGGCAGAATGATACAGGTATAATAATGTTAACTGTCTATACACCCTTAGCTTAGTCCCTCATACCATAACACAAGAAAAAGGACTATTACAAGATCATACCATTAACTGCAAAACTTCTCTGACACCATCTTCAACTAGAAATCGTGTGATTTCGTATTCAAGAGCAGTATCTCATTATAACCCTGCCAAATTCGATAAACCAACGCTTGAATAGTTGACCGCTCGAATAACCATTGGGTGTGGACGGCAGTCTAAAAGCCCTCTTGCACGTAGTCGGGATGCCCGGGTCATAACTGTAGAGCTTTGCACTTTTGAAGCTGGTGCAAGTTATGAGGGAGAGGTGGGAGATTTGAATATTGATGAAGGTAGAATAAGGTCTCATTAGGACACAATAGTCGCAATGCCAAAAAAAATATGTTTGGTTGCGTAACCGACTGGACGCCAGCACGCGTTGCATGACCACGGTAGAAACGGGTTATGTCGACGGACGAATAGAAAAAATTACAGTTTGTGATTCTGTGATCTGTCATTTTGTCTGCTGATCAGATACTCACCGTATAGGTGTAGGTATATATTTTGCTGGCAGCGTGACCATATTTGCCATATAAAGGTCGTTAAAGTTGGAAGATTTCCGGCTATAAGTATAATTTAAGGCAGCTATACTCTAAGTGTGTTCCGCGGAACCCTAGGGTTCCGTGATACCTCTGTCGGGGTTCCGTAAGAATTTAGAAAAAAAAAACAAAACACCTCTCTCTGGTCGCTCCGCGGCTGCGCGGACTCCGCGGCCGCGCAGACTCCGCGGCCGCGCGGAGACAAAACGCTATGAACGTTATTTATTTATTTATTTGTATTTGTAGAAACATGTGTTACAATAGCTGGTACAATATCTCATAAGTTTGGTACGACGACGGTTTCAAAGACGAAAAGAAGGAAGTATGATGAATCTTATATCAGTTTCGGATTTGTTGATTCCAACGGCTCACCTCTCTGCATGCTCTGTAGTAAACTGCTTCCTAATAGTTCCATGGCACCTGCCAAATTGCGCCGACATTTAGAAACTGTACACCCCGAGTCTAAAGACAAGAATAAAAAATTTTTTGTTCGCAAAAAAGATCAGTTATTAGAAAGTCAAAAAAATATGATGCATGTAACACAAACTATCAACGAAAAGGCCACGGAGGCATCATATTTAGTTAGCTATCGCATTGCACAAGCAGGTGAAGCGCATACTATCGCTGAGAAATTAATAAAACCATGTGTATTAGACATAACAAAATGTATGCTCGATGAAAAATCTGCAAAGCATCTTTCTACTGTTCCGCTATCAAACGATACTGTTTCACGACGAATCCATGATCTGGCAAGCTACGTCAAACAAGAACTAGTTACACGTCTACAAAATACACGATTCGCCTTGCAAATGGACGAGTCGACTGATGTCGCTGGTTTGGCTATCCTGCTGGTTATTGTGAGATATCCATATAAAAGTTCTTTTGAAGAAGACATGCTTATGTGTTCATCGCTGCTTACAAACACTACCGGGGAAGAAATTTTTAATAAAATAAATATATTTTTTGAAGAAAATAATCTCAGTTGGAACAATTGCATTGACATTTGTACAGATGGGGCCAAGGCGATGACAGGTAAAACAGCAGGAGCAGTGTCACGAATTAAAAATAAAGCGCGTAATTGTAGTTCCAGTCATTGTATTCTGCATAGACAAGCACTTGCGGTGAAGCAAATGCCGTCAAATCTAAAATTAGTTATGGATGAAGCGGTAAAAATAATTAATTTTATCAAATCACGACCACTACAATCCCGATTGTTCTCATTATTGTGTGAAGATTATGGCAGCAAACATAAAACACTGCTGCTCCATACAGAAGTGCGATGGCTGTCTCGGGGTAAAACTTTAACAAGGCTATTTGAACTTAGAGCCGAGTTACAAATGTTTCTTTCAGCAGATACTTCTTTTAATTTGAAGGACCGTTTGTATGATAAAACTTGGTTGTTCCGATTGTCTTTTATGGCGGATATCTTTCAAAAACTTAACGAATTGAATTTATCAATGCAAGGTAAACAGACAACAGTGTTTCAGGCCTATAATAAAATAACTGCTTTTAAAAGAAAATTAGATTTTTGGATTATTTGCATTGGTAAGAAAGAAATAGAAAGCTTTACGTTACTCAGTGAGTTTGTTAGCGAAAACGACTCAGTAATGTTTGAAGATGATGTGTTTGAATTGGTTCAATATCTCAGTTCGATGCGCGCATCTTTTGAAAAGTATTTTCGCGAAGAACACAATACAAAAATTAAAGTGAATTCATGGATTCATAATCCTTTTTTACCCAACTTGGAAAAGCCTGAAAACATGTCAAACGAGATATATGAATCTCTTTTAGAAATGTCATCAGACACAAGTATGGAGTCACTGTTCAAAACGACGCCTCTCAATGATTTTTGGTGCAGAATCCAAGATGAATATGCAATGCTTGGCCAAATGGCTCTGGATATTCTGCTCCCGTTCCCAACTACATATTTGTGCGAAACAGGATTCTCTACCTACGCAGCCACGAAAACAAAATATCGCAATAGACTGGACGCCGAAGCTGATATGAGACTCCAACTTTCTTCCATCAAACCTGATATCAACCAATTGATGAAAAATAAAAAACAGTTTCATACCTCCCACTAGTTAGATTTTTTCTTTTTTAATGTTTTCTATTGTTGTCCTTGCCAAGTGGTGAAGTAAATAATAATTAGTAACTGTTACATTGTACTTTTATTATGCTGATTAATAAAAAATACACTTATAAAAACAATTGTTTTATTGTAGGGTTCCATCAAGTATTTTGCTTCCCAAAAGGGTTCCGTCATTTAAAAAGTTTGAGAACCACTGATTTAAGGCGTTAGGAACAATCTTAACGCTAGAACAACCAATCCAGAAATCACTTTAGATTTTTTGTGAGTTAATTCATATTCCATATTGCAGCCGTCTACTGTCATAATAAACAGGAATTTTATCTATGTCTATACATATTTTGTAGTCTGTTTGTTGTACCGCGTTGTTCTTCTAAACTACGCAATAGATTTTAATGAGGTTTTCACCATTGTTTTGAGAAATAATTCGGGAAGGTTAATGTGTATAATACGTTACTATTACCGAGCGTTAGCACTGGCGAAATATTACAACAAAACATGTTTAGATCTCTAGTTCCTGTCAAAAATTGAATGGAACATTGACAGAAGATAGAGATTTCAACATGTTTTGTCGAAAATGTTTCGTCAGTGCAAACACACGGTTACAGGCACATACAGTACGCAAGGGTAAACACCGTTGTCACTCAAACCATGAGTAGTTGACTTAAATATAAAAATAAATGACCGAGTAACAACAAAAAAAAACCTTATTTTCATTAAAAGATTTTAAAGAGTAAATATCCGTCACTGTCCCGATACTCATGGATACGCGTTCGAGAGAGTTGCTAAACAGCTGACGGCCGGTCATGTAACGTCCCGCGCGCCCCGCCCGCCCCCGCCCACCGCCGGCCGCCGTATTGAGACGCAAGTTCGTTGCCCTTGCGTGTAGGGTGAAATATTCTTGTGGAAAAATGTAGAATTTCTTTAAAAAAAAAAAGTTGTATTTTTCCATTGATTTTACGTTCTATAAATGAAACCAAACCACTGGTTTCAAGGAAAACGGTGTTTACACTAACACCCTGTATAACTAAGAAATCTCGATGTTATGTCAAGTCGTAAAAACCGAAGCGACGAGGGGGGCGCAAGTATACATATAAAGTACACCACAAGATATTTAATTGATTCAGGCGTGACTTTGCTGAAATCCATTATAAAATACAATAGACGTAGATATATTTAGTAACCTATTCCGCGAGTCATAAAAAACCCTGTAAGAAATCGACACGTGTTTCACCTCTCAAGGAGGCATCCTTAGGATGACGATTGACCAGTCGCAAACCAGAACACAATGTGTTGCCACACCGAGCGCTGGACGCAGATTCCACCACTCATGTCCGGAATTAAGATTATCTCAACCATTAAGTTAGTAGTGTTTATGTATCCTGGTAAACGCCAAATCTACTGACTTATCCCAACACTCATAGCTACATCACGATAGCGCAGAAAACCTACATTATCAAATCTGATCTTTAAACATTTTAAATTGTTGAAGCCATTCTTGATAGTATTTATTATACACTAGCCTCCGCCCGCGGCTTTGCCCGCGTGGTATGTCGATAAAAAGTAGCCTATGTCCTTTTTCAGGCTCTAGACTATCTGTGTACCAAATTTCTTTTAAATCGACAGACAGACAGACAGTTACTTTCGCATTTATAATATTATATAATCTTAAATAGCATCGTACAGTCACAATCAGAAAGTTTTGAAGGATATTTCTAATCCCTTCATAGATTTAATAAATTCTTCTGATAACGTAAATAACGCAATAAAATGAAAGAAAATCCGATCAATTGTTATTTTATGTGTATTACAATTACGGGTTTATGGCCCACCCTACCTCAAATTGCTTAGCATGATCCTCCGTTATACCGAAAAAACTGTAGCATTAATTTTAAAATAAATATAATTACATTAAAGTTGAGGGTTGATGCTAGGTCCTATATTTGACGAAAACACGATTACATAAAATATTCTCTATAGAAAAAAAATCCAAAGTTACCTCTAAACCGAACTATAAACCACTGGTATTCAAAAAATACCTCAAATTAGATCATGAAACTTTGCATATTAACTGAACTAACTATAAAGCAGGTCTTATGTTTTTTTTTTTTTAATTACCATTATTTTATCACCGTAAAAAGCAATTACTTAAACTATTCGAGGCTTGGAGCCGCCAGCACCCCACTCCGCCTCACTCTCACTCAGGCCGCGAGTAGTATAGTGCGAGCGAGATAAAATTTGAGGCTGGGTAGGCCCAGTATTCAAATAATTTGTAGGAGCCACTACCAACTGGCATGCACAAGAACGTTATCTGATACATTTGTTTAGATTTTCATCAGACTGATACTTTTAGAACAGACGACATATACTCAGAGACAAACTTGACAAACATTAACAATATGGTTCAAAATAATGGAAAATCAGTTTTCCAACCGCTGCACCAAAAGGATTTTAAAATGAAAATTATCGCTAGCGCATTATGGACAGGTCTTGTCAATATAAACACAGACCATTAACGTTCAGGAAAAATATTAAAAATACATAAAGAAGAACGGAGAAACCATAAATATTAACGGCATAATATAAATCGGCTTAGCACCCGTTTACAAGGGTGGCTCTCTTTAAAATAAAGTTGTGAAGATTAACAACGGTAAAGGGTGAAATGTAGGGCATTTTCAACACATCTGTTGAACTAGAAAGATTCCAACTTTAATACGTCTTTCGTGAGTTATTACTTAAGTTCAGTTGTTTATCTTCGTGGTAGCTACATGGTATACCTTATACAGGCTGTAAGGGTAAACACTCTTGTCATTCAAACCATGGGTAGTTGACTTAAATATAAAAATAAATGACCGAACACAACAAAAAAAAAGTTATTTTCATTAAAAGATTTTAAAAAGTTTCTATCCGACACCGTGGTCTCTAGCGAAACAGCTGACTGACTGAGGGAGAGGTCACGCTCGCGGTCGGTCAGGTCACATCCCGCCCGTGTTGAGACGCAAGTTCGTTGCCCTAGCGCATAGGGCAACGAACTTGCGTCTCTTGTGGTAAAATGTAGATTTAAAAAAAAGAAAAAAAAAATGTAATTTTCCATTGATGTTACGTTCTATAAATGAAACCAAACCACTGGTTGCAAGGACAACGGTGTTCACCCTAACACCCTGTATATTATTATGTTTCGGGATAAAAAAGGACAGAGTTCGAAGGGTTTACTGCACACTGTTTCATGCTTCCAATCATAGAATAGGCATTTTGTCTACCTTCAAGCTAAAGCCTTTTTTTTTTTTTTTGGGTGGGAAATCATCAATGACTTCTCCCGCTCTGGGCGGAGCGGAAGGGCGTGTCAGATTCTTACTGACTAAAACCCACCCGTGTTCCTTCAGTTGCCTGTTGCCTAACACAATAATACGTACACCCTTACCCTAGTGTACCTGGCATTTTTATTACCTAGTTTCATAAAAAAACAAAGCTTCAAGTACTTGGAGTACCTACAAACTCCAGGCTGGAATTTCAATAGTATTTTTCTATTAACAAGATGAGAACTCCCGACAAAATGGCGGCAGCCTCGCTCAATAGCGTGGGAACTAACACAACAATCTAATTACCAATTATTAAATATCCTTAACCATATGGTTATGACAAAAACGATCCGTTTCTGTTTGGACTTCATCGTCAAATCCGGCGTTGAATTGTTCCGACTGCTTGTCAATACGGGTTCCTATATATGGCGTCTCGTAGTATGTTGCTTTACATGGAAACTTACTACTCGTTCAAATCGGGATGACTCACTGCTTGCCTTGATATCGTGTGCTTGATATTATTTGAGTTATGACCCTGTTTTCTCTTGAAGAGCTTATTGCGAAATGGCGTCTTGCAGAACGGTGTAGTTTTTAACCGACTTCTTCAAAAAGGAGGAGGTTCTCAATTCGTCTTGATTTTTTTTTTTTGTATGTACTTATGTTACGCGATTACTCCGCCAATTATGTATCGATTTTGATGATTCGTTTTTGTTTGGTAGGTCATGCTTCAGAGGTGGTCCCATATAAATTTTATTAATTTTTCTTGCGTAGTTTTTGAGCTAGCTTCAATAATTACGTATTTTCCCACTTTGCGTATGTAGACGATATAATTATTTCACTCCGTCACTGTTATTTACATAGCAGATAACGGTATACGAATTTGTGTGGGGATGGGGATGGGGTTAATTTCGGAAGTCATTGGCAAAAAACAGAAATTGAAATGCAACGACACCGACTTTAAGTTATTTTTCACTTTTTTAGTGTTTTTTTTTTTGAAGTGGTTTGTTTTTTTTATAAAAAGTTTTTTAGTATACTCAACGGTCATGATTGTAGTTCGTGGATGGTCGTTCAGTCGTTGGCTTGACTGTGGGGTAATTCCAACTAATGAGAATACATAATCAGCCTATAATGTTGGCCTGCTGGGACACAGGCCTCCTCTCTATGAGAGGGAGTGGGCCGTAATCCACCACACGGGCCCAGTGCGGGTTGGTAGATGTCACATGTCTTCGAATTTTTGGTTCTAAGACATGCCGGTTTCCCCACGATGTTTTCCTTCACCGTTTTGAGAGCAGTGGTGATGAAATTATTTACACAAAGTAAAGCGCCTGTCGGGGTTCGAACCTACGACCTACAACTCGTAAGTCGCGGCCGTTACCACTGCTCTCATGAGAATAATTCTACCGAATGGATTAGTCTCAGTAGTTACAATTACCCCACAGTCGAAATAGCCCCGCCCGGCCTATAAGTACCTTTTAATTTCAAAAAAATTCAAAATTTATTTATTTTAGGACAACTAGATCCAAAGGTTAGTATACAAAAAACTTAGAAACTATTGTTAGTAGGTACTTAGATACAATCACACTATCACTACTCTACTACATTGCACAAAAATACAAAAAATACAAAAATGCACCTGTGCCGAGACACCCCGCCCCGTCAAGATAAACAATATGGAGATACATCCCTGAGGACCACCAGACGAACGAAGTGCCCCAACACAGGCGCACGTACATCTTCAGCTATAGTTTTCAGGATGCTGTTGTGACTCCCCCGAACCCTTCTCATAAGTGACACGACTTTCTTCCGAATGACGGCATGAAAATCATCCGTATGAGCCTGCGCGAACATCTCGGAGGCACTGCAGAAACGAGGAAGTCCCAACATCATCCTGAAAATGTTATTGTATTGGACGCGCTGTGTGTCCAGGGATTTTTTGGTATAACTAACCCATAGACCACCCGTGTACAGACCCTTACAATACGCTTTAAATAGCGTAATCTTGACTTGGTCCGCACAGCGAGCGAATCTACGGGCCAGCATATTGCCACGAACTGACAGAGCCCTGCGCTCCCTCTCTAAGTCAACATCATCCTTAAGGTCGTCGGTAAGGTAATGTCCAAGGTACTTAAACTGCGACACCCTATCTAAGTTAACCCCATTCAAAGTTTTTTAGTCCGTGCTAAATAAATATATTTTCTTTCTTTCATCGAAATTGTCTCAGTTAAATTATCTTATACACGAAATATATCAAGTTTTCCTTTGTTGCAGGCGTATACACCGACCGGTTTCGAGAAATATGGCTGTTCATGTACAGTCGCCGACTACAGAGTTAATTTCTCCGTGTGGGATACATCGGGTAAGTCCGTCTTCTTTACTGTCTATACATAATATTATAAATTAAAGTCGCTTTTCGTGTTTGTCTGTATATCCGCGTGGTTTAGAAGAACAACAGATTTTGATAAGGTTTTCACCATCGTTTAGAGAATTTATTCAGGAAGGTTTATGTGTATAATACGTTAATATTAAAGATACATATAACTAAGAAATCTCGAAGTTCGATCGAAACACGATCGGGTCGCTAGTTACCAGAATAAACGTAAAATAAAGATAATTGTTTCGTTTTTTACGCTTCCTAGCCCCATTATTCATATATCAGCAGTTATCATGTCGGGAGCTAAACATAATGCAACCATACTGATGAACGGTTCAAAAGTTATCATTCACTCATCCACTAAAACATCACCCAGAGGCCCTAGACACAGTGACATTCTATCAGCAATAACGATGGCAAAAATGTATAGGACTGACAGAAGCTATCGAAAAGCTTATGTCAATTCTTTTGAAAGTCGTTGTAGAAAAACGAGACGCTTTCGAAGCGATTGTCACTTGTCTAGGCTCTCAGGGCTCAAAACAAGCGATAGCACCGGTGGTGTTCAATTTCGACATACATAAACTCACGCCTTCATCCCATGGGGGTAAGAAGCAACTATATTAGCTTATATACGATCTTTACATCCATAAATACTCCTTTTAATACTTCGTTTACGTTATGAACGTACCTCTGGGGGCTTAAAACGGCCACTTAAGCAGAATCATTTAAGGAAAATATTATGAATCATCGTAAAATGACACAAACTGACAATTCATAATATGATCTGCGTGTAATTCATATTACGAAATAATTCATCTGTTTGACAGTTTTCTATGGAGATTTATAAAATGGTCCACAAAAGATTTGCTTTTGTGTCAAATTAGAGGAATTGCTAATGACAGCTGGTAATTCAGGAAATGAATTGCTTTTAGAGGAATTACTATTGTAGCCGGTTTAGGCCCCCTGGTGATACACGCACGCGGGTTGCGATCACTACGCACCTGATCTTTCTGAATATAATTACCAATAAGGTCACTGTAATAATAATTATTATGTCCTTCAATCCTTCGGTGCACTATCAGTTGATAGTGGTATTTTCCTTATTTTCCAGCTATGCAAGCAATCACCATCATTCACGGATTTTTTCAACCATTGTTTTTATGTAGCAAATTCTTGTTTCACGCCAATTTGCTGCACTGAATGAACACTGATTATTTTATCGAATAACCAAACTAATAAAATCCTCTCAAGAGAAAATCAAAATCTGCACAATTTCTTATACCAATTTTCTATTTGAAAATCAGCACCACTTTTACAAAAACACTTCATCTCGTTAAAGCTAACTTTGACAACTTAGGAACAAAGAAACTGATCACAAAGCACTATGAGTCTGTAATGCACTTTATAATGGCGCATAGCCAATCTGTCGAGCTCACTGCAATAACTAATTTCCACCAATTGGCTTTCAAAAGACTGTATAGATTATTAGTATAGTATATATAGTTAATAGTCGGAGCTTTAACTTAAAAACTTTGAAATAAGCTTGATTTAACTTTATCAACTCTTAATGTTTCTACTATGTTGATATCCACTAATAGATATCGAAGAAAAAGATATGTTGTGTCGACGTATTCCACATTGGGCACCCGCTTAAAACGGTACCTGAGGTATTCCACATACGGCACCTATCGATATTTTTCGCGGGTGCCATTCGTGGAATATTTTTTTATTTTAATCAAATAATTGGGATATGAGCGGGAGAATGATGAATGAAAAATCATCACGCCTGTATTCCCCGAAGGATTAGGCAGAGGTGCACCTACACACACACGCACACTTCGCCAGTTATGTTTAAGTCCCTTGTAAAAGGGGGAATAAATGCAGACTCCTGGCTGCTACTGAGAAATTCCAGATGGAAAAACCTAATAATACTGCGCGACTCGGGAACCGAACCCAGAACCTTCTGCTCAGCGGTACCGCTTGCGACCACTAGACCAACAAAGCAGTCACGAATGAACGAGATGATCATTACTATATTTAAAATCTTCACAATTACACTGCTGCGCATTTTACGTACACCTCCTATTTTATATGCTCCTTTTTCTAATCAGAAACAACTATTTAAAGGTCGATTCACACATATCAGTGAAGCTACCGTTCCGACACAGTTCCGACACAGTACCGGCACTGTGCAAAATATTCTTTCATACATTCTCTATGAACGCATCCCCACTTTTCAGTGTCCGTGCCGACACCGGCATGAGAATGTATGAAAGAATATTTTGCACTGTGTCGGAACGATGGCTTCGCTGATATGTGTGAATCCAGCTAAAATCTACTACATACATTACTAATTTGAAGATCTTACGTCACGTCCGCATACCAAACGAGATTCGTTTCAGTATCTTTGAAACATGGAATTAGTATGTACGGTTTAGTACGTACAACGTTTGAAGTTAATTCGTATTCTACATGATGTTCCATTCTTCCTGTCCAGCTGTCATCTCACTATGCGTCTGCACCAGAAAACCAACATGTTGATGTTTCGAAACTTATCGTATGAAACAAATCCTATATTAACTATTTTTTTTGAATTTCCTCTCGCACTGCACGAAACATATTCAATAGACATGTTTTGTATAGAGATTTGTCATGTTTGCGATCGCACTGATTTTTGTTTGTGTCTCGAAACCTGTCAATATAGCTTGTGTTTAGTGTTAGAAACATTTTGTTAATAATTTGAAACGTCAGACATGTTTCGCGTCAACAAGTTGCGTGACAATAAGAACTCGAGTGGATACATTTGCGGAAAACAGAGTCGAGAGAATTGTTTTTATGTGTATGTTTCGCAACACAATTCCAACGAGTACACATTCCTTAGAGCAGTGTTACCTACTCAAAGTGTGCTCCGCGGAGCCCCTGGGCTCCACAAACACTCAGGGGCTTTGAGGAGCCCAGTTTCCTCAAGAACTAATTTTAGATATAGTGGCATTTGCTTAATCACGTGTCTAATTGTCTATGCAGCATAATGCCACGTCAACAAAAAAACTAAACTTGGAACCTGTGAAACAAGTTTTGCAACATCTGAAAAAACGACGAACGGTTTTGATTATTCTAAGGTTCGTTTTTTGCCCACAAACTATGGTTGGACCAAGGTGACTGCAGGCAGGCTAAGGAGGCACTCCCTGCCATCGATAGCCGCCTCACGAAGCGGGTGCTCCGACTAACGAAACAACAGCTGCGAACTGTTACAGCAGCTATAACTGGCCATGGGTCTTTTAATAAACACCTCTTTGCCATAGGAGTCACAGACAGTCCGCTGTGCAGGGCCTGCATGGAGGACGACGAGACAGCAGCTCATGTGCTACTACACTGCCCGGTGGTTGCCACATACAGGGCAAAGTACTTCGGTAACCCAGGTACCCTACGTGAGATGGTCAGTGACACCAAGGCGTTGCTGGCCTTCTTGGAGGAGCTGGGGTGGATCGAATAAGTGATTTCCCACCCGTACGCAAAATACGCGCTTTGACGTGGAGTTGCGGATACCAGCCCGTATTACCTATTACCTATTACCTAAGGTTCGTTTTCCGAAAGGGTTCCGTCGCCAAAAAAGTTTGAGAACCGCTGCCTTAGAGTATTATATAAATGATCAACAGTCAGACTTACTATTTTCAAAACTACGCCGCTACAGTAAAAGACATTAGGAAAGTTTTACCATTGAGTCGAATAAACTGAACAGACTTTCAAAAACCGGGACTATTTTGTTATTAATTAAAAGATACAATACAAATCATAGCTACTGTATTTACAAGAGATTTCAACTACAAACAAATCCTTTTAATAAACTGTTCGTTTTCCGCCGTTTCAAAGCTCATATAGTACGCAATATTCGCGTGTTTTTATACACTACGTAAACATTTGATCAAACGACTACGCCATAAACGCCGTATACGGAAAATCGTACTCTATACGACTAAAGTCGTACCTTAAACGACGAAATCAAATTTCTAACCGCTGCCGCTGCATTTATGATGTGCCTATTTGAGAGTAGATATTGGTTGTGGTTTTGAGAGAACGGTTGCTGAATCAATACTTATTTGTAATTAGGTACGGGTTGTAATGCACTGGAATATAGTGCTTTGATCAAATGGGTATCATAACTGCGCTTTGATAAATGTATGCAAAAACTTCTCTAGCCCCGCGTTACCAAGTTGTGATATTTATTTTCAATAAGTTGCCAAATGATGTCGTGTATAAAACATGTATCCATAATATTTTGTTAACTACATAATTTTGGGCACATTTTTGACATCGGTAACGGTTTTTGAACAAGTGTGTTGAATACAACTTGTCTTTAAAACTTGTTTTAGGTGTAGAAGATAATGTAAAAAATAAAAAGTATGTCCTAAGTTCCTAACCTAGATCATGGTCTACCCATGTGCCAAATTTCATCCTAACCCGTTCAGCCGTTTTAGCTTGCACTTTCGAATTTATAGCATTACTAGCTGCGCCCCGTACGCAAAATACGCGCTTTGACGTGGAGTTGCGGGTACCAGCCCGTATTACCTAGGTGCGCCCCGAGGTTTCACCCGCATATGTCTCGATTCCGTGGGAATATCGGGTTAAAAAGTATCCCATGTCCTACTCCAAGTCATGGTCTACCCATGTGCCAAATTTCATGTAAATCTGTTCAGCCGTTTTAACGTGAAAGCGTAACAAACACACAAACTCACTTTCGAATTTATAAAATTTGTTAGTGAATCCTAACTAATATTATAAATTCGAAAGTGCAAACGGGAACTATTGCCATATTAGGTTTAGGTAACAGTAGGGTATACCTATCATACATACATCTCTTCGATCTTCTATTGAACTTGGAACCTTGGACTTACAACAATAACAATTTTGAATCCACTCCAAACTAGAATGTATCTCTTTAAACGCGTATATAATATCCGAATCGATATCAATGACAGTTGCATAGTAATCGTACAACCGCACAGAATTGAAAATCCAATTAAGAAGTCTATATCAGTGGTCACAGTAGTATAATAAAGTAACAGTATTATATCTTGGCAGTGACCTTGAAATAATAATTACCTACGGCCGCTCGGTAGACAAACCTTCCGCGTCCGTGGGTAACTCCCGCCCAGTTAATAATGTTGCGTAGGTAAGTACTGATATACATTGAGTTTTCGAAGTGCATTGTTTCGGCCGTTTTCTATAAAGATACTGTTACTTATTTATACTGTGCAGTGGTTTACAACCTCGTAAAACGCAGCTAAAGTTAAACTTATATTTATTCATATAAGGCGATAATATTTTATTTACGTGGCATGTTCTGCGCCCCTTTGTACAAGTTACGACCAACCATAGCGGTGCATCGTTAGCTTAACTTTGGTGAAGTTAAGGTCGTGTTACTTATATTTTAGTCGCCTCGTTTGAAACTTTACTGAACTCATCATCTGTCTTTCCCAACTATGTTGGGGTTGACTTCCAGTCTAACCGGATGCAGCTGAATACTAGTATTTTACATGGAGCGACTGTCTATCTGCAGGCATAGCATGGCGCTTTCTATCTCTACGAAGAATAGACATAGCTTTTTCTATACAAAGTGACAGTGTGTTTCTTCATTTTTGACATCCACCGTAGAAATCTTTCTACAATCTGTCATTTTGTCTTTCATTTCTAACGATCTTTGTCTACGTCTTTTTATATGTAGACTATTTTGGAAGAAAGTTTTCTATCCTTACTGTCAAAATCACACTGACAACCGATAAATCCTATGACAAAACAAAGAATTCTGAGTCGAATTATGTAAAAGAGTGAATTTCGTAAAAAGTGCAGTTGACTCTTTCTACTTTGCTGCCATCTCGTACTGTCTACTGTCTACAGGAAACGTCATTTTTGTCTACTCTTCCGTCGACAAAACGGTGCTCATGCTTCGCCTGCTGACGTCCACAACTCAGATAGTGGGTAATACGATACCCCTTGGTAAAACTGGTTGTCAGTCTTTCAGACGTCTGACTACCCGTAACGACTGTCAAAAATCTACAATGTCCTATATTATTACCATTATAAATGCGAAAGTGAGTTTGTTTTTTACTTTTTACGCTAAAACGGCTGAACGGATTTGGATGAAATTTGGTATGGCGATATGAATCCTGGAGAAGGACATAGGCTACTTTTTATGGACATACCATGCGGGCGAAGCCGCGGGCGGAAGCTAGTTTATGAAAAACCTCTCCTATGTTTAGGTAGGTCTGGAAACCTTTTAAAAACTCAAGGAAAAATGGGGTACAAACAACCATTATTTTATAAACTTAATTTTTTTTTCCACTAAAAAATAAGAAAACTTTTTCTTTCAATGCTTTTACTCTTTATCAAGAAAGTAGCCTAATATTTGGTACTCCTAAAGTATGTTAGTAAAGTGCTATTTCACGTAGACGTAGGTAGGTAGGTACGTAATGTCTACGTAGGTAAACGTTATGTCAGAAAAAATGGGACAGTGTACAGTGCGTTTCATATTAAAACTTTTTACAAAAAAAAACAACAGACTTCAAAAAAAACCCTAAAAAAGTGAAAAATAACTTTAATTTCGGAAGTCGGTGTCTTTGCTTTTTTTAATTTTCGTTTTTTGCCACCGACTTCCGAAATTAAAGTTATTTTTCACTTTTTTAGGGTTTTTTTTGAAGTCTGTTGTTTTTTTTTGTAAAAAGTTTTAATTTTTCACTTTTTAGTGGTGGTACCTACCCCACACAAGTTACTACCTGCTATGTAAATAACAGTGAAGGAGTCTAATAATTATATCGTCTACATAGACTGTGGGAAAAATACGTAATATTGAAGCTAGCTCAAAAACTACGCAAGCAAACTTAATAAAATTTATATGGGACCATCTCGGGAGTATACCCTTTCGAACTAAAAAGAATTTTCAAAATCGGTTCACAAGCGGAGGAGTAATCGGTGAACATACATAAAAAAAAAAAAAAAAACAATCATCCGAACGTAGTACCTCCTCCTTTTTTGAAGTCGGTAAAAATAGTTCCGATGCCGTAATATTGGCTCCATTGTAAAATTTTAAAAACAGACATATTAGGTAGCTCCGTAGCGGCATAGCGTATTAGTATTGACCCCACAACAGTGGAGCCAACACTACGGCATAGGAACTATTCGATGAAACGCACTTTATGAGCCAAATCGAAATTAAATTCTTAGAACAATATTTTTGGTCCTTTTTTTGTCTTATTTTTTTTTTCAATTCTCGTTTATGACCAGTCATAATTTGTTGCACATTTAGCTGCTTTTTTGAAGTAGGTACAAATAACATCATGTCTGTGTGTACCCGGAGGGTTAGGCAGAGGTGGTACCAATGATACACCGACATTTCGCCAGAAGTCCACAGGAGATGTTAGGACGTATTCCTCCACGATGTGGAGTCAAGATTTAGACAATAATTCTGAGATATTCGGGTGGAGTCCGCACCAAAAACTAATAATCGAAGCCCCATGTAATAGGGGGCGAGCCTATTGAAGTAATAATACTTGACTTTTTATAAGTTGACTTTTGTTTTTATGTTTCAATGATTGTGTTTAGTTTAGTTTATGATCTTCCTGTGCGAGTCCCATTTATATTTTTTTTATTCTATAAAATATATTCATGCCAGTGTTATTCGCATGTCAGTTGTAGATTTTCCCCTAAAACAGTGAAGCATAAAATTGTTAATGGCTGAACAAATCGCTGCACACGCCTCTTATCTTCGGGCAGCACGCACTTGCGAGCGTGACAAATGGCCACACATTTGCATGCACGCTGAATTTCATTTTATGTTTAATTATAAAGGAGACTTTGCTGGATTTTTTAGAAGAGCTCCAGTGCTACATACAGGGTGTAAGGGACAGCCCTCCGCAAATTAACAGGGGGCTTCAGGTCCTTATCTTGAATCATATTCCACCGGAAAGCTCAGGAAAGTTTTATTTTTTTTTAGCGTTTTTTCAGTTACTATTCCTTATTTGTACATAAGTGCGGAGCGTAATATTTATTATTTGTTAAGAAGTGTTTACCTTGTAATTATTTACTAAACATTTTTTTTTCGCTTTTAATAAAAACTAACATCTTTCTTTTGAGCCAATAAACCAAGAAAATACTAGACTACAATTGCCTATTTTTATGCGTAACATCTTTCCTCTCGCTTACCTGCAATCTGTGCGAGTGATTTCGTTCCCACTGCCGGGACACAGGCCTCCTCTCAGTGAAAAGGCCGTAATCCAACACGATGTCACATGTCTTCGAATGTTTGGTTCTAGGACATGCCGATTTCCTCACGATGTTTTCCTTCACCGTTTTGAAAGCAATGGTGATGAAATAATTTACACAAAGTAAAGCGCCTGTCTGGGATCGGACCTACGACCTACAACTCGTAAGTCGCGGCCGTTAACACTGGGCCACCATAGCTCTGTCTATGCACACGACAGCAATTTATGCAAATGCAGCCTGCTCCCAGTATACGCGCCATCTTAGCCCTTATTGACATAGGTCTATAATCTAGCTCTGCACTGATAGCGTTAGTAATTATGTACAGACACACTAGGTAATCCAATAATTATGTTCTCTCGCGCAGTACAGGCAGTGTTTGATTACGTTAGCTTGAGGCGTTGCCTGCGGGTGTAGGATTGTAGGATTCCCTAACTAGTTCGCTGGAAAATGACAGTTTAATATTTATTATTGTACTGATTGATATCTATGATCATTCAATCAAATACAATAGACGTAGATATGTTTAGTAACCGCGTAACTATTCCTCAAGAGTCATTAAAAAACCATGTAAGAAATCGACACATGTTTCACCTCTCAACGAGGCATCCTCAGGATGACGATTGACCAGTCGCGAACCTGAACACGACGTGTTGCCACGCCAGCTCTGGACGCAGAGTATGATGGTTGGTTAGTCATGGTCAACAGTATCTTAAATTCTGCACAGATTTTATTGGACTGCAGAAAGGGACGGTACAAAAATACTGCACAGATTTTATTGGGCTGCAGAAAGGGACGGTACAAAAATTCTAACTTTGTGACTAAGGCCCAGATTACAGAGCCTGATATCATGCTTGAGTTTTGAGTGATGTTAGAACCTCACTCAAACACTTTCTTTTTATGCCACAGCGATTAACTGTTAAGTTTTTAGTGAGCAGCTATGTATCAGCTTCTGTAAATATCGCAATTCGAATCAGACAGATTACAGGCATCGAACATCACGATCAGCCTACACTGCGGGCCGTAAAACGATACCAATGGCTAACGTTACGTTTAAAAGTGATACTATAAGTTTTAAACTGACCATTTAATACTTACATGAAAATAATTGAACAACACTTTATGATATTACCCCACTAGACAGTTCACCAACAAAGTCCCACGAGACAATCCCCGACCGAATTAAACAGCGTTTCTCAATCCCCAAACGACCACTTGCCAAAGTGCCAGCAGAAACAAATAAGTTAATAATTCAGAAAATTTGTGCATTTTATTGTCCTCAAGTGTACAATCTGAGCTACACTGGAGTACGTAGGTTTGGATCAGTGATTCGTACAGGCCAATACACAAATGTACGTACATTTATGTACATAAATGTGTACATTATGTATGTATGTTAAACTGGACCGTGGTATCCCAGTAGTGTGATTTATTTGTATTTCAATGTTCGGCTGGAATGTTTGATGTTAAAAATGGATGAAATGCGAGTGTCATTTGTTAAAGTATTGATTGATAGACCTCGCTGCATGCCTTGCTGATAAAGGTGTAAAGGGTAAAACATCGTTGTCACTCAAACCATGGGTAGTTGACTTAAATACAGGATGTAAGGGTAAACACTTGTCATTCAAACCATGGGTAGTTGACTTAAATATAAAAATAAATGACCGAACACAACAAAAAAAAAACGTTATTTTCATTAAAAGATTTTAAAAAGTTTCTATCTGACACCGTGCTTGCTAGCGAAACAGCTGACTGACTAAGGGAGGGATCGCGCTAGCTGCCGGTCAGGTCACATCCCGTATCCCCGGCCCGTGTTGAGACGCAAGTTCGCTGCCCTAGCGCATAGGGCAACGAACTTGCGTCTCTTGTGGTAAAATTTAGACCTAAAAATTTTTTTTTAAAAGTTGTAATTTTCCATTGATTTTATGTTCTATAAATGAAACCAAACCAGGTTTGAATGACAAGAGTGTTTACCCTAACAGCCTGTATAAAAATAAATGACCGAGTAACCACAAAAAAAAACGTAAAATTCATTATAAGATTTTAAAAAGTTTCTATCCGACACCGTGCTCGCTAGCTGACTGACTGAGGGATGGGTCGCGCTCGCGGCCGGTCAGGCAACCCACCCGTGTTGAGACGCAAGTTCGTTGCCCTAGCGCATTGGTGAAAGGGTGAAATACTCTAGTGGTAAAAAGTAATTTGAAAAAAGAAGAAAAAAGTCGTTATTTACCATTGATTTTACGTTCCACAAATGACACCAAACCACTGGTTTGAAGGATAACGGTGTTTACCCTAACAGCCTGTAGACGCATTTCTTGGTGGAGTGCCACGAAAAGAAAACAAGACCACGCTTTCTATGATACCTCGTTTGTCTAAATACGATGAGGAGTTTAGGAGTTATGACGTACCTAACAGATGAACTGTATATTCATGCTTAGCCTGTAAAATCATAAACCTCCTTTGGCTTCCCCGTAGTGGGGTAAAAAAGCTTTTAGAGGCTTATTAAATGAATGTTCGTGATATTTAAAAACTGCGTATTAACCTCTGAATTTACTGTAAATAAAGGATTTTATTAAATACACTTGATAAATAAACATCAAATAGAATATAGACTTTTTTTACTCGAATTCGAAATCAAGATCTCGAAAACGGCTGTAACGATTTCGATGAAAGTTGCACAAAAGGGTGTGATCGGGCGAAAAATCGATCTTGCCTCATATCTTAGAAAAAAATACTTTTGTCTATTTTCACCCGAGCAGGGCTCGGTCGACCGGGTACCTACTATTAATCCTATCACCGAAGATCTCTTTTTTGCATATTGCTAAAGTCTGTTATTCTTTAATTTGACAGGTGCAAATTTCAAACTCTAAATTGAAAAAACAAACAACAATCACTTGAAATTTCAGATTAGGCTACGAGATTAAGAAACAGACTTTAGTATTGCGGCTACCTATTATTTACATAGAAATACTCGATACCAATATTTTTACGAACGTTCTATACATGTCTAAAAATACAAGCAATTTTCCTACATTTTCGACAAGTTTTTGATATTGACTGCTGAGATGAGATTGCGACTTGAATTTTAACGTTTTTTGCGACAGTAAAGACAGCCTTATGATTTTAAAGTCCAAGAATAGGCCTTCTGTGTTAAAACTGACATATAAATATCACTCACTAATTTTATACCCAAGCTCTTAAATTACCGTCGCTTTTAAATAAATATGACGCACCTAATACATAATAGGTATTCATTCAACGCTGCATACCATAGCAAACATAATAGAGATATAAATCAAGCACACTAGTAAAATCACATTGAGTTTGCGGTTTATTAGTATTAGTATAGTGGAATAATAACAGTTATTTAGCAACTAATAATATCTACCTACTGTTATTTGAAACCACTGGCTTGCGTAATGAGGTTCCAACACTACGTGTATTGTCTGATCACGCGTTGTCCACCCACAGGGTTTAGGGTTCATGTAAATTATCATGGTCTTCATATTCCATGGATAATTACTTTAATATAGACACAGTATAATAAAGTCACAGTATTATGTCTCGGCAGTGACCTGAGTGAAATAATTACCTACGACCGCTCGGTAGATAAACCGCATCCGTGAGGAACTGCCGTGCACTCGATACTGTTGCATACTGAAATACACTTAGATTTCGAAGCGCGACGTTTCGGCCGTTTTCTATGAAGACTGTTACTTATTTATACTGTGTCTTCCTTCCTACTTAGGTTCCTCTACTTAGCATGAATATTAGTTGAACAGTTCGTGCAACCAATTTCGGCCAGTCTATCCTAGCTACAATTTTCAGGAACATGATTGCGACACGATTATGGCCGCTTATAAGTTTCAATTTTTTTTGTCAAACCAGTCCAAGCCAATGTGCATCAATTTCTTGTTTTTATTTCATTCCATAGTGTTTAAAAACCAAACCAAAGTGTTTAAAAACCATTCCAAAGTGTTTAAAAACCTAGTAGGACCTAAACGTTAGGTAAATAGTGTATTACTATCTGACAAATAAGGCAATCTTGATGAATGAATAATTGATTAATTTAAAGATCAATGATTATTATTCGTTCATAAATTAATCATAAGTTAGCAGATATGTTAGGTATGTATTACGCAAACATTAACATAAATACTAAAGAATTCATATCACAACTGTTCAAGGTTGACAAGACAAGCAAAGTTGATAAAAAAATAACCTTGAAATCATTACCATACAAGAAAAAGTCGACGATCAATACATAATATACGTATGTATTCGAATAGGTATTTCGCCCACATTAGCACAGCCGAAATAGCTCAGTTGGGAGAGCGTTAGACTGAAGATCTAAAGGTCCCTGGTTCAATCCCTGGTTTCGGCAGAACACTTTTTGAGTTTTCTTTCAATGCTTTGAAAATAAATATTCTGTTTTATTACAACTTTTTTTATTAGAACATTTTTTTTCCCCTGGTAAAATGTTTTATTCACTTATTATAAAATGAGTTTGCAGAAATATTTTCCGCTTGTACAGTGCTATGTTTAGTGGCGCCATCTAGTGACACATTTCGTCATATTTTTTTTAAACAATTTTTTTATTTATTTATTAAAGGTATTGTTTAGCCATTATTTACATTATTCAATTTTTTTTTTTAAATACAGATCTTTCTATCTATCCCAAATAGATATCTAAAAACGCCCCTAATTTTTAAGTCAGGCTTTTTTTTGTGTATTTTTTAACTTATTTTCTAACTAATTAACTAGCCCTTTTTTACGGAGCCATGTCGGAACCATTAACTTGTTACAGCCGGTCAATCTAGGTTATCGACCGGTAAATGCGAACAGTAGGTAGATGTTTATCTGTTTCTTATCACAATCGGCTCTTGATTGGGGTTATTATAGTTTACTTTACTCTACTTCATATCTATTTACAAAAATAAAGAAAAATATTTTATTTCACATAAACCTACATAATAATTTATATTAAATATATTAATATAAAAAAAATCTATTAATAAAAATCTGTATATAAATATTTTTTTATGGTTTATTAATTTTTTTAAGTTAAAAAAAAAAAAAAAAATCTAATAAGATATTTAATGAAATGTCAGAAGCTAGGTGACAGACGGTTCCAATTGGTCGTTTCTTATGAAGAAGAGCCGGCAAGAAACTACACGGTTACTTTTTTTTAATTATTGCCTTTAACAATATTTTCAAATTACAGTGTTACAATAATAGTGTTAGACATCTTGAAAACATCTTATTATTTCTTAAACACACTTTGCCCTTAAGGATCCCACACACAGGCGCGAGGCGACGATGCAGCACCGCACCGGTAGAACAACTTCCGTGAAGTTTTCATTGAAATTTTTCCACTTTCCCTGAAGTTTTTATAAAAAAAAAAAAAAAAAAAAAAAAAAAAAATTGTTTCACCAGAGTCGAGTCGCGCCGGTCTACGGAAGCCTTTAGTAAAGCCTATGAGTTTTTCTTTTTTAATACAACTCAGGTCCTTTGGCGTTTGTCCTACTTGCTGTAGTACGGAGTATCTATATTTTTTATAGGTAGATATATATAGAGCTATACGTTTGGTTTGAAGGTATATAAGTAGGTAATCTAAGACTACTATAAAATATTGAAAAACGATTCACGGCGGCCAACAACTTAGAACACAATTTTATTAAATTTTGTACATACCTACATTCGTTTAACTCTTTTATTGTTTGTTGGCAGGCACAACGGCATATGACACGGTCAGACCCCTCGCCTACCAGGACGCCAGAGTTTTCATGCTGTGCTTCAATATAGCCGAACCTGAGACCTTACACAACGCTGCCGCTAAGGTAATTACTGTTTTTAATATTAAAAAAAAAACCGGCCAATTGCGAGGCGGTCTCGCACACAAAGGGTTCCGTATCACAACTTTGAACAAAGAACGCTGAAAAAAACACGTTTCGTGTATAAAAAAAATAAAGTAAAAAAAAAATTAACGTCAGTTTATTTTTGTTATTTTTTGTTATAGCGGCAATAGAAATACACAATCTGTGAAACAACTGTCTACCTATTACGGTTCATGAGATACAGCCCGCTGACAGGCAGACGGACAGCGGTGGCTTAGTAAAATAGGGTTCCGTTTGACATCCTTCGGGTACGGAACCCTGAAAATGATAACAAATCGCATTGATTACAAACAGAAGAGATTATAGAATCAAACCAAGTTCTAGTTACAACGCAACCTCATAGAGGCCTGTGGATGATATTTTGTGCTTAGTTATCTAATAGTTTTAATCTCTAGCTCCCAAAATCCCAACTGGACGCAACGAAAAAACTATTTCGTGACGAAAAATCGCTTACAGTCCAAGATTTATTCAGGTTTAAACTCATAGCCTTACCTTTCTCCTATTTATCTCTCTTGTAAAGTTAATAACCAAATGATTTGTATTTCCAGTGGTACAGAGAAGTGAGAACTCACGGCGGCTCGGCCCCCGTGCTGCTCTGCGGCTGCAAGGCAGACCTTAGACATGAGAAGGAAACACTCACCATGCTGTCCAAGCTAAGAACGCATCCAGTCACCAGTGAAGAGGTAAGGAATGGTTCCTTCAAGATGCTAGTGATAAATCATAGATAGAGTATACATTAGGCCTAGCACGCATTGTGATTAAAAATCGCGCGAAATTTTTACCACAATAATTCTGTAACAATTGGTACACTAGTCTATGAGTATTGGATCTATCTCATATCTTTGTATCGGTGTATTAAATTTTTGGTGAGCGAAATAAATAAAATAACACATGGTATCTTATGTACCTACACGCACAGGCGATTTTAAATTCGCGCTCGTTACAATGCCGTACACTTAATATAAACCGCGCGAATAAAATTCGCAGTGCAGGCTAGGCCTTATTGTACACCAAATTAATAAGAAAAAAGGAAAGCAATAAAAGAGAGTTTCAAAGGACAAAAAAAAACAATTGCACTGGAGACCTCGTGCGTGTGCAAATCGAAAAAAGAGACGTTTATAAAATAAGACTTTCCTTATAAACTTTATGTAAATCGTTTTCGTGTAGATAAAGTTTGATGCGTTTACTTTAATTAAAAAGAATATCAACAAAAATAACCCCTTAATTTCATTACACAGACTGTTACCAGCAATTTCATTACACAGATTGTTACCAGCAATGAAATTAAGAATTGAGGTCGCCTTATTACTCCACCTCCACAAGCAATTACAGTCTCTCTAGTCTAGAAGATCGAAAATAAGCTCATCATTCTAATTCCACGCAAAACCCGAATCCTACCTACGCAGACTTCTCAAACATATGCTCCCAGTAATTTAGGATACCTTCTAATGGTCCCGAATTTATTTTAGCCTTCTCAATTTCACGGAGTTTGCTAACATCTCAAATTGGAAAGCTCCGATCCCTAGCAAAGCGATTTAACTTCATTCATCAGAATTCCTAATCTAAATTGAAACATCCTGACGCGTTTACACGTATTGTTTAACGGGGCAATTGAAAACTCGGTCGCAAATTCAGGCTGGATGTCCGTATTAATTAGAGATCTTATTCAACTAGTTACCATTTAGTAAATGGGGGCAGAGTAATTGGCTCGTTCCATGAATGAATCGAATGGACTCACGGATCAGTCTGACATTGAGACTCCTTGGAGCGTTCTCTTGTGTGAATCGTTTCAGTAATTGAAAACGATGTAGTGATTTCGTTTTTGTTCTTGATATGGAGTTATATTTTGAAATTCATTTCACAGTTTTTATATTATATCTGATTTTGCATAACTGTCAAAATCACAATGGTGTTTATTGTCGCGGCAATAAGGTTGCTATTGGGTTGCTGCTGTCAAATAACTGTGCAAGGACTGCAAATTGATTCATCATGATGACTAATTATGGCAGCATACTTTTAAACAATCGGAAATAATGTTAACAGTATGAGTAAGCAATTAGTACGAGTATCTACTGATTAGTTGGACCAACTTTTAAACTGTTTCGTGTACGTATCATTTATGTGGGACATCGATTTATGAATATAAATTTTCACAGGCTTTATCAGTAGCAAGACAGCTGGGAGCAATGACCTATGTAGAGACATCAGCTAGAGCTTCTACAAAAGGCGTCAAAGATGCCTTCGAAGTAGCTGCACTAGCCGCCCTCGGAAAACTAAACAAGCAGCAAATGAAACAACAGGTATACAACCTTTCATATCACTATATACAACAAAATATTACTTTAATCTTATCTACCCCCTCTTTTTCCCTAACGTGCTGGACAGCATTCCAAGCGGATTCTAAAGTAGGTACGTAGACAAGGCTTATAGCTATATCCAACAGTTATATCTGGAAGTCCTTACTACAATGAATCTAAAATTACTTTCATTTAAAAAGAACAAAATCAAATAATACTTTCTCCCAACAGAAACAAGTGGGCCGCAGCAAAAGCAAGCGCGATCTGAAAGCAGAGCTGAAAGGGCGCGCGAAGAGTTGCTGCGTCATGTGATCCGTCGCCGGCCACCCCTCTCGGTGGCCGCACGACTGCTAGGCGACCACCGCCCTTCTTCTTGAACCCAACCGTTCCTCAGAGGAACAAGTCCGGGCCTAAGTATACGCCTTGTGGAACACCCGACGTAAATATTCACTGACGAGTTCCCCTCATACATAGGAGGCAACAAAATACGACACATATATTTAGTGTCATTATTTAAAAAAAATATGTGAAATAACTACGTGCAAAGTGATTAAATAATTTAATTATAAGTGTGATTCATTATCAAAAGCCTAATAGAGAACTATTATTATTAATGTACTGTAAATTTAAATGGGAGCGGAACGAAGTTCTTTGGATTTTTAGGTGAAGGTATCAGTAAAATAAAAAGGGTGCAATGTAATTATAACCCTCAGGGTTGGAGCGTGAGCCTGTGATAAAGTTAAAAATAGAAAATTCGCGAGAAAAATAGAAACGTTTTAGATTGAATTAGAAAGGCGAGACGGCGCTCATTTTGGCATTTTATCAGAATTAACAGTTGAAACATTCATGTAAAGTATCATGTTAGGAACAAACACGTGTTTTCATAAACATTGACATAACAACGTAAGTATAACTTGATGTTTTTCTATAAGATAGCATTTTCATATGTATAGAATGTAATGGAAGTTAACGAGGCTCCGTTGTTTTGTGTAGGACCAATGTTGCTCTTATTTTAATGCAGTAGCTTGTTTATTTTTAAAAGCTACGAGCTAAACATTTTCTTTGTGATATACATACGTAAATGTAATTAATAAAAAATAAAATGCACAACGGTGGACAATACTAAATTACGGAGGTCCATATTGCTAGTTAGTTTCACGTCCATGTTTGCTATAGGTGTTAGATTTTTGTACGTTTACAATATGAACATTTAAATGTCGCTTCCCTGTAGAAGTTTGTACACCATTTCGTAATTAGGATCGTCTTTCCTTGTCATCGTAGGAATAAAAAAAACTTATTTGCCTGTAAAATATAATTACTAAAATATATTTTATTATGTGACAAAGTCCGAATTTTAGTTTTCAAAATCGTAATATTTAATATTAAAAAAGTACATCACTGATTTTACCAACAATAATTTTCACTTTTCCTTACGTAAAACGTCAGAGAAAAAATGCCTGATCATTCTATGAATAAAAATGGCTGTCGTTTTTGTATCGTGAAGCCTAAACGTCAAATAATAATAAAGGGAGCTATTGAGTTTCATAATTAGGTTTTCAAGTCACGCGTGGAACAGGCGAAGCTTCGTCGGAGTCACGATTGCTTTTTGCTCCCTAATGCAAAGTAAAACTAAAAATGAAAATAAACCATGAAAATATTCATACCACGAGTTTTATTGTATTTGGTGAAACTTAATGTTTGAATAATGACAATTTAGTAATTTATTAGTACTTTATTGTTGTCACAAAAAAGTGATTGTCCGTGCCTCGTATCGTAAAGCACATTAAACTGTTGGTCCTGGCTGTCATTCAAATACTTTTGACAACCGTTACGACGGGTAGTCAGAAGTCCGAAAGTCTGACAATCAGTCTTACCAATGGATATCGTGGTACCCAGTAACTGGGTTGTGGAAGTCAGATAGGCAGTCGCTCTTTGTAAAATAGTGGTATTCAGCTGCATTCGGTTAGACTGGAATCATGATAATAAGTATTGATTGTTGGTAAAATCAAGTATTCTTCAAATTAAGTACATCCTAGTTAGGTAAACAAAAAATAAAAATTCTTCATATTGAAAAAATTTAATGTTAATTTTATTACCTAACATTATTTTCGATTTTTTAAAGTATTGTAAGTCGATATCAAGCTTTAAATTCAATGTTAGCTTTAATTATCATTATATAATTAAATATTTAAACATGTAATTTTAGTATTTTTTGTTTTCATTAAAAGCGATGTTCGGACTAAATTTTTATTTATCTACCACATTCTTTATTAATGAACAAATGTACATATCATGTAAGTTTTGTATAAATAAGAACTCTGACTTCATTAAAAAAAAAAACTCATTATGAATCGATACGATAATTATTAATAACTATAATGTCTCATTCACAGGCATCTTATTAATGTAAATAATAAGGCAAAGAATTTCAATCAATGGATATAAAAACTATTTGGAAAATGTATTATTTGGAATTGGACGCATCGTAGCAAATAAAAACGTTGAGTGACATTCAATTATCTAGATTTATTCTCTAAAAGAAATGAGACTACAATTTCATTTCAACTTTGTAATTGGATTTTAAGCATTTGGATTAGGTACTATTTCAGAAATGCTTTTTATTTAAAGGTCACTTTTTGCCATTTATTTTTATGAAATTCGAAGGGCTTAAAATATTAAAAAGAAAGTTAAAAGCTTATATCCAACTATGACAAAACCGCCAATTAAAACCGTATAAACACTTGTTGATACAGTTTTGGTTGGCATAAAACACTTGTTTAGTTGGCATTATTGTCAAAATCGATATTTTTTAGGTTGTTTTGTATAAGCCTGAGTCACACGTCACACTAATTCATTGTAATTAAGGCATAAATCGTACAGATTACGGCCTTCCCTTTGGCTTCACCGTAATCGGGTAAAAAAGGGCCAAAAAAGCAAAAGTCTTCCCGAATTCGCCACTTTTCACAATTTCATTCAACTCGGAATATCTTGTAGAATAGCCACATTTTTGCCTATTCTGAACTTTGCAAAATTGTTTAATTAGATCGCAAAAACTTCGCTTGTTCCATAATTCCATTGTACTTTGTGTCCATCGATATATTAATTATTTTAATTTTTGTTAAAATATAAAAATGTATAAGAAATGACGTCAGAGTTTCTACAAATGCCTTATATGTTATTTTTTAATTATGTATGTAAACAATGTTTTAATATTAGCAAGTTAACTTGACGTTAGGCCACTTTGAATGTTGTTTCTAGATATCGAATATAGCGTTCAGTGTTTTTGATATTTGTCTTTTATTTTACCTTCCTTATTATCCACTGTAGTGTATATATATAATAGATAGTGTAAACACTATCATACATCAGTGTCAACTGTCAGTTCACCACGAATTACGGGAAAGTCCGGGAAACACTTGAAAAGTGAAACGTGCCAACAAGGCACTCGGTGTGGTGATCAGCCAGTGTAGTCCTACTAATATTATGAATGTGAAAGTTTGTGTGTTTGTGTGTTTGGATGTTTGTTACTCAATCAGGCAAAAACGGCTGAATGGATTTGGATGAAATTTGGCAAACAGATAGCTTATAACCTGGATTAACACATAGGATACTTTTTATCCCGATATTCCCACGGGATCAAGACTTACGCGGGTGAAACCGCGGGGCGCAGCTAGTCTTTAATATATTCCAAAGACTTTACCCAAAAGGTTTTTAGTATGTAGCCTGAACAATTCAATTAAATAGGCTCATCTATCAAGGAAATACATCTTACTGTGATCATTTATTCTGCGGTGACGATATTTCTCCAGATCTGTTAGTCGTAACGGTCTCTATGAAAGGCCTATGTTCGGCATTGGACGTTTAGGGATATTTATTGGCTGTTACAGTGACTTACGATCTTAAACAAGTATATTTGACACGGTTACCTTCTAAGTGTGGTTATAGACCTACCGCCTCGTTGATTGAGTGATTGCTCACGCTACTGATGAGCATGAGGTCCCGGGTTCGATTCCCGGGCTGGACAAAGTGTTATTGAGGTTTTCCCCCAGGAATTTATCAGTAGTAGCCCGAAGTCCGGATTTGTCTCCGGTTGACGGCAATAGGCTCTTCCCCTATTAGGCTGCGTTTCCACCAGATATGTGCGAGGATACGTAGCGAGGGATGTGTTTGTAAAGAACCAACAGAATCGCTTCATTTACCTTGCCTCGGTCAGCACAGCTCTGGTGGAAACGGCTCAGCGGAGCTAGATTTTTGCGCATACAAAACAAGCGAGGGATGTGTGCGAGGGATGTGTACGAGCGATGTGTGCGAGGAATGTGTGTTGAGAAGGATGTGTTGCGAGGTTTGCGCATACTGTACCAGCCAGTCCATCCATCCTCGCACCACACATTAATGCGCATTTTCACATCTCTGCTACACATCCTCGTAGGCACATTTTCATCGCACAGCTTTGGTGGAAACCCCCACACATTTTCACAGCACAGCTAGACATCCTTGCCTGACACATTTCCATCGCACATCTCTGGTGGAAACGCAGCCTTACACTGGCGAAATGTGGGTTCCCTATAAGTACCTACTCCTCTGCCTAACCCTTCAGGGAATATAGGCGTGATGTTAATGTTAATGTTCAACAAAAACATTATTCAACTCAAAATTGTTTTGTGTAAGTGACAAAGCATGAAATATATTTACAACGTTAATAATTTGATATTATTGTGTTCAGAAGGTCAAGGTGATCCTGAAGGTTTTAGGGGTTAATAGTAATATTATTATTTGACCTTAGTATGACCTTTATTTGACCTTCAGAAATGTGGGGGACTTTATAATGTGCGAAGTTTATAAGTTATTTAATTTGTAATGATCTTGGGATGCCTAAGAGATTTGTGTGCCTAATTAAATTATGCAAGCAAACTTAAGAATAAACATGCAGAATTATACAAGATGGAAAGGGAATAATATCTACTTTACTTAAAAGTTTTAACAACGTTTATTTTAGATAGTTTTTCAGACGTGACTTTGCGGAAATCCATTATAAAATACAATAGACGCTGATATATTTAGTAACCTATTCCGCTTGAATATTCTTCAAGAGTCATAAAAACCCTGTAAGAAATCGACACTTGTTTCACCTCTCAACGAGGCATCTTCAGGATGACGATTGACCAATTGCAAACCAGAACGCGACGTGTTACCACACCGAGCGCTGGACTCTGCGTCCAGAATAGGTTACTAAATATATCAGCGTCTATTGTATTTTTTAACGTTTATTTTTTTAAGAGCAACACTGAATTTGATATGATTTGAAACTGCAATGTTGCAATGTTTAACTAGTTATGGGATCTTATTGAAAATGAGGCTTTGATGTATTTAGCTAAATTTTGTAAAATTGGTTATCGCCAATTAACGCTATGATAAAACATCGTGGGGAAACCGGCATGCCTGAGAGATATTTCTCGACGAAATGTGAAGCCAAGTCAGAGGCCCATGGCCAATAAAAACTCTGACGCACGCACAGCATGACAACCATAGGAACGGGTTTTATCGACGGAAGAATAGACAAAATGACAGATTGTGATTGTTTATCTGTCATTTTGTCTATTCTTCTGTCGACAAAACCCGTGTCTAAGCTTGCTGGTTAGTCACTAACTACACGAGAAGAAGAAGAAAGCGATTATCCAAAGAATTTTGGACACTTCAAGCTCACTTCATCTAAATTATCACGAAGAGATTTTTACAAAATAGGTCGGCTGAGGGCTTAGACGCTTCATCACTTTCAAACCGTTATTTAGTTCTACAACGACTTTCAACAGGCTTGACTATAAGATTTGGTAGCTAGCTTAATTATGTCTGTCAATCCAATGCATTTTTTACGTATCCATCATCGTTTTCAATGATAGAATAACACTTTGTAACTCCTGTTCACTTTTAGTACCAGCGCAAACTGTACCTCTTGTTGCTGCGTCTAGTCGCTGCAACAAGACGCAGAGTTATCGTTTGCATCTGCGTACAGTCGCTGCGACAAATAGCGAGAGCATGCGGCTCCCCTAGTCTGTAGTTGCGACTCTGCGACGCGAGGACGCCAAGTGCGCGGAGCTTAACAAGTAATATGAAAAATTCTCGGCCGCAGCCTGTCGTGCGCCTAGTCGCCGAGCTGTCGCAGTCGCATGTCGCATAGTGTGCGCCATGTCGTTCCTAGTCCTACAACCGACCTTGTATTGTCAAACACATTACTGGTTGATATAATTTTCTGAACAAAGCAACATGTCGTGGTAACAGGGCGCTATGTGAACCTAGCGAGACGAAGGCACTGTAAAAGTTTAACCAGTAGTTCAGTTATAAGAATATTAGATAACCATACTTGAAAAATGTAAGTACCAAACCAAATAGCAATGCTTTTTGAGAAGTATAGTTTTATACGGATTGAAAATTAGCTATCAAGAAGGTCGGTTATGGGATTCATCCATCAGGTATTTTTCAGTAGCAGCCCTTTTTTTTTTGAGTTTAGGAAATCATCGAATGATTTCTCCCGCTCTGAGCGGCGGGGGAGAGCGTGTCAGACTTTTACTGACTAAAACCCACCCTTGTTCCTTCAGTTGCCTGTTGCCAAGGTCCCGGTATCCCTTTCGGACTTTCCCGCAACCCTGGCAGGTTCAGTAGCAGCCTGGAGTCGGATTTGTGTCCGGTTGATGGCAACAGGCTCACCCCTTATTTCATGGGACTTGACCATAACTGGCGAAATGTGGTTGCATTAAAATACACCTCTGGCTAACCCTTCTGGGAATACAGGCGTGATGTTAATTTATATTATAAATTAATGCCGATTTATTTAATTGCCTGGGACCTGTGGCAAACCATAAAAAGCAATAATAAAAGTTGCACTGTCTAAACTGTGTTTAGACGATGCAAGTCATTTGTTGCTTTTTGTAGGCCACAAGTAAGAAACTTAGTAGACCACGAGAAATACAAGGAGCTCGTGGCAAAGTAATAACAGCCGCACGGGTCGATCCAACACGTTTAGCTACATTTGCCAGGGTTGGTCCGTGGATGGGTGACCGTCTTTACATACCGAGACTTCTCCGTGCCTCGGAAAGGACATTAAGCCGTTGGTCCCGGCTGTCATTCGTGGATCTTTAACAGTCGTTACTGGTCGTTAGAAGCCCGAAATTCTGACAACCAGTCTTACCAAGGGGTATTGTTATTACCCAGGTACTGGGTTGTGGAGCTCAGATAGGCAATCGCTCCATGTAAAATACTGTAGTATTCAGCTGCATCCGGTTAGACTAGAAGCCGACCCTAAAATAGTTGGGAAAAGGCTAGCAGATTGAAGCAAGAAACTTGCCTCGTGTAAATGGGGTTTTATTCTTTTGTCCGAATGTATGAACCTTCTTTTTCATCCCCTACACAGTGAACACACATTACCTCTTTCCAGTGGCAGTTCGTTTTATTACAAACGAGGGAGCGAACACGTCTCCCTAAGTGCCAATAGCTTATACGCTATACAACTATAACATCTTACAAGATGTCTGCTAAATATTGATGGAGTAATGTCGGGTATGAGCAGTGTTGGGTGTTTCTGTTTCAATAATGGGTTATTTTGTCTGTATTATTATCTGCCTGCATCAATCTGCCTAGCCTTTTCCCAACAATGTTGGGGTCGGCTTCCAGTCTAACCGGATGCAGCTGAATACTAGTATTTTACATGGAGCGACTGCCTACCTGACCTACGCAACCCAGTAACTGGGTAATATGATACCCCTTGGTAAGACTGGTTGTCAGACTTTCGGACTTTTGACGACCCGTAACGACTGTTAAAGATCCACGAATGACAGCCGAGACCAACGGCTTAATGCTTTCCGAGACACGAAGGAGTCTTGATATGTAAAGATGGTCACTCATCCACAGACCAACCTCGGCAAGCGTAGCTTAACCTGTTGGATCGACCCGTGTGGCTAAGTCCTAAGTACTGTTCGCTAAGTCCTAGGATAAGGTAGTGTCCTATGGTGCTGATTCACCCAGCTACTCCAGGGACGTGCAGCTCAGTGAACCGCCCGAAGCTCATGCTGTCAAATCGTGTTACAAACACCAACATTTATAATAAAAAAAAATTAATAATTTATACCAAATAATTACTCACTAAACCATTTTTAAGAACCAGGTGTTGTTGTATTGTATTGATAAACACCAACCAAATTAAAATGTGGGTAATTTATGTTAATTTAGATTAAAAAACACAACATTTATTTAAAAAAATCCGTTTAAAAGAATACAAAAGTACTTGAAACCGACTTTTGTAGTTTTTTTTGGTGTCAGTTGGGCCCTTTTACACGAGGTAACTTCTTTATTTTAAGAGATAGCTTAGATCCGTTTACACCAAACGATAGAGCATTTTTTTCTGATCACTTCTGTATACTTAACTCATTTTCCACAAAATCGGACTTATACCCCATTTCACTAGGGCCACAGATTTATTTAATATATTTAAAAAAAAAACTATTTAAAAAAATCTGTAGGTACAAATAAATATTTCTTTATGGTTTATTAATTTTAAGTTTATTTTACATAATATAAATGTAAGTGTTAATTTTACGTTATTTAAATAATAATTTATATTTATAAAGTAGTATATAATTTGAAAGGTGTCAGGGCTTTTCCATAGCCTGTATGACAGAGGCCAGTTGATGGCAATAGGCACGCCCCCTATTACACCGAAGTATGAGTGTATACTATATAGGATACGACTCTGCCTAACCCTTCGGGGAATGCAAGCGTGATATTGTGTTATTATTACAGTACTTTCATCTTTTCCATGTTTACATATCGAGACTCCTCCGTGCCTCGGACAGTACGTTAAGCCGTTGGTCCCGGCTGTCATTTGTGGATCTTTGACAGTCGTTACGGTTCGTCAGAAGCCCGAAAGTCTGACAACCAGTCTAACCAAGGGGTATCGTATTACCCAGTTACTGGGTTATGGAGGTCCGATAGGCAGTCGCTCTATGTAAAATACTGGTATTCAGCTGCATCCGGTTAGACTGGAAGCCGACCCCAACATAGTTGGAAAAAGGCTAGGCAGATGATGAGATGATGATGACAGTACTTTGAGTTTTTGAACTTTGAAAGAAATTACCCTTTCCTATCTTCTAGCTGTTTTCAACGAAATTAACGATATTAATGTGATTAAGCAACTTAGAAGTAGTTTTGTGGTCGTTACTGTGTGGTTAATGGCTTTGGGTTAACATGACAAGGTTCAAAGGTGTAGGCCAAAGGGCTAAGTTTGGCCATAGAAATGGGCGCCTGAAACATTGATTGCTAAGTTTCAGACGTGGCAAAGTTGTAGCTAAGTAAATTAAGCTATGTAGTGTCCTTCGTTGACTTGTAACTGGACATAAGTAAGGTCCAAACTTTACCTAGGTAACACTTACATAAGTAACAGTTGACCGAAATGTATAAGTCATTACCTATTAGAGTATAAAATCATGGTGAGAAAAAAAATCGTGTTTCTTTTTTTAAAGCAGCCAATTTCTAAACGGACTTGCACACGGTG
Organism: Lithophane semibrunnea; assembly: GCA_947363905.1. Taxonomy (NCBI): domain Eukaryota; kingdom Metazoa; phylum Arthropoda; class Insecta; order Lepidoptera; family Noctuidae; genus Lithophane; species Lithophane semibrunnea. The sequence goes on along the minus strand of OX376203.1, from coordinate 2,692,631 downwards.
GGTTCCGTGGTCTACCCATGTGCCAAATTTCATCCAAATCCGTTCAGCCGTTTTAGCGTGAAGAATCAAACAAACAAAGAAACTCACTTTCGTATTTACTATACTATTTATTCGTTAAGATAACAATTCGTGGAAAACTACATTATAGGTCTTAGGATACACTACACCTACTCTTTTCTAAAATCCGAAGATTATCTAAAAATAAATACAAAACTTGCCAAGTCTCACTATTCTACGTAATATTTTTAACTAAAACAAAATTAGTCCATAGTCTTACTTTATTATTGAACGCTGCCAAAATTGCCCAAATGGTAAACAAACAAATATGTCTATGGTAAACGGTTCCGGTTACAATAACGCTTGCACGGCAGTTACCTACATAGTTCGGGAGCTAGTAATATCATTGTGATTTTTTTTAAAGTTTTTTTTAGCCTCCAATCTCCAAAAGTGAACCAATTGTCCCACTGCTGGGCAGAGGCCTCCCCTTGTTCCAAATCTCTCTATTTTGTGCAATCTCTGGTCATGTTGCCCCCGCAAACATGATTAGATCGTCACACCAGCTGCGGTTTACCTCGACGGCGATGTACTCCATCAGGTATCCAGTGAGTGAAGATTCTTGCCCGACTCTCCGTGTGCATTCGTGTAATTTGGCCAGCCCACTCCTATTTCAGCCTGCTGTCTTTCTCCAACATCCGCTACATAAGTTATGGAGCGCAGGCTAAAATCTAAATGAAACAAAGTAGACACATGTGTTACCTACTTCTGTGAAAGTCGTTTGTAGTCCGAATAGGAGTGAGGCGTATTTATCGTCACAGATAGAAATCACAGATATTAAAAAATAGCAGATAGCAATTGCTCCTAACGATAAAAAATATCTGTTACTTAAAATCACAGATCCTCGAGACTGTTACCGCGGCTGTTACTGTTAAAACTTCGGATACGATTTTCGACTTTAACGAAAAGAAATAAAGAAGATATTCAATTGAATTAATACGTATTTATCATCCGTACAAAAATAACAGGCTGTTATTTTATAACAGATAGATACGATTTTCGACTATAAATCAAAAGAAATAAAGAGGATATTCGATTGAGATACGTATTTATCGTCCGTACAAAAATCACAGGCTGTGATTTAATAACAGATATTTGGATCTGTTATTTTTTTGTCACAGTCACAGTGATCACAGATATCGTGTTTCACCTGTTACAACCCATCTCTAAGTCCGAATCCTGAAAGTTTGTCAACAAGTGTTACCGTAGGGTATCTGAATTGGTATCCGGTATTTACCAGTAATTAGTTTGTGGAAGGTAGACGTGAGGTACCTGTAACAGTCAACTATATTTTTAAAGGCAATGTTTGCTGGCTTTGAGCAGAATTGCGAGCACAACTGAACTTTCTACTTTCGAGTTTAGATAACTTTTTATTCAAGGGTTTTATATGAATACAAAAATACTAGCTTCCACCCGCGGCTTGTCCTTTCTCAGGCTCTTAGACTATCTGTGTACCAAATTTAATTTAAATCGGTTCAGTAGTTTCAGTGTGAAAGCGTGACAGACAGACAGAGTTACTTTCGCATTTATAATATTAATAAGGATTTGGAACTAATTTATGAATATCATCGCTTTGTCCAATCTTGAACCACAAATCATTAACGGGCTGACTAAAGTTAACAATCATCAATTTCTTGTACAAACAAAATTTATAACAACTTTGTAACATAACATTACGCCTCTAGTCCCCAAAGCGTTAGGCAGAGGTGTAACTATAGTAAACCCACAACACATTTCGCCAGTTCATGTAATGGGCGAGCCTATTGCCATCAACCGGGCACAAATTCAGACTCCAGACTGCTACGAAATGAATTTTCATAAACATTATCTGTATTAAAAGTTTACAATAAGCAATCGCCCACGTAGATTATAATTTTTCTTGAAACCCGAGCTCTCATACGACATGGTTACTTGGGAAAAACAAAATAATCTGTTTTATATTGACTATAACAGGGAACGTGTGTACGTGACAACAGCGTGGTGTAGGAATGGTGAAATGGAGATAATAGCTCCACAAAACCGTTTATGGGATTCTTTTGGGGAATTACTCCGGGGAATATATATATTATAAGCATGGCAGCTCGTTTATGGCTGTAGTGTGGAGTGGTTTAAGTTTAAATTAAGATGTTTTTAGGCCAAGGACAAAAGATATTCTAGCATAAGCTGCTGGAATAGCTGATTTGATGGGGTATTCCTCGAAGCGCAACTACTTTGAAACGCAACAAATGAAGCGCACCTAAAGTATTCCTTGTAACGCACCAACTATGAAACAGAGAAGATCATTAATGATTCGTAGTTTAGGATATCGATAGACGTTTAAAAATTCAACTGTCCTAATTGTTTTTAGTTATACAAACTACCAGGAAAACAGAAATGAACTGGAACTAGGTGCTTAGGCGACACTAAGCTTAGACTGGAAGCTGACCCCAAAATAGTTGGGAAAAGGCTAGGCAGATGATGTTTTTAACTTATCCTACTTAATATTATAAACGCGAAAGTTTGTGAGGATGGATGGATGGATGGATGGATGGATGGATGGATGGATGTTTGTTTGTTACTCTTTCACGCAAAAACTAGACAACGGATTTGGATGAAATTTGGCACACAGATAGTTTATAACCTGGATTACTTTTTATCCCGATATTCCCACGGGATGACTTATGCGGGTGAAACCGCGGGGCGCTGCTAGTTCTTCATACGTTTCGAGAGGCAGTATTTCCCCGTAGGTAGTACTTTCAATTTCTGTCCTAATCTCATGACACAGAATTTAAGACATCTCTTTTTCTTTTTCACATAAACCTGTCAAAAGAAAATGTAGCCATTAGGCCTAGACGTTCATCCTACGTCACGTATTCACAGCGTCACGGCCCTAGCCAGAACTTTAGCGTAATTCATAAAAGTTTTTTATTAAAAATATAGGAACTTAGGGGCGGCCATTCCTGAGACACGGCGGCCGATATTAGGCCTCGTTTAGTACGTGACAGTATTCCGCGAACGTTTTGGGTCATGATATTAAAAAAGTCAGTTTCGAGGTCACGGGGAACAAATTCGGTAAGTATTAGAATTGTTCGGACTATTTTGGGGAATTAGGAATATTATGGAATAAAGGTGCAAAGTTTTAATTTGTAGGTACACCATCTTTTAATAGTTATGCATTAAGCAGGCGCCCGCCTTTATCACAATCGGCCATGTCTTCAATAAGTGGTCATTTGGGTAGGAACCAACAAAGAATAACTCGAGTCACAATCAAAAGTTATTTCATCATCATCTGCCTAGCCTTTTCCTAACTATGTTGGGGTCGGCTTCCAGTCTAACCGGATGCAGCTGAATACCAGTATTTTACATAGAGCGACTGCCTATCGGACCTCCATAACCCAGTAACTGGGTAATACGATACCCCTTGGTAAGACTGGTTGTCAGACTTTCGGGCTTCTGACGACCCGTAACGACTGTCAAAGATCCACAAATGGCAGCCGGGACCAACGGCTTAACGTGCTTTCCGAGGCACGGAAAAGTCTCGGTATGTAGAGACCCATCCACGGATCAACCCCGGCAAGCGTAGCTTAACCTAATGGATTGACCCGTGCGGCTGTTATTACTTAGCCACGAGCTCCTCCGGAGAACGAAGTTCCTTTAGTATCATATATTAATACCGAGCCATATATTAAGGTTTCAAGTTTCACTGACTATTTGTTACATGACGAGTTCTGTCAGTTTACTCAAACCGTAAACCGCGTTATTTTTCGTAATTTCCATAGACATTGTTCTACTAGACTCGCGTCGCGGCTATCTGCGGAAGCCTTAGAGTTTTAGAATGAACGCTCCTAACTACCTAAAGGACAGTTGCTGATAACAAAGATATACTAAAGATATTGGCTTAAAAAAAAAAAGGTTAGTCCGATTGGCATAAAATTGGAGAAGTAGTAGGTACCCTCCTCATCTATATGTCGGTATCCATTATTATAATAACCAGCCAGCATTCACTAACTTCTGTTCTTATAATATCTTTAAGTTATCTCCAGAGTCCAAACTATTTAGTAGTATTACTAGTTCATATTACTAATTTAATTAACTTCTCCAGTAGGTTTTATGCTCTAGCTGTTATAATTAATTAGTTACTGAATTTATGTTACTCTGAGGAGCTCGTGGCTAAGTATTAACAGCCACATGGGTCGGTCCATGAGGTTAAGCTACGCTTGCCGGGGTTTGTCCGAGGATGGGTTACATACCAAGACTCCTTCGTGCCTCAAAAAGCACGTTTTTTCCCGGCTGTCATTCGAGGATCTTTGACAGTCGTTACAGGTCGTCAGAAGCCCGAAAGTCTGACAACCAGTCTTACCAAGGGGTATCGTATGGTCCAGTTACTGGGTTGTGGAGGTCAGAGTCGCTCCATGTAAAATACTGGTATTCAGCTGCATTCGGTTAAACTGATAGCCGACCCCAACGTAATTGTGTAAAGGTTAGGCAGATTTTTTTTTTATCAAGGCACTTATTCACTATAATAATGGCAGTACCCACCTACCTAACCTAGTGCTCAAGAATCTGATAGCAATGTGAGTTTATGTACGTAAGATTTGTACAAACACTTTTACACGTCAACCATATTTTAAAAAATCGATGAGGTCGGCGTTTTCTAACTGACTACTCCGAAAAGAAAGACCGATACAAACTCAGAGGTCACAGTCTCTTTTAAAGTTCATATATCTCATCTCATCTCTTTTATCGTATGGATTTATTTAATCACAGTAACCACAGTCAGAATCTTTAAAAGACGTATAAAAGGACGCAAGTAGGTATTATATACTGCTTTTCCTTCAGAATCGAGTTAAAAAAATTATTAAATATATAAATACCTATATACATTTTTATATACAGGCTGTAAGGGTAAACACTCTTGTCATTCAAACCATGGGTAGTTCATTTACCTAAATATAAAAATAAATGACCGAACACAACAAAAAAAAAACGTTATTTTCATTAAAAGATTTTAAAAAGTTTCTATCCGACACCGTGCTCTCTAGCGAAACCGCTGACTGAGGGAGAGGTCGCGCTCGCGGCCGGTCAGGTCACATCCCGCACCCCCCGCCCGTGTTGAGACGCAAGTTCATTGCCCTAGCGCATAGGGCAACGAACTTTCGTCTCTTGTGGTAAAATGTAGATTTAAAAAAAAGAAAAAAAATGTTGTAATTTTCCATTGATTTTACATTCTATAAATGAAACCAAACCACTGGTTGCAAGGATAACGGTGTTCACCCTAACACCCTATAGGTTTAAACTTAAATATGTATAAACTTTTTTATTATTATTAATTATTTGGTAGAAAGCGGGAGACCTTTTCCCAGCAGTGGGACTATACAGGTAGAAACATAAAAAAAAACAATGTTTATTCAAAAGAAAAAACAGACTTACCTACAAAAAAAATCTTTTAGGAAGGTACTAACAAACTCAGAATAAAAAAAAACAAGACAGAGCGCTGCGAACAATACAGTGAAGCATGCCAAAACTACACCTCCACTGTGTGCATACACGCTCACACGCACACAATTACAACCATTTACAATCAAACTACACCACACTAAGTGCACACATGTTTACGAAACTGGCCTCACGTCACTGTTGACAGCGCGCTGTCTTAGTTTTTTATTTGGTCTGGGGGCTGACTATAAAGTATTAGTGCCATCATTATTCCACTGCGAAAAAAGGATGGTGCTAGCGGCCTTGTATAGCTTCATCTCTCACTAACACTGGAAAAATAGTGGCATTAATACCTCGTAGTATAGGTGCAGAGCTAACAGCAGCCAGGGTTGCGGGAAAGTCCGAGAGGGATACCGGGACCTTGGCAATAGGCAACGGGCAAAGTGTTATTGGATTTTTCCATTAGGAATTTCGTAGTAACAGCCCGGAGTTTGGAAGTTGGCGGTGTGATGCCCCCGTGCCTCGGAAAGCACGTTAAGCCGTTGGTCCTGCGCCTGATCTCTCTCCGGTCGTGTCGGATTGCCGTCCCATCGGACTATGAGAGTGAGGGAAGAGAGAGTGCACTTGTATCTGCGCAAACACTTGTGCACTATAATATCTCCCGCGCCGAAGGCTAGTCTCCGTTGAGATTGGCCGCCGTAGCCGAAAATACGGTCTGGAGGACTATTATTATTATTAATAGGCAACTGAAGGAACATGGGTGGATTTTAGTCAGTAAAAGTCTGACACGCCCTTCCGTTCCGCCCAGAGCGGGAGAAGTCATTGGATGACTTCCCACACTCAAAAAAAAAAAGAGCTGACAACATAAAACTGTTTACCTTTTAAAACATTGGAAACTAAGAACACCTGCTAAACTCTTCCAGTTACTTGGAAACAAAAAGCGATCGTTCGCAAGAAGTAAACCACTAAAACAAAATAGTATAACAATTTCTTAACGTCATCATAATGGCGGATTGCTTTCACAGTGTCATCTGCCGCCATTTCACTCCCGCGTTCCTTGCTACCACAAAGGTGATTCAGAAGCTCCACTGCAAGCAATTTGAATATTTGATACCAAATCATTCAAAGCATTTTTTTATTGAATCATTTTTAGGTAGATATTTTTAGCTTTATTTTGTATTTTTATTTTATTTTGTCTTGTTTTGTTTGTGCACAATAAACAATTTTTCTTTCTTTCTTTCTTTCAAGGGAAAACAATAGAGGAAAAGGGAGTTTGTTGATCAGAAAGTTGAAACTCCAAAGAGTGAATTTGGCCGTAGAGAGGAATCCTAATTCTAACTAATCCATACTAATATTATAAATTCGAAAGTAACTCTGTCGGTCTGTCTGTATGTTACCTTTTCACGCTTAAACCACTGAACCGATTTCGACAAAATTTGGCAAGGAGATAGATGGTATCCTGGGGGAGGACATAGGGTACTTTTTATCGACATATCACGTGGATGAAGCCGCGGGCGGAAGCTATAAAAGGTGTATCTTTTCAAACACGAAATCTCTTGAGGGTCCATTGTACTTGTACTCATCATTATGAACAACTTTCCCAAATCGCGAAAAACAAAAACAGCTTTTCCCTACTTTTTAACGAATTAAGGCTCCCACATACAGGGGCGACGCGACTTTAACAAAACAATTTCTGAGAAAACTTCACGGTAGAACAATAGGGAATATGCATGTATTTTTTTAATATTTTTATTCGATAGTTTACATCGTCAAATAATAGTTAAAAAAAATTCGACGGCAAAAAAGCAATTTAAAGTAGTTAAAAAAATGTTTAAAAATATCCAACCGATCCGGGCTATTTAAACGCCCTCCATTTGGCGCGCTTGGTGTGGTGACGTCACAGTTCGTGAAAACAGACAAGCAACTGTCAAGTCAACGTCAAAAACTCCTTTTTCTATGAGCGTTTGACATTGACTTGACACTTGTTGATTGACTTGACATTGACATTTTGATTGTTATTCCGGATTGTTACGTCACATCCGCTCTTAGCCTTTTCAAGTATTTGAATTACCCACAGTTTTTTGGGACTTTTTAAAAATTAATTTCTCGCTCAAAAAGAAATTTTATTCAAAAATATTGATGGAGGCATAATTCTGAAGTAACATAGTTTATAGAAAAAAATATTTGACCCATATTTGAATCACATGCATATTCCCTATTACTGGTGTCGCTTCGCGCGACAGGTCACGCCACTATGCACGAGCCTTTAGCGAACATAAATGTAGGGAACAGCCGGCTTTTCGCGATTAAAGTGTTGGTCCCAAAGTGAAAGTTGTGTTTAAGACCCATCATCTGCCTAACCTTTTCCCAACTATGTTGTGGTCGGCTTCCTGTCTAACCGGATGCAGCTGAATACCAGTATTTTACATGGAGCGACTGCCTATCGGACCTCCACAACCCAGTAACTGGGTAATACGATACCCCTTGGTAAGACGGTTGTCAGACTTTCGAGCTTCTGATGACCCGTAACGACTGTCAAAGATCCACAAATGACAGCCGGGACCAACGGCTTAACATGCTTTCCGAGACACGGAGGAGTCTCGGTATGTAAAGATGGTCACCCATCCACGGACCAACCCCGGCAAGCGTAGCTTAACCTGACGAGTTTGTGTTTAAGACCCGACCTTCTGTTTTAACTTTCATAGTGACAACTCATTTGCTGAAATTCGCCGGAATAGTTAGTTAATTTAATTATCACGCTTTTAACTTCGGATGGCGAACAATTTGAATTCCTCTGTGACTGTTACGAATGATTGTATTTTCGTGTAATTGTCTGCGATGGACGTCTGTAGGTCGAATTTTGCTGAAGAGCAGAATAGAGAGATTGTTTATATTTGTTGATTTTTAGGGATTTGCTTTGCTCCTGGCAGGGTTGCGGGTTAGTCCGAAAGGGATACCGGGACCATGGCAACAGGCAACTGAAGGAACACGGGTGGGTTTTAGTCAGTAAAAGTCTGACACGCCCTTCCGCTCCACCCAGAGCGGGAGAAATCATTGGATGATTTCCAACACTCAAAAAAAAAAAGGGATTGCTTTGCGGCCTCTCAGAATACAATCTCCAAATATCAATTAATTTTAACAAACTGCATTCAACAATTGCTAACAGCTAGCTACAAAGCTTCAATTCAAACTTTTGAATTAACAATTTTTAAAGGTTCACAAAAAATCCAGGAATTGGCCAACAAAATCGGAAAAAAAAAAAAAATTGGTAGAAATGTCCAGCCGTTTCCGATCAATTGAGTAAAGAAAACACACAAATAAACTTTCTCTTATATATTAGTTAGAAGCTCGTGGCTAAGTAATAACAGCCGCTCGGGTCGATCCATCAGGTTAAGCTTCACTTGCCGGGGTTGGTCCGTGGATAGGTGACCATTTTCACATATCGAGACTCCTCCGTGCCTCGGAAAGCACGTTAAGCCGTTGGTCCCGGCTGTCATTTGTGGATCTTTGACAGTCGTTACGAGTCGTCAGAAGCACGAAAGTCTGACAACCAGTCTAACCAAGGGGTATCGTATTACCCAGTTACTAGGTTGTGGAGGTCAGATAGGCAGTCGCTCCATGTAAAATACTGGTATTCAGCTGCATCCGGTTAGACTGGAAGCCGACCCCAACATAGTTGGGAAAAGGCTAGGCAGATTGATTAGTTAGGATATCCCCATACATTAGGTACATAACATCGCACCTGTTTTCCCCGAAGGGATAGGCTGAGGTATATCTATACTCATTTCGCCAGTTATGTTTGAGTCCCATAATTATGTAATAGGGGGCAAGCCTATTGCCATCAACCGGGCACAAATCCAGACTCTAAGCTGCTACTGAGAAATTCCTGATAGAAAACTCCCAATAACAGTTTTCCTGACCGGGGAACTCATGCTCGGCATTTGCGAGTACTAGACCAACGAGGCAGGCGAGGTATTAAAATAAAAAATAATCAAGGTTCAAAATGGCTTCCCAATAAGCAGTATGCTAAGACGCGCGCGTTCCGGTTGAGATCTCGAACAAGATTTCAGGAATGAGACTGTCTGCCCACGAGATTGAATCTCGGAAAAAAGATTGAGGTCTCGCGAGATCGAGATTGCTTTCTCTAACTACGACAGCGTACCACGCGTAGCCATGACAGCATGCTCTGTTACTACGCAGAAGCGTAGCAAGAGTGCTTTTGTGATTATTATCATTTGAATAATTAAATACTTTCGACTAGTTTTCCAAGGCCTGAATTCCTTTTACACTGATGTCGGTCGCGTACGTCGGTCGCGAGTACGTAGGTACATATATTGTGTTCTATGAAGCACCATAATGCGACACTGACGTCCGCGCCGCGTACTACGTTGCTACGGAACGTACGCGACCGAGCGTACGCGACCGACATCAGTGTAAGAGGAATTCAGGCCTTACCTACTCTCGAAACGCTTGGTTTTAATATCTAAGGAAAAGTAAAAAGCCTTCTATAGCCTTCTCTAAACAGAGTAAACATTCAGGTACCTACGTCGGAAACACAAAAATATCCCGGCAATTTTCAACGAGCGTTACGACGCCCATTGAACCTATTTGTAACCAATTTACATGCGAGAACAACTCTTTATTAAAATACAATATCAATACTCGAGCGAAACACGAAATTATCAACGCAATATCATTTAACGTTGGCCTCGAACAAATACGTCGGCCATTTTGTGCTCCCCGACTGTTATGTACAGGAAATGGCGTCGTTTCTAAACGCGAAATAGTTTCCTCTCAACCTGCTGGGATTGCACACGCAACGGTTTATACAGCCAATATTGAAACCTTTTTTTTCGATTTTATTTTAATGGTTGTGTTTAGAGTTTGTGTGTTTTGAAATATGGTAATGGCGTAGATTTTGTATATTTTTTTAATGCTGTGTGTGTGTATTTTATTTATTTTATAATTACGCCTAATAGTGTCCTTTTGTATTTGTGTTTATTTGTATAGTTAGTTAATTTAGTATACTCTTGTCATTCAAACCATGGGTTTTTGACTTAAATTTAAAAATAAAAGACCGAACACAACAAAAAAAAACGTTATTTTCATTAAAAGATTTTAAAAAGTTTATATCCGACACCGTGCTCCGGTCAGGTCACATCCCGCACCCCCCGCCCGTGTTGAGACGCAAGTTCGTTGCCCTAGCGCATAGGGCAACAAACTTGCGTCTCTTGTGATAAAATGTAGATTGAAAAAAAAGTTGTAATTTTCCATTGATTTTACGTTCTATAAGGGTGAATATTTGAAGATAGACATATTCAGGATTCGAAAATTAAGTTCAAATAATGCTTCCAATTACAACTTTTATGAATTTAACGTAAAGTTTATAGTGCAGATTAGCTAAATAAATCAAACGCACAGTATTTGAACTTCAATATAGGTCTGAATCTGAAGCTGAAAATTTTCGTCGAACGGTGATGAGATATGGAACACACGGTAATTAGTGTTTAAAAATGGTAATTATACTTCGTGATTGGTAATTGTAAATAAAATGAATAATTTACTTAAATCACATACTTTATTTATTATTTAGGTTACTTATTAAATGGCATCAAACTTAGCTATTATATCGACTTGACTGTATAAAAAAAAACTCAAAAATCAACCGGTTTTGCTAAAATTCAATAATATTATTTGTCTAGTAATTTAAATAAAATCAACTAGAACACTGGTTCAAAACTTAGTGTAAATAGAATTCAGACCTACATATACAAGTTCCATCTAAGATATTTCTTAAACTCGATGAGATCTTATACAAAAACTTGAGAATATTTAGGTATGCTTAAATCCGAATCAGTCTCACTTTCATGACCAGAAACCGCGCATGTAGTAGTACACATAACATAAACAGACTAAAAACTTTTTCCAAAAAAAAAAACTACCGACTTCCAAAAAAAAGACTAAAAAAGTGAAATATAACTTTAATTTCGGACGTCGGTGTCTTTGCTTTTCAATTGACTTAATTTAAAAAAATAAGTAAAATATCAATAATATAAACAAGTTTTCAAAATAAAAACAATACCTAATAATTATCATTCTAGTAGGTAATCTAAATAAAATCAACTAAAACATTGCTTCAAAACTCTGTGTAAATAGAACTCAGCCAGCTTCATACAAATGTAATATTTCCTCCTTCGATTGCTAATTTTTCCGAAACTGTTGTTTCGGAAAAATTAGCAACATTTTTCACTCTGAAAAAAAAATAAGTTAGTGGCTCAGACCAAATGTTAGTGGTAGGTGGGTAGTCAGTATGTAAGTTTATTTTATTGCGGAGGTGTCAGTTCACATCGAACGATAAACAATCGATCACTTCGCCCTTGGGCTGGCCTAGCGAAGTAAGAAGTTTCAGTATTAATAAGAAGCCAGCTTATACTGGTGCTAATTACCATTTTCAATTTCTCATTACCGTTCGCCAAAATACGAACGGGAAAAATGGTAATTATATAAACGGTAATTAGATTTTTGTACACTCTCTCACATTATACGTTCTTTCTGGAACTTAATAACTTGGGAACTTAATCAAAGCAAAGAGTATCCTATGGCGACTATAACAGTGCATAAAAAGGATAAATAAGAATAATAGACTTACCACGGGCAACTCGAACGGTAAGGAGATTTTTGTTTGCCAAACACGATTTCTGGGCGATTAAGGTACGCTACAGTTGGCGCCAAAACACTCTTTGATGCGAGACCTGCACCAGTCGTGACGTGGAACAGAGCGCGACCGCTGAGTTACTCTTTCAGATACCAATAAACTACGCGGTACAAAATAATCCTGCGACTATTTGAACAAATGGTAGTGAGCATGAAGTGTTGGGACAATTTTCAAAGTCGTTAAAAGTTACCTAAAAGTGTTCTTTAATGTGTATAGTTTTGCTAATTGGTAAAACATGTCGTGTACTATCTAAAATACTACAAAAAAATACGATCTTTAGGGTTTATTTATAACCTTTCGAGCATGAACTGCTAAAATTTGGAAATTGGGACACGAATGGTGATGAGATTTGAGGAACGTTTATGAATATAACATATTTGTTTATAACAATAGGAATATGTTATGTCCATCTGTATATAGTGCTGGACCTATGTTTTACGGGAAATAAACAAAAACATAACTTTATATCTCACTAAGTAGTTATTTGGGGAGGGCCGCGTAATATGCATATGTTCAAAGAATCACCCATAAATGAAACCAAACCACTGGTTGGAAGGACAACGGTGTTTACCCTAACATCCTGTATAAAATAGCTTTATTATTTAGCTTTATTTTATAACATTTGTCATCTATGGTTATAATATATAAATAGTATAAACTAAGTCGCTTTTCGTGCTTGTCTGCGTCCGCGTTGTTCTTCTAAACCACGCAATAGATTTTGATGAGGTTTTCACCATCGTTTAGAGAATATATTCCGGAAGGTTTAAGTGTAGGTATAATACGTTAAAAAGTCACTTAGGTATAACTAAAAAAAAACTCGATGCTTTGTCAAGTCGTAAACACAGCGCGGAGCAGGAGCAGGTCGCTAGGAAAAATATAATCATTTTTTAATAAAAAAAATATAAATTCTGTTGTTGTTATTTTATTTTTTGGGTTTTTCCATCTGGAATATTTCAGTAGCAGCCCGGAGTCTGGAATTGTGCCCGGTTGATGGCAATAGGCTCGCCCCGTATTACATGGAACTTAAATTACTCTTGTCAGTATCACAGAGTCCAGTTTATTAAACTCATATAAATAGGTAAAGTATACACAATAATCCTTATGAAACCGTTATCAATTATTGTCCCTTTGATAGATTAAGCAATTATTAAAATTCGTGGTAACACTAACCATGCTAGCATAATGCCACAAAGCGCTATTGGTATCAATTCGCTTTGTAGCAACAAAGTTCGCTTTGTAGTGTAGCAGAATTCTCGTATAGCACACAATGCTCACTGTATATTCACAATAACACTCGTAAACTGAAATGCATAAACAATAAGCGCAACTTAACACGTTATGACTGATTTACGAGAAACAAATGAACAATAATAAACGCGTCGGATCTTGTCTCCGAACAAAATCTTCGCTGTTATTGGTCAATGAGCAGTCGCGGGTCCCGCCTATTTTCTTGTCGCGCCCTGTGCTACATCCGCATCCGCTTGAAGATCCGGATTAATTATTGCGGATGCGAATTCTGATGTCCAAATCAATCCGGAAGCTCCGCGGTTGCGGATACGAATATCCGCAACATCCCGGCTGTGTACTCATTGAATTTCAATGGGAAAAGTACAAGATAATGATGATTCGAAGTACAAATGAATTACATCTTTAGTGGATTGCTCGGTTCAAAAGTTCATACATCCGTACCAAAATCGAATGCTATAATCGAGTGCAGTTACCGATAGTGTTTGCAAATCGATTTAATCACGATTGTGTATTTGATTCGATCTGAAACGTGACGTTTCAACCGATTGCGGTATTGTAACAAATGTTTTGTTTTCGCGAGTATTTTAATAAATATATTTTAGGATATAACTGGGTCGTTAAATAAAGCTTTTAGTAAGTACAAATATTAGGTCCCCACCTATGAAATCAGCGTTTTGTATGGGGAATTTTAAAGAAGTTGCATTTTTCATACTAACATTTTCTTCATTTTTATAACAACCATGAACACAATTTTTTTTAAACTTGTATGCACTAATGTTTAAAAACTAAGATAACGTATGCCACTTAGATTAAGCGACAAAAATAAGTTATGGCTAAGTTAAAAAAAAAACAGTAGTCATTTCTGCAAAAAAAATGAGGAGTCATTTTTGAGGATGTTTAGAAAACTATAAGGATTAGGGTTTTTTACTATTGGTAGTTGTCTATGATGGTCATTATTCTATAAAATACCAAGCAATTGATGAATATTTTAAATCATAGAAGTGACGAGGTTCTATTTGTGAGAAAAAAACGCCAACTTCATAGGTGGGGACCCAATATTTACTTTATAAAGAAGTTGGGTAAATAGTTTAACGCTGACTGGTTAGAACAAAGTTTGCTAACAAAAGGTATGTTTACTTTTTGTATTATCAGGCACACAATTTAGGATTATCTAGCTGCTTACCTGTGTTCATTTTCCAGGGCAGCAATTTAATTTGTAAGCATTATCTTGTAAAATACAATAGACGTATATTTTGGAGGAGGAGCTCGTGGCTAAGTAATAACAGCCGCACGGGTCGATCCATCAGGTTAAGCTACGCTTGCCGGGGTTGGTCCGTGGATGGGTGACCATCTTTACATACCGAGACTCCTCCGTGCCTCGGAAAGCACGTTAAGCCGTTGGTCCCGGCTGTCTTTTGTGGATCTTTGACAGTCGTTACGTGTCATCAGAAGCTCGAAAGTCTGACAACCAGTCTTACCAAGAAGTATCGTATTACCCAGTTACTGGGTTGTGGAGGTCAGATAGGCAATCGCTCCATATAAAATACTGGTATTCAGCTGCATCCGGTTAGACTGGAAGCCGACCCCAATATAGTTGGGAAAAGGCTAGGCTAGGCTAGGCTAGGCTAGGCAGATGATGACGTAGATATATTTAGTAACCTATTCCTCTTAACTATTCACTACTACTACTACTACTTCTACTATTTTCTACTATTCTATGCTTAATTTTTTTTTCTATTTTGAGTATTCTATTCTATACTGTTCGGTTAAAGAGTCATAAAAAACCCTGTAAGAAACCGACCCGTGTTTTACCTCTCAACGAGGCATCCTCGCGATGACGATTGACTTGTCGCAAACCCGAAAGCAACGTGTTGCGTGTCGTGTTCCATTAGCTGAGTTTTGTTTTTTGGGAATAAAAGACAATCTTGTTTTAGCTGCTAAAACAGACAAATAGATACAATTAGACTGAAACACAACTATTAACCTTACATCTATATTTATAACTAGCTGCGCCCCGCGGTTTCACCCGCGTAAGTCTCGATCCCGTGGGAATATCGGAATAAAAAGTATCCTATGTGTTAATCCAGGTTATAAGCTATCTGTTTGCCAAATTTCATCCAAATCCATTCAGCCGTTTTTGCCTGATTGAGTAACAAACATCCAAACACACAAACACACAAACTTTCAAATTTATAATATTAGTAGGTAAAAAGTATCCTATGTGTTAATCCAGGTTATAAGCTATCTGTTTGCCAAATTTCATCCAAATCCATTCAGCCGTTTTTGCCTGATTGAGTAACAAACATCCAAACACACAAACTTTCACATTTATAATATTAGTAGGATAGGACAAGCTAATATAAAGCTTGTAAAAATTAATCCCTATTTCCCTTGGTCACGCCATCACGCGTGAACGGCTGAACGGATTTGCATGAAATTTGGCACATAGGTAGACCATGAACTGGAGAAGGACATAGGACCTTTTATCCCGATATTCCCACGGGATCAAGACTTATGCGAGTGGAACCGCGGGGCACAGCTAGTATTATTATAAAACAAAGTCCTCCGCTGCATCTGTCTGTGGGCGATAAACTAAAAAACTACTGCACCGATTTTCATGCTGTTTTCACCAATCGATAGAGTGGTTCTCGAGGGAGGTTTTAGTATATAATAACCGACATCCACGCGGGCGAAGCCGCGGGCATCAACTAGTTCTATAATACTGCGGAATGTCATTAATTTTATCAAACGCAAACCACAATGTAGTACATGTGGTTTCAAAATACGTGTCAAAGCTCAAATTATCAGGGATCATCAGAATCATTCTGTTTATTGTTTCATAATCCGGAAAATAAAAATACTGGGAACACAACAATATACTGATTGGTCGCAAAAACAGTTACTATGCTACTAAAGGCCAACGCAGACCGGGACGGGATGGCAAAGGATTTTGCCGTCAGTCAGCGCCAGTGTTGCCAATTTGTGGGGATTTCCCCAAACTGTGGGGAATCTCAAGACGATTGGGGAATTTGTGGGGAGAGGCTCCATGTGGGGAATATGTGGGGAATTTGGGATTTTACCAATTCAAACCAATATTACATTACATTTACATTATATTCATGTCCCGTTCTTTCCCTGGTAACCGACTTGAATACCAGGTTTCCATCAGAAACGCCACTTCTTCACAGTAGTAGAAAATCTTTTAAAAACATCACGTCAAATCCTGTGGAGACATTTTAAAAGCTGAATTCAGCAATGCAGCACATTTTGTCGGTTTAGATGAGATTAATATTGGAATCAAGGCTACAGAAAGTATAAAAAAGATGAAAATTTTCCGTATTTTGCAATTGCTGACTTTTATAAAACATGTCAAGCTTTTTACATTGAATTGACAACGGATACAGATACTTTATTGGCGTTAATAGCTACCAGAGAAGGGATAAAAAAACAAGAGGGTAGCCTAAAATTTAATCCTTCTAATAGTATGCTCACCAAAAAGGTATGGCAAAGTGAGAGACAAAGAATGTTTTTTTTTTTAATTTTTGTAATGTTAAATAATGTTGATATTTTGAATAAAAAATAGTTTATTTTATGAAATAATTGTGTGGGGAATTTTGTGGGGAATCAGGCATTTGCTCTCCCCAAATTTGGGGATTTTCACCAATGATTTTGGGGAATTTGGCAAATAGGCATCAGCAACCCTGGTCAGCGCACACTAGCCGCTTAGATACCGCGGCATTCCTGCGCCTTGCCACGGCGCGGGCGCCCCGCTGTATATTCCAACCAGCGCCGGCGTCCTCGTCATGCCGTTGCCTACCGCAGTACGTCGCGGCATCCCGCCGCGGGAGCCCGTGGCGCGTCTTTCAATGCCGCGCAACGAAACCCCTTTCGATGACATGGCATCATTTTAAAGCATAGCAATTTATGTCGTATTTCTATATCGATACGTTTGTATGTCCATTGATCACTCCATTGGTAAAAATTTAAATCCCTTGCCATCCCGTCCCGGTCTGTGTTGGCCTTTACAGTACGATACTACTTAGATGTTGCATCGGCTAAATTCGTAAAACCGATCACCATCCGAACTGAGTGCGCCTTCAAAATCGCCGAGCCTTATTACTGCTTTTGTTGAAAATGATCTTTACGCAAACGTAATTACTTGTAAAGTCATATAACATTGGGCAACTACCCAATGATTGATAATGGATTCTTGTATATACAGGGTGTTAGGATAAACACCGTTATCCTTGAAACCAGTGGTTTTGTTTCATTTATAGAACGTAAAATCAATGGAAAATTACATTTTTTTTTTCTTTTTTTTCAATCTACGTTTTACCACAAGAGACGCAAGTTCGTTGCCCTATGCGCTAGGGCAACGAACTTGCGTCTCAACACGGGCGGGGTGTGCGGGATGTGACCTGACCGGCCGCGAGTGCATCCCCTCTCTCAGTCAGTTGTTTCGCGAGAGAGCACGGCGTCGGATATAAACTTTTTAAAATCTTTTAATGAAAATAACGTTTTTTTTTGTTGTGTTCGGTCATTTATTTTTATATTTAAGTCAACTACCCATGGTTTTAGTGACAAGAGTGTTTACCCTTACAGCCTGTATATGTCCACTGCACGGTAAACTCTAATTGCGCGATGCAGGATTTTTATGACGTCAGGATGTTTGTGTGACGTCAGGTTCTCGATGCGTAGTTCGCATGTGGCGATGTAGATACCTCCACAAATGCAAATTTTCAAATCTATGCTACATCTAAGTTGTGTCATACCTGTACCTACGGCCTCTGACCTCTTTCAGAAGAAGCTCTACTACATAAATCATATCATCACGCCCTGAAGGCCTAGACAAGTGACTATCGCTTCGAAAGCGTTTCACATTTCTACAACGACTTTCAACAGGATTGACATATGCTTTTCGATAGCTTATGTCAGTCCTATACATTTTTGCCTTTTTCATCATCGTTATCGCTGATAGAATGTCACTTTGTCTAGGGCCTCTTGTTTCCCCGAAGGGTTAGGGAAAAGTGTACCCATTCTAGGTAGGTATACCCTAATTCCCCTATTGAGGGCGAGCCTATTGCCATCAACCAGGCACAAATTTAAACTCACACTGGCCATCACTGAGGAATTCTTATGGAAAGAACCCAATAACACTTTACCTGACCTTTTTTAGGGTTCCGTACCCAAAGGGTAAAACGGGACCCTATTACTAAGACTGCGCTATCCGTCCGTCCTTCCGTCTGTCACCAGGCTGTACCTTATGAACCATGATAGTTAGACAGTTGAAATTTTCACAGATGATGTATTTCTGTTGCCGCTATAACAACATTACTAAAAAACAGAATAAAATAAATATTTAAGGGGGCTCCCATACAACAGACATGATTTTTTTGCCGTTTTTGTAAAGAATGGTAGGTACGGAACCCTTCATGTGCGAGGCCGCCTCACATTTGGCCGGTTTTTTTTTTTGGGTGGGTAATTATCAAATAACTTCTTCCGCTTTGGGCGGAGCGGGAGGGCGTCAGACTCTCACTGACTAAAACCCACCCGTGTTCCTTCAGTTGCCAAGGTCCCGGTATTTTCTGACTTTCCCGCAACTATCTTTGAGGCGCACGTGGAACATGACGCGCCATCGACCCGGGCCTGGTCCTGGACGGCGAGCTACCCATTGCTCGCCGTCCGCAAGCCCGCGCCTATGGTGGCCGGGAATCCGCCTGGGGGCCATTAATTTGTACTTAATTTATTAATCCTCAAACTTTTTTGATTGCTTTCTGAAAGTTACTAAAACATTAATGGCATCAATGATATTTTAATATAATATCATTGCATGGCATGTAAAGAATATCTTAATTTTATGATTAGGTGAATAATTTTTCTGTAACTATACGATTCTATGAAAAATATCCGTACATAATAATTAATCCTAAGCGCGATAGATGGCGTTGACGTCGAATTAGAAGTCGCTATGGTTTCGTTCACACGAAGAGTATAAGGGAAGGGTCAAATCATATTCTTTACTTCACTAAGAAACTTGTCACAATATTCACGAATACACGTGAATATTCATTCACTCACAAATAGTATTTTTGTAAGAGGCGAAGTTTAAAGTTCGTCTTATTATTATTTATGATTCCACCATTGACACGGATGATAAATACGTTTTTAAATCTCAATTAAATATCTTCTTAATTTCTTTCGTTTAAGTCGAAAATCGTATCCGAAGTTTTAACCAGTGTTGCCAACTTAGTGGAATTTCCACTAGTTCTGGTGGTTTAGACTTACCTTTTAGTGGACAAATTTTGGTTTTAGTGGCTAGTGGATTTTTCTAGTGGCTTTGGTTGCTTCAGTTAGTGGTAAGGTACGATATTCAACCACTAGCACGATTAACATATTTTCGGGAAATAACTGGAACGTTTACGTAATAAGTGTATATTTTTTTATGTGTAGGCAGTACTCACAACTAAGGTGGTTGTTTTCTTGAAATAGTTTGTCAATTTCTTGAATAATTTTGATTATATTATACTTTATTTGTATGATAACTGGGTCAAGTTTGATTTGATTTAAAAATGTTTGTTTTCTATGCATGCACAAAAATATAAATACAACGGACAGTACAGTACAGTTCGGAGTTCGCATTGGATGTTTTACTTGTTTTGGTTTATTTTGTAAAATGAATAATTATGCCTAAACCACAGTACACCGAAAAGAAATCATAGAAGAAGCCGATTCTTCCGAAGATGAGCCTTGAGCCTTTAGGATATTTTTTTGTACTTATCAAAAATAAACAATAATTTTATAATAAAAAATACAATAATGTTGTTTTATTTTCAAATAATATTTAGGTATTATCTGTCTGGCATAATATGTTAGTGGTTTTTTGGTGGTTTGAGGGATCGCCAAATTTAGTGGTTTTCTGGTGGGTTACTATACCACAATTAGTGGTTTCGTTAAAATAAAGTTGGCAACACTGGGAACAATTGTTATTTGTTATTTTTTAATAATATATCTGTTACGATAAATACGACTCACCCCTACAAGTGCGTGTCGAATCACGCACAATGAAGGGTTCCGTAGTTGAGATGAATATCCCAAGAACAAACTTAATATTGTAGTTGGAAAAATTATTCTCCCATACATTCCGTATGGGAGAATAATTTTTTGCAACTGCAAATGTAAGTTGGTCGATCATTACTCGGTAAATTGTAGAGCCCACTTAGCCGCTATAGTTTTCCTATTAATTTCGTTATATATACCCTACTAACTGCCGTGACTTTTACTACTTTGTCGGCGTGATTTCTATGCATAGGTATACCCATACCAAATTACAACTTTCTTGTACTAAGAGTCTCTGAGCTAAGCCGATAGGATAGACAGACAGACAGACGGACATGGCGAAACTATAAGGGTTCCTTGTTGACTACGGAACCCTAAAAACTGACCCAGTTGGGCGCCAATAAAAGTCAAAGTTCACTTTGGGTCCAGCGCTCGGTGTGGTAACACGTCGCGTTCTGGTTTGCAATTGGTCAATCGTCATCCTGAAGATGCCTCGTTGAGAGGTGAAACACGTGTCGATTTCTTACAGGGTTTTTATGACTCTTGAAGAATAGTCAAGCGGAATAGGTTACTAAATATATCTGCGTCTATTGTATTTTATAATGGATTTCCGCAAAGTCACGCCTGAATCAATTAATTATCTATTAGGTAAAACAAAGTTTTATACGCGAATATTGTGTGATTGAGATAAGAATCTTTATATTTTGGTATCTGGTATCCAATGGTTGACTGGTAGAAAATGCCTAAGGCATTAAGTCCGCCTCTGTGCATTTGTGTGCTTAAAGTTTTAAATAAATAAATATTAGGTCCCCTCCCCACCTATGAAATTGGTGTTTTGTATGGGGAATTTTAAAGAAGTTACATTTTTCATAATAACGTTTTCTTAATTTTTATACCAACCATGAACACTACTGTTTTACAACTTTTATGCACTACTGTTTAAAAACTAAGATAACGTATGCCACTTAGATTAAGCGACAAAAATAAGTTTTGAAAAAAAAAATAGTGGTCATTTCTGCTAACAAAATGAGGAGTCATTTTTATGGTATTTTTTATGTTAAAAAAACTATAAGTAATAAGGTTTTTTTACTATTGGTAGTTGTGTATGATGGTCATTATTCGATATAATACCAAGCAATTGATGAATATTTGAAATCATAGAAGTGACGAGGTTCTCTATTAGTGAGAAAAAAACGCAAATTTCGAACCCAATATCTCCTTGCTTAGACTCACACAAAAGTTATGACTTTTATAATAAAAGGAGTAATCAAGCATCCAGTTTGCCTGATGAGAAGCAATCCAATCATAACTGCCAATGAACATTTCCTTATATAGGTACTAGGGAAGTCGCGAGTTCTAATCTAAAGAATTTACATCAGAAGAATAAAACAAAATATCATACATTTTATATCTCACGAAATAAAGTGGAAAAGCTATTCCGTTTATGATGCATTCCGAATTGTCCGAATTGTTTGATAACAAAGTTATGCTCTTGAGAATGGTGAACAGTCAAAGTCCAAGGAATTAGTTTAGCACCGTTTTACTGATGTTGAGATTGTAAAACGAGGATATTACTCTCTTTAAATTGGGATCAAGTCATTAATCTTTACAAAGTTGCAGTAAGTATTTCGTTTAAAATACCAGCTTATTAATGTACACACGGCTACACATCAAGCTATACATTTCCAGTATAAGCTGACCTCGCAATGCACAGAAATCGTATACAATGCGAGATCAGCATAAACGGGACTGTATAGCTTGATGTGTAGCCGTGTGTACCACTGCAGGACAAGGGCTCTTCTTATATACAGAAGACACGAGCATTGATCACCATGATTGCTCAAAACGGGTTGGCGATTTCAGACTTTGGTTAGCGATTTCAGACGGGTTGGCGGTTGCAATGGCTTTGGTTGGCGATTTCGAACGGGTTGGCGGTTGCAATTACTGGTTGGTGGTTGCAATTACTGGTTGGCGATTTCAGACGGGTTAGCGATTTCAGACTTTGGCTAGCGATTTGAAAACGCGTTGGCGGTTGCAGACGATTTAAGTTACGAGCAAAGCAGTTTAGGATCTGTAAAAAGAATATAGCAATCGCAGTCATTTACATGTAGACTGTCGAATTTATAAATAAAATAAATGTTCTTGTAATTCATTTAGCATGATGTAGAATATTTGCCTTGTAACATATTTTATAACATTCCACAAAATATCTGTATGAAGAGGAATGTAATAACTAACCAAACATCTGTAATATGAGAACTGGTATTTTAGGTTCCCGTGTAACCTAAATTTATTATGAACCAGACATGGCCTAAATTAACCCGTTTCCAGCCACATCTGCAAAGTGAGTTCATTTTAAAACTAAGCACCTGCAAATTTCGCACAGTTCATCACACGTGTTATGCCAGCATATTGCTCGTCGGAACTTTGCAGGCGTTCAACACTCAATGGCACTGCGGCGCGCTGCCAAATTATATTATAACAGTTTAGAGAAGCTTGATACACAGAATATAGAAGTGCTCGTTCAAAAATTGGCGCTAGAAATCCTTCTTCTACAAATAGTTTAGTTTTACGTAGCAACACGGAACCGGAACAACCGGAACTTAATGAAAATCGCTGTTATATTTAGAAAGGAGCATTTTGGATTTAAAATTACAAATCTTTAAAATGTTTAATTAACTAGAGAGGAAGGTGTTATATTGTTATGTTATATTTAGAAGTACCTATCTGTTGGAAATGTCTTGGTAACTGCGAATGTACCCGCCATATTGTACAAAAATTTCTCTCGTATAAAATATACGTGTTCAATTATAAAGTATTTTCTTTTAATAAAACATTCGCCAATACCACAGTTGAAAGTTTTTCAAAGTGCCCATCTTCCTCACGAACATTTTTCAAAAAGGGACAGACTCCAATATTCTGAAAAACAATAGGATCAGCTCTCTATAATACCATGTAATATAAGAAAAGAGAAAAAGTTATGAAACACAATTTGAAGATACTTATTACATTGTATAACAGATCCGACCCTTTGTCCCAAAAAATAATGCCACAGTAAACTAACAAAAAAAATTGCCCTTTATCGGAATCTATCCGACCCGAATCAAAAATGCTTACAGTAAGCACAGCTATAGACTAATAAAAAGTAAAACCTACATTCATCAAAAAAAAAAAATACTCCCTTGTCTCTGCTCGAAACATACTTGCTTATTTTACAGACTTTACTGTTACTAAAACCTTTTTATTGAAAAGCAAAATTATATTTGCCATCCAAAAACTAAATAGTATAGAAAAATGGACTTTATGTTAGCAAAAATAAGGTTGGTCTAATTTAATTTTGGTAAAACAGCAAGGTGGTAGATTGACTCATTATTTTTTGTGGTCTCTCTCATTCGCACTAATGAGATTTCGCGATATCGCTCCATTAGGGTCGCTGGGCACTGTAGTAACTATGATTACAGAGCTTTTGGGTACCCTGAATTAGGATGTCGACTCATATTGTTTTTGCACAACCAAGTAAGTATGAAATATTTTCGTAGTGAAAGCTATGCCGAAAAGCTAAAATGTATAAGATAAGATTATTTATTTGCATAAACATGTGTGTGTACATACCTACCTATAAAGTGCATACAAGATGATAAATTAAATTAAGTGCAAACATGTTTGCCACTACGTGACGTGCAAAATAATGGATTCATACAATTTAAAATTATACAAAAAAAAAAAGAATTACAAAATAGAATTATAATCATTCAACAAGTGCGTTATTAAAATTATGGAATAATTCAACATTATTATATAAGTAGCTCCAAATTAATCTAATTACTTATGTCAAGGCAAATTCATTTTCATTCAGGAACTCAGTAACGCTATAATATGCTTTGGCGGTCAAAAAAGTACGAAGTTTATTTTTAAACATAGATTGAGGTAGTTCTCTCCAACTTTTCGGTACTTTAATAAAAATGACTGGAGCCATACAGTATTCACTTTTACGCATTAGGGTCGTCTTAGCGGATTGGCGACAAAGTTAACCATTGTCGCGTCTATTGCATCTATGTAACTAGACTATGTTACGTTTTGCTCTTGTGTTTTTGTAGCAGGTAGGTAAATGCCTGATAAAACTAATTTCTTCAGCTAAATATTATCCCTTAGAGCGAGCTCCCTGACTGGGAGCATTTGCCTGTAATGTAACCTTTGCCTGTGACCTAGCCGTGTTAATTCTACCTATTTAATTATATGTATAAATTAACCTAGCCTGTTGGTTTCAATTGTCTCTTTACACTACCTAGCAGTTGACGGCCTGCGCAGTCTACTTGTAAAGCGCTAGCCGTGCCATCTTCGATTGTTACATTACAGGGGAATGCTCACACGTCCATTGCAAAACATTAAGAACCAAAAGTAGTGCGACAATATTGCACTACAGTTAGTATAACGTAAAACTGCTCCAGTGCAAGGTTACCCTAATGAAATTGCCGATGAAAATACCTTTTTGTAACTAATTAACGTGAAACGGTTTTGTTCGTGAATCCAAGTTTTTTGCATCTTTCTCATTTATTCAGATTATCAACCTATAGGATCTACTTTTTCAATTATGTTGAATTAGGTCATGTAAGTAATAAGAATTCAATTCGAACTTTTAATAAGTTTGATTATTTGGGATTGATTTTACATTTAGTTTTTTTTTTGTTTGCTTGTCAATAGCAGTCTAGGTAAAGTCGGCCCAGAATTTGGATACGAGTTTGGCATCTTCAGTAGGGTCCATCAGTTCCCATAACAGGACACGCTGCCATTGTTTGTGAAACAGCATCACATTTACACTTCAGGGGGCCTACAAACAGACAGGCAGACAGAAAGACCGACAGACAGGCAGCGGAGTAATAGGGTCCCGTTTTACTCTTTGGGTACGGAACCCTAAAAGTCTCTACTCATAAGCAATAGAATAAGGAAGGGCTCCGCTGGATGGAAACCGAAATTAAAAGCCATTTCTGTTTTTGTGACGGAGGTAAGTTGATATTTTCGTTCGATTAGACAGGTACCTAGTACCTATATTGAACGAGCTAATACCACCGAAGCAAGCCCAAGCACAAGCAAGCCAGCTAAACCAGCTTAGTAGATAGAAACACATTCTTCCTTCTCCTGTGCTTTAGCATAATTTTAAGTAAGAATAATGTACAGTCACTTTATCCTCATCCAGAATGACCATACAGTTTCTTAAGTGGAGAATACACAAGGCACATTCTAGAATGGTTTTGCATGTACACTCGGCTACACATCAAGACATTTCTAATATAACCTTTCCTCGCATTATACGGAAATAATATAAAATGCGAGATCAGCATAAACTGGAAATGTACAGCTAGATGTGTAGCCGTGTGTTCATACTTAAAGGTTTGCAAGTGACCTAGCAACAGCCTAGGCGGTCTATTCTGTAAAAATCTCAGCGAGAAAACTTATGTGAAGTAAACTGTCAATAGTGTCAATTACTAGCATCAGAATGACAGCTCACTTCACCTAAGTTTTCACGATGAGATTTTTACATAAAGATGATTAAAAAAAAAAAAATATGTAATAATTTATAATACCTATTAAAAATTAAATAAAAAAAGAAATTAATCAATTAATTGGGCTACATGCAAACAAAAGTTTAAAACATCATTATGAATGTCATTCAAAAGATTGTTAGAAACAGAGCGATCATTTAAATACGTTTATTGCTAAACGTTTTCAGTGATTTCTGATGCAAGCGGGCTTAAGCTAAAAAATAATGGAAAATGAAGAGAGAGTTGTTACAGGCTAACTAGCTGCGTCCTGCGGTTTCACCCGCGTACGTCTCGAATATCAGTATAAAAAGTATCCTAGTGTCTACCCATGTGCCAAATTTCATCTAAATCCGTCCAGCCGTTTTAGCGTGAAAGCAAACAAACAAACTCACTTTCGCATTTATAATATTAGTTAGGCTAGTTAGGATCATGAAATTCCGACCGACGTTTGCGGGTTGTCCTCAAAAACTACTCGAAAAGTTGTTAAGTAATTTCATGAAATATGTTTATACAGGCTGTAAGGGTAAACACTCTTGTCATTCAAACCATGGGTAGTTGACTGAAATATAAAAATAAATGACCGAACACAACAAAAAAAAAACGTTATTTTCATTAAAAGATTTTAAAAAGTTTCTATCCGACACCGTGCTCTCTAGCGAAACAGCTGACTGACTGAGGGAGAGGTCGCGCTCGCGGCCGGTCAGGTCACATCCCGCACCCCCCGCCCGTGTTGAGACGCAAGTTCATTGCCCTAGCGCATAGGGCAACGAACTTTCGTCTCTTGTGGTAAAATGTACATTTAAAAAAAAGAAAAAAAATGTTGTAATTTTCCATTGATTTTACGTTCTATAAATGAAACCAAACCACTGGTTGCAAGGATAACGGTGTTCACCCTAACAACCTGTATAGCATACTTGTACCTAGTGTACACGCAACTTAAAATTTACACCCAAAAAAGGGTACCTATACATTACAGAAATTACGATCTCAAAATTACAAGATTATTTAAATAAATGTGCGTGTAATGGGTAAAGGAATACATTAAAATGTCTGCGGAACCACATTGGAATATTTATTGCTCTACTTAACTGTACTATACAAGGTGTGTCTGGAGTGCCGAAGCACGTGTCTGAGCCTTATGAATCCTAAGAAGCTTGCCCTTTAAAAGGGATAAGGTTAAGAAAATTGCAGTGTTGGCGGTTGGCGGTTTTAAGGCCAACGGAGACCGGCACGGGATGGCAAAGGATTTTGCCGTCAGTCAGCGCACACTAGCCGCTTAGATACCGCGGCATTCCTGCGCCTTGCCACGGCGCGGGCGCTCCGCGGTATATCACAACCAGCGCCGTCCTCGGCATGCCGTTGTCTACCGCAGGCATCCCGCCGCGGGAGCCCGTGGCGCATCTTTCAATGCCGCGCAACGAAATCCATTTCGATGCCATGGCATCATTTTAAAGCATAGCAATTTATGTCGTATTTCTATATCGATACGTTAGAATGTCCATTGGTAAAACATTAAGTCCCTTGCCATCCCGTCCCGGTCTGTGTTGGCCTTTAAAGTCCTTGTAACACTTGTGCTTTTGGTCAAGCGAAGCCATTAAAAGAATGACAAAAAAATATTTATATCCAGCTGCTCTCGAAAATCATGGCTTTAAAGTTAGCTTGAGGTTGGCTATAGACTAGCAATTATAGATAACTAGCTGCGCCACGCGGTTTCACCTGCATTAGTCTCGATCCGGTGGGAATATCGGGATAAAAAGTATCCTTTAACCTAAGCCAGTGAGCCTAAAACGGTCACATTAGCAATTCCTCTATAAGCATTTCATTTCCCGAATTTCCAGCTGTCATTAGGAATTCCTCTAATTTGACACAAAAGCAATTCTTATTATGTGGGCCATTTTACAAATCTCCATAGAAAACTGTCAAACAGATGAATTACCTATTACGTAATATGAATCGCACGCAGATCATATTATCAATTGCTAGTTTTTGACAATTTACTATGATTCATAATATTTTCCTATTATGATTCTGCCAAAGTGACTGTTTTAAGCCCCCCTAGTGCCATTAAACATCCAAATCCATTCAGCCGTATTAGCGTGAATGCGTAACAAAAACAAGGTCGCTTTCGCATTTATATTAGTTAGGATATAAGATGAAGGACTACGATAATATGAGTTGATAGACTATTAGCTCTATTGTGCTACAGAGACCCCAGTAAAAGCTGTTATTTATTTGAACCTAGCCTTAGAAACCCTAATTTTATTAAGAAAGACCAATCATTTTTTTTTTTTTGCTGTCCTACGCTGTCCCGCTCCTGGGCAAAGGCCTCCCTCCACTCCTTCCATCTTTCGTGAGCCCGCGCGTCCTTTTTCCCGTTTTGACGGAACCTATCTAGCTGGTCCCGCCATTTCCTACGAGGTCTGCCGCGACCCCGTCTCACTGTCTCACCAGTTCTGTGCTATTTGGGCCCACAGTTTTTCCGGCATGCGGCAGACTTGTCCTGCCCAGTCCTATTTAAGTTGGGCAGCCTTTTGAGCCACGTCAGCTATATTTGTTTTTTATCCAATCTTATTACATTTTTTATCCTACCGTCCTGTTTCAATTTTGCTCCCTGTATAACCTAATGATATACAATCTTTTTCATTTGGTAAGTGCGGCTGCGGCCAGCATTCATTGTGTTTTAATTCTTCGCTAAAAAACACGGTTTTGAGGGATTTTTCTTTCGTTTTTTTGTACACTTTGATAGGCTTTTCTTTGTGGAGAGTCGGGCAAGTGTTAATCGGATTTATGAAGTGGGTTCTTTACATTTAGATTTGAATGTTTGTTGTTGGAAATAGATCAGGATCTGAGGTAGATAACTACCTACATATTCTGCTTTTTGAAGACTATTATAATCTTTGAGTAAAATGAGGCTATCTACATAAAACAGATTCAAGCTTCGTGCTTGCAGACTGGCGCGACGCGACACCAGTAATTGTAATTACACCGTGAAGTTTTCTCATGCTGGGGCTACATTGTCGCGTTATCGCGCTCTCTCTCGCACACCGCTCAACGTCTCGCTGAGCAACAGAGAGCGCACGAAGTATAGTTATAGAATATTTTGTCACTAGTTTATATTGAGCCCATGTTACTAAGTATCAATGCTGTACCGACTTCTGAAACAAAAAAAAACGGGTGTAAAAATACGCCTAACGAAGCCGAAAGTCGCTTGTTATTCCCGCCATTGTGATCATTTTTTTGCTCTGGAGCATACCTGGGAACCTTCTGGTTAGAGAGATATTGAAGGTCAAAGAATTTCAGACATTTTTCAATAATTTTGAAATGTTATAAACTTAATTCTAAATAATGCAACCATAAACACAATGTTTTGCGTGTGTTACATTGTGCAGTGCACTACCGTAAACAGCGATTTTTCACACCAAAAATAAATATTGTTTCCCAGCAATTATTTTTGTACAATGTTACTTAATTAATTTGATGAACCGAATGCGTAGTTGACGGCTATGTGATGGGCCTTTTTACACCCTGTATATCTCACTTACCATAACTACGGAACCCTAAAAAATCAGTAAAGTATAATAAACCAGTTTTGTAAGAACGAAGGCTGAATTGAAGATGTCCGACTAATTTCCTCTGTAATTACTTAACGTATTTAGATTTCCATCCATTTTGCATAATGGCTACCCATACTTTGAGACAATGGTCCACGAATCCCATTGAATCGTAAGGGAAAGCGCTTTGCCAGCTAAGTATTTTTTTCTAAACATTGTCTTAGCGTTTCATTCTATATAATTTCTTTGATAGTTCTACTACAACATTTTTGATTTGTTACTTAATTTTTATAATTTTACCAATGTTATAATGTCAAAGAATATTCGATTTTATTTTTAGCAATTTATAATGTTTAATTAGATTTCCATACATTTTAAGTTCATTTAATTGTAACTCTTTACCTATTATTTTCTGTATTAGCGATTATTACTAAGGGCGAATTTCACCAAACTTTTATACCGAGTTTCAAGTCTAATCCTGCGAATTAATTTTGAATTTTTGACAGTTTTTCCATACAAAAACTGTCAGACGCCATTTTTGTTCCACGGATAAAAGATCTGACTTTGGTAAAATCAGCCCTTAGTAAGTTAGCTTTTTTCTCCGATTCATTGTTTTATGCATGTGGTGTTTACCTCTAACTATAAGTTAGTTAGAGGTAAACACCACACACTGTTATTATTTTTATTTTTTAATGTTTTATGTGTTTGTATCAGTGTAGTCAATTGTTGGTAAACCTAATAAAATAAAATAAAATCCATGCATGAAACTCAAACTCAAACTCAAAGCATTTATTTCAATTAAACCATTTACAGGCACTTTTGAATTGTCAAGGAGTCGGTCAGTCAGAAATATGAAGCTAGTTGCCCATTTCAAAGCGTAGTAGGTTCCTATGGAGAAGAACGGGCAAGAAACTCCACGGACACTCTTTTAAATCAAAAAATTGTTACAAAATATTGGTTACATCATTCATGTTGAAATTATACATGTGAGAACAATGTAGAAAGCACGTTAAAAGCGTTCGCAATTATAACATAAAAACAAATCAAAAATTAAAATAAGCCATGGCAGCTAAGAGATGAAAGAAAAACTACCCTTATTATTATGAAAAAAACATAATAATCTCTGGGTCAGGTATACGCTGAGGGCATACAACGCCCTGCGTGTCCAGTATAACAATGTATTCACGATGCTGTTGGGTCTACCACGCGTTAGTAGCGCCTCCGGGATGTTCGCAGAGGCCAGGGTTGATGGTTTTCATGCCATTATACGGAAACGGTGCCCTTCTATTCTCGGTAGAATACGAGCTAGCTCCCACAGCATCCTGAGTGTATTGTGTGATAGGTGGGACAGCTCCATGCTGGCTCACTGGATACGGCTGCACACGTAGGTCTGTGTTAGTCGTTTTTGTATATAGCGTTTTTACTAACATTAGGCTAAGACCTTTACTAACAACTTATGGATCTTGTAATGTGAACTGAAATAAATCAATCTGCCTAGCCTTTTCCCATCTCTGTTGGGGTCGGCTTCCAGTCTAACCGGATGCAGCTGAATACCAATATTTTACATGGAGTGACTGCCTATCTGACCTCCACAACCCAGTAACTGGGTAATACGATACCCCTTGGTAAGACTAGTTGTCAGACTTTCGGGCTTCTGACGACCCGTAACGACTGTCTAACAACGAGATCTAAGAATGACAGCCAGGACCAACGGCTTAACATGCTTTCCGAGGCACGGAGGAGTCTCGGTATGTAAAGATGGCCACCCATCCACACGGACCAACCCCGGTAAGCGCAGCTTAACCTGATGTATGGACCCGTGCGGCTGTTATTAATTAGCCACGAGCCTCTCCTCATCTGAAATAAATAAATATATTTATATATATCATGTCAGTATTCCCCGAAATTTTAGGCAGAGATGTATATTATAAAGCAGAACATTAAATTCTAAGTAGGTTTAAGGGGCGATTCTACTGCCATCGAACGATCACAAATCAAACTCCATGCACACTGCATAATCAGCCTATAATGTTCCCACTACTGGGACACTGGCTTCTTCTCCGTGAGCCGTAAATCCACCACGCGCGCCCAGTGCGGGTTAGAGATGTCAGGACAATTGGCGGGGTCCGCTTGGACCGATGTCTGCCAGGGTTGCGGGAAAGTCCGAAAGGGATACCGGGACCCTTAGCAACAGGCAACTGAAGGAACACGGGTGGGTTTTAGTCAGTAAAAGTCTGACACGCCCTCGCTCCGCCCAGAGCGGGAGAATTCATTTGATGATATCCCACCGAAAAATAAAAAAAAATTGCCCAGTGCGGGTTGATCGCCCCAGTGTGGGTTGGTGGCCCAGTGTGGGTTGGTGGCCCAGTGCGGGTTGGGACTCCACACTGCTACTAATAAGTTCCAAAAACCCAAAAAAAAATCCTGCACCAAGAACGGAGACTATACTATTTTGGACATTTCGTTCCCGCGAACAGAAATTCAATGATTACTGCTACACAGCGATGTAAAATGTAACCAGCTGTAAACTCCCCAAAGACTACATGGATGCCATTCATCCTACTGATTAAACCTGTATGCAGTAGAACTACATGTATCGCCATTTCGTTTTATGGTTGGATATGTCACTGTTTGTCTCTGCATCACCCAAAGGTTGACTGGTAGAAAATGTCTATGGTATTAAGTCTCTGTAAATGTAAATATGAAAGGATGGGAGGGAGACAAAAATAAAATAGTTGTTATTTTAAAGGCACCGATGTATAAAGTACATACTTATTTGATGACCTAAATAAGCGAATATCTCTGCTTATGAAAACTAACTAACTTTCTCTATATCTGCTTTCCTATCGCAGATAAGCCGGAAGAGATTTCTTTAGAAATAAGCATCACCTTTGAACGTATTTTTCTGTTCTTTTTTACTTGTCTGTTATTTATGTGTGTACTTATATGGTTAAATAAAATTACTAAAAGTTACTCTACTATTAGTTGAGTTATAAGTTTTAAAATTAACACTAAAAATATCGTTATTATTCAGAGCCCATAAAACACATTCGTCGCTCAGCAAATTCTCAAGAATTATGAAGATTGATGAGTGACAATGACGACACGTAGGCGCGTGACTGTTTGGTTACTTGCTCGTAGCAATGTCACTGTTATGTAGGACATGGACAAGGACATCACGGAATAATAAAACAAAAAAATCAAAAATAATTATTTACATGTATTTTTATTTTCGATTTTGAGAAATTGTATGTAAGTATTTAAGGTTGATGCGTTAGGGTGGCCCGCGAAATTCAAATTTTCTTACGTTTTTTGCAATTTGCAGGTCAGTATCAGGTTGAATGTTGATCTAAATATTATTAGCGCTCGTAACAGAATTATAAACATTAAAATCAGCAATACAACTCTCTAAGCTCATGAAAGTGTATTGAATGACTATTTCATGAAATCATGACATTTGACACTTTCATGAGCTTAGAGAGTTGTATTGCTGATTCTAATGTTTATAATTCTGTAAATCCATATTTGTTACGAGCGCTAATAACATTTAGATCAACATACAACCTGATACTGACCTGCAAATTGCAAAAAACATAAGAAAATTTGAATTTCGCGGGCCACCCTAGCGCATCCCCCTTAAGGACCGGTTTTTCAATCGTCCGTCGGTTAACAAGGTCGTTTACTCTGACGAATAAATAAAGTAGGTAGTTTGATATATTTTTGCACAAAAGCTATCAGCCGATCAAATAATAGGTAAAGGTATAATAATAATACAGGGTGTTAGGGTAAACACCGTTATCCTTGCAACCAGTGGTTTGGTTTCATTTATAGAACGTAAAATCAATGGAAAATTACAACTTTTTTTTTAATTTTTTTATATCTAAATTTTACCACAAAAGACGCAAGTTCGTTGCCCTATGCGCTAGGGCAACGAACTTGCGTCTCAACACGGGCGGGGGTTATGGGATGTGACCTGACCGGCAGCGAGCGCGATCCCTCCCTTAGTCAGTCAGCTGTTTCGCTAGCAAGCACGGTATCAGATAGAAACTTTTTGAAATCTTTTAATGAAAATAACGTTTTTTTTTTCGTTGTGTTCGGTCATTTATTTTTATATTTAAGTCGACTACCCATGGTTTGAATGACAAGAGTGTTTACCCTTACATCCTGACTACCTATCAAATGATAAATTCTAGCAGGTTTTGAAGTAAAACATCATCATACGTTACGAGGAAAAGTCATTAAAACATGTTCGTAAGTAAGCATCTTTGTTGGAATTCAAAGAGGTACCTACCTACAGGAAAACTTATATAAAATGACTCGGCTTTTTGTTAGAAATTTTATAGATAAAGTAAGCAGATAATAAAAACATTGCAAACTGCACGCACACCATGTCACTAACTGAACCTAGTTATGACTTCACCAATTGAACTTTAAGCCTTTGCATATCAAAATGCATACTCGCAACGGAACCGATATATACAGTATGCAAGGGTAAACACCGTTGTCACTCAAACCATGGGTATTTGACTTAAATATAAAACAATAAGTAATAAAAAAATTAAGTAATAAAAACTAAAACCCAACTACGACTGAAAAGGTATAAACAAGACACCACAAACAGACAAATTAAAAATCCGGAATCACACGTGTTAGGGCGGCATAAATGGAACAGATTACGTGTGACTCCGGATTTTTAATTTGTCTGTCTGTGGTGTCTTGTTTATACCTTTTCAGTCGTAGTTGGGTTTTAGTTTTTATTACTTAATTTTTTTTTTAAATTATTTTGGGGTTATAATATATATATTTTTGAAATGTGCTCATTAAGCCCTTTCATTTGATACCCAACATGGTACGATTAAACCATATTTTTTTTTAAGTTCCTCACTTTATGTCCTCTAGAGGGCGCCATTTTTAATTTAATGTGACTTCACATAGCCTATAACCAGCGGACAATCACGACGCTTCTAACGATACCTCATTTGTCAAATTGTGATAAGTGTTTTTGAAGATAGGAGGGAACAGATGAACATACATACATACATACATACCGGTCAAAATCATAACCCTCCTTTTTTCTTCGCCGTAGTCGGTTAAAAATAAAATATATGGAGCTCTGTGAGAATAATTTAATATAGGGTGTCTGTTAGAAGGACGGACACGAATGTTAAAGGAGATTAAAGGAGTTAAGAGTTAGTAATTTATTTTTTATTTTTATGATTATGGTAAGTAATTCACATTTCACGTAAAATGCAACTAAAGACTTTGGAACTAACGTTGCTGATGGGTAATGCAATATTTATGGCCAAGTTCCGGGGTGAAACTAATTACTATTTAAATTGTCATCGCCTTGCTAAAAAGAATAGGTATTTGATTTCATGCAGCAATTCAATGTTACGACATATACTCAAACTTAAAGCATTTATTTCAATTAAACCATTTACAGGCACTTTTGAATTGTCAAGGAGTCGGTCAGTCAGAAATATGAAGCTAGTTGCCCATTCCAAAGCATAGTAGGTACCTATGGAGAAGAACGGGCAAGAAACTCCACGGACACTCTTTTAAATAAATAAAAAAAATACTAATGTTAAACTACGGTCAAATATCCTGCTAATCCAACCACAACAAAATAATAGCAATAACAATATTGACAGTACCTAAATTAAATAATCCGGTACAGTTAACCGTAAGTCACGTCACAGTTAAATTACGAAAACCGCCCCTATCGCTATGAAATAAACACGCTTTCAAGATCAAACTGTTACCATTGACGTGCAGTTGTCGGTACTTACAAAAGGAAGAGTTGAACAACCGCGCTGCAGAAAAAACATGTCTGCCAACAAGCTGTCTGAAAACTTTCCTAGACTTTTTTACACCTAATACTGATATTAGTGTTACAATATTAATGGATGGAGGAGGGAAATAGGCCATAAATAAACCCCCAACAATTATGTAAATCTCGATACAACAGTATCAGAATCAGGCCAAATGAAATCCAAAATTCAGTTTCAAAACTCAAAATATTATATACATCACTACAAAGCTTTCCATTGAGCATGTAACTAGCCTGGCAAGTTGCCGCATCAAACCTGATTCAGGCATTATATACAAACACACATTCATGTATTTTTAAATTCACACATACATCCTACATACACACAAAGCAAACTGATACAGCAGTAGTGTTCATACTCTTTTGAAGCTAAGACGATGTTTTAAAGATCGAATTAATTTAATAATTTAATAATTCATTCAATATTTCTCAGAATAAGTCATAATTTATTTAAAAAATAATAGTAAAAGTGAAAGGATTATTGCGGAAGTGACAGCAGTTGAGGTCAATTGATATAAAGGTATTTATTTATTTATCTAAAGTTTTCGCACTCAAAAAAATGGTACAAAGGCGGACTTAATGCCTTAGGCATTCTCTACCAGTCAACCAAGGGTGCTCTGATTGAGGTGAACAAAGAGAAAAAAATATTTTAATATGATAAATGGATGGAATGGCTGGTGGAATCGATGGATGGATGGATGGAATGGATGGTGAATGGATGGTATCAGGTTTTTATTATATTTTTATACGCAGTCATCGTCATCAAGTTCTCCTAATTCCCAATTTATTTGTGGTGGGTGCAACATGCTTTTTTCTTCCAATCAATCAGTCTGCCAAGCCTTTTTCGCAACTATGTTGAGGTCGGCTTCCACTCTAACCGGATGCAGCTAAATTCCAGTATTTTACATAGAGCTCTCAGTCATCTTGAACTTCACAACCCAGTAACTGGGTAATACGACACCCCTTGGTAAGACTGGTTGTCGGGCTTCTCACGACCCGTAACGACTGTCAAAGATCAATGAATAACACCCGGGACCAGCTACGAAGCAGTCTCGATGGTCACCAATCCACGGAGCAACCCCCACAAGAGTAGCTTAACCTGATGGTTCGACCCGTACGGCTGTTATTAATAAGCCACGAGCTCCTCAACACAACTCATTTTTTGACATTTCAAGTGATTGTTGTTTGTTTTTTCAATTTGGAGTTTGACATTTGCACCTGTCAAATTAGTCGTGTTAAAAAACAGACTTTAAATAAGAAATTTCTCAGCGGCAACAAGATGCAACCACTGTGCCAACATGTAGTACCTAAAAAGCTAGGCATACCTATATTAATATCTGGAAAGACCAGTTTTACTTAGAGCCGATAGATGAACAGTCTTCAAGCGATTATCGGTTTTATGCTTTTGGCAAAAAAATGTTTTGATTCGATAAGGAAAAAGTTCAATATCATAGTTGAACGTTTTCCTCGTAAAAAAAAACTCGACATTCTTTTTATGGCAAGCCTCTCAGTTGGAAAATTCGCAAGTTCACGTAAACTTTTTATGTTTAGATGGACAATAGTCAAAGAATCGTCTACTTGCAACTTTAATTTTACAAACTTTTCTTATTTTTTCAGATACACAAGAAATAAAACGATGCATATAAAACCAATGTTAGCAATCCCGATTTGTTTATTTAGCGTCTTCGTCTTTTGGACAACTGGCACAAGTGGTAAGAATAAGTACTTGTTTAATATTATATACCAAAAAAAAAATTCTCGACGCCTGAGGCCGTATTAATATGAAGTATAAATGCCATTATGATTCCAGACTGAAAAAGGGATGGTGCTAGCGGTCATCTATAACTCCATCTCTCTCTTGCACTGGAATCATGATGGCATTAAAACGTCATAGTATGCCACATGAGGGCCAATTCTCTAACCTCCAACTGTCATTAACGAGACACAATAGAATTTTAATTGTTATCGGCCATTAGGAGGCCAATCGACAGTTGAGCGGATAAAACGTTCACATTCAAGTCGCAATCTGTCAAACTTGTCAAAAATGTTGGTAAATTAATGTTTTTTTTGACAGATTGCGAATGAGATGCGAATGTGAACGTTCTTAAAAATAAGGGAATAGCTCCGCTGTGCTTCCTCCATAAAGGGTCAACAGCACGCGTAGCATGACCACCGTGGAAACGGGTTTTGTCTACGGAAGATTAAACAAAATGACAGTTGTGTTCGCAGGCGGACGGACCAATAACCTGAGGCCCTAGACAAGTGACAATCGCATCGAAAGCGTTTCGTATTTCTACAACGACTTTGAACAGGATTGACATAAGCTTTTCGATAGCTTATGTCAGTCCTATACATTTTTGCCTTTTCCATCATCGTTATCGCTGATAGAATGTCACTTTGTCTAGGGCCTCTGAAATATGCTGTAATTTTTGTTGACCAAAATTCTATAAATAAGAATGCTTGTTTTTCTCTTGTCAGTTATGTTCTTCCAGTCGAGTTTTTAGTTTTTTAAATTAGATATTCATACTATATATACTTGTTTAGTTACCAATGACGCGCTCTCATACATACAATACATACTCAAATTTAGAGCCAGCCTTTTATCATAAATCTACCATCCCAATTCCAGGTCTCTCCGTCCCGAACCTGACAGAACGATGCTACAAATGCCTCTGCCACGTATCAACTCAATGCACCCTTGATAATGGGTGCGCCGGAGGGTACTGTGGACCCTTCAACATCTCCAGGGTATATTGGGCAGACGCTGGAAGGATCGTCTTGCCTGATGATGACCCGACAAGGAAAGATGGTGGGCTTATTGCAAAGTTTTTTTGATTATTCTGTGTGTATTTTTAACTCTACAGACAAACGAAGTGGGGATACTTTGGCACGTGGATAAGATCGGAATTAAACGCCGCCATCTTGTTTTTTCAGCACAATTTCTGTGACCATGTTCGCCAACAACCCTGTCATGTCATCCCGGCGCCAAAAGATCCTTGTAGCACTATATGTCTGTCTGTCTCATGGTAGCTCCCAAGGAATAGAATGAGGTTTTAAGAGCTAACACAATAGATAACTTGGGTGACTGCTAAAACATCACGATTCGCGAAACGGTCAATACTTGTCTTTTTTAGAATACCTATAACTTGTTCAAGATCACCTTGTAATGTAACCACAGTAAAGAAGTCATTTTTATGTTAGTCTTACCTATTTCTTTTTTGCACCCGTGTATTATTAGATGTTAACTTTAGACTCACATGTTCAGTCTAGATTAGTAACCTAGGTATTTACTGAATTTCAGCCTGGTCAGACTGCACGAAAGACTATCACTGCGCAAAACAAATCATTGAAAGATATTTGCTGAAGTTTGGACAGGTACGTTTATAGATATCATTCAAGCGTGATGCTTTATTATTAAGATTGACTGCTTTAGTATTAAGATTGAATGGTCAAGAATAAGCGCTTTGAGGAGCCCTGACAGTTTCGCGTAAAACATGGCGACGAGGCGAACAAAACCAACCACAATGGTCCACGTTGACTCTAGAGCGATATAACTGGAAGTTAAGGGGGAGGCCTGTATCTAGACGTAAGCCTCAGGGGTGTATTTACCCTAGGGCCAAAAGGGCCCGGGGCGGTAGGCTGCGAGGGGCGGCGTATTTCGCACCTCGCGCGCCGCTTTGTTAGCCTTTCTTTTTGAAGAAATTTAAAATAGGCCTACTTATCAAAAATTAAAACAGACGCGAGTATCGTTTATAGGCCGAGTCACACAGGAATGGTAGCGGCCAGCAGCGACGCGGCGAGCACCTTCAGTGTGAAATAATAGCAGCCGCGCGCCACGCGCCTCTTGTCAGAGGTTCTGCCCGCAGCTGCCAGCAGCGACACGAGGCCGCTCGCGGCTTCGCCGGCAGCCGCCTGCCGAATGTAGAAACTAAACTAGTGAAGAGGAGGCTAGGCGCGTGGGGTGTGGAGGTTGCGCGAGGCCGGCAGCAGCGGCGACGCCGGGGGCCGCTGCCGGCCGCTGCCATTCCAGTGTGACTCGGCCCTTACTGACCGGCGGCGTGTCGGTCGGTCCGACTCCATCGCGACTCGGGACTAGTTTGTTGCTTTATTTTTCCTTTAATTTATGGGGCGGCAAACCTTTCAGGCCCAGGGCGCTGAATCTTAAAATACGCCTCTGCATTAGCTGTTTCTATACCCGCCGTTTGACTGTTTTTACGTAGATAATTCCTTTCCAAAAACTGTGTTTTTTCTGAAACTTGTCAGAAAAAGCTTCTAGACAGAATGTAACTAAACTAATCTTCTAAATCCAGGACTGCAACAATGATGGGGTCACAGACTGCTATGACTATATGATGGTGAACGGTAATGGAGGATACGACTGTGATGCTCCCTTGAACCGGTCGGTGAATGGAAGGAGATGGCTCAAGAGATACGAAGAGTGCAGACTATAGAAGAAACTGACATTAATTCCCATCATCAGCCCTATGTTGTATAGTGCTGGACAAAGGCCTGTCCCAATAGCACAATCAACTCCTCTCTCGAAAATATTATGTCAAAAGCAAGACAAGCACGCTAACGCCCTGATATAGCTTAAGAGCATGTGTATTATTGTGAATCTTAGCATTACATATTTTAATAAAACTTAATTACTTATTCGATGTTTTTCATAGAAAGGGATAGTATTTTAGGAATTTTGTTTTTATGAGATGTTTCCCTATAACTAATCTTGAATCGATATGCAATACATATTTCAGGTTACACGTGGCAAGTTAAAAAAAAGTCGTCATCTCGGTAGTCACCCCCTTTCTAGCCCTATCATCTTTCCTTGAGGCAATAGATTTTCCGATTTCCGCAGAGAAAAAAGAAAGTAAGAAATATCGCACAAACAAGACGGAAAAGGTGTATAGTATAATTCAATACACCCACATTTTTTTACAGTCTAGTGCAATTTGTTGCGCACAGCAGGGTGGAACGCGCCCCAACGCAACGCATTCCAAAAATCTTCCTTCATCACTTTTGTTAGCGGCTCATCCCACCGTCTCTGGGAAAATCTATTAACGAGTGGATCTGCGTTCAGGCAAGCGAGTCTCCAGGCATCCATGGCATAGCATCAGTGAAGCACGGCACATCAAAATTAATCAGTGTGGACTGTGGAGGCATTTTTCAGTGCCGTAGACCGAGGACATGAAAGCCTATTACTAGAATTTTTTCGGACGCCGAGGCCTTTCATATAAGAATGGGAAGAATAGCTTGTGCCCAAGCTCGGTCGTCCACGGCCACATTTCGAATTATTTGCTCCATTCAAAGAGTAAATTTTTTTATTTCAGAGCTTTTTTATGAAGTGTCAGTTGTCATTTCGAAATGTGTAAAAAGCATAGACGAGAACTATGTAACCAAAACCTACACTTCAAATTCATAGAAGTTGCTCTACTAAGATTCACAAAAAAATCGTTATTATTAGAGACAACATCTAATTCTCTCCGTGTCAAGAAGACTAAGCGTAGTCGCGTAGCGATTTGGTCACTTGCTACTATAGCGTACGTATGACCTCACCGCGTTTGCTACGCCGTAGCAACGTCACCGTGATGTCCGTGCCCCACAAATGAAAATAAGTATTTTAAAAGTGTATTTTTCTTTTCGATTTTGATAAATTATTTGTATGTTATGATTGAAAAACTTCGCTTGGTTTTTCGATCGTGACCAAAACTTTTTTAACTGCTCATTAAGCCCTTTCATTTGATACCCAACATGGTACGATTAAACCATTTTTTTTCAGAAAAAAGGAGGGTTATAAAAATCCGGAGTCACACGTGTTAGGGCATAAATCAAACAGATTACGTGTGACTCCGGATTTTTATAACCCTCCTTTTTTCTTCGCCGTAGTCGTATAGATACATATGTTCGGTATAGGCTATGTGACGTCACATTAAATTAAAAATGGCGCCCTCTAGAGGACATAAAGTGAGGAACTTATGAAAAAAAAAAATGGTTTAATCGTACCATGTTGGGTATCAAATGAAAGGGCTTAATGAGCACATTTCAAAAATATATATATTATAACCCCAAAAGAATTTTAAAAAAAATCAAGTAATTAAAACTAAAACCCAACTACGACTTAAAAGGTATAAACAAGACACCACAGACAGACAAATTAAAAATCCGGAGTCACACGTGTTAGGGCATAAATCGAACAGATGACGTTTTGATGGTTGAAAATCATCAAATGACTTCTCCCGCACTGGGCAGAGCGGAAGGGCGTGTCAGACTTTTACTGACTAAAACCCACCCGTGATCCTTCAGTTGCCTGTTGCCAAGGTGCCGGTATCCCTTTCGGACTTTCCCGCATCCCTGGCAGAGTAAGTGAGATGCTGTTATACAAACAATGGGTGTTCTGCGTAAGCCTTCACTTTGCAGGAACTATTGGACGCTAGTTACAAATAATATTTTTAGCTAAGTTCTGAGCTGATCAGTAGAAAATCCGTCTTCATTCAGTGTTATTTCCATCACGACCAATAACGTTATTAAACTCAAACTCAAAGCATTTATTTCAAATAAACAAATTACAAGTACTTTTGAAATGTCAAGGAGTCGGTCAGTCAGAAATATGAAGCTAGTTGCCCATTCCAAAGCGTAGTAGGTTCCTATGGAGAAGAACGGGCAAGAAACTCCACGGTCACTCTTTTAAATCAAAATATTGTTACAATATATTGGATATGTCATTCATGTTGAAATTATACATATGAGAACTATGTAAAAAAGACGTGCACGTTAAAAGCGTCCGTAATTAAAAGATTAAAAAAAAAGAATTCAAAAAATATAAAAAATACATTATATCGTCAACTAACCACAATACAGGTATGCTACACAACATTATGAGCAAACCGGTTATAGGCATCCAGCTAATCCAGCCAAAACAAAATAAACCAATAAAAATTG
Organism: Lithophane semibrunnea; assembly: GCA_947363905.1. Classification (NCBI taxonomy): domain Eukaryota; kingdom Metazoa; phylum Arthropoda; class Insecta; order Lepidoptera; family Noctuidae; genus Lithophane; species Lithophane semibrunnea. The sequence continues at coordinate 2,650,286 of OX376203.1, read as the reverse complement.
TCAGCAAATAAACACACAGTCAGTCATATAACTTGAACGACTAAAACAGCCTTTACTGCTACGAAATAAAGAAGCTTAGAAAGATCAAACTGCTACCATTGGCGTGCGGTTGTCTCTACTTACAAGAGATGAACAACGAGTTGCGCAGACGCAACGTAATTACGGATCGATGCCGCAACGATGCACCAATGGCATCGTGCGCCGCGCCGGTCATTATCAAGGAGCGTAGAGATGGGACATGTCCTTTATGAAGGTGCATTCTCGAAGTTGCCAACATCGCAAATAATATTAAGTAAGAATTGGAATAATTAATTTTAATTAATATTTTAACTCTAAATATTTAGTTTTACCTGTAAAAAAGCCTTGGAAAGTTCATGTGAGTAAATGCTTTTTTTACTCCCTTCCTTCAACATTTCGGTACAAAACTGTTACTACACCTAGTTTAGTAATTACTTTTAGTATTTAGTAGTAGTTCACTTAAAAAAAGTGTAACTAAAAAAAACAGACATGAAAGAGACAAGTTTCCAGTCTTTTCAAGACTGATGTACACTTACACAGTTAAAACCGAATCGTACAACACTATTTCTTATTTTTTACAATTCCTACGTTCTCAGATAATTAACATAACTAGTATCATGAGAGCATTTACAACATATATATAAACAAGTTCCGTTTTTGTGTTGTTCCAACTATCAGCCAGGGTCAGAAATCGTAAGTAAAGTAGCCTATCTTGTTTAACATCGATCTTCTCTCAAGGTCATTCAAATTAAGACAGTGTTTATGGTCTTTAAGACTGATAAAATCATGTTAACCTGGATGTAAACAAACATAACTGGGGTGCTAATTGGCAAAATCATAATAATTAATTATCATTATTATTAATTAAGAATTATAATAATTAATTAAGAATCATCGTAATATGTCACAAACTGACAATTCATAATAATGATCTGCATGCAATTCATAATACGGATTATTTCATCTGTTAGAAAGTTTTCTATGGGGATTCGTAAAATGGTCCACAAATTATGAATTGCTTTTGTGTCAAATTAGAGGAATTGCTAATGACAGCTGGGAACTCAGGAAATTAATTGCTTTTAGTGAAATTGCTAATGTAGCCGTTTTAGACCCCCTGGCGATATGTGCGTGTACTATAGGTGCACTACCTGGATGACACTCACAATATTGCTCTCTTATCATGCTAGTCAAACCAAAATGAAGAATCTGATGTTTCTCAACCCCTAATGAGAATATGTTCCAATCAAATTGTCACTTATAAAAGTTATAAAGTAAGTAACAATTGACAAGTAAGTAGTACAGATTGAGTAAGTAAGTGACAATTTGAGTGGTACATTTAATTATGATCACTGCAGTCCAAATGTAGGTATGAAGAAACCACACGCGTGTAATGTGTAGGTACTACATTATAGATACAGGAAAATAAACAACAGTAAATACCTACCTAATTACTAATAGGAAACTATAATAATTTCCTGCAGATGATCTAAGAAGGATTTATTACAATTTATGTGAGACATCAATAATCGCAATACTTTGACACGTTTAATATTAATCGAGAGTGCGCGCCACAAAAGCCAGAAGGCCGGCGGAAAATTGTGGAACTACATTGTTTTTAATTCAATGTGACGCAGACACTAGCGCCGCGGCAAAATGACTTCAGTGGTGGCGCGGAGTCGAAGTACCTATTCAGTTTAGGGCTATGCTACCATTAATTTCATATCATTTATTTATTCATTAAAGATTTGAAAAGAGAATGGCTAAAACTTTTCTTCTTCGCAAACGCTACGCTACGGAGAGCCGAAACGTCTTGTTGGTCAAAAACCTAACTAGTCTGGTTCTCCGTCTAGCTTTTTCATAAATAGTTATGAAAAAGCTAGACGGAGAACCAGACTAGTATATATTAGGTGTAGTTGGTGGACTAGTATAGTTGGTGTCGGATTCCAGTCTAACCGAATGGCGCTGAATACCAGTATTTTGCATGGAGCGACTGCCTACCTAATTTCCACAACCCAGTTGCTGGATAACACGATAATCCTTGGTAATCCTTGCTTGTCAGACCTTATAGACTGGCGCACTACGTCCAAATAAGTCCCGGTTAACTTATCCGGCAGTAACTGCACGTAATTAACCTTTATCTAAAGTGCCCTATAATGCTACTGTAAAACGAACCCAATCTTTAGACTCAAATAACCCTTTAAATCTCGATATAACAATATTGCCAACATAAAATTCAAAAAATTCCGTAATTTCTGGCCTAAAACCATATAAGACAGAGCGCTGCGAACAATACAACAGTGAAGCATGCCAAACCATACATATCCGTTCTGTGCATACACACTCACCATACACACATTTACAACCATTTACAATCAAACTACACCTCATTCAGTGCACACCATGTTTATAAAACCGGCCTCACGTCACTGTTGACTGCGTTCTGTCTTGGTATTTTATTTGGTCTGAGTTTCTGGCTGCTAACTGAAAATGTTGACATCACTACAAAGCCATTGGAGCGACCTATAACTAGCCAGTCAAGTTGCACACTCAAACCTGATTCAACCATTAATACAACACACACACACATGTATTTACAATAATACACACACAGACACACAACACATACACAAAGCAAAATAATACAGTAGTGTCCATACTCTTGTGAAGGACAGACTCTATATTTAAGATAAAATATTCAACCAATAATTATTGATTCAATTTTTTTATTTATTTATAAAAAAGTAATAGTAAAAGTGAAAGGATTATTACGGAAGTGTCGTTATTTTAATAAGTGTTTGATAGTGTCTAGCGGTTCAGGACAATTTATTTTAAAAGGTAACAGGTTTTTTTTTTTTTATGTAGCAATTTTATTAACTGACGTCGTGAATTCCGCAGAAGATTACTAACTCGAAGCTGTTAACCTGTGATTTTCCTAATGGAGGAAGCGTCTTTATATACATATTATATGAAATAAACAAGTCTTGATCCCCACGCTATCGCCCTGATGAAAACTTCTGATTTTCCCAGTAGCCTAACAAACTCAGTGGTTGTCTTATTCTGCCAGGGTTGCGGGAAAGTCCGAAAGGGATACCGGGACCTTGGCAATAGGCAACTTAAGGAACACAGTTGGGTTTTAGTCAGTAAAAGTCTGACACGCCCTCCCGCTCCGCCTAGAGCGGGAGAAGTTGATGACTACCAACAATAAAAAATAAAAAAGGTGTCATATAAGTCTAATCGTTTCGAGATAAAGTATGACAACCCCTGAATTTGTTTCGATGTTTAGTTAGGAAACCCCGACCTAATCCAGTTTGAAAATATTATTATTTCTTTTTGAGGTGTAAATGAAATTAGTGAATAAAGGACGGATTTAAAGCGAGGACTATAGATGAATCACTCGCTACGCTCGTGATTCAAGTGTTAGAATCCTGATCGACGCGAGTAATTCATGGCCCTCGATATAAATCCGTTTTCTTCAAGAGTTGCATACTATACTTTATAACATGACTACGCGAAAAAGTAAAATGTTCCATCTACAATAGTCAAGGTACTTTCCCTCCATGTGGCATATCCGTGGGACGCCCTGTATAATAACCGCCATCTAAGCGGGCGAAGCCGGGGCATCATAATATAATAATATATTTTTAATCCTACTACTAAACAATAGGTATTATAAATGTGAAAGTTTGTATGTTTGTTACTCAATCACGCAAAAACGGCTGAACAGAATTTGATGAAATTTAACACACAGATAGTTTATAAGGATACTTTTTACCCAGATACATTTCCGATATCTACGCAGGCAAAGCCGCAGTCAAAAGCTAGTAGTTTCATTATTTTATTATACTTCAAGTTTTCAACCTGGAACGATCTTACACGACCTATAGAATAAAAATAAAAAAATGTTTATATAAAATAATAACAATATGCATGAGGTACACTCGCGACAATCTAAGAAGTCCGTTTTGACGTTTCGTTCTCGTACTTGTAATAAAACGTTATGCCTTAAGAATCAGTTTTAAGCAATGTAGATAAGTCGTCGATTACAAACTCTCCATCTTCCATCGATGTGTCTCGAGAATCAGTTTATAAGAAACCAATTTTTTTTTTCATCCCTACACGAAGGATTTTTATAGCTGTCAAAACGGACTTCTTAGATTGTCGCGAGTTTAGTAAACATAGGTAGTCTTATTATGCAAGGAAATAATAGTAATATAATGATAATGAGTCATCAACGCTAGTGTTAATAGTTCAATCATTAGTAAAAATGCAAATAATTCAAGATCTCGTCTCAAATCGAAAACATGTCGCTTCAACTATAGGTAACCAGTATTCCATAAACTTTAAAACTGGTTTTTCCATTACTGGTATCCCTGATAACCTGTCTAACCGAGCTAAATATAGAAACTCAGAGGCAGCAAGTAGTCTGGATTGAGGGCCTAGACAAGATACAATCGCTTCGAAAGCGTTTCGTATTTCTACAACGACTCTCAAGATTGACATAAACTTTTCGATAGCTTATGTCAGTCCTACACATTTTTGCCTTTTCCATCATCGTTATCGCTGATAGAATGTCACTTTGTCTAGGGCCTCTGGTGCCCGGTTGATTGCAATAGATTCGCCTCCTACCTACATGGTGTTAGGTAAACATAACTGACAAAATGTAGATGTACTGTTCACTCGGCATACCCTTCATGATGATATAGGCATCAAAATATGTTGTGTTACAGCTATTGTTCTATGGGCACTCACATGCTGTCATTTGTGGATTTTTGACAGTCGTTACGGGTCGTAGAAAGCCCGAAAGTTAAACAACCAGTATTGTCAAGGGGTATCGTATTACCCAGTTACTGCGTTGTGGAGGTCAGATAGGCAGTCGCTCCATGTAAAATACTGGTATTCAGCTGCATCCGATTAGATTGGAAGCTGACCCCAACATATTTGGGAATAGGCTAGGCAGATAATGATGATGATGAAGCAATACAATAAGCCAAAATCAAAATCCAAATGCATTCTTTAGTGGATCCGAAAACAACGGTGTTTAACTGTCTGACCTCTACAACCTTGAATAAACCAGATTCAAGTCTTACGATTTTATATTTATCAACTTAAGTACCTAGGTAGGCATTAAGTCTTAAGTCGAGTAGTTACTCGACTTGATAGTTAATTAAGGGCGCACCCAATCACAAATTGCTTAGATCATTATGATCCTCTGTTATGCCGAAAATACTGCAGCATTAATTTTGAAATAAATATATGTTAAACTTGAGGATTGACGCTAGGTCTTATGTGAGGCGAAAAACGATTACATAAAATTTTCTCTATAAAAAAAAATTCCAAAGTTACCTCTGCAAAGAATTATAAACCGCTGGTATTCAAAAAATACTTCAAATTAGATCATGAAACTTTGCATGATAACTGAACTAACTATAAAGCAGGTCTTATGTGCGTAATTTTTTTTTAATTACCATTATTTTCACCGTAAAAAGCAATTACCTAAACTTTTCGACGCTTTAGAGCCTCTAGCGCCCCACTCCGTCTCGTTCTCACTCAGCTCGCGAGTAGTATGGTGCGAGCGGGATAAAATCTGAGGTAGGGTGAAAAAATACATACATAAATAATAATAGACCTCCAGACCGCATTTCATCGCAGCGGACACCAGCCTTCGGCGCAGGAGATGTTTTGTGCGCAAGTGTGTCTGCAGACACAGGTGCACTCTCTCTTCCCACACTCTCATAGTGCGATGGGACGGCAATCCGACACGAACGGAGAGAGATCAGGCGCAACAAATAATAGGTACCTACTAAAGGAAAGACGTTACACCTTAGGAAAAGAATTAATAATATCAATATTTTAGTGTAGGTAAGATGCACAACTATTTGATTCCATACTAAATGGTAGGTACAGCTATAGTTTAATTATATTTAATATAATTATAGTTAAAGAGCTATAGAGGAGCTAGTGATAACAGCCGCACGGGTCGATCCATCAGGTTAAGCTACTCTCGCCGGGGTTGGTCCGTGGATGGGTGACCATCTTTACAAACTGAGACTCCTCCGTGACTCCGTGAAATCACGTTAAGGGGGATGCGCTAGGGTGGCCCGCGAAATTCAAATTTTCTTACGTTTTTTGCAATTTGCAGGTCAGTATCAGGTTGTATGTTGATCTAAATATTATTAGCGCTCGTAACAAATATGGATGTATTGAATTATAAACATTAAAGTCAGCAATACAACTCTCTAAGCCTCTCTATACCTACATTAAAATCAGAAAGACCAGTTTTCATTAGGACCTAAGTCTTCAAGCGATTACCTGTTTTATGCTTTTGGCAAAAAATCATTTTGATTCGATAAGGAAAAAGTATACTATAAAGACACTTTATAAGACACTTCCACACTATAAAGACACTTTATAAGACACTTCCTTACGATACAAACATTATATCCAAAAGACGAAAAGACTTGATTGCTCAAATCCCTCAAACAAAGACGAAATTCGCTGCTGTGCAATACAATATAAGATCTGCTCAACTATATAATAGAGTAAACAAGGAAATTTATATATACAATAAACAAGCACATACATGTAAAAATATTATAATAAATTGGATTAAACCATTTTCTTATGTGGATACTGAGGCACTATTGCTACTTTGCAACACATAACTCACTCGCTTATATCAACACACTCACTCACAAACACACGCAAACCCACCCTCATCCCCATTTACATATACACATTCACCCGGATACTGTTTCTATTATTACTTATTTACCTAAATTACATTTAATACTTACATACATACACACACACACACACACACACCCTCACATATTTAATTTTTAAGTTTATTTTGTAAAGTAACTTGCTGAGAAAGAGCGGAGTCTCCTAATACAGGCATTTTTTGCTTAAAAGGAGGCTCCAATCACTAATGTTTTGTTTTATTATGGTTGCGAAATAAACAATTTTTATTTTTTTTTTAATTTAAAAAAGATTTTTATGGGATGCCATTGGGCTGCCTCCACTCAGTTGGCAAATCTGCAAAATTCACGAAATCTTTTGGGCTTAAAACGGTCACTTTAGCAGAATCATATGTAAAATGTCACAAACTGACAATTCATAATAATGATCTGCATGCGATTAATATTACGAAATAATTCATCTGTTTGACAGTTTTATATGGAGATTCGTAAAATGGTCCACAAATTATGAATTGCTCTTGTGTCAAATTAGAGAAATTGCTAATGACAGCTGGGATTTAGTAAATTAACTACTTTTAGAGGAATTGCTAATGTGGCCGGTTTAGGCCCGCTGGGCCCAATCTACGACCTGCGGTGATCTTTTCTCCATACAAACGCTCTCGACTGTTTTCCTTCTAGCAATGATTTTATATTACAGTAAAATAAATATCAACTACTTATATATCCCTATGTTTTACTTTTTGATGATATACATTATCTTTGTAAGCTACTTTTAGAGGAATTGCTAATGTGGCCGGTTTAGGCCCGCTGGGCCCAATCTACGACCTGCGGTGATCTTTTCTCCATACAAACGCTCTCGACTGTTTTCCTTCTAGCAATGATTTTATATTACAGTAAAATAAATATCAACTACTTATTTATATCCCTATGTTTTACTTTTTGATGATATACATTATCTTTGTAAGCACTAGAACCCTCAAAACAGTCTATTTAGACCGCTGTCAATAGATTTATAGTGTACTTTGTCAACTATTAATGAAAAAAGAAAAACATAGGGACACAGTATTTAACCATATTCTTATTTAGTTTATGTAAATATCTTTTAAATTGGTCCATTACTGGAGAAGAAAATAGGCGAGAGCCAAACCTCGAATTATGACTTTTTACCTTGGCTATTCTCTCTCGAAGGAGTCTCGTTACGAAATAGATGGTCACCCATCCACGGACCGACCTCGGCAAGCCTAACTAAGCCTGCCTCTAAACCATGTATAGAAAACGGGGTAGGGATGGGAATTTGAGATCGGAATCGGAGATTCAGTACTTTTAATTTGATACTTTTAGAAATCTGAATTGGTTTTTGAATATTGAAAACAGTGCATTCAAAAGTTATTTTAGTTTATCGTAGAAGTGTTATTTATCCAAAGTGTTTCTTGATTTTTATAGAATAGAATAGAATATATTTATTTGCTTTAAAACATGGTACATTTAAGGTCTTATTTATAAAGTTGTGATCTTACATGTTTCTGTATTCTCATGGACTGGCATACAAATATCTAAACATGTTAACTTTTATTGAATATACTTACAATAACCTAGTTGCTATAGGACTCATTAATCGTAGCTGGGATAGAAAATAGCAATACAGCTTTCCCAATTAGCAAAAAAAATCCCTGCCTTCATATTTGCTTTTAGTTAGATGTCTCATTGCCGGCCATCATCCATTTCAACATCAACATTGAATCTCAACGGTCCTTGATATTCGATTCGAATATTTGCAATTTAAATCGATTAATTAGGCGCCCATATCGGCCATCCCTACATGTTCAGTGCAATGATGCGCAACGTTGATCAGCTTTGACTGACCACCGTAAGCGATGTTTCATGTGAATGTCCAGCGGGCCTAAAACGGCCATATTAGCAATTCCTCTAAAAGCGATTCATTTCCTGAATTTCCAGCTGTCATGCAATTCCTCTAATTTGACACAAAAGCAATTCATTTTGTGTGGACCATTTTATTAATCTCCATAGAAAACTGTCAAACAGATGAATTATTTCGTAATATGAATCACACGCAGATCATAATTATTATGAATTGTCAGTTTGTGATATTTTACGATGATTCATAATATTTTCCTAGTATGATTCTGCCAAAGTGGCAGGGTTAAAAATGGAATCTTTACAAGATCACTTCCTCGTCTGTCACAGAAGTTTTACTCGTACACGCACAGAGATCCTTCCTGAACACCTTTTTTAATTAAAGCAAGGAAAAAAATTGTCCGCTTACACAATCTAATTATTTTTACATACTTCTCTTATTTTTACAGACACAAGAAAATAACACAAGATGCACATTAAACCGATGTTAGCGATCCCGATTTGTTTGTTTGGCGTCTTCGTCTTTTGGATAACTGGCTCAAGTGGTAAGGATATTTTTATAAAAAAACTAGCTTCCGCCCGCGGCTTTGACTACGTGGTATGTCGATAAAAAGTAGCCTATGTCCTTTCCCGGGATGCCATCTATCTCCTTGCCAAATTTTATCGAAATCCGTGCAGTGGTTTAGGCGTGAAAAGGTAACACACAGACTTACGAATTTATAATATTAGTAAGGATGCGTCGCTCAATGATGGTCTTGCTCAGCCACAAGGGCGCATGTAAACTAATTAATTGGCATTTAAAAATACTGTTGGAGATGCTGAAGATTGTAAGAATAGCTTTGTATTGTATAGACTCAATCTTTTAGTACCGGCAGTGTTTAGTTTTTGGCGTACCGGAAGACGTAGTGTTGGAAAGCCCCCCGCAAGGTGAACCGATGACCTGGTGAATTCCGCGGGAATCCGCTGGATGCGAGAAGTACAGAACCGGTCGAAGTGGCGGTGCTTAGGCCCCCCCAAGCACCGAAATGAAGATGATGGCTGAAATGATGATGATGACTCTTTTAGTATAATATAATTGCATAGCAAATGTGTGAGTACTAGAATCTACCGTCTCAATTCCAGGACTCTTCATCCCGAACCTGACAGAGCGATGCTACAGGTGCCTCTGCTACGTGTCAACTCAATGCGACCTTGGACATGGCTGCACCAAGGGTTACTGCGGACCCTTTAATATTTCCAGGATCTACTGGGTAGATGCTGGGAAGGTCGTCTTGCCTGATGATGATCCGGAGAGGAATCATGGTTGGTTTATTAAAAAACTATTTTTTTCTTTTTTTTTTGTCCATTCTTTGGGTATTTTTCCTTAACACCACATACTCACGGCCAGTTTCTTCATCAAAAGTAACAGCTAAAGTAACAGTTAACTGTTCTTCCGCGCTATTAGATTTACAACCCTCGCCTCAGCGCCGAGGATTGAAAATCCCCTTAGGATCCACTCAGGGGATCTTTTGGCGGGTGGCCAATCTAACCCTCACCTTCTTGCTTCTTCAATACATGTGATAATGTTTTTTTTACAAACAACGCCCTGTCAATGTCATCTAGGCGCCAAAAAGATCCTCGTACCACTATATGTCTGTCTGTCTCATGGTAGCTCCCAATGAATGGAATGAGACGGACATAAACTTACCTAGTGACTGTTACTAACATTACGCTCCGCGAAAAGTTCAACATTTGACTTTTCGGAATACGAATATCTATAGGTACTTTGTTTTAGATCGCCTTTTTTTTTTTTTTTTTGAGGGTGGGAAATCATCCAATGACTTCTCCCGCTCTGGGTGGAGCGGAAGGGCGTGTCAGACTTTTACTGACTAAAACCCACCCGTGTTCCTTCAGTTGCCTGTTGCCAAGGTCCCGGTATCCCTTTCGGACTAACCCGCAACCCTGGCAGGCATCGGTCCTAGCGGACCCCGCCAATTGTGCTGACATCTCTTTGAGGCGCGCGTGGAACACGACGCGCCATTGACCCGGGCCTGGTCCTGATCGGACGGCGAGCTACCCATTGCTCGCCGTCCGCAAGCCCGCGCCTATGGTGGCCGGGAATCCGCCTGGGATTCCCGACGCCCAGGGCGTCTCCAGCGGCGGCGGCGGTTAGGGGCGTGAGGGCGCAAACTTTGCCTCTCCCTCACGCGTTCCGCCTCCTCCTTCGCGAGCATTACTGCTTCGCAGAAGGAGGTGACTGCTTCCCATGCCCTCTCGCTCCGTACCATGGCCTGGACCAGAGCCGGACGCGAGAGGTCACCGCCGCCAATCGCCTCCAAGAGGACACGGCGGGGCTCCGCCCAAGCGGGGCAGACCTCCACCGTATGCTCCACCGTGTCCTCCGGGCGATCCACACAGTGGTGACACCCGGGCGTTTCCTCCCGCCTTATACGAAACAGGAACCTCCCGAAGCAACCGTGTCCGGTGAGGACCTGCGTCAGGCGGAAGGTGAGGACGCCGTGGCGCCTCTCTAGCCACTCCTCAAAGAGGGGACTTATCGCCGCAATTGTGGCGTGCCCAGCACTGGGTTGCGACAATCGCACTCTCCATGCCGCCATGAGATCCTGCCGGAGCTCTGTCCGCTGAGCCGCGATTTCTCGCGGCAGCGGAGTTACGCCCCGGCGCTTCGTCTCCTCGCGCCACTCCCATATGTGCGCGAGGACCTTCGCCTCCAGATCCCATGGCGGTAATCCGGCCAGGAGGCTCGCCGCCTCGCGGGAGACCGTGCGGTATCCCCGGGCCAGCCGAATGGCCATGACCCTTTGGGACTCGTTCAACCGGCGGGCTGGCCGCAGCCTAAGGGAACGCGCCCACACCGGTGCCCCGTAAAGGGCCATGGACCGCACGACCCCCGCGTAGAGCCTCCGGCAGGAGGCGTTTGGACCCCCCAGATTGGGCAGGAGACGCCCCAAGGCAGCTCCAGCCCGGTCCAGCCTGGGAGCCAAACGTCGGAAATGCTCAACGAAGTTCCACCGGCTGTCGAGGACGAGTCCTAGGTACTTCATCGTCGACTCGACGCCGATGTGAACCCCTCCTACCGTAATTTGGGAACCCGACGGTGGCGCGTTCCGAGGGCCATGAAAACACATGACCTCGGACTTGTGCAAGGCCACCTCGAGTCCCAGCTGCCGGATTCTATCGACGTTTTAGATCGCCTAAGAACAGTTCTTATTTATTTATTTATTTATTTGGTACACCAACAATTAAATGGGAACAGTAAGATAAAAACATACTGGTATGAATGCCTATTATAGGTCTGGCGCGACATTTTGCGAAAGAGACATTCTGCGAAAGAGACATTCTGCGAAAGAGACATTTTACGAAAGAGACATTCTGCGAAAGAGACGTTTTACGACCAGGGGACATTTTGCGAAAGAGACGTTTTGCGCCTGAGCCTACACAGCATTTGCCACAAGACAACATAGTAATAAAATAAAAATAAAACTTGAAAGAAACATAAAATACAATACAATAAGTAATCAAAATACAAAATATATAGACTACCTATGTATTAAAAAATTATATAAAACTTTGCCAGAAAAGGAGAGAGAGTGAGAGATAACTAATATTATTTATAGGTTATTTTATGGAATCCCGTACCTCGGAGACTGATCTTCTAAACTTGTTATAATGTAACCATAGTAAAAACAATCAATTTTGCAACTGAAGTAGACATTTATTCCATTATTTTAGTCTTATCTATTTCATTTTTTCACCCGTGTAAAATAAGATGACCAACATTTTTTGTCTAGATTAGTAACCTAGGTATATACTGTATTTCAGCCTGGTCAGACTGTGCGAGGAGTTATCACTGCGCAAAACAAATCATTGAAGGATACTTGCAGAAGTTTGGACAGGTACGTTTATTAGAAATGATCCAAGTGTTATAGATTGCTTTGTATTAAGACTGAATCGTCAAGGAGAAGCGCTTTGTGGAGCCCTGAAAAGCTAAAAAGTTCCTGGAGCCCTGACAAAGCTAAAAATTTTGGCGCTAAACATGGCGACCACGATGGGACGAGCTGAAGCCCTAAGGCCTTTGTCCAGTAGTACGCCATTAGATAGATAGATACATCGTCTATTTAGTGCGCACAAAAGACATAGCACAACCTCAGACCAAATATAAAACCAGCGCTGCAAACAATACAGTGAAGCATGCCAAAACTACACCTCCGCTCTGTGCATACACGCTCACACGCACACATTTACAATCCCCTACATTTAAACTACACCTCACTAAGTGCACACATGTTTGGCCTCACGTCACTGTTGACAGCGCTCTGTCTTAGTTAGCTGTCTGAGAGCACAACATGCAAAACGCGATTAAATAGTAACTAAATCTTACATCCTTTCCAAAAACTGTGAAATAAGGCAGAATGTAAATAAACTAATCATCTAATTTTCTAGGACTGCAACAGCGATGGCGTCACAAACTGCTATGACTACATGATGGTGAACGGTAATGGGGGATACGGGTGTACCGCTCCCTTGAACCGGTCGGTGAATGGAAGGAGATGGCTCAAGAGATACGAAGAGTGTAGACTATAGACGAAACTAACGTTAACTCCCATCATCAGCCCTATGTTGTATAGTGCTGGACAAAGGCCTGTCCCAATAGCACAATCAACTTTTCTAAAAAAAAAGACATGCGACCTTATGGCCTTAGGAAATATTGTGTATTATTGTGAATCTCATCATTAGATATTTTAATAAACCTTATATAGTACCTATACATAATTGCATATTAGTTATTGGATGTTTTTCTTAGAACAGGAAAATATTTTCGCAATTCTGTTTATAGGAGATGTTTCCCTATAATATTGAATCGTTATACATCTATACTAATAATAATTTTATATATAACTAGCTGCCCGCCCCGGCTTCGCACGGGTAGCACTAAGTACTTATCTATGGCGCACCTACCCTACCTACCTACTTACCTGCCTACCTACCCTACCAGCCTACCTACCCTACCTACCCAGTTTAGTTTTCAAGAAGGACATAATGACTATATAAACTGGCTAAGACCTAGGCCATGAATATAACGAACTGTTTGAATACGCCTCTGTCGATAGGATTTAGTATAATAAATCGAATTCGTAATACATTGCCGTTTGCAAAATAATCATGATTTTGGATTTTTATTTAGAATGGACGAATCAATCAGTCTACCTAGCCTTAGCTGCGCCCAGCGGTTTCACCCGCGTAAGTCTCGATCCCGTGGGAATATCGGGAATACCAGTATTTTACAAGAAGCATCTGCCTCTCTGACTTCCAAATCCCTGTTTCTGGGTAACACGATACCCCCTGGTAAGACTGGTTATCCGAGTTTTGAGCTGTTGGCTACCCATAACCACTGTCAAAGATCTACGATTGACAGCGGGGACCAACTGCTTAACGTGCTCTCCGTGACACTAAGGGGTCTCAATATGTAATCGATAGTCGCCCATCGACGAACCGACGCGACGTTGGCAAGGGTAGATTAAACTTCGATCGACCTGTGCGGCTGCTATCATTTAGCCACGAGCCACTCTTGAATGGACCAAAGTCCATTAAAAAGATATTCAGCAAGACTCGATACTGGACTTGGTAAGTTTAATTAAACTACCAGATGGCCTACCTGATTCTTGTAATACCCGCAGATGAAATGTCGTAATTTCACCAGTTCCTTCATCAATTCAGGTGATATAACTTCTCAACTCTTCACCATGAAGCTCGTCTAAAACTGTTCAAAGTCCACCACTATCAAAAACAGGCAGTGTACAACTAACAGAGCCTAACTCTCGGCAGAACTACCTAAAACATCATAGTACCAGCAAGATAGACAAGTGACATGAATGAATATTCAAACGGGGCGTGTTGAAACTTTAATGAGGAACTAGGCAGAACCACTCGAAAAACGTGCGCTAAAGGAGTTCCTTAACATCCTGCTAGATTTAAAGAATAAGGATTTAAATATAAGACTAGCTTTCGCCCGCGTGTTATGTCCATGAAAAGTACCAATGTCCTTCCCCAGGATGCCATCTATCACCTTGCCAAATTTTATCCAAATCCGTTCAGTGGTTTAGGCGTGAAAAGGTAACATACAGACCAGAGTTACTTTCGAAGTTATAATATTAGTATGGATATTATGAGACTCGATAAAAAAGATACGACCTTTTTCGTTCACTGTTCAAATATTGTCTGTTACTTTTTGACTAGATACTCCTTTTTCAAACACCGAGAGTAGATCCAGCACATTCGCATAACTAAAACATTTATCTTACTCACAAGCCAGAACTATCCAGAATATCTTGGAACGTAAAAGACTTTAACATACTACCAACACATTACGAACAGCAAACTCCACTCGGGATAACATTTAAACAGAATATATACAATCTCTTTGGTGTAGTTTAACCAAAGACAAAACAAGTGGGCGCATAAATCGTGAATTGTGTTGTCTGTGGAGTTGAGGCAATTCTCTAGTTGGTGCGAAATCAGGCAGGCAACATGGCCGCGGTTTGACTGCGTGGTTGATTAAGTACTTATTCATAGACTGTGTTAAATTGGTAGATAACTTACAATTGGTTACCAAAGGAGATCATTCATTTATGAAAGTGCCGGCTAAACAAAAAAAAATATATATTCCGTTAGACCATGTTATTCTCTTCACTTTTCACTACCGAACCAAATCTATCTTTCTATAATAATTTTTATTTCGCTTTGTATATAATTTTAGTGTTAGATTGTATATAAAAACATATGATTATTAAATATGTAAATAGGATTAAATAAATTACGTTCTATGTTCAATATAAAATACCCCTTTTGTCATTGAGACATAGTTTATTAATCTATAGGGCATTCATTTCCCTGAGCTGTTATACGATTTTGATTTTGAAAAATACTGTTTCCAGTATGTTTTATTTAAAATAATTAATAGTACTTTAATGAAAGTAGCTTAAAGTAGTAATAAAAATTAAGAGAAATACGTACTCTTTTGGAATATAGCTTTTTTTTGTTTGCCGCCGCACTTTCACATTTCACCCAATAATGTATGGACGATGAATGATCTCCTTTAATTACAAAAACAATAATTTGTAGGAAATTATCCGGTAAAGGACTAGAGCCTATGCTCTAGTCCAATAATATCTATATATTATAAGAAAGAAATGGACTAGAGTTACCGACATAGCCTGCAGAGTAAGCAAGCTGAAGTGGCAGTGGGCTGGCCGTGCTAAGACCGATGGCCGGTGCAGACGATTCCTGGAGTGGAGACCGCGTATCGGCAAGCATAATGTGGGACCGACTTTAAGAAGGTGGCTGGGATGGACAGGGTGTTAGGCCTATTTCCAGCAATGGACTGCGACAGGCTGAGTTGTTTGATGATTATCCTTACATATTATATAAAACAAAGTCCTCCGCTGCGTCTGTCTGTCGTCCTGTTCGCGATAAACTGAAAAACTACAGCACCAATTTTCATGCTGTTTTCACCATTGGTTGGTTCTCGAGGAAGGTTTTAGTATACTGACATCCACGCGGGCCAAGCCGTGGGCATCAGCTAGTACTTTATACAAACGAAACTATAAAAGGTATTTTTACGAATCGGCGTTCTTCATTAAGTAAATACATACCCGTAGGTACAATCCTATAACAAAATTGTATCCACTACGGAATTACACCAGGTACTCAGGTAAAATTAGTTCCTACACATCTCCGTGTTCACAAAAACGCCTCGCTGAATTTTAATGAGTCTTTTATATTCCATTAAGCTTCAGTAAATGAATTCTATCCGTGTCATACATTCTTTAATAGGAGGAATAAACGTTTTTGTTTTACAAAAACCGTTACAATATACCTACTTAGTTAATGTGTGAGCCAGAAATCCAGTAATCTTGTATAATTTTTCGAATATTCCAGAAAATTTGCATAAAAATCGGTTCAGTAGTTTTTAAGTTTATCGCGAACAGACAGACAGACGCGGCGGAGGACTTCGTTTTATAATATGTAGTGATGTAGTAGAGAACATAAATATAAAGCCTAACTAATTTTTAATGTCCTAATTTTTCCTTGTATTACTAGTACAGTCACGGACTTTAATTGACGAGCCACCTGGCACTGTTCGTATTTTAGTCGTGTAATGCAAATCGGGTTTATTCGGTTCCCGACATGCAAAGTCATATGTCTTCGTATTAGAAGAAGAAAATTATATTTCGTATCTTTACCGGTTGGCTAACCTGAGAGCCAGAACTACAAACTTGACAGTAGAGTGACTACTCAAAGTCAACCAATTGTAGGTCTAGCAACAGTAACCTAGCAACGATAAACAATTGTTGCTAGGTTACTTTTGCGATAGTAACGTTAGCGTACGGAGAAATTCTCTGACATCGATATTTCAACTGTCACTGTCTTCAGTTAAGTTTTCAG
The DNA here is from genome assembly GCA_947363905.1 of Lithophane semibrunnea. Classification (NCBI taxonomy): domain Eukaryota; kingdom Metazoa; phylum Arthropoda; class Insecta; order Lepidoptera; family Noctuidae; genus Lithophane; species Lithophane semibrunnea. The sequence goes on along the minus strand of OX376203.1, from coordinate 2,633,250 downwards.
AATTATTGAGTTAATGAGCTATGATTCAAAGGAGGTCAGTATCAAATAGATTGGATAAACTTAATGCAACATTGTATTTATTTTTATCATTAGAACTTATTAGTAAACCTCTATGGATAAGACTATTTCCGATTAAAAGTAATTTATTTGTCATCTTGATATTTTAACTGTCACTGTCTTCAGTTATGTTTTCATAATTATCGAGTTAATGAGCTATGATTCAAAGGAGGTCGGTATCAAATATATTGGATAAACTTAATGCAACATTGTATTTATTTTTATCATTGAGAACTTATTAGTCAACCTCTATGGATATTTCCGATTAAAAGTAATTTATTTGTTTACGAGCTTGCTATTTGAGTTCGGGTTTAATCGTGTAATCTCGTGAATGTATGAAAGTAAACAAGATGACAAATAAATTACTTTTAATCGGAAATATCCATAGAGGTTGACTAATAAAGTCAACCTCTATGGATATTTCTGACTAAAAGTAATTTATTTGTCATCTTGTTTACGAGCTTGCGATTTGAGTTCGTGTTTAATCGTGTAATCTCGTGAATGTATGAAACTGCAAAATTGAAAAGTTTGAACGTGGCTCATCAATTAAAGTCCGTGACTGTACATAAGTACTTATCAGAAAATGGTAGTTACAAAACCCAGCAGGTTCATTAACGTCGTACGTTAGTACTCAACACCAATAGGTATTAATATGCGAAACGACATCCATTTCATTAATATATTCTCAAACAGAAAAAGCCTCACACTCATTGTCTCTCCAAAAAAAGTTACATGTAAAACATTCTTCAGCTCTTCACGGCATTTTTGCGCGCGGAACTCATTATTTTTAACAAAATAGGCAAACGTATTTGAGCACGCATCCTTTCCTTTCTCTCGGGTCCTTACTCCGAAATGTTCTGTCACATAAATTAACAACGCATCGCAAAAAAACGTATAAAAATTACGCAAAAACAAGAAAAAAAACATAATTCACAAGTTTAGACATTTTTGGGCGAGTTCTGGGCGTCCAGTTTCGGGTTTATTTTATTTTTTGGGTTAATAAAATTTATTCCGTGGCTGACTACTGCCTGAAGTGTAAAATTTCAGTTAATTAGACTGTGAATTTATGAATGTTGAAAGTTAGGATAATCCACAGGACAATCATTATGATTAACTACAACTTATACTATCATCCATTTCTGAGATATGGACACAAATTCTGGAGGTCTGTAAGTTACCTTCAACGCCTAAACCTCTGAACGAATTTCGACAAAATTTGGCAAGTAGATAGATGGCATTCTGGGGAAGGACATAAGGTAACTTTTTATCGACATACCACACGCGTGAAGCTGCGGGCGGAAGCTAGTAGATTATAAATGCGAAAGTGAATTTATTTGTTTGCTACGCTATCACGCTAAACCGGCTGAACGGATTTGGATGAAATTTGGCACAGGGGTAGACCATGACCTGGAGAAGGACATAGGATACTTTTTATCCCGGTATTCCCACTTATGCGGGCGAAACCGTGGGGTGCAGCTAGTATACATATATTCTTTCCAAGTTATCGTTTCAAATCAGCTCTAAGCCGTTCAATGTCTGGAGGGTAAAATTCTAAATATTCCGTATTAAAATTCGTTTAGAGAGCTGACTTGTGTCAGCGCTTTTAAACATTTTACAGACGACCGCTTTGTGTTAGTATTTGCATAGAAAAGTCTAGACTTTGAACTGTTTCAGAACTAAGTTAGGTTCAAGTAAAGATAAGCTTATTGCACGCGTATTGTGCTGTTGCTGTGTTTTTAAAGGGAATTCTGATAGGAAAAAAAATCAAGTAATAAAAACTAAAATCCAACTACGACTTAAAAGGTATAAACAAGACCCCACAGACAGACAAATTAAAAATCCGGAGTCACACGTGTTAGGGCATAAATCGAACAGATTACGTGTGACTCCGGATTTTTAATTTGTCTGTCTGTGGGGTCTTGTTTATACTTTTTAAGTCGTAGTTGGATTTTAGTTTTTATTACTTGATTTTTTTTTAATTCTTTTGGGTTTATAATATATATATTTTTGAAATGTGCTCATTAAGCCCTTTCATTTGATACCCAACATGGTACGATTAAACCATATTTTTTTTAAGTTCCTCACTTTATGTCCTCTAGAGGGCGCCATTTTTATTTTAATGTGACTTCACATAGCCTATAACCAGCGGACGAATCACGACGCTTCTAACGATACCTCTTTTGTTAAATTGTGATAAGTGGTTTGGAAGATAGGAGGGAACAGATGAACATAAATACATACATACATACCGGTCAAAATCATAACCCTCCTTTTTTCTTCGCCGTAGTCGGGTAAAAAGAGAGGAAAGAAATATCACAAAGTGCTGCTTACGTCCTAAGTGTTAACTTAAAATCGATTACACAACATAACATAACGTCACGCCTGTATGCCCCGATGGGTTAGGCAGAGGTGTACCTATAGTACACCCACATTTCGCCAGTTATGTTTAAGTCCCATGTAATAGGGGGCGAGCCTTTTGCCATCAACCGGACACAAATCCGGACTGCGACTCAGAAATACCTGATGAGAAAACCCAATAACACTTTGCCCGAGCTGGGAGTCAAACCCTGGACCTCATGCTCAGCAGTAGCGTTGAAATCGATTGTGTAGAGGGAGATAGAAGGTAAAGATGGCCTCACATGGCCCAAAATGGTTCAATGGTACACCCACCCTGACACAACCCTACAATTTGTAACAACACTCCACTACCCACAAATTAACAACGTAATAGTCAATTCATCAGTCTTTGTCACATGATATTACACCGCCATGTTGAGCGTTCTGTTTCACGCATATGACGCTAGAGGGCGACGGAGCGACGCGGTTTGAAATTATGCTTGTACAGTCAAGTCTTTCATATCTTTGTCAGTTTTTTATTCATTTCTTTATCAAGTGCGGAGACATAGGTAGGCAGACTATTGCATAGAAAACTATATTAATTTACTTGATAACAAAGATCTCGAGTAGACATCAACCAAACCTTTTTTTTTTTTTTTTTTTTTTTTTTTTTCCTAACCTTATTAAGCCAGTTTGGCCGAAAAAAATCTCAGATTCTGTCAGTGTCACATTTTAACATCTGTAATTCTACGATATTGAAATCACGACGCATTATAAATAATGCAGTCGGTAAAGCATAGTCGATTGACAAACGATGGACGTCAGACGGCGATAGTGAAAACTTTATGTAAGTACGCGATTACAATTACAAATGGTTTTTATAATACCGTGGGGTATTAAACTGGTGCCCAACCACAGAATAGTACAGAAGATTCACCTTATTAAGCCAGTTTGGCCGAAAAAAATCTCAGATTCTGTCAGTGTCACATTTTAACATCTGTAATTCTACGATATTGAAATCACGACGCATTATAAATAATGCAGTCGGTAAAGCATAGTCGATTGACAAACGATGGACGTCAGACGGCGATAGTGAAAACTTTATGTAAGTACGCGATTACAATTACAAATGGTTTTTATAATACCGTGGGGTATTAAACTGGTGCCCAACCACAGAATAGTACAGAAGATTCACTCCGCAAAATCAATTAAATAAAAAGCGACTCTTGCTACGACACAATAAAATGCAATTCTAGTAGGTAATTTCACAGGGCTAATTACCTACAGTTATAATTCACCTAGAAGTTGCCTCTCATTCTATCGCGTAACTCTTATATCATCTGACTACGTTACGCTTGCTTAATTGGACCGGCAAGACGAGCCCACCGCATACTTGTGACTTCATACGGTCATACCTAAAATGCGGGATGCGCCTTCTGAGGCCCTAGACTAAGTGACATTCTATCAGCGATAACGATGATGGAAAAGGCAAAAATGTATAGGGCTATCGAAAAGCTTAATAAGTCAATCATGTTGAAAGTCGTTGTAGAAATACGAAACGCTTTCGAAGCGATTGTCACTTGTCTAGGCCCTCTGTACTATTCTGTGGCCCAACCTGAAGGTGACGAACTTAATTATTTTGGCTGTGACTGTAACTACGTGGGAAGGAAAAGACGTGATGTATGAGAGGTTATTTTTGAATAATGATCCTTTATTTCTGATGTGTCTGGGTTTTGAGACAGTGCCATTTTACTCTGAGAACTCGTTCCGCGTAAATTCAGTACCGCCCCTACTTCACCTATTAGGAGATAAATGGAGTTGACGCTAAAAGAAAAGAAGCATAATAGTATTAGGAATGCCTTTGTGAAATTATATTATGGAGTTGACGTATCACGTAAGTATTTATAAAACTAAGTCATAAAATCCTAATCCTAACTAATATTATAAATGCGAAAGTGACTTTTTTTGTGACGCTTTCACGCTAAAACGGCTGAACGGACTTGGATGAAATTTGGCACGTGGGTAGACCTTGACCTGGAGAAGGGCATAAGCTACTTTTCATGCTGGATCGCAGACGAAGTGGTGGGCGACAGCTAGTTAAGTAATAAGTTGGTACCTACCATATAATCTTTAGTTAGGAGAGTCAATCAATCTGCCTAGCCTTTCTATGTTGGGGTCGATTTCCAGTCTAACCGGATGCAGCTGAATACCAGTATATTACATGGAGCGACTGCCTATCTGACCTCCACAACCCAGTAACTGGGTAATACGATACCCCTTGGTTAGGTTAGATTAGGTTAGGTTGTCAGACTTCCGTGCTTCTGACGAATCGTAACGACTGTCAAAGATCCACAAATGACAGCCGGGACCTACGGCTTAACGTGCTTTCCGAGGCACGGAGGAGTATCGATATGTGAAAATGGTCACCCATCCACGGACCAACCCCGGCAAGTGGATCGACCCGAGCGGCTGTTATTACTTAGCCACGAGCTCCTCTCCTTTAGTTAGGAGAGTACCATGCAAATAGTCGATACCGTCGTAAAAAGTTGTAAAAAATTTCGCCATTTATTAATTTGCCTAGTAACTAACTTACACTAAAAAATATAGGTATTATTATTTTAATTCCTAATAAATATTTAATGGGATATAAATAGCGATATTTCATAATTTCATTCAGTAGTACCTATTTACAAATTAATCAAAGCAGTGAAATATTTGACAGCTATTTGCGATGTTGCCAACGTTCTGCAATACCTACCTAGCTAGTACTCAACCCTATTAATATAGCTTAGAAAAAAATCAATCTGCCTAGCCTTTTCCCAACTATGTTGGGGTCGGCTTCCAGTCTAACCGGATGCAGCTGAATACCAGTATTTTCGTATCGTATTACCTAGTTACTGGGTTGTGAACAACCCAGTAACTGGGTAATACGATATTCCTTGGTAAGACTGGTTGTCAGACTGTCGAGCTTCTGACGACCCGTAACGACTGTCAAAGATCCACAAATAACAGCCGGGACCAACGGCTCAACGTGCTTTCCGAGGCACGAAGGAGTCTCGGTATGTAAAGATGGTCACCCATCCACGGACCAACCCCGGCAGGCGTAGTTTAACCTGATGGATCGACCTGTGCGGATGTTATTACTTAGCCACGAGCTCCAAATATAGCTTAGAAAATGAGCCAGTTTTAACAAACCCACAGTACATAAATCCTTAGGTTTACTAATTAAAAGTTAACGAAAACTTGTTGAATCTGTTTTTGTAATCTTATCATGCAAGAACTACTTGACGGGTTTTAATGAGAGACTCGAGCTACGCTGCAGGGAAACATGGCGAGAAAACCAGAAGTAAGGTTTTAGCATACCTACACATATCACAATATATTTTTAACATACACACATCATATTATCAATCTGCCTGGCATTTCCCAACTATGTTGGGGTCGGCTTCCAATCTAATCGTATGTAAGTTATATAACTGAATACCAGTATTTTACATGGAGCGACTGCTTAACTGACCTCCACAACCCAGTAACTGGGTAATACGATACCCCTTTGTAAGACTGGTTGTCAGTCTCCTGACTCCAGCAGGCGTAGCTTGAGCACCGTTTTGTCGATGGAAGAGTAGACAAATATGACGTTTCCTATAGACAGTAGACAGAACGAGACGGCAGCAAAATAGAAAGAGTCAACTGCACTTTTTACGAAATTCACTCTTTTACATAATTCGACTCAGAATTCTTTGTTTTATCATAGGATTTATCGGTTGTCAGTTTGTTTTTGACAGTAAGGATAGAAAACTTTCTTCCGAAATAGTCTACATATAAAAAGACCTAGACAAAGATCGTTAGGAATGAAAGACAAAATGACAGATTGTAGAAAGATTTCTACGGTGGATGTCAAAAATGAAGAAACGAACTGTCACTTTGTATAGAAAAAGCTATGTCTATTCTTCGTAGACATAGAAAGCGCCATGCTACGCCTGCTGAGAGAAGTGACTCGGAGCAAGTCCTGACGACCTATAACGACTGTCAAAGATGACAGCCGGGACCAACGGCTTAACGTGCTTTCCGAAGCACGGAGGAGTCTCGATATGTAAAGATGGTCACCCATCCACGGACCAGGAAAGGCAAGCGTAGCTTAACCTGATGGATCGACCCGTGCCGCAAATTAGTAAACGTTATAAGATAGATGGCGGTTTATTATGAACTCCAACACTTTGAAGATTTCGTGTAAATCACCTGGCTTAGATATAGATACATTGGAAGGAAAGAAGGGAGGCGCTTGCCCAGGGGACCAAGTCTACTAATTTACAGACGTGTCAGTGGTTTCGCAATGATGAGTTTTTGACAGATTTTGTATGGCATATCTGTCAAAAACTGATCATTGTGAGACCACTGACACGTTTGTAAATTAGTAGACTTGGCCCCCTGGAGTAGGACACTTACTTTAGGCCAATAAAAACCCAAGCCTAGTTTCGGCTACATAAACCCCAATTTATTCAATCTCTACAATTTATTCCATTAAACAGCCCCCAAAAAACGCTGATAATCTAAATCTAGTCCTACATACCGAACCCTTCATACAAATGATATTTTAAATAAGTAAACAGCGACCTCCATGAGCCGTAAGCAGGGATCAGCAAGAAAAACAAATATAAAATCAGGAGAAAATGCCAGGTTATCACAGAAACGAGTCCAGTAGGGGCTATCCGGGGTCCGTACAAATAAGCATCCGATGTTAGGGTCGCCACAAAGTCGATGCTATCCGAGACTGGTCTGTTTCGTTTTGTTGCGAATGTAGATGTGATTTTCATCTGATATGTCGAACAGTTTAGGAAATCTTTGAATAAATTCAGCTACTTTTATCAAAAAACCCGAAACAATTTGCAATAATAATGTGGTTTTTCCTATGTGCATTAAAATTTAGACTACGGACTTTAGTTTACGGTCTAAATTCCGTACGTTGGAAACAATGCCCTGATCACGCATGTATTATTACAGTATTTTACAGTTAATTTTATTTATGTATTTATAGTTAAATAAAACGATATAACAATTTTATTACCTACATTAATTAACACAGAAACATAAAGCTACCCTTGCCAGGGTTAGTCCATGGATGGGTGAGTATCTTTACATACCGAGACTCCTCCGTGCCTCGGAAAGCATGTCAAGCCGTTGGTCCCGGACTCCCGGCTGTCCTTCGTGGATCTGTGACAGTCGTTACGGGTCATCGGAAGCTCGAAAGTCTGACAACCAGTCTTACCGAGGGGTATCGTACCCTACCTAGTTACTGGGTTGTGGAGGTCACATAGACAGTCGCTCCATGTAATACTGGTATTCAGCTGCATCCAGTTAGATTGGAAGCCGACCCCAATATAGTTGGGAAAAGGCTAGGCAGATGATGATGAAGGCAATTAAGTAGTTTTCGCCAGAACCAGAAGGAAAATCTACAAAAAAAAACCCGTCTTATTAGTTGTCGGTTAGGTTAATTTGGAAGTTACTAACATTGTTTCAAGTCTTTGTTACTAACACTATAAGGTTTGTATTACAAATTTACAATAAAATGAAATACATATTACAAATGGAGATCTAACTTTTTTTTTTTTTTCTTAATTCAAAACCTGTCTCGATGGCTTAACCATGTGAAAAACCACCGTAAAACTCTTGTCACCCCAATTTTAGGTAGCACCGAGATTAAAGCCGACCATATTATAGGATATCACACCATTCACGACAGTTGTCCGCTAATAACGCTCGGCTCAGCCAGGATTTGCCGCCAAACGACTAAAATGGCGCCCAAGAATTTGAGATTACAAACTGGACAGAGAAAATAACCAGTTCCAGCGCTTCCAGCGATCATCGCCCCGGGAGACTCGTTTGATTAAAATAAAAATGTAAAAAAAAAACAAAAGGGTATGCACTGCCCGGGAATCGAACCCGGGTCGCAAGAATGGGAATCTTGCATGATACCACTACACCAGCAGTGCGATATGATATATTACTAAAAATAGATGAATGCCTACTGTCATGGGCTGCATTTTAATTACCTTTCAATTACAATTTAATTCCATTCTTTTACTGAAGCGTGTAACTAGCAGCAAATGACTAATTCAGAATTCCACTATCGCTTATGAGCTATTAAGTATCCATTAGTAGTAGAAAATAAAACAATAGTTATGTACGTAAATAACAACTTATAACAGAAGGCTGGCCTATTTTTCGGCCAAAGAATCAGCATTGCCATACATAACATACATAATCAGCGTATAATATTCCCACTGCAGGGACTGCGGGGACCTCCTCTCGGTGAGAAGGAGTGGGCCGTAATCCACCACGCGGGCCAAGAGGTTTGGTAGATGTCACATTGCCATACAACGTGCCAATGCTGCCAGCATTTAGGGCACTTTTCCTGCTGACAGCGATGTGGACGAATTTTTTGATGCACTATGACTATTTCCCCTCTTTTTTATATACTTGTACTTACATAAGTATATGTAAGATGTAAGTATAATTATTATTTATGATGAATGGATGAGATAATAAATACTTAAGTATAACACAATTACATCCTAACTTAACTAAAACTATTCACAAATTAAGTAAAATATGGCGTCGAAAAATTCATCCGTATGGCTGTCGAATCGTAATCGTAATATCCAAGAGACTGGCGGCATTGCCATGTTGTATGGCAATGCTTAGCCTCTGGCAAAGGTAAGCCAGCCCTTTGGTTACGGGAAGTGTCAACCAGCCGTTTCGTAATGGAATATATCTATATATCTAACTAGCTGTGCCCCGCGGTTTCACCCACGTAGGTCTCGATCCCGTCGGAATATAGGGATAAAATATATCTTATATCCTATTCCAGGCCATGGTCTACCCGTGTGTCCATCCTCTCCTCTCTTCTCTAGAGTAGGGAACGTCGCGGCGCACGGTGGATCGAAAATCAGCTGTAGAAGACATAGGATCTCGATTTCTTAAATGTTATTTTTTTTGCTGGAAATGACTTCTGCTGATCACTACTGTTCTATAAAATGTCATATGAAGTAAATGTGTGCACAAATGGAAGAGTTATAATTTTTATAAGAAAAAAATGTATGGAGCTAGTATGAAAAATCGAATTATCTCCTAAACAGCATGTTTAACCGTAATATCCTTGGAGGTGGTCATAGTGCTAATTATTTATAATTTTTTGGTTGCAGATTTGACGAAAAATTTAATGCCGTTTTTTTTTTAAAATCGTCAAAATATTTTTATTTGTTTTATCATATGAAACGATTCCTTTTAGTGTTTATGTTGAAGAAAACGGACTTTTAACAACACGTAACATAAAATAGCATCACTCCTATATTTCCGAAGGAGTTGGCAGAGGTTTATAGTACACCCATACGTAGACAACTATGTTTGTGCTAGATATTTATCAACACATCATGAGTTTTAAAACTTTTCATACAACCAAATTACCAATTGTTTACTCTTCTAATGAGTCCGAAAAGAAGTGATTAAGTAACTACACTGATTAGGTCTTCTAATGAGTCTTTATAAGTGATTTAATGATTTTCAATATCTCACGACAATGCCAACTATGGATTACATTCAACTTTTCCTGATAAGTAAACTAATTTGTTAATTAGCAGTGCTATGAGTTCTAAGAATAGTTAGTGACAATTATAAATTTTCATTAGCTAATGAGAAGATAACTAATGAGGGTAGTTACCTAATTATTGGCGTTTTGCAATAAAAGGGCTAAAGTTTTGTTTTATAATTTAGTTTGTTCACAACTGTGTAACTGCTAACACTAAATCTGCGACTATAAAATCTTAGAATGGAAAGTTTAATCACGAATTTAGACTTGTTTGTTCTTCTACGAAGTGAGAATACTTCATTTGATCATGGAGTATTGTTCAGTGCAGTTGTATCCCGCATAGGCGATTGCCTGTCTGACGAAGATCGTGTTGTTCTCAAAGAATTTTGTCGGAGATTTACGCGAGCCGCTTTACAAAGGTGGCAGAAATCCAACCGATTCCTTGATAATTTCAGGAGAAAGTACGAGAATTGGTTGGGAGCAAATATTGATTGGCCGAGTTTTGTGCAAAGTTTAGTTAATCAAGAACCAAGTGTTGATGAGATACCAAGAGCGCCCTCAGTCTCTCCAGAACCGTTGACATCAACGTCCATTGGAACAATGACGAAAACATCCCGTAAACCATTCGAAGATCTGGGAAGTAAACAAAAAAAGAGAAGATCTGATGAACACACAGGCGAAGATTCCAGTGAATTGGCATATGCAGCTGCAGCACGTTTAAAAGAAAAAGGGCATGGAGATATCGCCTCTGTCATCGAATACATGATGAAAAATCCTGAAGCAGCCGCTAAATTAAATGAAACGCTTAAGAAACCAGCGAAAACAATCATATTTACGTCAGAAAAGGCGCTTGGATTGCTTCTTTCGCTAAAACTCTCAAAGTGGCAATATTTATTTTATTTTATTTTATTTATTAAGGGATAATAAACAACTACAACATAAACATAACACATACGATTAACAAAACTTAGGAATCAATGCTGCAGTCCACTACATTATCCGCAGATAAAACATATTTATTGAGCAGTGGTTGCCACTAGACGAGCATATCCAAAATTAACAATTATTTTGAAATATATAAATAAATTACTAAAGTGAGCTATAGCTACAAAATCAAAACATAGCAGAAGCAAATTAATTTACTTAGATTAAATTATGCAATAAAGAAACAATATTATTACAATTACAATCAAGTTAAAATTTTAAAATTAAGATAACATTTTTATAATATTAGATTTAAATTTATTTTTCGAGCATGCAAATATATCAATCTCAATGAAATTTGAGTTATAGGATTCCAACATTCCATGAATAGGGCAGCGTAAGCCAGAGTTCGTACGACACGAATTACGTTGCGAGAGGCTGCCATTCGGGAAGGTGCTAAGGATATTTATCCATCTTACTATAAAGTGCAACAAACTAAGCTTGATTGCTACCCTCCGAAGCAATCAGTGACAGTTACTGATTCATCGGCTAGGATTACACTTCAAGCTTTACTTGATATCACAGTTACAAGAATCCTTCAAAGCCTTTCTAAGGAAGAGCATAACAAGCAGTTGAAGCTGATATCCAAGTGGGGATTTGATGGTGCTTCTAACCAAAGCCGATACAAGCAGAAAATGGAGGGTGAGGAAGATGACTCGAGCATTTTCATGACCTCCTTGGTGCCACTTAAACTGACAGATGGAGACAACATCTTATGGACGAACCCAAAACCATGCTCAGTTTTGTATTGTCGTCCAGTTTAGTTTACTTTTGTAAAGGAGAGTGAAGCAGTTGTCCTTGAGCTGAAAAAACAAATGGATGAAGAAATTGAGGGCCTTATACCCACAGAGTGCAATAATAATAATAGGGTGACTCATGAACTAATGATGACGATGATCGACGCTAAAGTTTGCACTTACCTTTCTGAAGCTAGATCAAATGCATCGTGCTACCTGTGCTTAGCAAAGCCTACAGAAATGAACCGCTTAGATGCTGTAACATCAAAAATTGTGTGTTCTGACCTGTATGAATTTGGCTTGTCATCCCTACACGCCCGTATAAATTGTATGGAATGTCTGTTACACATTGCATACAGGGCAGCGAGAAGTGATGAGCACAAAGAAATGCTACAGACAAGGAAGAAAGTAATTCAAAATAAATTCAAAGATGAGCTCAATCTGTTGATTGATATAGTAAAACAAGGCTCGGGAACCACCAATGACGGGAATACCTACTGCAAGAAAATTCTTTGAGTTTCCTAATAAAACCGCAGCTATAACCGGTTTGGATGAAGACCTCATCAAAAGATTTGCTGTAATTTTACAAGCAATTACATCTGGAGATCGATATAATAAGATTTAGAGATTATGCCCGCAAAACAGCAGAAAAGTACGTATTATTATACGACTGGTACTACATGTCGTCAACCGTTCATAAATTATTAATCCATGGGGCTGACATAATCGAGAAAAATAATATTGTGCCGATTGGGACTCTCGGAAGAAGCCTCAGAGTCTCGAAACAAAGATTTTAGGAGGTTTCGAGAACATCATTCGCGGAAAAGAAGGAGGCAGGATTCCAATCAAGATATTTTAAATATGCTTGTTGTTTCTTCGGATCCTTTGCTAAGTGCACAAAGGCCTAAGTTAGATGCCAAGAAAAAGCAGAGCTTTTTTGCTGAAACTCTCGACTTAATTCAATTTTAGGAAACTGAGTTCGAGTTTTTGGATATATCCAATCTGGATGCTGACTCAGAATTGGAGTCTGACAACGAGAGTGACAAGGAAAATTTGTAAAAAAATTATATATGTACATATTTGTAAATTTGTATTTGAGTCTGTTTGGTTTTTTTTTTGTAATATTTAATGATATTTTGTCTTTTTTTTTATTTATTTTACTTTATTTTACAAATGCTTAGTATTAATTACTTAAATTAAATTATTTTGTATATTATATAACTTTATATGTTACTTACTTAAATAAGAGTTTGATAATATTTTTTTATTTAAATTAATAAAAATGTGTCAAAAAACAGCAATTTTTTTATTTAATTTTTCTTGTTTTGTGTGTTCTTAATATTTGGGTTAATAACATATCGAACTTTTTAACTTGGACACTAAAAGGGATCGTTTTACATGTAAAAATAAATAAAAATATTTAGACGATTTTTTTAAAAAAACGGCATTAAATTTTTCGTCAAATCGGCAACCAAAAAATCATAAATAATTAGCACTATGACCACCTCCAAGGATATTACGGTTAAACATGCCGTTTAGGAGATAATTCGATTTTTCATACTAGCTTCATACAAATTTTTCGTAAAAAAATTATATTTCCTTCGTTTTTGGGCAGAATTAACTCGGGTGTCATTTTTGTACATAGTAAAGATCAGCAGAAGTCATTTCCAGCAAAAAAAATAACATTTAAGAAATCGAGATCCTATGTCTTCTACAGCCGATTTTCGATCCACCGTGCGGCGGGGCGGCGCCCGCCGGCGTCGAACTGTTCGCGTATTGCATTTTTATACTCGAGATAACTTCGAAATTAAATGGCCGATTCGAATGAATTACAAAGTATTTTACTGCTACATAAATACCCTTGATGTTAAAACTATTTATTTGAATAAGAATTAATATTATTTGATAAAACTCCTTCGCAAATAATGCATTAATTTCGAACAAATTGGATTACCATAAAAAAGGTTATAGTTTCTCAATTTTAAAAGATAGACATATGCTATCGCGGACTTTTTTTTAGAACTTTTAAAGAGGAACAATTCCATCATATTTACGTAACATAAACCGTTTACACAGCGCACGCAACGGAAGCTCTCAAAAAGGAATATTTTTTTCCCGTTTTTGCAACATATTTCATTTATGCTCGGCTCCTATTGGTCGTAGCGTGATGTTATATATAGCCTATAGCCTTCCTCGATAAATGGACTATCCAACACAAAAAGAATTTTTCAATTCCAACCAGTAGTTCCTGAGATTAGCGCGTTCAAACAAACAAACAAACAAACTCTTCAGCTTTATAATATTAGTATGGAGTATAGATATAGATATCTACCTACCTACCACTTAGGTTTGGTGCATTTTCACTCATCAAGAAATGTCAGGAACTATACCCAATTAAGTGCCTATATTTACCACCTCAGCTCAAATTCACTTTTTATCTCCCTCGCACAATACTACTAGCGGACTATGTGAGAGCGATACGGAGTGAGGTGCTGGCGGCTCCAAGGCTCGAATAGTTTAGGTTATTACATTTACCGTGAAAATAAAAGTAATAAAAAATAAATTAGAAACATAAGACCTGCTTTATAGTTAGTTCAGTTATTATGCAAAGTTTTATGATCTAATTTGAAGTAATTTCACCAGCGCGGTTTATTTATAGTTCGGTTTAGAGGTAACTTTGCATTTATTTTCTTTCGAGAAAATTTTATGTAACCGTGTTTTCGTCAAATCCTAGCATCAATCCTCAACTTTAACATATATTTATTTCAGAATTAATGCTGCAGTATTTTCGGCATAACGGAGGATCATGCTAAGCAATTGGAGCAAGTTATTAGGCTCCACACGGTGGGTGCCTGAGGATGGACGGCGCCGCCGAGGCTGTCACTTGTCCAGACAAGCAAGACCTTATGCTCAATCAGTGAGGCAGACACTTACCTTAGCTCATCTCTCGATCAGACCTAAGACCTAACACTCAAACTCCTTTATCTTAAGTATCTCATTGTTGAACGTTAGCAAGCTAGTTTCTCAAGCTTTGTGTTTCTTTAAAAGCGATTTTAGAATTAGGTACTTAAGTTTCAACAGCTAAGTTCTGTACACACCTAGATAGTTTGTTCACTTTTGCATAACACAAATGTACGCGAAACTGTTACAAGTTGGAAGTTTTATAAGTTAGTTGGCAAAGGACATGTGTTAAAAAGAAGAACGTATAGAAAATTTAAAGTTTAAATCGTATCATTGCCACTGTAAGGCAAATAGCTATTTATTACCTACACCATAAATACTATAATCTAGAAAATAAAAATACTAAGAAAGAGAGAGAGAAACAAATTAATAAAACTTATAATACATTATCATTGTTTTCTAATTAAAAGTCTTGTTAAAAGAATAAACTTTTTGATCAATGATGCCATTACATACGAAATTGATAAGGTCACAATGCAGTTAAGAATGAATTTAGAAATTCAAAATCAACAAAACAGTCCGAAAACCCGCGGTTTGACTTCTTGAAGTTTATTACAACAAAATTTCTTTCAATCAGATTTAAATATATCTCTGTATATACTTAGGTACTCGTATATACCAAGTATAAGCAACAAATATATGTACCTAGACCTCAACTCAACATACGAACAGTAAAGGAAGGAACAAGTCAGAATAGCGTAAGATATCAGAAAAGACTTGCAAAACACACAAATGAGCTAGCACTAGCACTGAGTGGAGCACGAGGGCAACAGCACACGAGGCTGAAGAGATGCAACATTCCCAGTCTCAGCGACAGATTCCCATAGAGACGAGAGCTATGCCGCAAAAATAGAAGCTCTCTCATATAAATCATCATCATCATCATCATTTCAGCCGAAAGACGTCCACTGCTGGACATAGCCCTCCCCCAAGCACTGCCATTTCGACCGGTTCTGTGCTTCTCGCATCCAGCGCATTCCCGCGGCCTTCACCAGGTCATCAGTCCACCTTGTGGGGGACCTTCCAACGCTACGTCTTCCGGTACGCGGTCGCCACTCCAGAACCGTATATAAATATTAAAAACAAATAGACTTGAAGTTGGTCAACACAGTGGCTTATTGTTCTAGGACAGATTGACAATGGAGCAGAAAGGAAAAAAAAAAAGAAAAAAAAAAAAACTGGTTTACAGAAAGAAAGAAAATCAATTTATTTAGCCCAAGTGAAATGAAATGAAATGAAATGAAATGAAATGAAATTGTTTATTCTGTAAATAGGATATCGCAATCACTTTTACACGTCATATTATTAAAAAAAAAAAAATAAGCTAGATGAGGTCGGCGTTTCCTATCTGACTACTCTGAGAAGAAAGGCCGAAACAAACTCAGAGGTCGCAGTCTCTTTTAAGGTCCAGACATAATCTTGGTCAAGCCATATGAGGACCATGTAGATTAATGTCTGAAATGGTCTTTTGAGGAAAGAACCACACAGATTTGAGTGGACCTGTCCAGTCAGTGCAAGCATTTGTCAGTAACCGAGGAGCTCAACTCAGAGCTGAAGGAGCTCAACGACTCGACGAACAATACCAAAAAAAGGACATTTGGGTAGGCCGCAGAAAGTACTCAAAACTGCCAGACCATCATTAAAACAGGGAAAGAGGAGCAAAAAATAAAAAATGATCCACATAGTCCTCACATTCACAATAATCAAAACAAAATAATACTTTACAAAGTAATAATGTCATGTTGTATAAAGAATAATCAACAATGTCAATTTGTAGGTATATAAAACTGGTATAATTTAATGATTTTAGATACTAATTAAAGTTAAAATGTCAAGTTCTAGGGTTTTTTCAAGGCTTAGCAGAGCGAGCAGCTCAATCCCATGCATTTCTGTCTTCTAAATAATCCGAAATTTTATAGTACCCTTTTTTACATAGTTTAGTTTTAATACTGCTTTTAAATCGTTTAATGGGTAAGTTTCTAATATCAATGGGAAGTTTGTTGTAAAAGCGTATACATTGACCCATGAACGAGTTGCCTACTCTGTGGAGACGAGTGCGATGTACAGCAAGATTGTGTTTATTCCTAGTATTTATACTATGAATATCGGACATTTTCTTAAAATTTGATATATCCTTGTGTACATACAACAGGTTTTCAAATATATTGTGAGGCTACAGTCAGAATATCTATTTCTTTGAATTTTTCTATAAGGGAATCTCTTGGACCTAGGTTGTAAATGGCTCGAACAGCCCTTTTTTGTAAAACAAAGATATTATTGATGTCCGCACAGGTTCCCCAGAGAAGAATCCCATAGGACATAAGACTATAAAAATAGCTAAAATAAACAATTCTGGCTGTATCTACGTCGGTTATCTGTCTAATTTTTTTAACAGCATAGGCGGCCGAACTAAGCTTTCCTGACAATTTTTCTATGTGTGGGCCCCATTGTAATTTGCCGTCAATAGTTATTCCAAGAAAAACCGTTGACTCAACAGGGTCCAACTCTATTCCATTGACTTGAACGTTGGTAGTTAGCTGCCTGACATTTGGCGTTGAAAATTTAATCAGTTTAGTCTTTTTCTCATTCAGGAGTAGATTATTTACATTAAACCAATGCACAACTTTAGAGAGTGCATCGTTGACTTGTTCAAAGTTGACTAACTGACGTTTGATTTTAAAAATGAGCGAAGTGTCATCTGCGAATAATACGATCTTGTTATTATCCCTTATATGATAAGGTAAGTCATTTATATAAATTAGAAATAAGAATGGACCTAGAATTGAACCCTGTGGAACGCCCATAGTGACCGCAGATCCTGCAGATCTCTTGCCATTTACATCGACCCTCTGAATTCTGTTATTCAAATAAGAAGTCAGAAGTTCGAG
The DNA here is from genome assembly GCA_947363905.1 of Lithophane semibrunnea. NCBI lineage: Eukaryota > Metazoa > Arthropoda > Insecta > Lepidoptera > Noctuidae > Lithophane > Lithophane semibrunnea. Next base: position 2,615,701 of record OX376203.1, on the reverse strand, counting down.
AGCCTTGTCCCTCAAACCATAGTGGTACAGTTTCCTGATGAGTGTATCATGATGTACGCAATCGAAGGCCTTGGACAAGTCGCAGAAAATGCCAAGAGCATCTTGCGACTCCTCCCAGGCCTCGAATATGCTCTTTAGTAAATCCACGCCCGCGTCTGTAGTAGAACGACCTTTTGTAAAACCAAACTGTTTCAGATGTAGTAAATTATGTGCATTGAAATGTCCTAACATTTGTTTTAAAATTAATTTTTCAAAGATTTTGCTCAAAGTAGGTAATATCGAAATAGGCCGAAAATTCGTAGGATAAAGTTAAGGCACACAAAAAAAAACAGAAAAACTTTCAGTTTCCCTTCCACCAAAGTTTGATTTTCTTATAGGAAAATTTATCATGACATTATTATGCCCGCTTTCCTGTACCATGACCCAATTTTAGGAGAAGTTATACCGTCTTCTGAACCACAAAACAACCCTTAGGGAAAACAGCACGTCACAGTGAATAACTGCCAAACTTTTACAAACTTCTGAACAACTGTCCAAAGACAACAAACAATACATAGTACCGATCCTTTGTTAAAGTATCTACCTCCTATCATTTTCCAGCGAAATATAAATGACTTTATGATACATTTGAAAAAAAAAAACATTGTTTGAAGTGCATTGAAGGAAAAATTGAACAGACAAAGACAAAAGAGTGCCTATGTGTCAGCTAAGCCGAGGAGGCCAGAATGCCACTACGTAGACACAGCTACACATCAAGCTATACATTCTCAGTATAAGCCTCGCATTGTGCGAAAATCCTATACAATGCGAGATCAGCATAGACTGGAAATGTATAGCTTGATGTGTAGCCGTGTGTACCAAGTTTCATCCAAATCTGTCCAGCCGTTTCCGACCAATTCAGTGAAGAGAATACATACCTAATTATATAAAAAACAAACTTTCGCTTGTTTATTAGCTAGGCTACCCCCCATATTTTGATTTTGTGGTAATTTCCTTCCCAACTTTAATCAAGAATTCCCGAAATCCGAATTGTTATGGTTGTCGGTATTTAGCCCCTTGGCAACAAGTCATCAATTCAAATTAAGTAAAACACTCAGACCCTGAGGTTAACTAACGTCCGACTCTTTTGAAATAATTAGTTGAATATTAAACATTTGTAAAGGGTTGGAAGTTTACTTTATTCATGATCATGACTAGCGACGCTGTTTCGCACGGTTTTTATTTTACGTCTTGACAAAACATCTAGATTCAATCTGCCTAGCCTTTTCCCAACTCTGTTGGGGTCGGCTTCCAGTCTAACCGGATGCAGCTGAATACCAGAATTTTACATGGAGCGACTGCCTATCTGATCTCCACAACCCGGTAACTGGGTAATACGATACCACTTGGTAAGACTGGTTGTCAGACTTTTGGGCTTCTGACGACCCGTAACGACTGTCAAAGATCTACGAATGACAGCCGGGACCAACGGCTTGACGTGCTTTCCGAGGCACGGAGGAGTCTCCGTAAGTAAAGATCCACAGACCAACCCCGGAAGGCGTAGCTTAACCTGATGGATCGACCCGAGCGGCTGTTATTAATTAGCCACGAGCTCCTCTTAATGCCTGGTTCATACGATGGCAGTGACTGGACCCAGTGACTCGGAATATCGGACCCTGTCAGTGGGTTCATGTAGACGAGATCGGCAGTAACTCAGAGTGGGGGAAAATACTGGGCCCTTGGCAACAAGCAACTGAAGGAACACGGGTGGGTTTTAGTCAGTAAAAGTCTGACACGCCCTCCCGCTCCGCCCAGAGCGGGAGAGGTAATTTGATGATTCCCAGCATCAGAAAAAAAGGTAGGTTAGCCCTGGACTGGGTTGAAACTAAACTTTCGGCAGTAAGGTTGTTTCAGATCTCGTTGTCAGCAAACACGATCCCCATTTTCATTTTCAACCGACCTCTTTTTCGCTCCTCAACCTCCTTATTCGTTATACAGCCAGTGTTATGCTAATAGGACCCACAAATTATTCCAAACTTATATAATCGCGGGAACCACCCTTAAAAATTCAGTTTCCGGAAGAAGACATAAATCCTACTATCCGTTACAAGGCCATCTGCATTTAAATCGGCGTCGCGTCGGTACTGAGACGAGAATACCTTCCAAAGACAAAAATGCAACAATATTTTATTTTATTTGAGTGACAAGAGGTGTTTAGCATAAACATCCACTATGTATGCAATGGCGGCCCGCTTTCCCGCCAATTCGAAGAGTTTTTCTTTTAGCATTATTTTCTCTTTTTATTAAATGAATTTAATATGTAATCGTGTCGTTCTGGGTAAATGACACTACAACACACAGAAGTACCTACCTACACAAAATACGTTTTGACGTATAAAAGTGCCTTCTATGTGCTATTTGACTTTGACTACATAGGTTGTACATTTGTTCCTAGCAAGTCCGCCCCTAAGACGACCCACTGACCGTGACTCGTAATACTTTGGTATTATTTGAAGCTGGTGTAGGAGAGGATTATTGAAATAAACAAAGAAACAAAATGCCTAAAACATTCATGGCGCATGCAGCACCATAAACGTGATAGAAGTGAAAGTTCTCTCAAAAATAAAGAATAAGAGAGATTTAGAGTGTGAGAGACTGGAAGCCGTCCCGAAACGGCTAGGAGGATGATGAGAGTATGAGAGACAGAGAGAGATAGTATACCTACATCTTTCTTCGCACTCATGTAACGAAATGGGCCTAAACGTGACCCGTCGACTTGAAATTTCACTCTCAAACTCATCATAATCAGCCGATAACGTTCCCACTGCTGGGACACAGGCCTCCTCTCTGTGAGAGGAAGTGGGCCGTAATCCACCACGCGGGCCCACTGCGGGTTGGTAGATGTCACAGTCTTCGAATTTTTGGTCCTAGGATATGCCGGTTTCCTCATGATGTTTTCCTTCACCGTTTTGAGAGCAGTGGTGATGAAATAATTTACACAAAGTAAAGCGCCTGTCAGGATTCGAACCTACGACCTACAACTCGTAAGTCGCGGCCGTTACCACTGGGCCACCACTGCTCTCCTCTCAAACTCAATTCTCCTCGAATGATCGAAATAATCGAATCGCCACTTAAGAAAGAACTTTCATTTCAAAAACGGTTTGGCACAATGATCTTGGAATACGTACCTAATTATGTAGGTAGGTACATATTTTCCGATATGCAAGGCCCTTGGATTAGACTTGTACACACGGCTTCACATCAAGCTATACACTTCCAGTATAAGCTGACCTCGCATTGTTAGGAATTCATAAACAATGCAAGATCAGCATAAACTGGAAAAGTATAGCTTGATGTGTAGCCGTGTGTACAAACCATGTGCAAGTTTAACCGCCTCTTCTCTGTGATCTAATGCAGTTTTTTTCAAACTGTGGCCTTACTCAGGGGATCATGGCCAAAATAAAGGGGCAAATGTGTCTTGGTCCTACACTACACACTAAAAATACAATTTCAGTCAGGTGGCCATTGGACCTAGAGGGTTGCTAGTAATTTTTAACTTCTGAAGGGATCGAGTATTCAAAAAGATTGAAAAAACACTGATCTAATGGTTAGACCACCTGTCTCAGACCCAGAGGTTCCAGGTTCAGTTTGGTAAACAATCGTGCTAATCAATCACAGAACAGTGATATTATGTCAATTAATTAATCTTTTGTTAGGTAAGTACTAGAAGTAAACCTGCGTACTTACCTAGGTTATAAAACTGTGCCATCAGCTCCATCTATTGCGACTATCGCGCTACTTTTCAGGCTGTAGGTAAGTTTTTATGAGAGTTGAGTTCTCTGTAGTTTTGCTTACACAAATGAGCTTTCTTTTCAGGAAAACTTTTCACACGATATCGTATAGAGGGCGCAACACTCATCAAAATAGCACTACAACATCGTGTAAACTTGAAGATTAATACACTAATTTTACTAATGTATTTCACTATTATTTTTCGTAATTTCTTAATAAATTAGAGAATAAATAGTTCCAAAACCACACACTTGGGGCTCTGGCGTGTCAAACACATGCACGCATGCGTAATGGCAGTCCTTATTTTTCAATGTCCACAAAATTCATGAATGACGGCAATCACAACCTATCGCCACTAGTATTAATATAATTTGTAATTTTAGTGTTAGAAAATGCTAGTTATAATCACTTATACTAACGAAATTGTACCAATTAGATAGTGTTCTCGCAAAAAAAAACAGTGGAATTGGATTATTCTATGACAATAAAATACTAAAATAATCGGTGAGTACCGTCCTCTCTATTTTGATGTTTTTATTACTGAATACAGCATGTTACGCAATGGTATCGCAGTTATTCTGCCAATTCGAGCAAAGGTTAGTAAAAGGAGGTTTAATTTCTGTTGAAAATTTATTTGCTTGTCATTGGTGTTTTAGCGATTTCCTTGAAAACAAAACTGCGGTAATTTTATCGATTTGACACTTTCGCCCAATAAAGTTATTGAGGTTGGTTTCTATGCGAACTCATCATTAAAATAAATCAATTTTTAGATCATTAGGGCTGTAGACAGTCAGAATCAAGGTCCTTAGTATAAGTACCTACGTCAGTCGTACATTACTAAATCAATATTTTACTCTATTTTTGTTCGCTAAAGTTATGTAGATTATTTATTTAGGTCAATAAGATTGGAACCAAGAATGTTATTCATGCGGTAGGACTAGATAATATTTTGCAGGTAACAGCATGTGCGCGTATTACGAAAACACGTCGACATTGGAACTGTATATCCAAAACAGTGCGACTTCCTGGATAGTACTTTTAACTTCGTTCCATGCTTTTACAAAAAAAAACATTTAAAACGACCCAACTTTATTACCTACTTACTTACATAAACATTAAAAAAATAAAAGCTGTGCTGTGAATATTACCTAAACGTTTTTACACGATCAAAATGAAATCGGCTCGAGACAGGATACCGCAAGGAAGTGCCCTAGGCCCGTTTGTCATTACATCATCTATAATATCTTATCCCAGTGTTTCGTTATTATATTTTTTGTTTGGATTGTCTTCTCCATTTCCTGTGGTTAGCGACTAACCTGGTGTCAGAGGTTTTAAAGCCGCCCATGGGCCTCTGACTTGGCTTGACATGCCGTCGAGAAATATCTCTCTGGCATGCCGGTTTCCTCACGATGTTTTCCATCACCGTTTTTAAAGCAAGTGATAAGTATACATTAACTTGGCCAACTGCTGGATATAGGTCGCTTTCTTAACCTGGATCGTCGCTTTGCGCATCCTGTCTACATTTAGGTCGTTAGTCTGTCTATCGGAGGGCCTAGACAAGTGACAATCGCTTCGAAAGCGTTTCGTTTCGTCTACAACGACTTTCAACGACGAATTGGCATAAGCTTTTCGATAGCATATGTCAGTCCTATACATTTTTGCCTTTTCCACCATCGATAACGCTGATAGAATGTCACTTTGTCTAGGGCCTCAGAGCAGCTTGAAGCTTACGACTACAAAGGCCCTAGACAAAGTGACTTTCTATCAGCGAAATACGAAACGCTTTCGGAGCGATTGTCACTAGGCCCTCAGCTCCTACATTAATTTGGTCTTTACCGACAGTTTGTCTGTTTGTATCTAGTTCTTCATGGGATAATTTTGCTGCGGATCATGGAACTTTTTGTTTTGAAGCTTAAAGCGAATCTAAACAATGCATAGGCTCAGGGATTGATTTATAAACGTTAAGAACTGATTAACGGCTGTTTAACCAAAATAAACCCTCAGTTATTTGATCGCCTACAACACGCAGCTTAATTTATTTATTGATAAGAATCTGCCAAAATTCTTTAAAACTGTCTAAAATACGAAATAGTTTCTCCAACTTTCCAGAGATGACTTCAAAAACAAATAAAGTGTCTCCTTCATCAAGCAAAATGTCTACCAGCCCGTTTCCTTACACCTGTGAGCTTTGTGGTTGCGAAGGACTTACAGACGAGGGTATGAGGACCCATACTTTGGAAGCCCATGTCAATGGCAGACCAGAATGCCCCTTCTGTGACTGCGCGGTGCCTCAGCCGCAGTTAGTGGGGCATGTTCAGAAGGCTCATCTGCACTATCTGACGCCTGAAAGGGAACTGATGGCGTTCATTGATGACCAGAGCCCGAGGTAAGGATCTGTTACTCCTTTGAACTCTTACGTCACTCCCCGCGAAGATCCACCCTTTCTAAAGCCCAAATAGTGAATAAGTTTGATAAATAATACTTATGAGATAGGTACCCACCTAACTTCAAAATGAAAACACAAAGTTTACGTAACTTAATGGTTTCCTTCAGGTAGAACTTGTAGGTACTCACTAAGTTTGCAAGACACGAAGTTCTGAACTAAAAGTTTTGGTAACTTTACTTGGCTCAACATAGTTGCTTACACTCTGAAATATTTTCTCTTTCTAGTTTCGACGAAGACTCTAAAATGACGACAACAGACAGCTGCAGTTACAATACGCCAGGGTCCATAAATGGTTGGCACAGTCCCGACAACTCCACACAATACCACAACGGAGCAATATCTAAAAACATCAACTATTACAATGGGTACCAAGAAAAGGAAAGCTATAGCAGAAGTGAGAAAGAGGAAGAAAGGTGTTCAAGGTCGCCTAAAAATATTAATCTTGTCAATGGACTAAAAAATATCAATATAAGCAATGGTGTGGTTTCGAAAAAGGCTCAAAGCAGACAAAATTCTCATGACGGTGAGGTCAATGGGATTGATAGAAAAGGTATACCAACACACTTTTTTTTAACTTAGATGAAATCATTTTTTGTAAAGCACGTTTATGAGTAACTAATATTATTTCTCAGGTGCGATTTCTAGTCCAAGTCATAATAGTTCTGGTAGTTATGAGGGATCACCTAATAAAAATAAGGTAGGTAAACTTTCTTCTAGAATTTAGATTTGTACAGTTGTACCAAATGAAACTAACTTGAATTTACTTCCTTTCAGTTATCTATGGCTAGTGCCGGACAAGGATCACCTCTTAGATCTCAATTAGCTTTAAAATTAAAACCTAACACACCAAAAAAAAGTGCCCCCACGCCAAGTCCTTCCGTACAGGTGAATATAAAACTACTCTATTACCTACCTATCTTGTTGGGCACTGTTCCTGTTGACAGCGATGCGGTCAAATATTTTGATCCCCCGTGATTCTATCCCCTCCCTATTTTATGTACTTTTACATTTATTATTATTATAAGATTGTTAGCTTTTGAATTAGGTAAGTAATTATCTCACTTACATAGAGATATAATATGCTTACTAACAAACTGTAGTGTTACAGCTCGCTTTTCAAAAAATGACCAGTCACGAGTTAAAAAAATTATACTAGGTGTACAGAACGAGTAAAAAAGCAGCAGAATTAGCCTGAAGTCAGGTCACGGCTGGTCCTAGGCTGATTAGCAGGGACGCCAAGAGTCAGGAATTATGAATGCTGTCTTTGGCATTGTAGTTCGATAAAGTAAAATGGACCATCATTGTGACATTAAGACTGCGTCAATTAAATGTCAATGTCAAAATTGTCAAATTGAATTCTTTGTTTACCCTTTAATTACCGCCGAAATTGTTTTCAAAACGTATTTTCCAAATTACTGTCCGAACCTAAATTAAAATATTGCTATAAACAACTTATTTCGCCAAAATAATATTACGAAATTTATTTCTAGTGTCTATTGTGTGATTTCACGACAACATGTCCGAGAAAATTGGAAGAACATATAAATCGTGCACACTTCGATCTTACATCGCCATCTATAAATGCTAATGCTAACTCGGACAATCCAACTTTGGGGCTGACGAACCCCACAATAACCCTGGACAATCCGACGCTGGCGCTGAGTGCAATGGCCATGTCTCCTGGACCCCACAGTTCGTCGTATCAATGTCCGATTTGTGAAAGAGAATTCGCTCATGCGAACGAAATTGAAGTTCACGTCAATGTGGAACATCGAGATATATTGAGTCCACAGAAAGCAGTGAGTATAAAAGATAAAATACTAATAAGAGTCTCAAGGCTATCAACAATTTAACTGTCTGACAGATATCTCGGCCAGGGAAGTTGATCAGTTACTCTTCTCATTTATTTTCTTTACCTAAGCTTCTAAACCATTGTTATCATCATTAACATTAATAAGTGTACTGTAAAGTAATCCAAAAAACAAAACCAACTGAGTTATTATCCCTTTACCAGGACCAAGTGGACAATGCATCATGCAACGAGGATGTGGTGATGATGGAGGAGAGTCCTGTCAGCAACTGTCCTGTTTGCTGTCAGCCACTGCCACTGTCACAACATGAACTTGTAAGATTCCTTATTTAACATTATCTTATAGTAAGGATTTTATTTTAGAACATAAATTGATATTTATTATACAAGTTTACAAGATAAACAAGCTTTAAAAGAATCTTATGCTAGAACTATGTTTAATAAAACGTAATTTTTGCTAAAACTTCTTCCACCCGGAGAGCTAAGTGTATTGGACATGCTTTACTTACCATCATCTGCCTAGCCTTTTCCCAACAATGTTAGGGTCGGCTTCCAGTCTAACCGGATGCAGCTGAATACCAATATTTTACATGGGGCAACTGCCTATCTGACCTCCACAAACCAGTTACTGGGTAACACAATAAGTTGGTAAGACTGGTTGTCAGTCTTTCGGGCTTCTGAAGACCTGTAACAACTGTCAAAGATCTACAAATGACAGCCGGGACCAACAGCTTAAGGTGCTGTCAGAGGCACGGAGGAGTCTCAGTATGTAAATATGGTCACCTATCCACAGACCAAACCTGGCAAGCGTAGCTTAACATAATGGATTCACCCGTGCAGCTGTTATTACTTAGCCACACACTCTTGCTTGCTCTTGCTTTACTTACCATAATGTAAAAAACCTCACTGACTGGCTAGCTCATGTCTTGTTTCATTTAGTTTATGCAAACAATTCATAATGCTTTTTGTTCTAGATCCAGCATATTGAAGAACATTTTGAGAGAGGAGAGGAGTGTGGAGCGACGTCAGGTCTGTCAGCAGCCGAGCGAGAAGCACAGCGGAACAGGGAGGAACATGAGTTTCAGCTATTACGGGTAAGATTATTTTTGGTAATAATTTGTTAAGTAGTGCAGGAAATAACTGATACTTTACAAATCATAATGAAATTACAGTGCTACTGCTGATGTCCTAACTCTTCAGATAAGTGTTGATAGATGTCAGGAAAGTAGGAATAAAAGTAGTACAAATTCCATAACTACTAAACTTACTTACTTGTTGACAGGCCTTCACTCAAAATCAAAATCAAAATCAAAATATTTTATTTCACATAAACCTACATGGGCACTTATGAAACGTCAGAAGCTAGGTGCACGGTTCCAATTGGTTGTTTCCTATGGAGAAGAGCCGCCAAGAAACTCCATGGTTACTCTTTTAAAAATAATTGGCTTTTACAATACTTTCAAATTACAGTGTTGGTAGGCATGGGGGGACAATGTAGGCCTTTCAACAAGTAAGTACCAGGTACTTAACAAAAATAGAAGATGTTCAATAAATCTACAGTCCAATAAGCCTACAATGTTCTCACATTCACAAAATAGAAAATAATCTATCTAAAAGACTAATGATAATAAAATTAGAATTCATCTATACATATAATAAATCTGTAGACGAGGCGTTTCTGTACAATGAAAAAAAAAAAAAAAAAAATTGGTTGGTTGTCCAAGAATAACCAACAGATTCCATTTCTACCATTTTTGGAATTTTTGTCTGTTTGTCTGTCTGTCTGTTTGTATGTTGTGTAGTTTGATTGTTCCACTATCACGTAAAAAGTACGAAATCAATATGGTTAACTTTTATACTCAAATATTGTGTGTAACTCGATGTTTCAATTAGTTTTTGTTTCATCGCAATCGCTTCAAAATATCAAAAGATATATGAATTTAAAGTGTTCAAGAAGGAATTTTCATTACGTAATGTACATCCACGTAACGACATCTATTGACGCGAAGTGATACTTACTTCTTAATTACTAGGTTTGTGAGATCGTGTGTTGTTATATGACCGTCATTTTCTTTGCGCGGAAACTTAACGCGATACATTGTGTATTTGTGTATAGAATATAACTCTAAAGTTAGATTAATTAAAATTTTCCAGATGCGTTGTTTATTTATTAGTTTAGTATTAGTGCGATAGGTGGCGCTACCTATCTTTCAAATCTTGATAATCATGAAAGAATAGTGACAAATGTTAATTTCTTAAAAAATATAGGTATTTATTCTTTAATTTTTCACTTTTCTACATAGTTTATTTAGCTTACAGAGTGTTCGAACGTTTTCCCATATATTTTGACAGTATCATTTCGTGCTCGATAGATGGCGTTGTTCGTTTAATGTCATTTTCTGAATCGCGGTGTTAAGACTCGCCGTCTTAGAATGACTTTCGCCCAGATATTCCAAATAATTTTTAGTATAGGTATCTTTGTGTTTGACTTCTTTAGTGTCGATAATATAATAATATAATATAATATAATAAATAAATAAATAAATAAATAATAAATTGTTGGTTGGGTTGGGTTGTCATTCGTTGAAAGTATTGATCAGTGATCTGATTGGTTTTGATTTGGTGGATTTCATTCAAATTAAGAAGTCAAGAAACGAGTCGTTACAGATCGATTCAAACTTAATGGCGGCTCGGAAGTTAGCTTTTAGCTGCGCAGTACCCCACCCCTCACCCCCGCTGTCACATGAAATTGTTACTGCGCAGCGACTCGCCTCATGTTCCGAGCCGCCATTAAGTTTGAATCGAACTGTACTATACTTCGTAATTTGTTCGTATGATTCGTGACCGCCGCTCATTCGATTCGATCGTTGTTGGCGTGTGTAAGGCCTCGGCCTTGAATCTTGCGGGCAGCGGGGCGGATGGCGGCTCGGAAGTTAACTTTTAGCTGCGCGGTACCCCACCCCTCACCCCCGCTGTCACATGAAATTGTTACTGCGCAGCGACTCGCCTCATGTTCCGAGCCGCCATTAAGTTTGAATCGAACTGTATTATACTTCGTAATTTGTTCGTATGATTCGTGACCATCGCTCATTCGATTCGATCGTTGTTGGCATGTGTAAGGCCTCGGCCTCGAATCTTGGGGGCAGCGGGGCGGCGGCGCACGGTGGATCGAAAATCGGCTGTAGAAGACATAGGATCTCGATTTCTTAAATGTTATTTTTTTTGCTGGAAATGACTTCTGCTGATCTTTACTATGTACAAAAATGACACCCGAGTTAATTCTGCCCAAAAACGAAGGAAATATAATTTTTTTACGAAAAATTTGTATGAAGCTAGTATGAAAAATCGAATTATCTCCTAAACGGCATGTTTAACCGTAATATCCTTGGAGGTGGTCATAGTGCTAATTATTTATGATTTTTTGGTTGCCGATTTGACGAAAAATTTAATGCCGTTTTTTTAAAAAAATCGTCTAAATATTTTTATTTATTTTTACATGTAAAACGATCCCTTTTAGTGTCCAAGTTAAAAAGTTCGATATGTTATTAACCCAAATATTAAGAACACACAAAACAAGAAAAATTAAATAAAAAAATTGCTGTTTTTTGACACATTTTTATTAATTTAAATAAAAAAATATTATCAAACTCTTATTTAAGTAAGTAACATATAAAGTTATATAATATACAAAATAATTTAATTTAAGTAATTAATACTAAGCATTTGTAAAATAAAGTAAAATAAATAAAAAAAAAGACAAAATATCATTAAATATTACAAAAAAAAAACCAAACAGACTCAAATACAAATTTACAAATATGTACATATATAATTTTTTTACAAATTTTCCTTGTCACTCTCGTTGTCAGACTCCAATTCTGAGTCAGCATCCAGATTGGATATATCCAAAAACTCGAACTCAGTTTCCTAAAATTGAATTAAGTCGAGAGTTTCAGCAAAAAAGCTCTGCTTTTTCTTGGCATCTAACTTAGGCCTTTGTGCACTTAGCAAAGGATCCGAAGAAACAACAAGCATATTTAAAATATCTTGATTGGAATCCTGCCTCCTTCTTTTCCGCGAATGATGTTCTCGAAACCTCCTAAAATCTTTGTTTCGAGACTCTGAGGCTTCTTCCGAGAGTCCCAATCGGCACAATATTATTTTTCTCGATTATGTCAGCCCCATGGATTAATAATTTATGAACGGTTGACGACATGTAGTACCAGTCGTATAATAATACGTACTTTTCTGCTGTTTTGCGGGCATAATCTCTAAATCTTATTATATCGATCTCCAGATGTAATTGCTTGTAAAATTACAGCAAATCTTTTGATGAGGTCTTCATCCAAACCGGTTATAGCTGCGGTTTTATTAGGAAACTCAAAGAATTTTCTTGCAGTAGGTATTCCCGTCATTGGTGGTTCCCGAGCCTTGTTTTACTATATCAATCAACAGATTGAGCTCATCTTTGAATTTATTTTGAATTACTTTCTTCCTTGTCTGTAGCATTTCTTTGTGCTCATCACTTCTCGCTGCCCTGTATGCAATGTGTAACAGACATTCCATACAATTTATACGGGCGTGTAGGGATGACAAGCCAAATTCATACAGGTCAGAACACACAATTTTTGATGTTACAGCATCTAAGCGGTTCATTTCTGTAGGCTTTGCTAAGCACAGGTAGCACGATGCATTTGATCTAGCTTCAGAAAGGTAAGTGCAAACTTTAGCGTCGATCATCGTCATCATTAGTTCATGAGTCACCCTATTATTATTATTGCACTCTGTGGGTATAAGGCCCTCAATTTCTTCATCCATTTGTTTTTTCAGCTCAAGGACAACTGCTTCACTCTCCTTTACAAAAGTAAACTAAACTGGACGACAATACAAAACTGAGCATGGTTTTGGGTTCGTCCATAAGATGTTGTCTCCATCTGTCAGTTTAAGTGGCACCAAGGAGGTCATGAAAATGCTCGAGTCATCTTCCTCACCCTCCATTTTCTGCTTGTATCGGCTTTGGTTAGAAGCACCATCAAATCCCCACTTGGATATCAGCTTCAACTGCTTGTTATGCTCTTCCTTAGAAAGGCTTTGAAGGATTCTTGTAACTGTGATATCAAGTAAAGCTTGAAGTGTAATCCTAGCCGATGAATCAGTAACTGTCACTGATTGCTTCGGAGGGTAGCAATCAAGCTTAGTTTGTTGCACTTTATAGTAAGATGGATAAATATCCTTAGCACCTTCCCGAATGGCAGCCTCTCGCAACGTAATTCGTGTCGTACGAACTCTGGCTTACGCTGCCCTATTCATGGAATGTTGGAATCCTATAACTCAAATTTCATTGAGATTGATATATTTGCATGCTCGAAAAATAAATTTAAATCTAATATTATAAAAATGTTATCTTAATTTTAAAATTTTAACTTGATTGTAATTGTAATAATATTGTTTCTTTATTGCATAATTTAATCTAAGTAAATTAATTTGCTTCTGCTATGTTTTGATTTTGTAGCTATAGCTCACTTTAGTAATTTATTTATATATTTCAAAATAATTGTTAATTTTGGATATGCTCGTCTAGTGGCAACCACTGCTCAATAAATATGTTTTATCTGCGGATAATGTAGTGGACTGCAGCATTGATTCCTAAGTTTTGTTAATCGTATGTGTTATGTTTATGTTGTAGTTGTTTATTATCCCTTAATAAATAAAATAAAATAAAATAAATATTGCCACTTTGAGAGTTTTAGCGAAAGAAGCAATCCAAGCGCCTTTTCTGACGTAAATATGATTGTTTTCGCTGGTTTCTTAAGCGTTTCATTTAATTTAGCGGCTGCTTCAGGATTTTTCATCATGTATTCGATGACAGAGGCGATATCTCCATGCCCTTTTTCTTTTAAACGTGCTGCAGCTGCATATGCCAATTCACTGGAATCTTCGCCTGTGTGTTCATCAGATCTTCTCTTTTTTTGTTTACTTCCCAGATCTTCGAATGGTTTACGGGATGTTTTCGTCATTGTTCCAATGGACGTTGATGTCAACGGTTCTGGAGAGACTGAGGGCGCTCTTGGTATCTCATCAACACTTGGTTCTTGATTAACTAAACTTTGCACAAAACTCGGCCAATCAATATTTGCTCCCAACCAATTCTCGTACTTTCTCCTGAAATTATCAAGGAATCGGTTGGATTTCTGCCACCTTTGTAAAGCGGCTCGCGTAAATCTCCGACAAAATTCTTTGAGAACAACACGATCTTCGTCAGACAGGCAATCGCCTATGCGGGATACAACTGCACTGAACAATACTCCATGATCAAATGAAGTATTCTCACTTCGTAGAAGAACAAACAAGTCTAAATTCGTGATTAAACTTTCCATTCTAAGATTTTATAGTCGCAGATTTAGTGTTAGCAGTTACACAGTTGTGAACAAACTAAATTATAAAACAAAACTTTAGCCCTTTTATTGCAAAACGCCAATAATTAGGTAACTACCCTCATTAGTTATCTTCTCATTAGCTAATGAAAATTTATAATTGTCACTAACTATTCTTAGAACTCATAGCACTGCTAATTAACAAATTAGTTTACTTATCAGGAAAAGTTGAATGTAATCCATAGTTGGCATTGTCGTGAGATATTGAAAATCATTAAATCACTTATAAAGACTCATTAGAAGACCTAATCAGTGTAGTTACTTAATCACTTCTTTTCGGACTCATTAGAAGAGTAAACAATTGGTAATTTGGTTGTATGAAAAGTTTTAAAACTCATGATGTGTTGATAAATATCTAGCACAAACATAGTTGTCTACGTATGGGTGTACTATAAACCTCTGCCAACTCCTTCGGAAATATAGGAGTGATGCTATTTTATGTTACGTGTTGTTAAAAGTCCGTTTTCTTCAACATAAACACTAAAAGGAATCGTTTCATATGATAAAACAAATAAAAATATTTTGACGATTTTAAAAAAAAAAACGGCATTAAATTTTTCGTCAAATCTGCAACCAAAAAATTATAAATAATTAGCACTATGACCACCTCCAAGGATATTACGGTTAAACATGCTGTTTAGGAGATAATTCGATTTTTCATACTAGCTCCATACATTTTTTTCTTATAAAAATTATAACTCTTCCATTTGTGCACACATTTACTTCATATGACATTTTATAGAACAGTAGTGATCAGCAGAAGTCATTTCCAGCAAAAAAAATAACATTTAAGAAATCGAGATCCTATGTCTTCTACAGCTGATTTTCGATCCACCGTGCGGCGGCGGCGGCGCGGGAGCGGGGCGGGCATCAAAGACCCGTTCTCGAAACTAGCGGGCAGATCGCGCGTCACTATAGCCGCGTAGTGTTGTGTTCACGATTTTGTCGTCGAGATATTTGTTTTTATTCGCCAAAGAAATGGCTGAACAATGGCGGCAACATCTTTTTGATTCAAATTTATTCCTAACGCTCAATTTATTGTGGGCAACAACACTGCAATGCAGACGCGCGGGCGGTCACCGCTTGAATGGAGTGCACCGCTCGCTGCCCGCCGCCTCGCCGCTGCCGCGCCGCTGTTTTCGAGAACCGGTCCATTTGATTTTACGCATAAGATCCTGCTGCGCCCGCGCCGCCGCCGCCGCCGCCGCCGCCCCGCTGCCAGCAAGGTTCGAGGCAGAGGCCTTATGGTTGATTCGATTTGTTCGACTATCGGACAGCAATAAATACACAAATATTGGCACATGTTTCTGGGGAAAGTCAACAATATACATCGATAAATACGGTTCCCGAAGAAGAAGATGCCACACACTATCCAGTAGAGTTCTTAGAATCCTTTAACACACCCGGTCTTTCAGCACACAAAATTTGTTTAAAAGTCGGAGTGCCAATAATTCTTCTCAGAAATTTAAGTCCTCCCAAACTTTGCAACGGCACTCGGCTCATAGTCACCAATCACCAACAAAACGTCATCGAAGCCGAAATCTTAACAGGTTGCGGCGCCGGTGATGTTGTTTTTATTCCAAGAATTCCTCTCATTCCCAATAATTTCCCGTTTAGTTTTAAGCGTGTGCAATTCCCCGTCAGCCTGTGTTACGCCATGACCATTAACAAAGCTCAGGGCCAGACATTATCCGTTGCGGGGGTGGATCTTAGTATTGGTTGCTTTTCCCACGGCCAACTTTATGTAGCTCTTTCGCGTGTGAGCAACCCTAGCAACTTTTTTGTGTACGCTCCAGGTGGTTCCACCGCTAATATTTTATAAAGAGAAACATTTTCTTAAATAAAAACAAGTTTTTTGGCAGTTTCTTACTAGGAAAAATCACCAGCCCTGGTCGAAAGATTCGCCCTTTTTAAATGAAGGTACAACTTTTCTAAGCGACATATTATTGTTTTCCGACATCCATGCGAACGAAGTCGCGGGCACAGCTAGTATAAAAATAAAAACCTATTTAAACCAATTGACGTGATTGCTATTACAACTGTAACAAATTTAATAATTATAATCCTGTCCACAAAAGCCACTAAGAGTTGAAATTAATTGGAGGTATATAATGTCAAATACAATGATTATATGTCAAGGATGAATGTAAAGAAAATAAACATGGTAATTTGGGAGCAGTTAATAGACTTACATAAATATGCCGTTAATGAGGTACCAGGGCCAGGGAAGCCACATGTCCTCCCTTAACTAAACCACCTAGCTTCTGATGTTAATTTCTACATTTTTCACATGTCACACTACTTGAGGCCAGTCAACCACTTTTAAAATAGATTTCTCTATTTACGCGTATTTTTGTAGCAATAGTACATTCCCTAAAGTTATGGGCTTTGAACTTCGAACAATAGTGCATTATAGATCTAAACTGCATGAAATAGGCTCCTGGAAAATGTAGTGACGGCTCTCTCACTGAACTGTTTCATTAACTGACCGGACAGATTAAATATCTCCAAGCTATTAGAAACACACACATCAGCTAATTAGCTGCTTTTATGTCTTAACAAATAATAGTAATTATCAGTAACATCATCTTGTGACAATTCTTTATCATTCTCCCGGCCTTATCCCAATTTAGTCTAGTACAAATTCTTTATACAGGATGAAATTTAATTCATGGGCATCGTGTTATGGGGTCATTGTACTCATCATTATGAACAATTTTCACGATTACCAACCCTGAAATTGCAAAAATCAACTGTTCCCTAAATTTTGACGAGTAGAATATACATAAATGTAGGAAACAGCTGATCTTTTTTTCGCAATTTCTAAGTTTTGCTCCGTAATGAAAGTTGTCCATAATGATGAGTACAATGACCCCTTAAGAGGATGCCCATGAATTCAATTTCACCCTTTCTTTGTTGCTATGCCCAGAACAGTCCTTTATCAAACTCCTCTTCGTCCAAGGAATTATAAATATTTATTACTGACTTATAAGTCTGTCTTCATAAGTTCCATTTTGTATCTCCCAGGCACAATATGGAATGGAAGAAGACGACGACGAAGGCTACACTCACCGGGCTACCAACTCCCTTAAACGCGCCGTGTACAGCGGAGCCCTATCAGTAGCGGGCTACTATGAACGGAGCTTAGGCCTCCGGAGGGCTGCGGCCTCAGGGACTGATACCGGCTCATCAAGGACCACTGGTATGTTATAACTGAGACTATTGTTGGAAAATGCTGGATATAGGCCTTTATAGATAGGCAGACTGAGAGACATGACACAAGCACAGGCAGCATATGTATAATGATCAGCCATCATCAATTTATTTTACTCATACGAAGATCACCGTTTCAAAACTGCTTAGGATTAAACTGAATCCCTACTAGAGCCACTGCAGCACACGTAGCGTGATAACATTGATAACCATAGAAACGAGTTTTCTACGGGTTTTGTCGATGGAAGAATAGACAAAATTACAGATTGGGATTGTTTATCTGTGATTTTTTTCTATTCTTCCGTCGACAAAACCCGTGTCTATTGTGGTCATGCTACGCGTACTGATCAGTAGAAAAGGATGCAGTATATGATTTGCCCTTTTATTTTGACCAATATTTAAATATGGCATACTAGCTTCCGCCAGCGGCTTCGCCCGCGTGGTATGTCGATAAAAAGTAGCCTATGTCCTTCCCCGGTATGCCATCTATCTCCTTGCCAAATTTTGTCGAAATCTGTTCAGTGGTTTAGGCGTGAAAAGGTCACATACAGACAGAGCTACTTTCGAATTTATAATACTAGTATGGATTATGTTTACAAGCTGTTTTTTTTCGCCTATGTATACTATTGCCTCTCTCCATTAATGTTCCTCCAAAATTTTTTTTTTTTGGGTGCTACAGTACTATTTACCACTGTATGCTTGTGTAGCTGTGTAAAAATTATAAAGTAGTAAGCTGGTACAATAGGGAATATGCATGTGATTCAAATATAGGTCAAATATTTTTTTTTAAATACTACCTATATTACTTCAGAATTATGCCTCCATCATGTGGGTAATTCAAATACTTGAAAAGCTAAGATGTGACGTAAAAATCCGGGATAACAATCAAAATGTCAATGTCAAGTCAATCAACAAGTGTCAAGTCAATGTCAAACGGTCATACAAAGGAGTGTTTGACGTTGACTTGACAATTGCTTGTTTGTTTTCATGGTCTGTTACGTCACCACACCAAGCGCGCCAAATGGAGGGCGTTTAAATAGCCCGGATCGGTTGGATATTAAAAAATAAATAATTAAGTACTTTAAATTGCTTTTTTGCCGTCGAATTTTTTTTAACTATTATTTGACGATGTAAACTATCGAATAAAAATATTTAAAAAATACATGCATATTCCCTTTTGATTTCTTCCTGGTTACAGGCCTCCTAGAGAGGATAGCTCAACTGAATGCTCAGAACACCAGTATATTGAAGACGTACCTGTGCAGTGCGGTGGACCACTACGCGAGCACCTACGGGGACAGGGGCTGGGGCTGCGGATACAGGCAAAAATAATCCTAATTTATTATGCAATAAAAATAATAATTCAGATAATACTTTAGGTACCTAATCCGAAACTATATGAGAAACTATGCTCCATTTGAAATAAGATTAGACATTTAAATAAACCTTTTTTACAGTCCTTTCAACCGATTTTGACTTCTATTGCGTTGGTGGCATGACAAATGGCAGCTGCAGTAGACAGTAGGTATTGTTTAATCTTTTTTGCTTTTAATGCCATCCTTATGCCTACGGTATTGAAGTCAAAATCGGTTGAGCGAACCGTAAAAAGGTTTATTTAAATGTCTAATCTTATTTCAAATAGAGCATAGCTGTCGCCCGCGACTTCAACTGCGATCCAGAATACAGGGTGTTAGGGTAAACACCGTTATCCTTGCAACCAATGGTTTGGTTTCATTTATAGAACGTAAAATCAATGGAAAATTACAACTTTTTTTTTCTTTTTTTTAAATCAACATTTTACCACAAGAGACGCAAGTTCGTTGCCCTATGCGCTAGGGCAATGAACTTGCGTCTCAACACGGGCGGGGGGTGCGGGATGTGACCTGACCGGCCGCGAGCGCGACCCCTCCCTCAGTCAGTTAGCTGTTTCGCTAGAGAGCACGGTGTCGGATAGAAACTTTTTAAAATCTTTTAATGAAAATGACGTTTTTTTTTTATTTATTTATTTATTTTTATTTATTTAACTATTTATGTACACACATAATAAACAGACAAGAAGAAAAGAACAGAAAAAAACTTTTGTTGTGTTCGGTCATTTATTTTTATATTTAGGTCAACTACCAATGGTTTGAATGACAAGAGTGTTTACCCTTACAGCCTGTATAAAGAAGCCTATGTCTTTCTTCAAATTTCATCCAAATCCGTTCAGCTGTTTTACAGTGAAATCGTAACAAACAAACTCACATTCGCATTTATAATATTACTAGCTGATGCCCGCGGCTTCGCCCGCGTGGATGTCGGTTATTATATACTAAAACCTTCCTCGAGAACCACTTTAACTATTCGTGAAAACCGCATCAAAATCCGTTGAGTAGTTTTAAAGATTTAAGCATACATAGGGATATAGGGACAGAGAAAGCGACTTTGTTTTATACTATGTAGTGAAGTTACGATAGAGAACAATGATCAAAGTCTTGGCATTGATTTTGTTGTTAAATCAACTATACTTAACTTTTTGAAAAATATTTCCTAGCCAGGAATCCAACCCCTTGATTTTGGAAACATGATGTATTTAGTTCTGTGGTAATAAGTAGGTATTTAAACTCTTGCAGGAACATGCAAATGGTGCTGTCATCCCTGATGCGTCACCCACAGTACTCCACTCTCCTCAGCTGTACGCTGGAGCGAGAGCGCGAGTGTGACTGCGTGCCGTCCATTCCGCGGCTACAGCTGCTTGTGGAGAGGGCCTGGCAGTTGGGGTTTGACACACAGGTACACTGACAAATTAGTCGCACGGAACACACGGAAAAAAAAATCTCTGATAGAATACGTCCATACAAAAAACGCTGGTTCTGATATCAACCTCTTTTACGGATTTCTTTTAATAAAAAAACATAATTTTGTAGGTCCTGGGTTAGATTCCATGGTCGGTCAAAGTGTGATTTTCTATCTGGAATTTCTCAGTGGCAGCCCGGAGTCTGGATTTGTACCCGGTTGATGGCAATAGACTCGCCCCCGGTCGCCTCGCTCGCGGCCTTAAATATAACTGGCGAAATGTGGGTGTACTATAGTACACCTCTGTCTAACCCTTCGGGGAATGCAGGCGTGATGTTTATGTTAATTTTGTATATTTAGTATTTATTCAAACGTAGCACTTTTATATGGCGATTTTTATGCATATTTCTACTTAAGTTGTATAATTTGGCACTTTATGGCGATTTCGATGCATATTTCGACCATTTTAAGTTCATAGAATCCTGTCTCTAGTGACTACACAGTAATTTTGTATTGCAGGGTTCAGAGCAGCTGGGATCAAAACTGTACAACACTCGGAAATGGATCGGCGCCTGCGAAGTAGTCACAGTACTCTCATCACTCAGGATAAGGTAACACTTGCATTCTTAATTTGTAATCTATTCTTGTTCTCTCTTATCTTACAACTACGTTAAAAAAGAAAACATTCGTGTTCAATAATTTTGTGGCAGTATCTACATCGCCACATGCGAACTACGCATCAAAGACCTGACGTCACATAAATCCTGCATCGCGCAATTAAAGTTTACCGTGCAATGGACATAATAATATATACAAGAACCCGAAATGAATCGTTGGGCAGTTGCCCGCCAGACACGACACCCGTCTGGTCGGAAGATCCTCCCTTTTCTTTAGAGGATGAGAGAACTTAACACCCTGATGTTCATACCCCTAAAGTTTTAAATAATTTATACGACGGACAAAACATTTTTTTTGTCGACATCCCTATTCTCCTGTAGAATAGGGATGACGACAAAAAAAATGTTTTGTCCCTGGAAGTATGGATCAAATCGAATAGGGGCGTGGGCAAGGTCATTTCCAAACTTGTTAACCCAGAGTTTTACGGTTCAAAAGTTATGACCAACTTTCTATCAGGGCTATCTTCTTTTTTTCATGACGTAGTATCGGCGCCCTTTCCTGTGGTAATACTTTTACGCAGCTTAAAAACATGTGTTCAATAAGAAAAAAACATTTACTGCAAAACCTTTGATCTGGCAAAAATTTTACTCAATTTTCGAGCGATTTTCATGGGAAAAAGTTTCACTAGCGAAAAAAAATTCTCAGGGTAATCTAATTCTATCCATACTTACAGGGACACCCTGTATATTTTAGTAAGACATTTTAAATGTCATCTCTTGTAATTCACTATAAAAAGTCTAGTACACCTCAGTCTGGGTTCCGTAAATATCTACTATTCAATAATTTGGAATAATATCTGTTTGTCACCAGATGTCAACTAATAGACTTCCACAAGCCGACGAGCGCAGACGGCAGTCACCCCGCTCTGTTCGACTGGGTACTGCGGTACTTCACGGAGGAACCCACTGGCTTCAAGGCTCCTCTGTACCTGCAGCATCAAGGTATGATGATGACCAGTGAAGAGGGTGAGGTAATCTACCTAAAGTTGAAAGAACAGATACAAAAAAGTGGAGACTTCCTTACGACTAAAATATTTTTTCGGGACTAATGTCGGGGTTTCGGGACGTCACTTAAGTACAACCAAAATTAATAAAGTAGAACAACTATCTAATTCATTTCCTGTTTCTGTTTAAAAAAAAAGAGCAGGGTGAGATGTCCAACAGTGTACGTTAGCTAATTCAGTAAATAAATCAAATATATTTTGCAGGTCACTCGCGGACGATAATAGGTTACGAGAAGCACAAAGATGGCAAGGCCACACTATTAGTGCTGGACCCTTCACACTCACCCGCTCAAGTGAGTATCAAGGCATTTTTCTGTATCTATCCCATTCTGACACTCAGAATTGTATTTATACCATTCCCCCTCTAAAAAGCTTATTTCATTCACTGAAAACTGAATAAAAAGCACTTTTGATCACTGTTTTGGTTTATGGAGTATGTATTCTATGTTTCGGTGTAGTTACTATAAAACCAAGGCATAACATTGACATAACAACAAACTCGAAGTTGCTAGTTCTTTTTCTCGTAGTCATGGTATAAAGTATAGTATGCAACTCTTGAATAAAACGGATTTATATCGAGGGCCATGAATCATTCGCGTAGCTCAGGATTCTAACACTTGAATCACTCGATATGCTCGTGATTCAATCATCATGAATCACTCCCTAAGGTCGTGATTCAGTCGCTAGAATCCTTCACTTGCTCGTGATTCACCTATGGCCCTCGCTTTAAATCCTTCCTTTATTCACTAATTGCATAATATACTATTATACCATTCCCCCTCTAAAAAGCTTATTTTATTCACTGAAAACTGCATAAAAAGCACTTTTAATCACTGTTTTGGTGTTTGAATTTAGAACACCAATATATTCGAACTCCATCTCAATGCTATACAAACTCCTATTTGATTTGATTTTCGAACAGGAGTTTAGCATTAGAATAAAAACTGTTTTGTGTTCTTTGCTGTCATTAGTAAATTGGCGCTATTTTAAATAAGTTGTACGAACAAAAAGTTTAGTGTAACTTAATAATAAATCGATTGAAAATGTATTCAAGTGATGAAGATGTGTTAACACCTGAGTTTATGAAAGAGAGGGCGGCCGATATAGTAGAAAGCTTGCTACCCAACAAATCACGGCTGGTTTACATCAAAGCCTACGATGAGTTTTGCAAATGTAAAAATAAAAAACAAGCATTCAGAGTCTATTTTCCGAACTTGTTTTAATGAGTTTTCGAAGAAAAAGAAGTCATCGACATTATGGAGAATGTATTCTATGCTATGGTGTGGGTACTATAAAACCAAGGCATAACATTGACATAACAACATACTCAAAGTTCTTTTTCTCGTAGTCATGGTATAAAGTAAAGTATGCAATTCTTGAATAAAACGGATTTATATCGAGGGCCATGAATCACTCGCGTCGCTCAGGATTCTAAGACTTGGATCAGTCATCATGAATCACTCCCTACGGTCGTGATTCAGTCGTTAGAATCCTTCACTTGCTCGTGATTCGCCTATGGCCCTCGCTTTAAATCCGTCCTTTATTCATTAATTGCATAATGCAGTATGCAAGGGTAAACACCGTTGTCACTCAAACCATGGGTAGTTGACTTAAATATAAAAATAAATGACCCAGTAACAACAAAATAAAAACCTTATTTTCAGTAAAGATTTTAAAAAGTAAATATCCGTCACTGTCCCGATACTCATGGATACGCGCTCGAGAGCGCTGCGAAACAGCTGACGGCCGGTCATGTAACGTCTCGCGCGCCCCGCCCGCCACGCAAGCTCGTTGCCCTTGGTTATAGGGTGAAATATTCTTGTGGAAAAATGTAGATTTTCTTTAAAAAAAAATGTTTTTTTTCCATTGATTTTACGTTCTATAAATGAAACTAAACCACTGGTTTCATAAATAACGGTGTTTACACTAACACCCTGCATACTATTTTAGTGGCATAAAGGACTGAGAGAAATTGTTAGAGTGCGTTTCATCAAATAGTTCGTTTGCGGTAATGCTGGCTCAAGTGATGTATGTCCGTCAGGTGCGCCAAGTGTCGGCGGGCGCGCCCGGCGCGTGCGGCGCGGCGCTGCGCCTGCTGCGGCGCGGCGCGGCGGCCCTGCGCGCGCGACAGTACCAGCTGCTGTGCGTCAGCGGGGTCGTCACGGACGACGCCGAGTATGAGGTACAGTATAATGCGCGGCGGCCCTGCGCGCGCGACAGTACCAGCTGCTGTGCGTCAGCGGGGTCGTCACGGACGACGCCGAGTATGAGGTACAGTATAATGCGCGGCGGCCCTGCGCGCGCGACAGTACCAGCTGCTGTGCGTCAGCGGGGTCGTCACGGACGACGCCGAGTATGAGGTACAGTATAATGCGCGGCGGCCCTGCGCGCGCGACAGTACCAGCTGCTGTGCGTCAGCGGGGTCGTCACGGACGACGCCGAGTATGAGGTACAGTATAATGCGCGGCGGCCCTGCGCGCGCGACAGTACCAGCTGCTGTGCGTCAGCGGGGTCGTCACGGACGACGCCGAGTATGAGGTACACAGAAATTAACTATTTTCAATCCAGTACCCCCTAGATTACTACTAGTCTGTTGTTAAAACAGCCAAATAGCAAGTAAAAGTTTAAAACTATTTTAGGATTTATGGCCAGTGTCTGGGCTAATACCCAGACACTAGCCATAAATCCTAAAATAGAGGGTCAGAGTTTTAAACTTTTACTTGCTATTTGGCTGTTTTAACAACAGACTAGTAGTAATCTAGGGGGTACTGGATTGAAAATAGTTAATTTACATACTATTTGGCTTGCTATTTATAACTCTATCAGACTTCTGTCAATCTTAAAAATAAAAAATAAAAAGAATAAAATAGTTTTTATATTTTTTCCTTTCGTCTTTGATAAGTTCCATCCATCTATTTAGAATGTAAGCTGAGGTATTTTTTTTTTGCAAACGTCTTTTAATACTAATTAATACTATCTTGCTTCTAATCAATTGTATCTTTTACTTTCCAGGCCAGCAAAGTCCTCCAATCGGTCCGCATTCCATAGGACAGGTGAGCGGGGCGGGTCACTCCACAACCTGCTCGTTTTTACTCAACACTCAACCGCTCGACCGCTCCACAGGTCGGTAGCTAACCTACGCCGCTCAATATTACGTTTTGCATTATTTTTTGTAATTTTGAAAATGTATTTGATGAGATTTTGTGCTTCATAGTGCAACTAATTATAGAAATTAACCCATTGGCTACGATGAAGGCCGAAAGAATATTAATATTAAATCTTGTCAAATACAATTTTTATTAAAACAGCAATATCTTCTAAACGTCAATATCTGATCTAATAACCGCTTGTGTTAAAAAAACTTAAATCCATGAAACTTTTTTTTGTACTATAGACTACTGAACACAAAAAAAATCATGTCTATGGCAATTACAAGCAAGAAGTCCTTATCATTCATTACTACCTCATTATTATGGTTTTGTCAATTATTAATTATTATTTCGTCAATTTTGGTAATAATTAAATAATATTAATAATAACGCCTTCTTGAATGCTTCCGAGTGCGTCAATATTAATTAGTTATAATAAAAAAAAAATGTCGCAGGCAGAAAAAGATACTCGAACTAAAGACATACCTAGTTCCATTTTAAACCATATTATTCAGTAATTTATCAAAAATACATATTTTAATTTTTGTTTAAAAATACTGTCGTCCCTCACTTTTGCTGCCTTCATAATTATTATTTAAAAAAATGTAACATAATTAAAATATTGACGCATATTATAAAATATTATATTTTCAAACTAACATTATATTCTGACATAACCTAATGTTTATACTTTAGACTCTATGGCTTAACTTTTAAGTAATACATACATACCATACACATATTTAAAACCTTACGAGGCTTGATATTTACAAGTAAAATTGAATAATATTTGACTTGAACAGCTACGCCACGCCTAATATAACTTGGCAGTTCCGAACTTCGCGCAAAGGGCTGCGCAGTAACATTTTTTAGGAACCAAATGATGACATGAGACGAGTGTGAGTGAGAGAACATGCGCGAAAGTTATATGCGCCTATGTTCAGACCAGCCAAGTTATATCGGCCGTATTGTTCTGAAGTTATAATTGTTATTGTATAAACAATATTGCAGTGCCTGCACCAGTCGACTCTGTAAAATTAAATTCAAAATATTCGGATGAAATTTTTTAATTTCAGCATCATCTGTACTTATTTAGCTTTCATTTTCGCCCATTTCAATGTTATATCTATATTTTATTCGATTTTGCTAAGGTTTCAGTATGATATTATCCTTTATTTCCCAACAAAGCCATTTATGGGATAAAAACATTTTTTTTAAATGATTTTCTCCTCTATTGAAACATAATTATGGTGCAATTAACCACCGCTTCATAAAAATTAAAACTTTTTCAGCTATTTATTACAATGATTATGATTTTATCTAGGCTACCCCGCTATGGACTTGGCGTTATGATACAAAAAAAAATACATTAGTTACCATAAAAGATAGTTTTATACCAAATTAGCCGATGGTGTCACGAAACATCTAGTCATAGTGTAAAAAGCAGTTGATAATTAAATAGTTGTTACAATAATTATGCTTTCATGACATTGCCTTTGATTAATTTAAGGCCTGTTTAGATATATCTATGAAATATATTGAGCCCTTGACAGTCCAACAAACATTTCGGTTTAAACGGAACAAGTAAGCGTAGATGCTTCGATTTGTTGAATATTTTCTATTGTGTTAAGTACCTGGTACTTGTTGACAGGCCTACACTGTCCTCCCGTACCTATTAACACTGTAATTTAAAAACATTGTAGCCAATTATTTTTAAAAGAGTAACTATGGAGTTTCTTGCCAGCTCTTCTCCATAGGAAACAACTAATTGGAACCGTGCACCTAGGTTCTGGCGTTTCATAAGTACCCTTGTAGGGTTATGTGAAATGTATATAATATTTTGAAGTGAAATTATAACCACTTAAAACGAAACGAAAATGAAATATGAGGAATTCATAAAATGACATGCCTAATAGACAAATAAACATCAAGTCTTAGAATGTCTAACAGAGCTCAATATATTTTAAAGTCTAAAATTAAACATTAGGTGGGAATATCGCAAGAATGCACATTACCCGGTCAGATGACGTTCATTCACGTACAGTCACGGACTTTAATTGATGAGCCACCTTCAAACTTTTCAATTTTGCAGTTTCATACATTCACGAGATTACACGATTAAACACGAACTCAAATCGCACGCTCGTAAACAAGATGACAAATAAATTACTTTTAATCGGAAATATCCATAGAGGTTGACTTTATTAGTTAACCTCTATGGATATTTCCGATTAAAAGTAATTTATTTGTCATCTTGTTTACTTTCATACATTCACGAGATTACACGATTAAACACGAACTCAAATCGCAAGCTCGTAAACAAGATGACAAATAAATTACTTTTAATCGGAAATATCCATAGAGGTTGACTAATAAGTTCTCAATGATAAAAATAAATACAATGTTGCATTAAGTTTATCCAATCTATTTGATACCGACCTCCTTTGAATCATAGCTCATTAACACGTTATTTATGAAAACATAACTGAAGACAGTGACAGTTGAAAAATCAAGATGACAAATAAATTACTTTTAATCGGAAATAGTCTTATCCATAGAGGTTGACTAAAAATAAATACAATGTTGCAATAAGTTTATCCAATCTATTTGATACTGACCTCCTTTGAATCATAGCTCATTAACTCAATAATTCTGAAAACTTAACTGAAGACAGTGACAGTTGAAATATCGATGTCAGAGAATTTCTCCGTACGCTAACGTTACTATGCAGCAGTAACCTAGCAACAATTGTTTATCGTTGCTAGGTTACTGTTGCTAGACCTGCAATTGGTTGAGTTTGAGTAGTCACTGCTGTCAAGTTTGTAGTTCTGCTCTCAGGTTAGCCAACCGGTAAAGATATGAAATATAATTTTCTTCTTCTAATACGAAAATATATGACTTTGCGTGTCGGGAACCGAATAAAACCGATTTGCATTACACGGCTAAAATGCGAACAGTACCAGGTGGCTCATCAATTAAAGTCCGTGACTGTACATTATTATGATTGTATTGATTCACGTACATTAACCGGACAATGTCCGCATTACCCTAACCTATATAAGGTGTATCTTTTCACGAAATCTCTTAAGGGGTTATTGTACGCATTATTATCAACAAGTTTCACTATAAGACCGACGCTAAAATCGCGAAAAAAAATCAGTTGTTCCCTACATTTGAAGGAGCTATGCGATAATAAACAGGGAACTTGTAGGGAACAGCTGATTTTGACAGAGATTTCGGGTACAGATACACCTTATATACAGTTGATATAAAAATAGATATATAAGTACATATATGTATTCAATGGCTTGTAAAACACGAGATATTAGTTATTTTGCACATTGGGAGTTCCTACTAAAGGGGTTGAGTATATAGATACATAAATAATAGAGTTATTAACGAAGAAGGTGCTTTTATTTTACTTAACTTTTTAATACATTTAAGCACCGCTTAAACACGCTGATTCCATTTAAAAAATGCCTAAAATTGTTGTAAATTTTTAAATTGTTGTATTTAATTTTTTGTAACATTGACACAAATCTATGAAAAAGTGATAATAGCAATCTATGAGTTAATATTAGATAACGTTTTTGCAGTAATTTCTGCTGTAAAAGACTACATATTTATTGTTAAAATAAATATTACTATTAAATATCATGCAAAGTAAACTGTTTTTCTTCGACAAATGATTATAATGTTACAAAACAATAAATATAAATAAAATCTTTAAATCATGATTGGCTTAGAGCATTAACTTTACATTAACATTCTACCTTTTATCTTGATATCTTGTTAATTGTGTCAATTATTAAAAAAAACTAACAAATTTTCTTCTATTAATATTGTCTTTTTTGTTATTTCGTCTACTAAGTGTTGTTTGACCAAATTGTTGTTTAAGTGGTTAATAAATTGTTGTAACATATTATTTCTAGTTCTATTTTGTGTACTTTGGAGTTTGTTTTATTCTGTGGTATCTTTTAATTGTGGTTATTTGTATTTTTTTTTTGTGGCCTCCTTTTCTGTACCTACACACTATGTACTACTAAACTACACGACAACACACAATACATACTACTACACTACAACACACTACATACTACTGCACTACAAAACTCTACATACTACTACACTACACTACACTACAACACACTACATACACTCAAAACACTCTTACTACTAACTACACTACTACAAACATTTAGTTCATCGAATAAAATCGACTATAAAATATAACTTTTTCTACAGACAACGAATTATTTTGAGGAGACGATCCTATTATTAAACTAATTACTATACCTACGAGCCTATGTTATTTAAACTTCTGGACAAATGCCTCCCCTTTTTAAAACTTCCGTATGTTACTAATTTTGTAAATAATTTTGCCATCACAGAATTAAATAAACTCTTGAAAAGTACGATGATAGTAAATTGTATAAAACTTTTAAATGTGAAATAATTGGATGTTTTCTTAGTTAATTGGTGTTATTAAATGTTGGGAACAAAATGGAAGAGTCGCTGAAAGATGTGTAGCGGCAATGGCTTGGAATTATGTGAAGATTGTAAAATAATTGTTTGAGAAACAAAGTCAAAGAGGCTTGAAAAATCAATTTATAGTCCGTGCGCGACTGCTCGTCACCAGCTGAAGTATGTGAGCGGTGAGACAAAAGAGGGCGCCATTGACAAAATTAGCAGCCGACGCCGTCCAACTCCCCCGCTCACATATAAATAATAACAACAAATAATGTACCTGATTGAAAATAAATCAATCTGCCTGCCTTTTCCCAACTATGTTGGGGTCGGCTTCCAGTCTACCGAGCCGGATGCAGCTGAATACCAGTATTTTACATGGAGCGACTGCCTATCTGACCTCCACAACCCAGTAACTGGGTAATACGATACCCGTTGGTAAGACTGGTTGTCAAGACTTTAGGGCTTGACCCGAATGAGTTTTTTTTTTTTAAATAATTTCTTTCGGTGACTAGCAGTCGCGCACGGATTATAATAAACTTATGTTTGTGCAATAATTTTCGTGACACGTTGTTTGTCTGCGTTTGTTTCATTTGTACGAAAAAAGGCTCCGTTCGAGTTTGAAACAAGACAGGCTGTCTCGAAACAAAAAATCAATCTGCCTAGCCTTTTCCCAACTATTTTTGGGTCGGCTTCCAGTCTAACCGAATGCAGCTGAATCTCAGTATTTTACCGCCTGGCCACGGGACATTCCACTGCAGCGAATTTTCGCGCGGAGCGAACGGCGAAGCGTCTTGCGACTAAAACAAATTAATAA
Source organism: Lithophane semibrunnea (assembly GCA_947363905.1). NCBI lineage: Eukaryota > Metazoa > Arthropoda > Insecta > Lepidoptera > Noctuidae > Lithophane > Lithophane semibrunnea. The sequence continues at coordinate 2,585,138 of OX376203.1, read as the reverse complement.
AAATGTACTGCCCGCCGCACTGCCGTTCGCGCCGCCCGTCCAGGCGGTTACATCGAGCGACTGTCTATCTGACCTCCACAACCCAGTTACTGGGTAACACGATACCCCTTGGTTAGACTGGTTGTCTAACAAACATGAGGAAAATCGTAGACGTGAAGAAATTTTTTATTTATTATCTTTAGTTTTTATCAAGCACCAAAATCACTGCTTTAATCCTCATTATAATACAACATAACTGGCGAAATGTTATCCCCTGCCTATCCCCTCAGGGAGTATAGGCGTGATGTTATGTGTAATACAACATTGTAAAATCGTTTGAAACTATTTCAATCTTAATCAGTCTTATCAATTATTTAGTCCAATCAATGAAGAATATTTTTAATAAATATATAATAATAATGTCAGTCAAAAGAACAACTAGAATCAGTCTGTATTCTATATAATTTTACTATACTTTTGCCGGCTTTTTGTGGTTTTAGAAAAGATAGGATTACTCTTTGGAAATAAATGTAGATAATTTTGTGTAAGCCAAAATAATATTTACATGCCACTTTATATGGAACCATTTTGTTGATGAAAATGTAGTCACTCTAAACCAGGGAATTAAATTGATGAAATGTAGTCACTCCAAACCAGGGAACCGTTAGCAAACGTATTGGTTCTATATCGGTACTTAACGGTCCTTGCTATTTCGGAACCTGAGTACTGATAGCAAAATCAGCAACGCAAGCATTCAACCTTGAAGTTATTTTTCTAATGCCTATTTACTGTCCTTTTTACTTACTAAGTATATCTGTTTTGTCAATCTAACTTACAGAAATATTTGTTTGTTTACCGCTACAGTACCGATACTGATTATTCATCTGGTACCGGTATCACACCAAGGCACCGGTACCGGTCTCCAAAAATACTGGTATTTCAAGCCCTGCTCTAAACTATAATTCATAGTAGTGCTTGTTTGGGTCTATTGCTATACAAATTTCAACAACATTTACAAACACTAAGAAATCAAATTTTTTAGCCGTTTATCAACCAAAAATAAAAAGTTCATTTTTCGATTTAAACAACAAGAAGTGCAGGACAAGTGAAGTACTAATTTGCAATCGGAAACACTTACGAACGAAGCAAGTTAATAATAAGCTTGGAATAAAGCAAAAACCTTTCTAAACCACAAAATAGTTAGCTTGTATTAAATAAACAGTTAAGCCAAGTATAGACGGTGTTCAGGCGTGTAACAGAGGGTGATACATGCTTTAGTACAAATGCTAAGGGTAAGCAGCTCGAGCTGATACATTTAGTTAGTTATATTATACCTTAGTTTTATTAGGCGGGCACAGAAATAACAGTGGCTTCATTACACAAAAAATGGGCAACGGTATGCCCGGGCAAGAATAATGTCTAGACCAAAGATGGGCAGGTTTTAAGGCAAAGTGTCTTGGTCTAAGAGTGTAATACTGTAATGCTTTTTAGAAATGAAGCCATTGTATTTTTGTGTCCAAATATCCCTAGTCATAGCTAGTATTAGAGATGTTATATGAATAACTGTGATGTTTAAATATTTTTGTGTACAGGCAAATATTACTGGAATTGTTTATAAAATCAACAGTGACGTCAATGATAGTACCTCTATGTATGTGTACCTATGATGAGAGACGAATAATAATACAATATCTCCCTCTCCGCTGAGATTGGTTTCCATAGCTAAAATCCGGTCTGGAAGACTATTCTTGATTAGAAATACCAATAGTACTGCTATCTAATTGCGTAACTTATTTTCGTAACCAATTAAGACTAATCTGTTTCATTTTGACAGTTCAACAACATTAATTACTTGCGTTATTTATTTTTTCGAACTTATGAAGCAATGGATTAGAATTTTGTTTCAAACCGATTCAGATAGTGATTGCTCGTGTGTTACGCAATTAGGGTGTACAGACCTCTCATTATTATTATAATAATTATTATAATAAGAGGCTTACGCCCTGTAGTGGGTCCAAAAACCCGGTTATTAAAATAATTATAAATGGAATTGTTATTACATTGTCACAAATCTCTTTTCAGCTTTTTTTTTTTCATTGTGTGTGTTGTGTACAGAAAAATATAATAATATCACAGCTATCCAAATAACGTTTCGGTTTTAATTCAATTAATATAAAATGCACTCATTCATGTGATATTTACTGAATACTATGTCTCACTAATTCATGTTTTATTCATAAAAAAATTCATTTTGACATTACTATGAAACTTATGAAAAATTAAATGTTTAACATTTTTCATGTGATGTCAAAATGTGTGATAAAAATATAATTACTTGTAAAAATGCTTACGTTTCACTGATGTAATGATAGACAAAAACCTGTGATAAGACGAATGTCTAGTCACTACACTCACTGTTATGTTTGGTCGCTTCGAAAATAACATAAAACATTACAGTATTATAATTTAAATATTGTCTGTGACATTACTTACAGAACCTAAATTGCAGTATTGAGTTACTATAAAACGCTAAATAAAATTGTTGAGATCTTTAACGTACTAAAAGTGTTTATCTTATGAATTTTAACGGCTATTTTTAAATTTTCTGTAACCAGTTTGACTAGAGGACATTCAGAAGTAATTTTTATTTGACAAAATCATGAACAACATTACAGACATAAATTCATATTATTTCCCAGTTAAATTTCAATAAAAAACATACATTTGCAATTTAAACGCAAAAAAAATATTAAGCTGTATATTATTATCAACGATAAAATCAGATTCTATGTTAAGTTTTGTTTAATGATGTTTTCAAAGCGACCAAGTGTATGTAACATATTAAGTCGGAGCTGTAATCAGTCACCATGCCTTGTATCGGTAGTGAGGAGCGTGAGCTTCGTAGAAACAGCTAGGCTGTGCTAACATGTAATGTTTCTTCAATAAACATATTGTAAGTTACCCAGCAATGAGTTTTTATTACGAACCTACTATTTTTTACCTTCTTATACATACTGAATTAACTAACTACACACACGGTGATTTTTAATTCACTGTTTCCCTTTCACGGCGTGAAAGTACTCATGATTCAGAGCAACTTGACATATAAGACCAACTCTGAAATATCGAAAAAAATATCAGCTGTTTCATACAAAAATGTAATATTTACCCGATTAACGTGCTTTCTACATTGTTCTCACATGTATAATTTCAACATGAATGATGTAACCAATATTTTGATTTAAAAGAGTGTCCGTGGAGTTTCTTGCCCGTTCTTCTCCATAGGTACCTACTACGCTTTGGAATGGGCAACTAGCTTCATATTTCTGACTGGCCGACTCCTTGACAATTCAAAAGTGCCTGTAAATGGTTTAATTGAAATAAATGCTTTGAGTTTGAGTTTGAAAATGTATGAAACGGATGCATTTTTTTTGCTATTTCGTATTCGTTTCCATAGTGAAAGTTGTTTATAATCATGAGTACTTTCACCTCCTCAAAGGTAAACAGTGAATTAAAAATCAACATGTATACAAATTAAATAAACAAATAAATGCAATATAATAACTTAAACGTAAAATTTGTCCACATCCCTGTCCACTGGTTATGTGCTCAAAAGACTGGCGACAATTGCTACATTGTATAGGGATACCGGGACCTTGGCAACAGGCAACTGAAGGAACACGGGTGGGTCTTAGTCAGTAAAAGTCTGACACGCCCTTCCGCTCCGCCCAGAGCGGGAGAAGTCATTGGATGATTTCACAATCTCAAAAAAAAAAAGGGTCGAGTAGGGAGAGATAAACCACTGTCTCAAAGTATTAGTAGAATGGATGGGCGCGAATAATTTAAAAATTAATGTTGACAAATCTAAAATAATGACTTTTGAACAAAGGACAAATCATAAAAAACCTGTCATAAAATACGGAGACAAGGCAATTTCTGAAACAACAACGACAACATTTTAAGGGCTTGATCTTGATAGAGACATGTCATGGAAAACGCATACTGACAGTGTTTGTAAGCGCCTGAGTCAACACTCATATGCTTTACGTAATCTCGCAAAGGAGGTAAATCAAAAAGTTTTGGTTACGGCGTATCATGCTTATGTTACGTCTGCATTACGATACGGGATAATATATTGGGGTAACTCCACCAACATGGAGACGGTATTTAGAGCGCAAAAGAGATGTGTTAGGGCCATATGCGGTATTCAGAGCACGGAAATCTGCAAACCGTTATTTTTTAATTTCCGTATTTTAACAGTACCCTGCCTGTACATATATGAGGTAGCCGTATTTGTCAAAACAAACCTCCACCTATTTGAAAAACTGCACAGTTTGCGATATAGAAATAAAATAAGCACTAGGCAACACAAAAAAGCAGTATTTCGTAAAAACTTCCTAGGAATGGCACCGCATATTTATAATAAATTACCTAAAGCTTTGTTAAGTATTCAAGATAAGAAACAACACAATAACCTACTGATAAGTAAGACATACTACACGATTAATGAATACCTGTCAGATAGGAATTTATGTGTATAATAGTAATTATGATGAATACTCGAGTCCGATTTATGTTATGAAAATTATTTTAATTTTTGTTAATTAGGTGTTGACTGTTTTTAGACATGTATTAGATTTAATGTCATATGGTAATAATGATTTTGGGACATTGTAGCGTACTAATTGTAATTTATGACTTTTTATAAAATATTAATTGAAATTGAAATTATTGACATTGTATGATATTAATTGGAATTTATAAAATTGTTTAAGGTTGATTGGGAATTATGACATAGATTTTTAATGATAATTTTGCATGCCTGAATTGGTGCAACACAGTGGACGCCGCATTCACTTGACATCCAGAAATGTATGATTATGTACTGTGTTGAGCAATAAACGTTTTTGAATTTGAATTTGGTCATACCCACTTGTTGTGAATTGAATGTTTCAATTTTCCAGAAAATGTTGCTGATCGTTATGCACGAACTAAACTTTATTTAGGCTTTTGCATTTTTTTTTCTTCAGATAAAACAATTTAGACCGTATGTAAAGTGTCACAGGTCTTTTCGTATGCTGAATGTTAGGAAAAGTTAGCAATACTCGTGGTTTTGGTTTAGTTGATTAATTAAGATAATAAGCACATGGTACATTTCTTTACCAATTTTTTTTTGCGAACATTGTATGAGCAAATACAATATCAATTTTAGATCGTTGAGAGATTGAGTCTGTGAGGTTTTGATTCGGGTTCAGTTGAGAATAAGAACAGAAACGAGAACATATTTTGGTAAAATCTTTATTTTCAAAAAGAAAATGGTTCACAAAATTACAGAGCTGTCATAAGACATAACAAATGTTACCTTTCACATGCATTATTATACGAAAATACATAAATATTGCCTTACATTACACTGAACACATTCAATTACATTCATCCTGTTTACTGAATTCGTCACTCCTTTAAACATGTAAATAATTCTGTCTTAGTTACATAAGTTATGATTTTATTGCCATACATACGAAATTATTTAAACATCTTCATGTTGGTTTTAAATATAATACGACACACGACTTTTATACGAGCTTCATTTTATTTTGATATGATATGAGCTTTGCTTGTTAACTTGCAAAGTAAAATTGGTGCAGGATAATTATCGACAGCACTTTTTATATCTCGATTTAGCACGCAACTGTTTTATATTTCACTCTTCCATCTTAAAAACGTAGCTTTAAATATTCTGAAGATTTCAGATATCAAACTAAAAATGAAGTTTTACAAACGTTAATACTCTGAAATCGAATATATTTTGTTCCAGTTCCAATACGATCTTAACTACTAGTGTGATGCGGTTACATCACTATTTAACTTAGACTTAAAAACTACTTCAAAAGAGATTTCTTTTATTCGAAAAACTCAAGTTTGATAGCGGTTACTTGTAGAATACTTTATACGATAGTTTTATAAATACATAGACATATTTGACGAACATTTTCAGGTGTTAGAGTCAATTTCTGAAAACGAGTAATAATGTTGTATTTCAAACAATTCGTAGCGACTGAGCCCAATTATTTTTTCATAAAATTAAAGTAGTATTCTGACATAATTATGTTAAAATTCATTCAGAAACGTCAAGTTGATGTTAAAATCAGGCTTTTTTCAAAATTGTTCGTGTGATGTTTATTTTTCATCAGAGATAAATAATAATAGATCTAAAAGGCTTTTCTACACGATCGACATTAATTACTTAAATCGTTAGACGTAGCCATTTATATGTAGGCTTGGCCAACAACCTGTCAATTCTTTGAAGTTGATAGAGACAATGATAATTATTTAAGCCCCATTTACACGATGCTAGTTTCTTGCATGTGACATACAATAAAACTGAAGCAAGAAATGACTTACATCGCTAAACATAAACACTGTTTAGACGGTGCAACTTTTATTGTTTCTACAACTTATGGTATGCCCCTGGCAAATTAATTGGAAATCAGGCTATAATCGTGAAGACAACTCCATAATTATTTTTGAAAAACCAATCATGCAGAATTACCTCATAATTAAACATAGTTATAAATATGAGACACATACAGATAATGCTAACATAACATACAAGTTTCCACAGACAAGCTTACTTACTTACGTTATTATTATTTTGTTTATAAAATGTACTCTATGGACTTAGTTACCCTGCAATCGTTGGAAGGACACGGTCGATTGTCTGTGGAAATTGTTTATGGGAATAGACGGACTCAGTATGGTACATTACATAATAGATAGGTTTTGATACATAAGCTTAGAAAATCCATGCCAATATAAGTGTTTGAACAACGCATTGTAGAAAAGTATAGATGAGATTAGATTAATGATGAGATGAAACTTTTTGCTAGATTTTAGTCATGTTTACTACGTAAGGTACTTTTTGTGGCATGAACTATACTAAGCTAGCTAGAGAGACTAATATACAAATAAATAAGTAATTCATTGAATATCATACATGCAGTTTACAATAAATAGGCGAAAATATTTACCTTACTGTCATGATATTGTCTTAATTAAAATACAATTAGCTAGGCATAAAAATCCGTCTACTCCATATAATAAAAAAATGGACAAAATAACAAAACCTTTACGAAATACTGATCGTAATTTAGGAACTACAAAATAGCCGTAAAAAGATTCGAATATGATTTAATTTTCAGTACTTCTTATACAACGGTACAAGGATTTTTTGGCGCGTGGCCGAAATCGGACCTAAAGCCGCCATCTTTTTTTGTCAATACAATTTCTATGACAATTTCACGATTTAGGGGGGCGTTTACCAGTAACGCCCCCCTGTCTAAGTCATAAAGGCGCCAAAAGATCCTTGTAGCACTTTAGTTCTTACAATTTGGAGAGCGTACGTTTATACAGGACACTAGCGAAGTAACGCCATAGACAAATCTCTTTATCACAGCTGTTAAAATGCACACAAAAACAATGCATCGTCCCTTGTAATAAAGCTAAGTGCGAACATGGCTTAGCGGGTGGTCCTACCGACGTGGGTTGTTTATTATTTTATTATAAGTATAGAAAAAGGATAAAGGAAACTCAGGCTAGCGACTAACGGTACAATAAGTGGCAGACTGTACCGCTTTGTCGAGGCAAAATACCTATTTATTGAAGAAATTATGGACAAAACCAATTGTATAAATATTTATTTTTATTTATAACAAGTCAGACGCATCTAAGAGAAATAAGCGTGGAATTACTTAGCCGTTAAAACACTTGGGTTCCAAAAGATATTCCAATAAGCAGATAAAATAATACTATAACGTAGTGGGACCACCCTCATAATCTTAATATCTATGTCTTACGGTAAAAAAAAGTAACGAGACTTGCCTATGGTCGGTTGCAAGCAAAGCTATGCGCTCCACTGGTTAGCTAAATGGCTCTGAATTTTCCTAAACCCTCGACGTAGAAAAATAAATAAGATACTTAATAAAATACTTACAAAATTATAATTATTCAAGAAATCATTGATTTCGTGTCTGTAGTTGAGCGAAGTTAAAGTTAAGGCACTTTTATTAAACCGTATTCAGAAACTACGATTAACGTGCATGAACCATCCTTAACAGGTAATTATGTTACTCAGCAACATAATTACCTGTTAAGGATGGTTGGAGAGAAGATAATTGCAAGATGATTTTTTTACGATGATAATTTTAAACTTAAAGGTACAACATTTAAACATGTCACAGATATGATTGAGCTAGATGTGACTGCAGCTCTGTAATAAACTATGATGTGAAATGGACACCGTTGTAGACAGTTACTTTCAAAGTTTCCTTCCAATGTTTAAACTTGAATTGTTTATTATAACTGCACATAACATCTTAGTTAATTACCAAAGCGAGTAGGAAAACCTTGTTTGAAAGGATTTTGCCCAAAATCATGATCAAGACTAAAAAAAAATACTATGAGTTGTAACCATTTGAAGATTTATTGTAATGTCGGTCTCAAATAAAGTCTTCAAATGGGATCAATATAGAATCGGAACTACTTCTTGACTTCTTTAAAGTTACTCTCAACTACAGACACAAAAAAATCGTTTTATTATTTTGTTGTCCTCAACTTTGGTCCCCGGATCAGATCCGTGCCTTACGTCTATCAGTACAATTTGGTAAGCTAATCTATTTGATAACTAACACTGGTACAGCTGTATGAAATGTAAACGAGCATTTTAAATTTTGAAATAAATCCTTAGCCAATGTTCTGTTTGGCCACAGAACAGAAAACTATCTCAAAGATGTACAACATAAATCCTAAAATAATGTCTCAAGAACATGGATAGGTCAAATAAGCAGTCGCTCCATGTACATCAGATAGTCAGCTGCATCAGGTTAGACTGGAAATCGGACCCAACATAGTTGGGAAAAGGCTAGACAAATTTTTCTCAAGAACATTGACTACGAATATTATGTTTTGTGTCGTTTACATTTCATCACGCGTCCTCCTCGCAAATTGTCTAACATGCTCGCATTACCAAAAGCGTTGAAGCAACAAAATTGGGTTTAAGTTTGTGTTGGTGACAGGAAAATGTACATAAGCATTACTGTTGCAAGAAATCTACACTTCTCTACACTTTCCCGTCACAACACAACAACGTGCGTACACGCACAATTTCCTGACACTTATACACTACATATGAGTCGGGTTTCTCACGAACCAACCGTCATCAAAGTCCAAGAGCGCGCCGGTTCCATATAAATACATCACAATATATATTTACACACTAAACAGCCTTTTTTTGAGTTTTTTTTTCTTTATTTACTTTTTAACAATACATAAGGAATTATTTTCTCACTTGTAATCTTATTAGAAGTGGGAAAATTATTTCTTTTGCTTTTTGAAATGGTTCTAGGAGATTAGCAGTTTCTTTTTGTTAATGGAAAATGTAAAAAATGAGGAGCTCTGAGATAAATCTATGTAAACTTGACCCGGGACGCGATTGGTAGCAGAATTTTGGAGTCATGTAATTGGTAATATTGTTCTATCTGTCGCCATTTTGAACTCTATTTGTATTGAAACTAAGACTGCAAAATTCAGTGCAACCAATCGGATCACGGAACTATAGACTTATAATAACTATAGTAATCCCTTACCAGAGATACTTTAGTTACAGTTCGCGTCATATAACTTTGCCGATCTGAAGTAAGCTACAAATGACTGTGCAGTAGTATCTTACTAATAAATCAATAGCGCGCATGCGCAACCTAGCATCAGAGCGGCAAAGTTATCTAGACTGCTTTCAGAAACCTTCTCTAATAAAACTAGTCTGTAAAGCCTGATTTACAGGGTGTTTAATTGCCTGTGACATACCATAAGCTGAAGGAACAATAGAAGTTGCATCGTGTAAATAGTATTCACACCATGCAAGTCATTTTATTGCTTCAAGAATTATTGTATTGTACACCACAGACAAGAAACTTCAATCGTGTAAATCGGGCTTTAAAGATAAAAACAAGATTCAAGATTTTTCATAGTTATTTGTTTTTCATCCGCATATATATTTATTCTACTCTTAATTTTTCATGTAAAACTGCTAACATCCTAGATAAATAACAATTTGTATAGAATGTAACTAGTTTCGATTCGTAGCACACGAATCAGAATTTCGCAACGCCATACGATTTGTGATAATACGTGAAAATTGTAACAAAGTGTGATTTAACAATAATCTAACGTCAGACATGCTAGTGCTAATATTTAAAAAGTGTACATTTTTAGGAAAGATTATAAATATTTTAATTTAAAAAAAGTGTCATTATAATTGCCCTGTTGTCAATAGGTAATCGATTTTTTTGGCCCTTAGCAATTGCACATTTACACACGCCTACACATGAAGCTATACATTTCCAGTTTATGCTGATCTCGCATTGTATAAGATTTCCGTATAATGCGAGGTCAGCTTATACTGGAAATGTATAGCTTGATGTGTAGCCGTGTGTACAAGGTATTAGAAAAGTGTTTTATTCTTCTTAAAAAATGTGTAGAAAATTGTCTTTTTACTTACAAAAGATACTTCTCAAAAGATCGCAGATCTCATAGATACAGTCGGTCATCGCGTTTTGGTAGCAATATTATAAATGGCCTTTTCCCGAGCTACTACACTGTATCTCGGGCCCAACCAATACTACTACACTTTGAATATAACTTGAATTTCTTATAACCAGAATCAAAGGCAGTGACCAACTGCTGGGGGCTTAAAACAGTCACTTTGGCAGAATCATAATAGGAAAATATTATGAATCATCGTAAAATGTCACAAACTGACAATTCATGATATGATCTGCGTGCGATTCTTATTACGAAATAATTCATCTGTTTGATAGTTTTCTATGGAGATTCGTAAAAGGGTCCACACATTATGAATCGCTTTTCTGACAAATTAGAGGAATTGCTAGTGACAGCTGGCAATTCAGGAAAAGAATTGCTTTTAGAGGAATTGCTAATGTGGCCGTTTTAGGCCCCCGATCTCATTACTAAATCTGTTACAATCAACAAGTCACCTTAGCAGCATGTCTGACTCCTATCCCCCTACTCCTCACGCCTTCTCCTCATTGAGGGGTTGTTCCTCATGCTGCTTCTCAACCTCGGTGGTAGGCTTGGCGTTGTTCCAGGGTTGTAGGTCCCCGGAGCCGAAACTGACGAAGCAGAGGGCGCCTGTGATGTATGTGCCCGCGAGGATGTAGAACACGATCTTCCATTGTTCGGGGGTATTCTGGGGAGAGAAATGGGAGATGTTATTTATCTGCCAAAATATTTTTTCGTAGTTTTGTTTTTTTAGACTTGTTTTTTTTTTAGACTTGTATAAAATAAAACAGGAATGGCCGATATCTGACTTAAAAACTTAACAAAGCTGTTGGTTTAATTTTCTCTAATTCAATATTTCTTGCCTTTTTGGCAAATACATTTTTAATTTCGCAGGTTTTCACCTCGAACCGGGTGTTAGTCACCCAGTCCAAGGAATTACCAAGGCAAGTTAAATTGAGTAAATAAAGAAAGAAAAATATTGTATTTGGGACACGCACAGGAAAAACAAACAGTAATAAAAAGTAAGTACATACATAGTTAAAACAAACAAAAAAAAAGAACAATTTAAAACTAACAAAATACTAACGACCTGTGCGAGGCCAAAAAGGCTCCTATTTCAGCATAATGCTACGATATTTAAAAAATAAACACCGCAGCGCTGGTATTCTGATAGGGCCCGCTGTAATGCCATAGGTACTACATATTAGGTCCCCACCTATGAAATTGGTGTTTTGTATGGGTAATTTTAAAGAAGTTGCATTTATCATACTAAAGTTGTCTTAATTTATATAACAAACATGAATACTACTGTTTTAAAACTTTTATGCACTACTGTTTAAAAACTAAGATAACGTATGCCACTTAGATTAAGCGACAAAAATAAGTTTTGGCTAAGTTAAAAAAAAAATAGTGGTCATTTCTGCTAACAAAATGAGGAGTCATTTTTAAGGTATTTTATAATTTAAGAAAACTATAAGTAATAATGTTTTTTTACTAGTAGTAGTTGTCTATGATGGTCATTATTCGATATATACCAAGCAATTGATGAATATTTTAATTCATAGAAGTGACGTGGTTCTCTATTTGTGAGAAAAAAACGCCAATTTCATAGGTGGGGGACCAATATTACATATTTGCTACGTTGTTCTTTAGCGACGTGCCCGTCAATTGGTACAGTAAAATAGGTTCAACTTACAGTTTCCTTTGTCAGTTCTCCGACCATAAATGTTGACAGCCATCCACCGAAGGACGACAGGGTGTTTGCCATACCGAAGATTGTACCTGCAAGGTTACATTTAAATATTTAGAATAGGTGTGCCTACTGTGTTTACATTATAGTGAGTGCTTCGTTCGACGCAAGAGTGTCTGCTGAGACAAAGTCTAATTACTATTAATATGGCTGAGTGAAGATTTATTGGGTTACATAACATACATTTATAATCATCCTATAACATTGCCACTGCTGGGACACAGTGTTGATTGGTAGATAGTGCGGGTTGGTGGATGGTGCGGGATAGTGGATGGTGCGGGTTGGTGAATGGTGCGGGTAGGCGGATGGTGCGGGATGGTAGATGGTGCGGGTTGGTGGATGGTACGAGTTGGTGGATGGTTCGGGTTGGTGGATGGTGCGGGTTAGTGGATTGTCAATAAGAATATTCTAAAAATGTATTTGATTATATTGTATTATTTTGATGATATTTTTGGTTGTATGACATTTTCTGATATATGGGTTTTACCTGAAATAAATGTTTCTTCTTTTTTACTATAAATAAAGCAGCCCGGAGTCCGGATTTGTTCCCTGTTTGAGATGCCTCTTGGTATTGCAGATACGCTCATAGGCGGCGGACTACTAACCATGAAATGGATGAGGTTATCCATTTCATGGTTAGTGGTCAAGTTGTCATGAGTAGCCTGCTTGTTTGTCACCCAATACTATAAAAATACAGCTGTTCTGTAGTACTAACCACTGAAGTTAGGCGCGATATCCAGCCCGTTGCCGAGGTAACCAGCAGTCACGGCTCCGTTGATGGTGAGCGCTGAAGTGAAGATTGCGATGGACCACACGCGGTCTCCGCCGAGATACGCCTGAGCTATCATCAGCAGACCTGGGAAGGATTAATATTAAAATTAGAAACATAGTAGGAAATCTTCGTGGGAGGAGCTCGTGGATAAGTAATAACAGCCGCACGAGTCGATCCATCAGGTTATCTGTGGATGGGTGACCCTCTTTACATAACGAGACTCCTCCGTGTCTCGGAAAGCACGTTAAGCCGTTGGTCCCGGCTGTCATTCGTGGTTCTTTTACAATCGTTACGGGTCGTCAGAAGCACGAAATTTTGACAACCAGTCTTACCGGTATCGTATTACCCAGTTACTGGGTTGTGGAGGTCAGAAAGGCAGTCGCTCCGTGTAAAATACTGGTATTCAGCTGCATCCGGTTAGACTGGTAGCCGACCCCAACATAGTTGAGAAAAGGCTAGGCAGATTGTTTTATAGGAGAAATGAAGCATTACGATCATCTTCATCCTCCATTTACACGCGACTTTTTGTCGAATATTTTCGATATGTAAAGATGGTCACCTATCCATGGACCAACCCTGGCAAGCGTAGCTTCACCTGACGGATCGACCCGTGCGGCTGTTATTAGTTAGCCACGAGCTCCTCTCTCCATTTCTCGTATATAACATACAATTGAGCTAGTGCTTACCCGGCAGTCCAACAGCGAATCCAGTGAAGAGTTTCCTAGCGGCTGTGGTGGACAGCTTGCCGCTCCGTCTCAGCGAGTCGGCGAGCACTGATGATGCGAGTGCGCACAAGTACTTGCCGAGGTATGGCAGAGATGAGAGGAGGCCGTTCTGTGGACAAGTCGAAGGGAAGGTTAATAATATAATATATTTGGATTAGGATCGATCATTTTATAAAATGGTTTTTTTTTGTAAACATAATTTTGTAGGTTATCAAACCATCAGCATATTATACGACCTATTTATTGGCATTAATGCTGAAATGAACCTTTTTGGCGCAGCCGTGAGGCACACACTATTGTTGTAAAAACATTATTTTTTTATTCTTTATTTTGTTATTTGTATTTTGTGTTTCATGCACTGTGTCCAAATAAACGTTATTCTTTCTTTCTTTAAATTCCAAAAGTTTAAACTTTAACCTTGTTACTTTTTAGGTAACTACCTATACTGTAGGCAATTCTATCTGAAAATTCTCCCAAACTGAATAAGTATTCTAGTTCTAGTATGATGTGCTCAATTTACTGAACGATTTATAAATAAACTGATTGATTCGATTGTTTGCCGATATCGGGGCGTTAACCTTCGAAGTATTTTGCTCCATCGACAACTCAGTTTTTTTTTATTTCGCTGGTCACCTGTGCTTAACTTAGCACAAAAGCCTCGTGTATTGCTTCTTCGCGGATCCGATTCCCACATCACATATTTAGACATTTTTTCAAGTACAGGTTTCAGTCAATACGCCGAGAAAATATGGACAGTCGATATGAGATTTTGATAGATAGGATGTTGATTCGGGTCTGCCATGTTCACGCATGAGAGATTTCTTTCTATAAAACATTCAGAGTACATGCCATGGCAGATAAGTAAGAAGTCCAAAAGGGATACCGGGGATCTTGGCAACAGGCAACTGAAGGAACACAGGTGGGTTTTAGTCAGTAAAAGTGTGACATACCCTCCCGCTTCGCCCAGGGCAGGAGAAGTCATTTGATGATTTCCTACCGTCAAAAAAAAAATGGTAAGTAAGTACAGGAACGAGTAACTAACGGTGAAGGAAAACATCGTGACGAAACCGGTATGTCCTAGAACCATAAATTCGAAGACATGTGACATCTACCAACCCGCACCGGGCCCGCCTGGTTAATTACAGCCCACTCCCTCTCACAGAGAGGAGGCCTGTATCCCAACAGTGGGAACATTATAGGCTGATTATGCTAAGTATAGGAAAAAATATTATTTTTCATCTATGGACAATGACCATGCATCACTGGATTCGTATAAAGAGGTCAACCAAATTCAGTTAATCAGTCAGTAGCGTGGGTCCAATAACTGTGGTATTGTACTGAAGCCATATTGAAGCGTAGTAAAAGTTTGATCGATGAGTCCAATGGCGATTGTCAAATTACATTGTCAAGGCTGTCGGACAAAAGAAACGACCATCTCCCAGTTTAATCATGGAATTTCAATGCAAGACCATTGAAATTCCATGATTAAACTGGGAGATGGTTTTTGAATACTTATCTGTATACTTATCAGAGATCATCATCTGCCTAGCCTTTTCCCAACTATGTTGGGGTCGGCTTCTAGTCTAACCAGTATTTTACATTGAGTGACTGCCTATCTGAACTATAACACAGCCCAGTTACTGGGTAACTCGATACTTGTGTGATTGATATAGATCATTAATTAACGTTTCTAAATAAACGATAGATTGACTGTGTGAAAGATGATAATAGCTAGAAAGGGGGTGACTACCGAGATGACGACTATAATAGAGAAGTATGGAAGAATAAAAACTTTCAACAAAAAAAACAACCGACTTCCAAAAAAAAATACTAAAAGTTAAAAATAAAAGTCGGTGTCTTTGGCTTTAAATTTTTGTTTTTTGCCACCGATCCAAGTTATTTTTTGAAGTCGGGTGTTTTTTTTAGTAAAAAGTTTTTATTTTTCACTTTTTGTTGTGGTACCTTCCCTACACAAATTCAAATAGTACCACCTGCTATGTAAATAATAATAATAATAGTCCTCCAGACCGTATTTTCGGCCACGGCAGCCTATCTCAACGGAGACTAGCCTTCGGCGCGGGAGATATTATAGTGCACAAGTGTTATTGGATTTTTCCATTAGGAATTTCGTAGTAACAGCCCTGAGTTTGGAAGTTGGCGGTGTGATGCCCCCGTGCCCCGCGCGCACGTGTCGCCGGCCCCTGCGCCTGATCTCTCTCCGGTCGTGTCGGATTGCCGTCCCATCGGACTATGAGAGTGAGGGAAGAGAGAGTGCACTTGTGTCTGCGCAAACACTTGTGCACTATTATATGTAAATAACAGTGACGGAGACATACAGTCGAATTGAGAACCTTCTCCTTTTAGACGTCGGTTAAAAATACATGTTGCGCCGACACCAAATAAATTGGTATAAGGGCAGGGATGGTGATGATATTTAAAATACCAAAAAATTCTGAAAATGAAATTACTTCTTCCCAAAACAAGGAAGACATGCAAGTAGGGTTCATTCATCTCTCACATCTGTCCTCTAAAACAAAAAACCATTTAAGTCTCCTTAAATGTACCTATTTTTTATACTTGGGTATTTCAGGGATCAGTCCCTCACAAAAGGTAGAATATATTTGAATGTGATTGAACTTTTTTTGCATAAACCGTTTTTGTGGAGAGAGCATTAAACTAAAATTTGTTAGAACAGATGTCCCACTTGAAACCAATTTTATGTATCAAGTCTTTTTGTATTTAAGTATTCTGTTACCACAACAATTTTGTTTGAAGTTTTACCCAATTAGCAGTATGAAAACCCTCGAAAAACACGCATAGGATATTCACATTTGATGAGTTCATATTCCATGTATCGGAATACAGGTCATTATTGATTGCTTTAGTTAATAACCACAGCTTTGAAAGTGATTCTTGGAAAGACTACCACAAGTTGAGGAAAAAAGCTGAAAAAATTGTAGTAGGTATTCACTAATACTTTTATTTTTATTTTATTTATGGCTGATGAGACAGTGGCGCCAACGCTGCCCGCGTTGGCGCCACTGTCTCATCAGCTTGTAACTAAACATTCATAGTTCAAATGAATGAGGACAGATTACCTATCTAATTTACAATGGACAGTCATAGAAGGAAACAAACAGAATACCAACTGAAATAGTTGCTGCACTGGGGAAATAATTGCTGCACTGGCGAAATAGTTGCTGCACTGGGGAAATAATTGCTGCACTGGGGAATTAGTTGCTGCACTGGGGAATTAGTTGCTGCACTGGGTAAATAGTTGCTATACTTGGGAAATAGTTGCTGCACTAGGTAAATAGTTGCTGTACTGGGGAAATAGTTGCTGCATTGGAGAGATTGTTGCGTCAATTCTGTCTTCCCATTGATTAATCGGTATAATTCGTATTCAAAATATATAATCGGGGTAATTGGTATTCATCTGCTGCATCCGGTTAGACTGGAAGCCGACCCCAACATAGTTGGGAAAAGGCTAGGCAGAGGATGGTGACTAGCTGCGCCCCGTGGTTTCACCCGCGTAAGTCTCAATCCCGTTAAACGGGATAAAAAGTACTTATCTATTCTAATCCTATGTCCTATTCCAGGTCATGATCTACCCCTGTATGTATATTATGTGTTTCATTCAAATCCGTTCAGCCGTTTTAGCGTAAAAGTGTAACAAACAAACTCACTTTCGCATTTATAACATTAGTTAGGAAGTAAGGATTACCAGCACTCAGAGTGCTGTTCCCCATCCTGTTGACATAATCCCACAGTTGCCTAATACCACATCAACAGGAAACTAAGAGAATGTGTTATTTTTAGAGATGCCGTGAATACTCGCTATTATTCGGTATTCGGCATTACTCGATTTTTTTTATTATTCGTCGAATACCGAATAATAGTGTATATTATTCGACATTCAACGAATAGTCGTTTAAATTAAAATAAACGAATCAACAGAAAAACTATACTTACATACTTATACTAGACAAATTAAAAATCTGGAGTCACACGTAATCTGTTCGATTTATGACTCCAGACACGTGTGACTCCGGATTTTTAATTTGTCTGTCTGTGGTGTCTTGTTATACCTTTTTAGTTGATTGAGTTTTTTGTCGTAGTTGGGTTTTATTAAGTAACACTTTAACAATTTTAGTCCTTAATTCAATGGAATTTTTAATGATGAATACTGGTTGCTTTAACTTCATTGTTTTCTTTTCTCTAAACTATTTTTCTATATTATTCCTTTTTTATGTCGAGTAATAATGCCGAGTATTCGACTATTCGCCATACGGGATGGCGAATATTCGGTATTCGACTATTCGCTATTACAACTATTCGCGGCATCTCTAGTTATTTTCTGACACGGAATATGGCAGATTCTTGCATAATATTAGGGTTCCGTAACGCCTACGCTAGAATAGAAAGTTAGTGTTTATTGTTATAGCACACAATTGACTATCATTTTCCCCAGCTAAGTGTAGGTTGTATGGAATGTTAGATTACGGTTTAAGTTTTATTTTTACCCGACTACGGCGAAGAAAAAGGAGGGTTATGATTTTGACCGGTATGTATGTATGTATGTACCTATGTATGTTCATCTGTTCCCTCCTATCTTCCAAACCACTTATCACAATTTGACAAATGAGGTATCGTTAGAAGCGTCGTGATTGTCCGCTGGTTATAGGCTATGTGAAGTCACATTAAATAAAAAATGGCGCCCTCTAGAGGACATAAAGTGAGGAACTCAAAAAAAAAATGGTTTAATCGTACCATGTTGGGTATCAAATGAAAGGGCTTAATGAGCACATTTCAAATATATATATATATTATAACCCCAAAAGAATTTAAAAAAAAATCAAGTAATAAAAACTAAAACCCAACTATGACTTAAAAGGTATAAACAAGACACCACAGACAGACAAATTAAAAATCCGGAGTCACACGTAATCTGTTCGATTTATGCCCTAACACGTGTGACTCCGGATTTTTAATTTGTCTGTCTGTGGTGTCTTGTTTATACCTTTTAAGTCGTAGTTGGGTTTTAGTTTTTATTACTTGATTTTTTTATCTAGTTATCTTGATGCATAGTTCTACCTTACTAAGGTGTATCTTTTCATACACGAAATCTCTTAAGGGGTCATTGTACTCATCATTATGAACAACTTTAATTATGGAAACAAGCTTGAAATCGCGAAAAAAATTTAGCTGTTCCTTACATTTTGACGAGCTATGCGAACATAAATGTAGGGAACAGCTGATTTTTTTTTTCATATTGCATTTTTTTTTTTCTAATCGGACCGGACAGAGTTTTTTTACATCCTTTCTAATATTATAATGCGAAAGTAACTCTGTCTGTCTGTCTGTCGCGCTTTCACGCCAAAACTACTGAACCGATATAAATGAAATTGGGTACACAGATAGTCTAGAGCCTGAGAAAGGATATAGGCTACTTTTTATCGACATACCACGCGGGCGAAGCCGCGGGCGGAAGCTAGTATTGTATATTTTATTATATCTTTTTGTGCCACTCATTAGATTCATCGTTCATGTTGGTAGTGATTCTACGAAGTTACTCGGATTTTTCCTTTAATATTTTGTAATGTTGATCAAAAAACGGTCGGAATTAATAATAGCTCCTGGCATCACCTCAGAAGCCCGCCATGATGGCCGCGTCGGCGCGAATTACTAAAGAGCTGACTCAGTAACCGGACACCGCATAAGGGAACGCAGGCGCACAAGTGCATTCGGAATTATTTTCATTAACTTTGACGACTGGCAAAATTATTCTGATGATTCGCAGGATGCATTCAGAAGCTATGTAATTTGGCTCTATAAATGTGATGAATTGGATTAAACCATGCCAGCTGAACGGATTTAGAAAGGTGAACAAAATCCTGAATACATGCGTGATTATTGCCTAAAAAAATAGATAAGTACGCAGAGCAACACGGTCAAATCTTGGCGACTAAACTGAAAGGAGTATAACAAGCGAGGAGTCTGATGATCAATCCTGGTTTAACTAACATAAACAATGAAATTGGTGATACCCACACAGAAAACAAAAACAGATACAGTACAACTATTTTGTTAATGTCCCTCGGCAAACTTCGTGTTTCGTCTGTCGTCGGATTTCTTTCAGCGGGCCTAAACCGGCCACATTAGCAATTCCTCTCAAAGCAGTTCATTTCCTGAATCCCAACTGTCATTAGCAATTCCTCTAATTTGACATAAAAGAAATTCATAATTTGTGGACCATTTTACGAATCTCCATAGAAAACAGAACTGCGTGTGTTCTCCATAGAGAACACACGCAGATCATAACATGAATTGTCAGTTTGTGACATTTTACGATGATTCATAATATTTTCATATTATTATGATTCTACTAAAGTGACCGTTTTCAGCCCCCTGACTGACGAAACCCGAAGTTTCCCGGGGGACATTAAGAAAATTGTCGTACTGTACCTACCAATAGAATTATTATGGTACTCATCATAACGGTCAAGTCAATAGAATTATAATGAGTCACATCCACATCAAATAAACTTACGTGCATGTATAACTAAATAAAAAGTAGCTCCAAATGGTTCGTGTAATATAACACACGGCTGCTGCGTCGCCAGTTCTTTTCTTGAACTTGGCTTGACACGCGGTCGCGTGTCTAGATATACAGCACCAATTATACCAGACACATAGATATGTACCCTACTGCTCGATATTTCCCCATAAACTATGTCCATAATGATTAAAACCACAATATACCAAACACGAATCACTTTTCCTTTCGCATATATCCATTGTGAGCATTAACCTCAGATGAGTCAACCGTCTAGTCGGTCAGGATGTTCTCTGAATTACATTAAGGCTTTGCTACACAGTAGCCCCCTGCTAAGCTACGCATATTTTCTTAGCTTTGCTTTGTATGAATACAGGATGTAAGGGTAAAACACCGTTGTCACTTAAACCATGGGTAGTTGACTTAAATATAAAAATAAATGACCAAGTAACAACAAAAAAAAACATTATTTTCATTAAAAGATTTTAAAAAGTTTATATCCGACACCGTCCGTAAATTCATGGATATGCGCTCGAGGTCGTTGCTCCTGCTACCTACCTACGCAACAAATGAATAAATACACAATAGGGGTCGCGCTCGCGGCCGGTCAATCGTTGCCCTAGCACGTATGGTGAGATACTCTTGTGGTAAAAGGAATTTTCATTTAAAAAAAAGTTGTAATTTTTCATTGATTACGTTCTATAAATAAAACCAAACCGCTGGTTTCAAGGATAACGGTGTTTCCCTAACACCCCACGCACGGTGTTTTCCTGTATGTAGGCAGGGCTCGCTCGTAGACTGTGGAGACCCCAGAAAGCTTCTGTGCTTCTGGGTGGTGCTAGACTGGCGTCCACATACATAATTGTTGTTAGGCGGGATCATACACCGCTGCGACACGCGACCACGCTACGCACGAATGATTGGCTGACAAACAAATGAACCGCGAAGCTATCGTTGTAAATCTCTCCGTGTACATCTAGCGAAGCAGTGGACGGTCGACTTTGTCTTTATGATCCTTATTTGGTGCGCCGGCGCATGATTATCGTTGTATCAGCTCGTTAAGTTATTTTATAGTTGCTACCAGGAATGTGGGATTTTAATTGAATTTAGTGATAATCTAAAAGAAAGTGTGATTGCCGATTTAAAGTAATCATAGTTTGGGAAGAAAACCTGACAGTTTTTACACAGAGTTATGTTTTTAAAGATGAAAAGTTCCCCTCTAGCCTACCTCTACCCTGTGCCTCTGCAGAGCTCCCACAGGCGCGTTTTTATCGGACGATAATATCGGAACGGCAGCGTCATTGCGATATTGCGTCCCGATTCCTTGCACACAGCTGCGTTTTTATCGTCCGATATTTGTAACGGCTGCGTGTAACTACGTGCGCTACATTGTAGTACAGTTAGTATGACTACCTAAATAATCAGACAGCAATGCAAATTAAATATACCCCTGCTCTACCGGTCACAGGTCGCGAACTCACGGAAATCTAATCACCTATGTATTTGGACATAAACCTATTATTTTCTCAACAATGAACAGCACAAATGGGCATTGTGGTTAACCACAATCGTGCAGGAGTGAGCATTTGAAATACCTAATTAATTTCATTACAATGTTGCTGATTCACAGTCATCACTCAGGTACGCGGGATTCCATAACGAGATGCGACTTGAGATTTTATTATTTATTTTTTTCTCGTGGCAACTGCTTGACCTGCGGTTAGGGTTACCATAATTTTCAAAAGTCCAAACAAAATAAAGGTATTTGCAAAAAATAATTCAAAAAGACACGATTAGGTATTTATATATGTAACACCCTTAGGTGAAGTATAACAAAATAGAAGAATATTACTCATACAAAAACAAACAATTTTTGTCAAAAAAAATATATAGCAACGTTGTATGTTCTTAGCTTTAAATATAATGATTGGTTTGAATGAAAATTAGGACTTTTTGTACATTTTGGGACTTTTACAATGTTTCTTTTGATGTATTTGGCAAACAGGTCTAATATAGGTAGGTATACCTATATTAGAATTCAGCCCGAAATTAAATAAGGGAAAAGCGAAATTCTCCACTTTCATTCAAGTCAACTCAAGGTCATTCCTAGACTAGAAAGAATAACAGACAATACTACAAACCGACCTTGACCTTCAACGGTTATGGGAACAGCAAGGTTATTTCAATGTGCGTCACATGTGTTCTTGTGAAATTATGCGAATGATCCAAATAAACCTTGACTAGTAATCAAAAGTCTATTGAATGAGAACTGAATAAATTAAACGGAAGCAATTAACATAATCATTTAACTGTTTTTAAAGTGAATAAATAAAATAAAAAAGTATTAAAAAAATATCATTTCACTTCTTTTATTTTGTGAAATACAAACAACCGTAAACCTTAAAATATTAAAATCTGGATAAAAAATTACGAATACGGTTATGGGTAGCCAGAAAGCCGAAAGTCTAACAACCAATCTAGCCAAGGTATCATGTGACATGGTAAGTGGGTTGTGGAGGTCAGATAGGCAGTCGCTCCATGTAAATACTGGTATTCAGCTGCATCCGGTTAGGCTGGAAGTGGACCCAAAAATAGTTGTGTACAAGGTAGACAGATGATGATTCGTAAATATATAATAGGCGCGGGCAAAATTAAATACATAGGAGAGGGAAGATCATTGAGTTTTTTTACACAAATCATTGCGTACTTTCCTTTAGAACCCTAACGCAAATACGCTTCCACTCGTGCGAAATCAATTATGTCACCCTCCCTTTAATAAAACCTTAAGCTACATTCAACCCTAGTATGCAGCGCCCTACGCCGCAGTCCGACCGACGTGGGGCGACCCTAGCCTCCGTTTCTCAGTACACAATTAAGGGCGACCAGCCATCTGCATATTTTCCAGTGAAGCAGTAAAATCCATCCGGCACAACTGTTACTTTTCCCTTACGACCCTTCGACGTAGCCGTGTTTGAAGCCGTTGAGTTGAGTTGGTATATTTTAAAGGCCAAGTAGGGTGAAAAAATTGGTTGTGTCACAATGGGAATAAAGGAATAACACACAATCAATCTGCCTAGCCTTTTCCCAACTATGTTGGGGTCTTACCGGATGCAGCTGAATACCAGTATTTTACATGGAGCTACGTCCTGTCTGACCTCCACAACCCAGTAACTGGGCAATACGATACCCCTTGATAAGACTGGTTGTCAGACTTTCGGGCTTCTGACGACCCGTAACGACTGTCAAAGATCTACGAATGACAGCCGGAACCAACGGCTTAACGTGCTTTCCGAAACACGGAGGAGTCTCGGTATGTAAAGATGGTCACCCATCCGGGGACCAACCCTATGCCTAGCTTAACCTGATGGATCGACCCGTGCGGCTGTTATTAATTAGCCATTGGCTCCTGTAATATAGGAGTAACACATAAATCCAGAAAATATATCTTTTAAAACCGAAATTCCTTTCAGAGTTTGCAAGATATAATTCGGTCGGACGATGACACGGACGCCATCGAATCTACATAAAGGTCAGTCACTTATCCAGTAATCGACTTAAACCTAGTCAAACCAGAACAGGAGCTATCCACAAGCATCTAGGTATCTATCTTTTTTTCAATCTTAATCTTTACTACACGTCGTACCAACTAAGTAGTAACTGTTTAGCAAGGCGCGACTCAGTCCTGCATTCTTAGGCTCTAGATAGACTATACACAGCTAACTTTAGCGTTGGGAAAAATTACCGGTTCTATGCGACACTTTAGGAATTTTGAACATGTAAGTTTTAAGGGGGATGCATTCAGGTAGCCAGTCTAGCCAGCGAAATTAATTTTTTCTTACGTTTGTTGCAATTTGCAGGTCTGCGTCAGGTTGTATATTGATTAAAATATGGTTTGCGACCCTAACCAATGGCTTTATAGAACTATAATCATTAGGATCGGCAATACAACTCCCTATTCTAGAATTATTGGCCTCAAATATCATGACTTCCTGAAATAGACATTCTATAGGGTAATATGAACTTTGAGAGTTGTATTGATGATTTTTATGATTATAATTCTATATCATCATCTGCCTAGCCTTTTCCCAACTATGTTGGGGTCGGCTTCCAGTCTAACCGGATGCAGCTGAATACCAGTATTTTACATGGAGCGACTGCCTATCTGTCCTCCACAACCCAGTAACTGGGTAATACGATACCCCTTGGTAAGACTGGTTGTCAGACTTTCGAACTTCTGACGACCCGTAACGACTGTCAAAGATCCACAAATGACAGCCGGGACCAACGGCTTAACGTGCTTTCCGAGGCACGGAGGAGTCTCGGTATGTAAAGATGGTCACCCATCCACGGACCAACCCCGGCAAGCGTAGCTTAACCTGATGGATCGATCCGTGCGGCTGTTATTACTTAGCCACGCCGCCATTATAATTCTATATGTAAATAAATATTTGATACGGCTGCGAATCATAATAATAGAATAACATAATATACTCACAAAACGTTCACATTCAAGTCGCAAACTGCCAAACTTGTCAAAAATGTTGGTAAATTCAGTGTATCTGTATTTTTGACAGATTGCGAGTAAGATGCGAATGTTCTGAAAATGACGGTAATTGCCCCTCAGAAACTTACTGACCTGCAAATTGCAAAAATCGTTAGCAATTTCGCGGGTTGCCATGACGCTTTCGCTTTAATGGCGACGCAGTTAACATGTCCAAAGATCGTCTAGACGTAATTGTTTAGTAATTTTGGTGAGCACGAGTTGGTTCCAACTATGTGTGAATTATGTAAACAGACTACCTAAAAAATCAACAACAAAATGGCCTATTTAACTAGTAAAACGATAAAACTATTTGATTTTTCTGGCGTTCTATGATTCTAAGAACTCTGTAATATATTAACAAACGCCTCATGCAAGTTCATGTATTTCAGTATTGCTTTGATGAGAAGTTTAAATTAAATAAACATTATGTAAGCTGATTCACTTATTCATGAAATTCAAACCACTTTCACACTGTCACATCTTGGAATTCCCCTCTCATGGCGCCATAACGGTATTTTAGATCGAAAGATTCAAATGATTTCTTAGAAAGCACGTGGCTGGTGGTCCCGGCTGTCATTCGTAGATCTTTATCAGTCGTTATGGGTAGTCAGAAACCTGAAAGTCTGACAACCAGTCTTACCAAGGGGTATCGTGTTACCCAGTAACTGGATTGTGGAGGTCAGATAGGCAGTCGCTCCATGTAAATACTGGTATTTAGCTGCATCCGGTTAGACTGGAAGCCGACTCCAACGTAGTTGAGAAAAGGCTTGGCAGATTGATTGAAGCCGAGTTCACATATTCATGAAATTCAAACCACTTTCACATTATCGTCTCTTGGAATTCCCCTCTCTTGGCGCCATGTTAAACGGTATTTTAGAACGAAAGATTCGAATGACTTTAACATAACATAACATCACGCATGTATTCCGAGAAGGGTTAGGCAGATGTGTACCTATAGTACACCCACATTTCGCCCGTTATGTTTAAGTCCCATGTAACAGTGAATGATTGATTCGAATGATTTTATCAAAGTCAAAATGACAAAGTAGCGTGCAGTTGAATGTCCTACAGTTTCTGAGAAGCCATTACTCCTGCGAAGTAGTTTAGAGCTCTAATCTTCAGCACTTACGATGATTGCAAGCTAGACCATTAGGCAATGGTAATTACGCAAGCCTAGCAAGGATTTTACTAATATTGAAACGTGTTGACGTCAAAACGTTGGGAAAAACGTTGGATGGAGAAATAGATATAGCTGTTTATAGAATTTGAGCCAACAATCGTGCTGTATCATTGTGCTTGTGTGGTCATCATAATTTACAATTGGTAATTCGTCGATTGTCTTTGTGAATATAAAATTAAACTTTAAACTAGGGCTATACTGAGTGTTAATATTTCCAGAAATCCGTGGCAGTATTTTTTTTTATTTTTTTATGTTAGCCTTTACTGTCCCACTGCTGAGCAAAGGCCTCCCCCAAATCCTTCCAAACATCCTTTTCTAGCCACCTCGATCCAACCCTTGTGGTACGCGTCTAGATCGTCCCTCCATCTCTTCCTGGGCCGGCCTCGGCGGCGCCGTCCATCCTCAGGCACCCACCGTGTGGCGACTGTTGCCCAGCGGTCGTTATGCAAAATGTTATGCAATTGCAAAATATTTCGCTTTAATTCTGCAAAAACTAGATCCAGGTTTGGATGCAGAATTCAGCTTCGCTCTGTACTCATCATCAGCATCATCAGCCTAGCCTTTTCCATTGGGGTCGGCTTCCAGTCTAACCGGATGCAGCTGAATACCAGTATTTTACATGGAGCGACTCCCTGTCTGACCTCCACAACCCAGTAACTGGGCAATACGATACTCCTTGGTAAGACTGGTTGTCAGACTTTCGGGCTTCTGACGACCCGTAACGACTGTCAAAGATCTACGAATGACAGTCGGGACCAACGGCTTAACGTGCTTTCTGATTTTAATTTTGTTTGAATTTGTTGTCTTTTATCACGTTTACGTATTGTTGCTGTAAATTGTTGTTTACATAAGTAATGAAACCTACTTATCTGTTATAGATAACTATTGTACACTTACAGTAACTATACATATATCCAGATTTGATGCTGCGACTGCCTATCTGACCTCCACAACTCAGTAACTGGGTAATACGATACCCCTTGCCCGCTTCGCTCTGTACTAGAGTAGAGAATAGGTTTGGGTTGCCAGCATAATTATCGTAGCTATTGCATGTGCACAATTATTTTTGCTGATGCACCTGTCCCTAATTGCGTACCTAGTGCACGATCGGCCTGAAATGGAATCAGTTTGAAAAAAATGCATTATCCATTGCTTCATAGGTTGCCGAATGATTGTCTATGGAATTAGGGAGCTGGATGTAGTTTTTTTGGAATAAAAACTAAATATTGTGCATTACATTTTACTATCACGGATTTCCGCGAAGTACCTAACGCCTGATTCCCATTTAATAACTTGTTGTATTTTAGTCGACTAAAAGTTACCTATAAGTACTTGGGCAAATTCATTTAGATTTACCAGTCACAAAAACAGCCGGAAATTGTAAAAATAATTATACAAAACTTGGACTAACAATTTTCTGTACCTAAGTCTTATCTTTCCATATGAATCTCGGATTTCCATCTTATCCAAGGAAAGTAGGATTTTTGATGACGTAAGTGTTAGTACTATTGCATTAGCACTTGTGACTGGCCTTGTGTGATGATAAATGGGTCAATTACTAGTCTCTGCCGTTGTAAGGGACCGCTTATTATAATGCCGGAAGACTTTAGCGATTTGAACTTAGGAAATGTAATAATTATTAATAGGAGCAAGGTGATGTTACTTGACAATGATAGTAAATAATAAAAATATTATTATTGCTAATACAATATGAATCGAATCAGAAATGAAGTGACCCGCAGGAGAACCAAGGTAACTGACAGCCCGAAGAGTTACCAAGTTTAAGGGCGCACCCAATCACAAATTGCTTAGAATGATACTCTGTTATGCCGAAAATACTGCAGCATTAATTTTGAAATAAATATATGTTAAAGTTGAGGACTGATGCTAGGTCTTATGTGAGCGAAAACACGATTACATAAAATTTTCTCGATAGAAAAAAAATCCGAAGTTACCTCTGCACAGAATTATAAACCGCTGGTATTAAAAAAATACTTCAAATTAGATCATGAAACTTTGCATGATAACTGAACTAACTATAAAGCAGGTCTAATGTGTGCCATTTTTTTTTAATTACCATTATTTTCACCGTAAAAAGCAATTACCTAAACTTTTCGACGCTTTAGAGCCGCTAGAGCTCCACTCCGTCTCGTTCTCACTCAGGTCGCGAGTAGTATGGTGCGAGCGGGATCAAATCTGAGGTAGGGTGCGCCCTTAAGTGGGGCAGGGCACATTGCTTGCAGAACAGATGGCGATACATAAAGTTGTCGCCACTGAATAAAACCGCTGGAATTCGGAGCCGCGAAAAGTAGACTTTTTTTCATAGTTTGGTATTTATTATGAATTAAAAACTTGAACTTACATAAAGTAAAAATATTTTTAAGAACACGGGTATTTTTCTTCCGTTAGTAAATTCCCGTAGGACGTTATCCGGCAAAAGCTAGTTTGTAACATTTATTTATTAGTTAGGATTAGTATAATAGGTATATTGAATTCAGATTTTTTTTTTGTGATGGCTATCGGTGAAATAAAAAATAAATAAAAAAAATAGACAATGGTGCCGATTCTCTTGTACACCGAACTAAACTAACTAAACTATCAATAAAATTCCTTACTTTTTACTATGAGAATCTTAGAGCTATTCTGCCAAAAAATTACCAACATGTTGAGTATTACGGGTTTGCGTGTTGCAAAGGGGGTCAACATTTTCATTATTTTTGCGATAGGACACACCGTTTTCGAGATATAAGCAAAAGAAAATAAAAAAAGATACAGTACCGTTTTGCAACTGAATTCGAGGTGTTCGTTTGAATTTTAGTTCATGACATCTAATTTTATTCCACACATTTTTAATCGTGATTCAAAATAGTCAGAGTTAGAGGATTTTAGACATAGAACAAAAATGTTGGTGGAAACGTCAAATTCAGAATAGCATTTTCACTAAATTAAAACTCAGTGCCATCTTAGTGCTGTCAAACTAAATTATAGTTCAAGTTGTGTCACTTAAGTCTATTTTCAGAATAGGAAATCGTCGTTTGACAGGAATAAAATAAATTTTAGTGATTTTTAGTTTAGTTTAGAGAATTTGTGACAGGAGAATCGGCACCAGTAGCTTTCTAATTCAATCTAATCGTTTGTAAGTAATTTGACATTTGTTCATTTATGCTAAAACTTGCAAACAAAGGGTGGACAAAGAAGTGCTTCTAAAAAAAATGGTTAGATTTCAAGGTAAATTCCTTATAAGACCAGATCCGACACATTTTAGGTCAAGCAACTTGTGCTGGCAACTGACGTATTTATAATGTAACCACGCTTCGGAGATTCGCGGGATAATCGACATTTTTTGCGCGGATTTTAAACTCTAATAAAAGAAAACCTTTTGCATTGTTAAGGCTTATCTGAGGAGAAATCTGTATCAAACTGGAAATACCCTGCTAAATAAGTATGCAAAAAGATGAAAACGTTTTTGTGTCAGCTTTAGTAGGTATTTTTTTGCACTTACGTCAGTGATTCTTCGGTAAACAAAAAAAAAAAACACAGGCGCATTATGTAGTTGACTGAATCGCTCAAACTAAAAAGTTTAGTTTGATTATCACTTCTATTACTCAAACAGATTATGGAACAAGGGGCCTACCACTACCGCTTACAGCAGTATTATTTTAATCTTACTTCGTGGGGGAAAGAAATAGAGCTATACTTCCTGTAGAGCTTCGTCTCTTTCGTACACTGTTCCATAATCTGTTCAGGAATAAATGTCACCGGAAGAGATCGAATTCTTGCAAGATAATAAAAACTGAAGCAATAGTGCTAAAGCTTGCTCGACTTTTGGCAATAATGTCGTCAATTACATCAACCGATTGATATCAATATTGCCATGGAAGTTTCGAGGGTTTTCTCTTATCAGATAGCGAACTAATTTCGCTACTAGCCTAATCCGATGGTGACTGATAAGTGATAACATAAGTTCGTCCGAGTGGATTAGCGGCCATTTTCAGCGACCAGAAATTTATAGAAGTTAAAGCGTAGAAGAGATAACTTATAAGCAATATTAATAGAAGTAAGCATGAAGTTTTCATAGACATTGTTCCACCAGAGTCGCGTCGCGCCTGTCTGCGGGAGACTAAAAGCATGCGTGCACTGACTGGGCAGGTGCACTCAAATCTGAGTGGTTTTATCTTGAAAAGACCATCTCAGACACTTATCTGCATGGACCTCATAAGGCCGGACCAAGATTATGTCTAGACTTTAAAAGAGACTGTGACTTCTGTGACTGTAATCAGATAGGAAACACCGAACTCATCTAGTTCTAAAACATAATTTATTTATAGCTTGTAAAAGTGTTTTTTGAACCAATTTACAGAAATATGGGTGATGCCCGATTGCCTCAAATTCCAAGTTCCCCAAAGCTTTTAATATTAACTAAAAGTATGGCCCTTAGCATTATCAATCATTCATCATTAAACTAGCTAATAATGCACTTTCAAGTTGGACATAAGACAGACTAGGTTTTGATGAATTACCTGGCTAGTCGATGTCTCTCGATGTCTTATGAAGGGCCACAAAAAAGATGGATGGACTGTGTGAGGAATTATATGAAAAAAAAAAAGGAGTGAATGATAGAGTGACGGCTGACAGGGAAGAATGGAAGAATACGTACATACCAAGTAACATGGGACAAGGACAAGTATGTAGATGATGACTGGCGGTTAAAGGCTGAAAGAACAGCGCTTCTGAGAAAAGACAAGACTTCTGAGATCAATAGACTGTTATCTTGATTGATATGCGTAAATATATCGAAAGAGGGATGAAAAGCAGCTGCATGGAACATACAAATTCTATTTCGCAAATGACGTTAGTACACGAAATTAAAATGCTAGTCAAACTACAAAGAGTTGTACGACATGTGATGAATTTTACTGCGCAGTCTGGAAAAACTCCTATGAGGTCATCTAGGACGAATTTTATATCCTAATCTAGTTTATTAGCGTAATAATAGTTAAATCTAGTCTTAACTGGATAAAACCACCTTTGAGAGGTCGTGGAAGACTTTTTGACTGGTTTTACAGGTTCTGAGTAAGTTGGTGTTGGTTTTAGCAAATACCTACTCGGATAACTGCGCATTTATGCGCAAAAATACTGCTTTTAAATTAAAATGTGTAAAAAATCATAAACCTTTTCATGTTTTTGTTTATTTCGAAAAAACTAGCTTTAGTGTGTAGCTTTTGTGCAAATCATATAATATCTCATCAATTATTGTTGTCTGCTTGTTTGAGCTATAAGTTCGGTAGCAAGAATATTTGGCCATCATTATCATCCATGTACAGGGTTATTGGTAAGGGTTGGTGGAGGAGCTCGTGGCTAAGTAATAACAGCCGCTTGGGTCGATACATCATGTTAAGCTACGCTTGCCGGGGTTGGTCCGTGGATGGGTGACCATTTTCACATATCGAGACTCCTCCGTGCCTCGGAAAGCACGTTAAGCCGTTGGTCCCGGCTGTCATTTGTGGATCTTTGACAGTCGTTACGAGTCGTCAGAAGCACGAATGTCTGACAACCAGTCTAACCAAGGGGTATCGTATTACCCAGTTACTGGGTTGTGGAGGTCAGATAGGCAGTCGCTCCATGTACTCAGCTGCATCCGGTTAGACTGGTACTCAGCTGCATCCGGTTAGACTGGAAGCCGACCCCAACATAGTTAGGAAAAGGCTAGGCAGATGATGATGACAGGGTTATTGGTAAAACACCAGCAACCTCTTCAGGAGTCATTGTACTCATCATTATGAACAACTTTTACTATCGGAACAAATATGAAATCGCGAAAAAAAACAGCTGTTCAGTACATTTATGTTCGCATAAGTCGTCAAAATGTACGGAACAGCTGTTTTTTTTTCTGACT
The DNA here is from genome assembly GCA_947363905.1 of Lithophane semibrunnea. NCBI lineage: Eukaryota > Metazoa > Arthropoda > Insecta > Lepidoptera > Noctuidae > Lithophane > Lithophane semibrunnea. Next base: position 2,553,162 of record OX376203.1, on the reverse strand, counting down.
CCTTAAGAGGTTGCTGGTGTTTTACCAATAACCCTGTATGTAAGACTGGAATCCCCTACTGCAGGAATATGCCTACTTTCCTTTCCCGCCATATTTGAGCATGCCGTATATTACTAATACTTATTAAAATAGTAGTATTTATTTTGTCATCCCGTAGCCAATGTTTACATTTCTTAACACTCAAACAAACATTACAACCTAAAAGTAATAAACTTAATTCGTGCTATAAGAAAAAAAAAACAATTAATATTCTCGTTAGCATGTATCACTAAAACATTCGTAGATAAAAAAATTGCAAGCCTTTTTATAAGGTAACCATGTGGCTACCCGTTTCTCGGACAGTCCCAATTCAGTGGCGACCGGGGTGACTCATCCAACGGTAGAACGACTGTGACAAATGAAATGTTGAAAATCATTATTTAAATTAAGTTATTAAATGGAAGGTAACGGATATTTAAATTAATTCAGATGATAAATAATTAAATTGTATAGATCCGCGTCAGCCAATAACTGTCAAAGAAACGACGTGCTAACCTCATCAAAACTTAAGCCGAGATTTCTTTTATTTTGCAAGAAAATCAATTCAGAATTGAAATGTTTTTATTTTTTTTAGCATTTCTTAGTTTTTCTACAGTAAAATGCACAATTTAAAAAATGCAGCGTGAAATATGCGTTGATCAGAGGAAAATTTTTGTTTTTTGTTTTTATCTAATCCAGCTTAGTTTTTTTGTGTTTTTGGTTAATTCAATATAATTATTATTATTTAGTTTCTCATAAACAGTTGAAAGATGTCCCTGTGTCAGTGTTTTAGTAAATAGCGTCAGTAACTGCACGCAGTACCTGCAGCACTTCTTACAATTTTTCATCTTACAACTTGTCACCTCGTCGAGCGCAACGATTACTGCGATCAGAATAGACAACATGTCTTTAACGCGAATGAGCAGAACAACTGCTATGTCAAGCGCGACAGACACCCACTGCTCCCATACATATTTTATTATTGGTTGGTCTAATATTAGGTATTTATAATCACGGATAAGCAACTGAATAGCATAAGAACACTAAGGTTTTGAATTTAGACCTTGAGATTTCATACCACATACAATTTTTGCTAGGGCCGCCTCTGGATACATGTGTCACAGACACATTTAATGAAGCCCGCTCAATAAATGAATATTATTGACATCTTAAAACCAATTTGTGTTAAATTGGTTCATAAAGGCTGGTGAAAACTGTAGCGTGTCTTGTTCTGTCCACTTTTATCGTTTGATTTCCAGCAAATTAATATCCTATTACTTTTACTGCCTTTACCTGGATATTAATTATTTTTATAAAACAAGTTTTACAGGGCTACTACGTATAGTATGTTAGTGTGAGTTATACTGCAAGTAAATGTGCATTTGAAGAATACAAATGAGTTTCATTTCTAGGGTGCAGCAAGCAGTTTTGATAATTCAGAGTTCCTAGTGAAATAGCTTACACTTAATTTAATATTATGGAGATGAAACTAGAGATATACTTTGGTAATATGATCAGAAATCAGATTGCACTAAATTCAGAATGATTATCATACAAAAACAAATCTAGAAAAAATATTGCATAACACGATTAATTTTACGTTTTTATTATCTTGGCAATGACATTTCAAGAGATTTACCTCTAAAACAACCTTATTTCAGTATTTGTGCGTAAGATATGCATGAGGAGCCACAGGCCATGGTTTTCAAACGTTTGCCACATCAACTGAGGTGCGGCAACTTGCTTTTGCTGCTATAAAACCGACCTGAGGTTGTCAACTTTTTGGCTGATGCAATAGGGTGGTTGGCTTGCGTGATGCTTGTTTATCCTTTGCAAGTTCATAAGTGATCAAGCGAGATGAAATCAACAGCTACTCGATAAAAAGGTGAAAATTGTGTATCGTGGTTTGCTTTAGGTAACTGTTGGACTTCCAGTTCGTGTTTTTTGAGCACACACACACATAGGCAGCAACCTGATCGCAATCTCACACAGGTTTGCCATATAACTGGGTTTTTAATTTAATGTAACTACCTATAAGTGCCTTGTGCAACCTTATCTTGCACAAAATAAGTTCTAATGAGCTTCAACAACTTGTTATTTGCAAAAAGGCTTGTGATAAAAAGCAATATTGAATGTGCTATGTACTGTAAAATTGCTAGTAGAACCTAGATTTATGCAGATCAGCTCAAATTACTTGCGTTCGATGGCGGTTTTCTCATCCTGATAACTAGAATGTTGCAGCCCACTGCTGGACATAGACCTCTACAAATTCTACAAAGCAGCATCTCAAGCAGCTAATCTTTTTCTGTACCTACGTATGTTTCATTATAATGAATTAATGGTATCTGAATAAAAAATTATCCTTTATTGCTATTTTAAAAACAATAATCATTTTTAATAATATTAAAACGAGCTCTCTCATAATTTCGAAGATATCTTCCGATTATATTTCAGTCTTATCTGAGGAAAATAATATTATATTCGAATCTGTTAATATTCAAATATATTATTAATATATTCGCAAGGATTCTCTTAAATCCAGATAGAACTAGTTGATCTTTTGGCAAAACCGATTCTAGTTTTATAAATATCACGCGGTTGGTCGGTGTGACTACTGCGACTAGGTTATTTTGCATAAGGTATACTATGATAAATCAATGAATATTATTAAATAGCGGTTACAAGTAGGTATTTGTAACCGCGGTATTTATAACCTTAGAAGTACTTTCTCAATACATTATTTGCCCTTTCTACACAATGAGAAGTAAATATTGCTAATAACTAAATGCAACGACCTCCTGTCATAATCTGTTAAAGCAATATCTATTATCTATTATGAAACAGTACATTGTAATTGATAACTTTAACTTGAACGTCAATTACAATAATTAATGAAGTAAGTTATTCACATATTATAACATAAAATGTGTATAATGGCAGAAGTGGGAGTCTCATACAGTTCTGCCATCCTTTCGAGGAATAATACCAGTCTATTTAGTCCCACTGCAGGGCAAAGACTTCATATTTATATTAACTACTAGCTGCGCCCCGCAGTTTTCCCCGCATAAGTCTCAATCCCGTGGAAATCAATCAGCCTAGGCTTTTCCCAACTACGTTGGCGTCGGCTTCCAGTCTAACCGGATGCAGCTGAATACCAGTATTTTACATGGAGCGACTGCCTATCTGACCTCCACAACCCAGTAACTGGGGGTAATACGATACCCCTTGGTAAGACTGGTTGTCAGACTTTCGGGCTTCGAGACGACCCCTAACGGATGTCAAAGATCCACGAATGACAGCCGGGACCAACGGCTTAACGTGCTGTCCGAGGCACGGAAAAGTCTCGGTATGTAAAGATGGTCACCCATCCATGAACCAACCCCGGCAAGTGTAGCTTAACCTGATGGATCGACCCGTGCGGCTGTTATTACTTAGCCACGAGCTCCTCCCGTACACGACCACAATCCCGTGGAAATATATGGATAAAAAGTATCCTAAGTCCTTCTCCAGGTCATCCTTACCCCTGTGCCAAATTTCATCTAAATCCGTTCAGCGGTGACAGCGTAACACACAAACAAACTCACTTTCGCAATTATATTATTAGTTAGGATAAGTCCAGATTTTGAAGATGGTTTTCCTTAACCGATGTCGGTGTGTTTCGAGAAATAAAAGCGTGTCATTATGTCAGATAGCTCACAAACTCACTATGGACCATCATTTAGGTAAATCTAAAAATTAATAAGTTACTGTCTCTACGACCTAATTAAACTCTTAGTAATTGAAGTAAACAGTAACTCTTTTGAATAGCCAGCACGTGTGGCAGTGATAAACAGTGAAATTTCTAGCAACAGATGGGTTTAATAGCAAGAAGCACGAGGCGGCACGTGGAGTAATAAATACTAATAATCAACTCAAGACTTTAGTTGACAGATAATAACAAAGCAACTTTAAATACAAAGATGTTTTAATGACGTTGACTACAAAGTAATAACTTTATTTATGACTGCCTTCTTCTGGATAGAGACCTAAAGGGCCAATTTCTTGAACGAAAACTATCGCAAAATATATCGTTAATAAATCATTCAATTATTCACAGCAGTTTTAGCATTCGAGAAATTGGCCCATAATAGCAAAGACCGACTCAAGCGGAGGCAACTGACAAAAACCGGAATCAGTAATGTCAATACAAATACTACTTTCAAAATCTGCAGGGTGTTTTAAAAATTTTAATAAAATAAAAAATAAAATAGCTTGCAAAACACCATTCAAAATCTCCAAAAGGCATGTTAATATTTAAACGTTGCACAATTACCGTGCAATCATTTGCAAAACATATAAATATTATTTAGCAAGAACTGTCCTTTCGCTGCGCTCAGTATGGTCACCGTACGAAATTGTAAGTGAGTGACGCGTCGTTCTTATCTATATACACATTTAATATAAACCTTATTACTTTGACATAAAGTTGAAAATGAACGGTTATTATTTAATCTGATTGCCTGTAGGTTTTATAACACGACAGACGTAACACGAAGGTCTTAAGTAATTATGGACGTTGAACTCTCAATTTTTTTTTTCTACTTTTGCTAATATTTTCCCGTTTATTACTGCTTAATTATTTAATTGGCTATTAATTTTATGTAATATCTATGGAACTGATAGGTGTTTATTGTAAGTGCTTGTTTTTCAGTCGTAAACGCGAAGTAAAAGACGTTGTAAGAACTCATCACGATAATTATGGTCGTTGTCGAAAATACTTCTCATTTGCAAAATGACAGGCTCGTTAGACTCTGGTGAACGATGGTCATTGTCAATGTTGATTAGCATACGACATTGAGTTTGCTGTCGCGGACAATAGAAGTGTGATGTAACGTTTATCCTAATAATTAGACAATCCATGAAACATTTTTTTTAAATACAGATTCCCATGACAATAACAACTTCATTATGTAACTGGGCAAATGTTTTTCATATGATGATGATTGAAATGTGACGTTTTTGGTCAGTCTACTTAAATATTGATCCTAATACGCGAGAATGAATTATCATCCTAATGTCTTCATCCAATCTTGATGCTAATTTGAATATCACACAAAGATATTAAGGGGGATGCGCTAAGATAGCCCACGAAAGTTAAATTTTCTTACGATTTTTGCAATTTGCAGCAATTATCATCATACAACCAGGTTGTATGATGTACTTACGTATCAGGTTGTATGATGATTAAAATATGATTCGCGACCGTATCAAATATGGCTTTACAGAATTATAATCATATTAGAATCAAAACTACAACTCCTTAAATTAGAATAATCCCCAAATGTCATGATTTCATGAAAAATATTTAATACGATTATACATATATGAACTTAGAGAGCTGTATTGTTGATACTTATGTTTATCATTCTGTATATCCATATTTGATACGGTGGCAAATCAAATTTTAATAAACTTATAACCTGATATTGACGCGCAAATCGCAAAATAGGTAAATGAATTTGAATTTCGCGGCACATTGTACGTTCGATATCGAATTGCGAGGATTTTGCTCTTAACATCACATTGAAAATTCGAGACCGGGTCCTTAATGAATGCAGGCCCAAACAAAAACCTGTACCTGTTAAAGAAAAAACTTACATGTTTGATGTTAAAATGCAGGATGCTCTCGATGTAGCTCGGCAGTTGGTTGACGACTGTGAAGTACCCGAATACGGAGGCACCATGAGTGATGATGATAGCCCATACTGGTGCAGACATCAGCATCTTCTTCCATGGCACTGGCATGTGCTGAGAGAGAGAGAAAGAATTTTCATTATAAGATGAGTTTTACAACTATTATGTGTATGGTGTTATCTATCTGGAATTTCTCAGTAGCAGCCCGCTGATGGTCTGGATTTGTGCCAAGTTGAAGGCAATAGGCTCGCCTCGTCTTACATGGGACTAACGGGTGTGCCCAACCCTTCGGAGAAACAAGGCGTGATTTTATGTTCAATATTCGAAGTTTTATAAGTATTCAGAGAGACAAACATTTTAGGTTTTATACCTAAACCCTGCTGTCACATCTCATAGTTTGAACGAGACCGCTGTACCGCGCCTAAGGAATGCGCGGCGAGGCGGGAGGGGCAGCCTTGACGAATGAGCGGTAGGACGTCGTGAGCGTTGACGAATGAGCGGCCTGCACTGCCTCCCCACAGTTCAGTGGTAACGGTCAAACTATAGGTAGGTTGTGTTTGGCGGATTGCAAAAACAAAAGTTAATCAAAACACCTGTCTTGAGTTATGCCAATAAACTTTACTTTTATATATTGAGAAAAGGCTAGGCAGATTGATTGTACAGATGAGCCGATATTTTATACCCTGGGAAAACTGCAAACATGCAGGAAATAAAAACGTAATATTTATAACAAATCATAACACACATTACGCGGACACAAGCGTATTATTTATACGCTAAAGTAATATTTAAATTTTACACGTTTTCCGTGAACAATCGATTTTCCATGTTTCTAGTTCATAGAATTGAATCAGATAAGTAAATGCACTTAGTTATCATTCCGAGTTGAGTCAACTTAGTAGCTATGATGTCATTATTACTGCATTTTTTACTATTAAAATACCACTGACTATCATATAGTGCATAAATGATGTCACTCGTCAGTGACAACATGGACTTTTTTAAATATAAATAAAAGACTATCACTCTGGGGGGTTGTTTTTGGTAACTCTTCTCGAGACTCGAGAGCTAAGAAACCATGAAGTCAGCATAGATCAGTAGTAATAAATTGGAAGCAACCTATACCAACATCGATTGAATGGATTTCACTATAAAACAACACTACGCCCATATCAGCAGCTTCCCAAATGTGTAGCAACAGTTGTAACAATCACAATTCGAAGTATTTTGAAAGAAATTCCAAACCCATTGCTATATGTTCAAAAAAAAATCTGTCCGACATCGTAAATAACGCAATGAATATTGTTGTTTTGTCTAAATAAAATGCATTGCCATTGTAAGTATGCAGCTGGTTTACAACATAACATAAACACGCCTTGTTTCCCCGAAGGGTTAGACAGAGGTGTACCCGTAGTAGGTACACCACCATTTCGCTAGTTATGTTGAAGTCCCATGTAAAAGGGGGCAAGCCTATTGCCATCAATCGGGCACAAATCCAGAACCCGGACTGCTACTGAGAATAACCCAATAACACTGTTGCCTGACCTGGTTTATTTTAGCCAAAATTGGTTCCATTTCTTTCTAGTATAAAGGAAAACCAGAAACACCATAATTGAAGGAACTGGTATTAAGCTTGCCAATTGGCACTGCACCTGCTCTTTTACTGGCAATTTGCCAAAGAAATACTTGTAATAATGTGTAACAGTAGTTCGGGTACATTTGCTAAAAACCCAGAACACATAAGAAGTACTGAATAATGGATTACACTTGGAGCAAAATCTAAGGTGCAATATTTGACTGTTGCTCTAATAACTTATTGACCTTCTAATGAAGAACACTTTTTAAAATGAATGAACCTCTAAAAACGTTTTGCGCTTTTTAATGATGCACACTTTTTTTCAATCATTGAGCTGAAATAAGAATTATTTGTGGTTCATAAATAGCGCAGGCATTAAGAGTGTTTATTCATGAGCCCTATAAAACTATTTCCCTACTTAATAAAAGGGTGAATGCTACGTCGACAGTACTCGACAGATCATAATTATAGAAAAATCCAAAGCAATCAACATACGTCGCGGCACTCGCTGTTCTCAGAATAGCACAGAATTTACTCAGTAAGGAAAAAGCGTAGAACAACCATTATTACGAGCGACGGTGTAATGCGCTGTGGAACTTTAATGAAAAATAACATAAATCTCTACCATTACGTACAATTCCAAATGCTGTAATTATAACTATTATAATGTGAGCAGATCTCGCTGAAATTACGTGCGGAGTTTTTAATCTGCATCATTATTTCGGAGTCACATTTTAAACGTATAAATTCAATGTGACATGAATAATAAAATCTACATTTTTTGTTCGTACATCTGTTAACATGTCAAGAACGCAAGACACATCCTAGCTAAAGCAAAAAAAATAGACAAAGAACGCGGAAGAATAAAATTGTCTCAATAAAATGGAGACACATGGTCAACCTATTTTAACGTGCCAGTCAAATGACGTATATTTAAGGTTCCGTTCCATGATATATTTTATATTTTTTTTAAAATGGTGCCAACGGAACCATATTACTATGGTTCCGTTGTCCGTCCGTCTACGTGTCACAGGGTTGTATCTTTGAACCGCAAAAGGTAGACACTTGTCACAGCATAATCAGCCTATAATGTTCCCAGTGCTGGGACACAGGCCTCCTCTCTGTGAGAGGGAGCGGGCCGTAATCCACCACGCGGGCCCAGTGCGGGTTGGTAGATGTCACATGTCTTCGAATTTTTTTACTTGTCACAGATTGTGTACTAAGTACTAATACAAATATGTAGTGTTAACTTTGGCGCTTTTTTGTCACAAGACTGACCACAGCGTTGATGTCATACTGTGGTTTGTTACTGATAATAACGTCTATATCAATTATTATTATTGTTAACTGTACTTCAAAGTAATTATTTTCTGTTGTTGTGTTTATGTTTACAGTCTGCCGGTATTGAATGCCTAATTGTGTGCATTTGTTTGTTTATTTTTCAGTTGAATAGCAAGACCATCATTAGTCTGCAATATACACCCGCTTTTGTATTGAGAATTTGTCATGTGACAAACTCTTCTACAGCGTGTTTTTTTATAATAATATACTCTAGGGTATTAATGAGACCATGTCAAAGAATCAACTCATCATCTGCCTAGCCTTTTCCCAACTATGTTGGGGTCGGCTTCCAGTCTAACCGGATGCAGCTGAATACCAGTATTTTACATGGAGCGACTACCTATCTGACCTCCACAACCCAGTAACTGGGTAATACGATACCCCTTGGTTAGACTGGTTGTCAGACTTTCGTGCTTCTGACGACTCGTAACGACTGTTAAAGATCCACAAATGACAGCCGGGACCAACGGCTTAACGTGCTTTCCCAGGCACGGAGGAATCTCGATATGTGAAAATGGTCACCCATCCACGGACCAACCCCGGCAAGCGTAGCTTAACCTGATGGATCAACCCGAGCGGCTGTTATTACTTAGCCACGAGCTCCTCCATGTCAAAGAATCAACTGGCATGCCAAATTATTTTTCAATTTGATTTTTTTAAAGATATCATTAGACTCTCGATGTGTGTACTTATCCAAGTTTCGTTGATAAGTGCAAGTACTAAATCATTTTAATTCAAACCAAACATTCATATTATGTATATACTATTTTTGACACGATTCCATTCCATTGGCTCTAACTCAGTCCGCGAGCAGTAGGTGGTGCGAGCTGACGTAGTTGAATTTGAATTTCTCGGGCTATGTGCTACATTGAAGTAATGCCATTTTAATTTGACAACTTCTCAAATCAGAAACCGACTGTACGCAGTTCTCGGTAGGTATTGCTCATTTTAGTATTCATTTAGTATCGTAGCTTGGAAAGTTTTGTGACTAGTTCATCCAAGAATAGCCATAATACCTATTTCATGACTAAGTTACCACCTCTAATCGTAACAACGTTTCCATACATAACATTGAACCCGATGCGATGAACCAGCCAGTTTAAAAAAAATAAATATTGTGTCTAACGTATTCTTTGCCAAAATAATACACATTTAAAACCTCTGAAATTTATTAAAATTTCAATCTAGACAAATTATCACACGACTTTATGAAATAAGAAATTTTGAAGGCATCATGAAGTCCCTTAAATTATGCCGATAGGTAATTTTGAATTTAAACTCAGTCATTTCACTCAGAGGCGAGAGAAAAAGATCAAAATCAATCTGCCTAGCCTTTTCCCAACTATGTTGGGGTCGGCTTCCAGTCTAACCGGATGCAGCTGAATACCAGTATTTTACATGGAGCGACTGCCTATCTGACCTCCACAACCCAGTAACTGGATAATACGATACCCCTTGGTTAAACTGGTTGTCAGACTTTCGTGCTTCTGACGACTCGTAACGACTGTCAAAGATCCACAAATGACAGCCGGGACCAACGGCTTTCCGAGGCACGGAGGAGTCTCGATATGTGAAAATGGTCACCCATCCACGGACCAACTCCGGCAAGCGTAGCTTAACCTGATGGATCGACCCGAGCGGCTGTTATTACTTCCACGAGCTCCTCGAGCGAGAGATACACTAAAGATACACTAAAAAAAAAACAAAACATACAGACGAATTGAGAACCTCCTCCTTTTTGAAGAAGTCGGTTAAAAAGATCATCATTCTTCACTCTCATGCCCCTTATTCCAGTTTATTTGCGGTCGGCGCAACATGTCTTTTTCTTCCACACTTCTCTACTAGTCGTCATCTCGGTAGTCACCCCCTTTTCTAGCCATCTTTCGCACAGATAAAATATATTTTCTTTAATATTTTTGTCTTTACGAATTAATAATATCTCACGTGATTTCACAAGTGTTTAATAGCGACAAGTGAAAAAAACCATCCCCACTTTACGTGTAGGGGAGGTATGTACCTACCGCAAAAAAAATATTTTTCACAATTTTATTCTACCACTTTGTCGGCTGATGGATGTACAACACAATACATTCATTAAACGGTCCACTTGTCCAAACACAATCATTGCAAATCTGGGTAAAATCTAAATTTATGCGCCGGCGCACCGCTGACGTGTGTGAGTGGCGGTATATTATGGCGATGTTCACACATTGTTTTGACTGCACATCTATCGTGTGAAGAGGAAGTGGGCGATTTTGTAGTGTTTTTGTGATTCATAGATTAACTATTTTGATGGAATTAGCTGATTAAATTAATAGTCCCATCATTGCTATTGTAGAGGAAATTACTTTGTTACCACCTCAGACCAAATAAAAAACTAAGACAGAGCGCTGTCAATAGTGACGTGAGGCCGGTTTCGTAAACATGTGTGCACTTAGTGAGGTGTTGTTTGATTGTAAATGTGTGCGTGTGTGCGTGTGTGTGTATGCACAGAGCACAGGTGACGTGAGCTCTATCTTGTCTGTTTTTATTTGGTCTGAGGTTCTCACAAGTTGGCCGAGGGTTATCTATTAACCTGCATGGTGATTATATGGCCTGACCAAGATTATGTCTGGACTTCAAAAGAGACCTCCTGCGACCTCTGAGTTAGTTTCGGTGATAGATTCGTTTGTTTCGGTTTAATTGTTTATTCTGTAAATAGGATATCGAAACGGAAACACTTTTACACGTCATATTAAAATAAAATAAAAATAAGCTAGATGAGGTCGGCGTTTCCTATCTGACTACTCTGAGAAGAAAGGCCGAAACAAACTTAGAGGTCGCAGTCTCTTTTAAGGTCCAGACATAATCTTGGTCAGGCCATATGAGGACCATGTAGATTAGCGCCTGAAATGGTCTTTTGAGGAAAGAATCACACAGATTTGAGTGGACCTGTCCAGTCAGTGCAAGCATTTGTCAGTAACCGAGGAGCTCAACTTAGAGCTTTAGGAGCTCAACGATTCGATGTACAATATTATTATTTTTTCTAACGTCTAATAAATATATTTGAACAAAAGGTACTAACACCAGCTATTAAGTATCTATTTAATTAATAAAAAATACACTAGTCTCCCAATACCGATTATATTCAAATGAAAAGCCTTGAAGTGCGTTGAGCACATAAAGTTAGTCAATGATTTATTTGAATGCGTAATTTTTACGATGTTCATCGAATTTTAATTCGACGCCTTGACTTGCCAAAATTCCCTTGGTGCGGTTGATAAGGGATATAAATAATGTGAGGGCTTTTTGCTCAAGTGCACTGCAATATACAGCGTGTAAGAAAAATCCTGTGCGATCCGAAAGGGGCACATAGGTACTGCAATAACATTACCAGAAAAAAAAATGAAAATAAAAAAGTTATTGTAATTTGAAATTCAAATCAATATAAATTAGCTTTTCTGCAGAGGTCATATGTTATGACTTGTAGACACCCGCCGCCCGCACCCCATGTAAACCCGGTAAAATTCCCCATAGAAAAAAAATGAGACGATTTTTTTTTCTATTTTCCAAAAAAATAACTACTTATATAGACTCTCATTATTATTCTTAACAACACCCTCACGGATCGGACTAAATTTTTTTTACACACTGTATAATTTAGGTTTCCATGCAGGTTGGTAGGCCATGAAAGATGGTTACGTCAAATGATATGAACGTACTGGAAAGTGATAAGGAGGCCCTGAATTATACGTTTACACAGGTGAATTAGTCTACCAACCTAGTGACATCTTATGATGCTTGCATGGATTCGGAAAGAGTGTAAAAATCGTACTTTCTCAATCTATTTTAAAGACCTACTAGCTTGTGGGAAGTAATAACAGCCGCACGGGTCGATCCATCAGGTTAAGCTACGCTTACCACGGTGGATGATGTCGTGTGTGTGTGTCGTGGATAGGTGACCATCTTTACATATACAGACTCCTCCGTGCCTCGGAAACCACGTTATGCCGTTGGTCCCGGCTGTCATTCGTGGATCTTTAACAGTCGTTACGAGTCGTCAGAAGCCCGAAAGTCTGACAACTAGTCTTACCAAAGGATATCGTTTTACCCAGTTACTGGGTTGTGGAGGTCAAATAGTCGCTCCATGTAAAATACTGATATTCAGATGCATCCGGTTAGAGTGGAAGCCGACCCCAACATAGTTGGGAAAAGGCTAGGCATTGATTGAGACTCTCAGTATGATTCTTAACAACAACCTCACGGATCGGCCAGGGTTTTTGTTACACGCACGTATTGTTGCAACCAAAAAGTTTGTTACAAACAGGAACCGGATATTATAAGGTGTTGTAAACACTTACTCCTTTGCTGTTGCTGTCTTGAGGGAGTGCCTTCATGAGGAAGTTCCGCTCAGTCTCCGATATGCGAGGGTGCTGGCCTGGCGTGTCGTACACCACCGCGAACCATGCTACCGACCACATCACGCCGATTATACCTGTGGGGGTAAACAGGGTTAGAATTTCTAGCCGAGTCTATTTAATTCTGATTTATTTACTGCATCATAGGCCATGGGCATTGAAACGGTACTCAAAAATTATTTTATACTGGGAAATTATACAGGGTGAAATTGGATTCATGGGCACCCTCTGAAGGAGTCATTGTACTCATAATTATGAAAAACTTTCACTATGAGACAACTGAAATTGCGAAAAAAAACAGCTGTTCCCCCCTATTTTGACGAGCTATGCGGACATAAATTTAAGGAACAGCTGTTTTTTTTGTGATTTCCGTGTTGGTCCCATAGGGAAAGTTGTTCATAATTATAAGTACTATGACCCCTTAATAGGGTGCCGATGAATTCAATTTCACCCTGTATAATCCTTCTTCTTTACGCCAATGCCAACATGGTGGTCCAGTCTTAGCAAGTCACAAAGTATGCCGCAGTACATCATCCTCGCTACTTGAACGTACAGTTTGATATTATCCATCACTGAGCAAAAGGGGGTAGGGAGGTGCAAACATATAAGTCTATCAGTTTTGAAACTGTAAACGTTTTCCCAGTTACGACGGGTAATTCGTCAACTCGTCCTACATGCCTACGGCCTAGGCCCCTTTTAAGATGACTTGCAGGAAATCAAAAAAACGTCCTAAATGGGTCGTAGGCATGTAGGACGAGACGACGAATTACTCGTTACGAAATTCTCATCTTAGGAAGCAAAGCAAACCACAATTTGGGCAAACAACCTGCCTATTTCCAGTCATATCCTACCTAAACAAATGTGCAAATATCTAAGCCCAATGCCCACTTTCAAACCATAACAAAAATTCCACATTATGTCCAGTTTGACATCAGTTGAAGCTTTCCCCAACACTTCTCAATATGATTACGACCGCGCAGATTTACAAAACGGGTCCACTGTAATAGTATTGCGGGAAAGCTTCGATATTATCAATGATATACAGAAGGTATATTGATATTGGATCCTTTATTACGTACTTGTGTGTTAATGTGCCAATAAAACACGTGTTTGGCAAGCTGATTTGAATTTAAACGCACTCGGAGAGCTGAATTTTAAACATAAATGTGAACGTTCCAAGTTTGCTATAGACGAAGGGAGTCGACATTTGATGATTTTAAAGGTATGATTCCGAATCCCGCTGTCACTTCTGTCGGATCCCTATACATTTTGGGTTTATATGAGACTAAATTCCGAGCACGGCTGCAATGTCGCGGCAGCACTGCTGTGACGGCACTGCCGTGCGATAGTGTCACCCTGCCGCCACGGCAGACCAGTCAGTAGTGCGGCGTTCATCACAGCGATAACACGTGAATGTGGACAAGTAAATTGCCATACCAGTGAAGTAGAAAGCAGACTCCCATCCGAAGTGGGCGATCAGGAAGCCGCAGATCGGCATGGTCATCGCTGCACCCAATGATGACGCTGCAAGAGAAATAATCAGGTTAAGCAGATTAGTATCTTAAGAGACTGACCACCCGTATCGACGCGGTATCAGATTAACCCAATCAAACAGTTGTATCTACACAGGCATTGTATGCCTGTATGTAGATACAACTATTTACATCGACCTAAATCGATAAACACTAACTTATTTACATAGGAGTGTGAATTTCCTATACCTTAATCTAAGTACGCCATGAGGACAATAAGATAAAGTGTAACTAGCTTACTTTCCAGTACAAATAACTGAAATAGACCATAAGCCCACGTACGTACGGGCGCTTTTTTAACGCGACGTTTTATTACCGCGTAGCGCGTACTGAATTTTCGAGAGTTGAAATTCCAACAGCACGCTTTTTTTTAACGCACACTGCGAAATCATTGCAACGAAACCGCAATAGTTCAATTGTACTGACTCCCGTCATGTTTCGCCACTCGAATCCGATTCGAGTGAATTTTGTGTTGGAAGGTGGTCCACAATGTGGACCGATGACCTGGTGAAGGCCGTCGGAATGCGCTGGATGCGAGAAGCACAGAACCGTTCGAAGTGGCGGTGCTTGGGGGAGGCCTATGTCCATCAGTGGACGTCTTTCGGCTGAAATGATGATTGTGTGCTACCGAAGTCAACACTCGGCTCAACGCCGACGGTTGACCCTCCAGTGCACTTTTAAAAAAACCGTCGCTTATAAAGCGCTTGTGCGAACGTCAGCTAGTACGAATTATTTGTTCTTTTGATACAATAATGGGATTACTGTGTTAAGTGTAAAGTGTCGTCACTACGCTAAGAAGGTGGATTATCTGTGTGCTTTATAACATGCGGATAAGCTGCTTTAGTGCACTCAAACACGGGCAATAAACCATTACTTTATTAGCAACAATTAACATTGAATTCACCAAAGATTAAAATCGTTAGATTTGCCCTCACCGTACTAAGTCAAGTGTTCATATTGAGAAGAGTGAGCTTACACAATAATAATAGCATTTCCATGACAATCAAGTCTCTGGAACAATCGTGTGTATCAGAGGTGTCAAAACGAAACACGCGACCATCTTTAGCCGCGGCAGAGCGAGTCCATGATTTAAATCTTTGGTTAAGTCAATGTTAATTGTCTCTAATAAAGTTAACAGTTTATTGCTTGAGTTTCGAGTGCAATAAAGCAGCTTAACCGCATGTTATAAAGGAATTTCACACGTATCATTGTGTAAAAGCGTTTTAGCGTTTATAGCCGTCATGGTAAGGCGTCGAAACAGTCATTAGAGTTCGTTTCCCACACATTGCACTATCAAGAACGCACTATCAAGGATATGGATGCTTTAATTGTAGAGGTTATAAAATAATACAAAATCACTTGAATTTCTATTCATTTAAATCGGTCTCACCGTGAAAAATTACGTGAAGTGAGCTTCAAGTGAGCTGATTCCACCATAGACTAGGGATTGACACTATTGACAGCTCGCTTCACTTGAGTTTTCACGGTGAGATTTTAACAGAGTAGTAGTGCAGTTCTTATACAAACAAACTTTCCAGTCTTTCAGTCTAAAGAGTCCAGCAATCATTCACCCGAATCTCTCCGCAAATAAACGTATTTTCTTTCTTTCTTTCTTTCTCCACATTTAAAGTTGATCGAGCAACAGACAAATAGTAATAAAAATTACTGCGTTTATTTAATCATGAACTTGGCAATGGTCCCGAGAAGGTCACGCACGCTGCGTTGCCAACCACGCCCCTCGATGTATATGATTATATCATTGTAACTGCAGTTACGAGTACAACTAGCCACTCTAATCTGTAACAATCACACCGTAAAGTTGGTGATAGACGTGAGTACTTAAAGGAGGCGGTCTTTAAATTCGTGACCTTACTCAGCTCGCCGTCGGTGATACACGAGAAGCTTGCTCAATTTCTTGTACTTGCTCGCACGTCTATCACCCCTTTAAAAACTTAGGTGAAGTGAGCTTTAAGCGAGCATTGTCACTCCATCTGATACAATTCGATTCAAACTTAATGGCGGCTCGGAAGTTAGCTACTCCTCGCCTCATGTTCCGAGCCGTCATTAAGTTTGAATCAACTATACTAGGGATTGACACTATTGACAGATCACTTCACCTCAGTCTTCACAGTGAGATGTTGTGTCTGACAGTCTTTTTTTTTCAGAGTAGGCTGAGGTGTTCCTACCTATAGTAGGTATATTGTATTGTATAGGATTTCCGTACAATGCGAGGTCAGCATATACTGGAAATGTATAGCTTGATGTGTAGCCATGTGTACACCTACATTTCCCCAGGGAGCGAGTCTATTGCCATCAACCGGACACAAATCCTGCTACTGGTAAATTTCAGATAGAAAAAATCAATAACACTTTGTCCGACCTGGGAATCGAACCCTGTACCTCATGCTCAGCAGTAGCGCTTGTGACCACTACACCAACGAGAAGAGGCTGTCCAATATAAGTTAAATGTAAGTTGATGAATAAATAAATATTACAAGAGCTAACTTATAAAGTTATAATTATAACTCATACGGTAATGTAATTAATCAACATTCCTTAAAGCTAATGTATGACTATAAAATTTTCCTTGCTAGTCGCTCGGTAGGAAAGTTTCTTGGTTCTTATGAGGTCAACGCATCAGAATGACGTAGGATCTCGTGGTCTCGTTTGAACTGTCAAGTCAAACTGCTGCTAACTGAAATTCCCTTTTATTTGTCTATACTGTAGTTTATAGTATACTAGCTGCGGTTTCACCCGCGTCTGTCTTGATCCCGTGAGAATATCGGGATAAAAAGTATCCTATTTCCTATTCCAGGTCATGGTCTACCCCTGTGCCAAATTTCATCCAAATCCATCCAGTCGTTTTAGCGTGAAAACGTAACAAAACAAATTATTTTAAAAAAAAAAACCCGCCTGTGAATTTGTTTTATTTCAAGCTTTTTAGTTTTATTAATTTATTTTCAACACACTTGCTCGTAAAGTGGCTCTTATTGAACCGCTTTTAGATTCATAATGCAGTGTATTATGGAAGCGTGCTTTTTACTTTACAGACGCGCCACAGATAACTATTTACTAGTCGGAGTAAAGACATAGGAGTATGGAATTAGTAAGTACTATCATGGCAGCATGGAATTTGTATGGTATCCAATAGAAATTGGTTTTGGTGAAGCTTTTTACCAAAGACAAGCGCTCAAAAGCAAGTTTTTATTTAAAAAAAAAGAACCATAAGCAAACCAGTGGCGTTTAGTTATGGTAAAAAAAATCCCATGGGGATGGGATTTTTTTACCATAACCAAACGTCAGTGGGATACTTACTATACACTAATTAGTATGAACTATCCTACTAATAAATGAGAATTCTCTATTTACACCCGAGCAGAGACTTGCGCTTTTTTTCCGGTAAGACCGGGGGTGGCACGCGCGCAGGCCACTTGACCCGCCTAGACGAATCGCGCTGGCCTGCCCGTGCCCGTGTGCCACCGCGTTCGCGCGGAATAAAATTCTATCTGTACTATTAAATAAGGGTTTATATCGTCTGTGGCAATTTCAGTCTATATTGTTCACTACCCTAACCCCATTTGCGTTTTATGTATTATTAACATTATTATATTAGGTCTTTACCTATGAAATTGCCGTTCTGCAGTAATGGCCATTTCAAATCAAAATAATTTTTGTTTGGCTAAGAATTCTAATTTCAAATTAATTTTATTTTAAAAACATGGAATTCTTTTTTCAAAAGAAATCATTTGTTTAATGATTAGTGTTACATTTTCATCGCTTTTCAATCTTTTTCGTCATCATGGATACGTTTAAAATTCGAGTAATTATGGAATATGAGTACCATCGTGGCCCAACCTATTATTTTTATATAGGCTGTTCAGCGGTATTACCAGTGCCTTTATTTACACCCGCGCGCACATCGCTAGCGGAAAAAACAAAACCAGCCGCCAAATGTTAATAAATTATAATAAATATTTGTTAAAATTTTTGTAATCATTATTAAAAATGTGGATTTCACGTAGGGGAGAAGAGCGTTTTTAATAATAAATAGAAATCTTTTTTTTTGTATAGGCTGTCTAACGGTTTTGCCAGTGCCTTTATTTACACCTATGGAAAAACAAAACCAGCGAGCGGCCAGCGCGCCATTTTCCATAAATATTTACTATCGTTTTCGTTGTGTGGTTTATTTTACCTATCAAAAATACAAAATCTAAAGTATTGCCACCAACCGATATAGAAGTTTTTAAAAGAAACTCCGGATAGTCAGTACCTGGCAACAAAGGTCAGTTAAGATTCATAAATCTATCATCTTTATAGTTAGGTACGTTATTGTAGCATAAGTTCTTACAACAAGTCTGTTTTTTTCCTCACAAGTGTGTTGAAAAACGTCGTATGAAACGTGTGCATTGATTATTACACTCTCGGCTCGCCTGCGGCTCACGCGAAAATACCGCCTCGACTGTAATATCCAAAAGAGCACACTTGTATCACAATGTACTCTTATTTATATATTTGGAATTAACTCATTACTAGCTTTTATTTGATACACATATGGTAATTTATTTTAAAAAAAAACCTTCCCCTCCCTTTATTTTTGTTTGCAGATGAAATATAACATTTTTTTTTTAATGGTCATTTTTTTTTTTGCATATATACACGCTATACTATTGCAGGTTAACGGGAACGCCCCTTGTTAGTTAACATACTGTATATGTCACTCCCACAATTAAGACGAACCTAACGACACCTCATACGTTAAAATCCATCAAGCCGTTTAGGCTACAGAGCGTACCAAAGAAATAGACATACATACAAACATACAAACAAACACATATATACATACTCTCGAAAAACATTACTCTCCTTCTGGGGCAGTCGGGTAAAAATCGATCTAGGTAGGTCATAAATCTGTGAAAATTCGTATTATCTACAACAATAAAAAGAAAAGGATTTTGATGACCCAAGACCTCGGTCGCCTATACATGTGTACATTATCTATAACAAAAAGTCGCTTTTCCTGTTTGTCTGCGTTGTTCTTCTAAATCACGCAACAGATTTTGATGAGATTTTCACCGTCGTTTAGAGAATTTATTCCGGAAGGTTTATTATGTGTATAATACGTTAAAAGGTACTAAAGTTACATATAACTTAGAAATCTCGATATTTTGTCAATTCGTAAGTTATGAGTTCTGTCACAGGAAAATACAATTTCCTATGCCATGATATTTTATAGGTTTTACTGGCTTTACTACTCATAAAACTGAAACCACTCTATGTGATTTCATTTCACAGAAGCGTTAACAAGATTCAGTGTCAATAAAATTATTTAGAAGCCAGAAGTGAAAAATAAAAACTTTTTACTTTAATTTCGGAAGTCGGTGGCAAAAAACGAAAATTGAAAAGCAAAGACACCGACTTCCGAAAATAAAGTTATTTTTCACTTTTTTGTGTTTTTTTGGAAGTCGGTTGTTTTTTTTTTTGTAAAAAAAATTATTTTTCACTTTTTAGCTGTGGTAACCTACCCCACACTAATTTGAATACCACTACCGGCTATGTAAATGACAGTGACGGAGTCAAATAATTATATCGTCTAAAAATACGTAATATTGAAGCTAACTCAAAAACTACGCGAGCAAAGTTAATAAAATTTATATAGGACTACCTCGGGAGTATTTTTTTCGGGAGACCTTTCGAACTAAAAAATATTTTTTTTAATCGGTTCACAATTGGCGGAAATCCTACTATCCTGCTAATATTGTAATTATAATCCTACTATTCTACTATAATATTATAAAGGTGAAAGTTGGTATGTTTTTTACTCAATCACGCAAAAACGGCTGAACTGATTTGGATGAAATTTGGCACACATAGTTTATAACCTGAATTAACACAGAATACTTTTAATCCTGGTAGTACATTCCTGTGGGTTAATTTCCTACCTCCACACGGGCGAAGTCGCGGGCGAATACTAATAATTGCAAAAAATACAAATATTTTCAGGAAATAATAACTTTCAAAGAAACAAAAGAGATGCCGATCTTAAAAAAACACTGTTTTCCCAATCGTTATTTATATTTATCAATCTTAATTTTATTATAATTTTCAATTTAGATTCATAACGATAACGCAAATTATTCTAATAATCCCCTATCTGAACCGATACTTAAATATTTTCCACTGGCAACACTACAAACTGGTTTTATTATCGAAAGTACAAGGCGTAGTAAGGTGTTATAAAACATATAATTATTCGCAAAGGCTGCAGTTTTCCTCCAAAATGCCTAGACCCACTTGATAAAGGACGTACTGAAGGGCGATGTCTCGTGACTAGAGTAAAAAAGCGGCGAACTGTGAGTTGGACTCACACACGAAAGGTTCCGTACCACAGTACAATTATTACGATCGAGCAAAACACGCCGAAACAAATCGTTTCTTCTTTGGAGACCCCTGTAATTTTTAGCTGTTTTTTTAATATTTTGTTTTAGCGCCATAGCGGACTCACTCTGTGAAAATTTCAAGTGACTTAGGCAATACACTTGAAATTAAACGGTTCAAAAGATAACAGTTCTGTGACAGACGGACGGACAGCGGAGCCTTAGTAATAGGGTACCGTTGGGCCTATGGTCTACGTCACACTTGACGGAAATTACGAAGCCGAACTTCCGTGGCGGTAAATCCGTTACAGACGCAGAGGGCGACCGGCCCGTGACGGAGCGACCGACCGATCTTCCGCGTAGTGAGCCTGTTATTAGTAATTTAGCTGAGCAATGACCTATTCTTGCACAGATACGACGCACTTCTTGTTATTGTTGTTTCAGAAATTGATAGTTTACATTACGCAACTAATTTGTTTTTGGCCTCTCATCCACAGATAACTGTCTAATATTCTTGTTGTTAAATACGAGGCTTTTGGCTTATTTGTAGTTTTAGTAAATGTCATTTTTTATTTTGTATTGTGCGTTTAGTTTGTGCAGAATAAACAATTTTTCTTTCTTTCTTTAATTTAGAATTATGCAATAACATGGTTTGACGGAAGATCCGCGACGGAATTTCCGTCAAGTGTGGCGTAGGCCTAAGGGTGCGGAACCCTAAAAATAATTAAGTACCAGTTAAGTTACGACCGGATATAACCGCAAAAAGTTATTGACAAATGAAGTAATAAACCGCAAGTCTGATATCAATTTGTTGGAAGTACTTGGGTCGGTTTTTCGAAAATTATGTTCTTGTAATTAACTAAGTACTTAGACGTTAGGTTTGACGTCAATTAGTCATCATCTGCCTAACCTTTTCCCAAAGTAACTACGTTAGGGTCGGCTTGCAGTCCAACCGGATGCCGCTGAATACCAGAATTTTACATGGAGCGACTACCTATCTGACCTCAACAACTAAGACTGGCTGTCAGACTTTTAGTCTGACTTCTGAATATGTAACGACTATTAAAGATCTACTAATGACAGCCGAGACCAACGGCTCAACGTGCTTTCCGAGGCACGGACGGGTGTCGTTATGTAATGGATGGTCACCCATCCACGAACCGACCGCGACAAGTGATGCGTAACCTTCGATCGACCCGTGCGGCCTTTATTATTTGTCCACGAGGCATGAGGTAATAAACCGCAAACGTGATATCGGATTCTTGGAATACTTGGATCAGATTTTCGAAAAGGTTCTTGTAAGTACCTAGATAGGTACCTACCTAGATGAGCAGTGGGTTTAAATGATAATGATAAATGATAAATGATTTATTTCTGTAAGTAGGTTTATACAAACACTTTTACACGTCAATCACATTTTTAAAACGAGATGAGGACTTTGACGTCGTTGAGGAGGTTTGACGTCAAACAGAGGTAGATGGGTACAAAAAATGGTTCGTCAAGTCCAAGAATTATATCAATAGGTAACTTATGCACGACTAACAAAAGCTGATGATTTTATTGATATTTAGGTAGAATTTATGTTTCAAATGTATTTTTTTTATTATTTATTAAATGACTCACCTTTAACTTTATGCACGACTAACAAAAGCTGATGATTTTATTTATGACCTAATCTAATTTTTGAATGTACAAAAACACCATGTTCGCTCTCGATTTCGACTTAGCTGCCATAGAATGAATTAAACAATACCCCAAAAGCTTTCATATGGCATATGTTTCATCTCTGTTGAGCATTTGGTCCAAAATGTCGCATGGTCCTTTAGCGTGGCAGTAGCGGTCATTGACCCATCTACATTTTCTAGCATTCTCCATTTCAAAAATTAAGTCTGTTAACGTCTTATTATCGATATCTCCAACATGTTCCAACAACGAAATTTTTTGGGTTGCTAAGAGATATTAGGCATAGGGCAATGACCGTTATTGATTCGGGTATAGATGTCTATCTATACCCGAATCGCTTTAGCGTCATACAGTCCCTTCATCATCAATTTATTGCTAATACGAACGTATCAACAACGAACGAACATTCAAAGGAGCGTAAACTTCTCATTTTACCACCTGCAATGATAACCAAAATAATTTTGTATCGCAAAATGACCTCTAATCTACAAGAATAAGGTCCATATGAACTGTATTTCTACCTAGTTGAACTCTTGACCTGGTATTTACGAACAATGCGCGTAGTGGACCGATTCCATTTCATTCATTAATCGGTTAGTAACAGCAGCGCAAGGGTCCCCATGAATTCCGATTTTTTTTAGATACTTTTTTTTTATTTCTTATTTACCGAAAGCAAGCGATAAGGATTGCCTGGAAGGATTTGGGGGAGGCCTTTGTTCAGCAGTGGGAGTTGGAAAGTTGGAATAGAGTAGACTACTAAAAAAAAAACGATAAGCTTGCCAACATGCGCCTACTTGTTCTAGAAGCTTCGTAAATAGTTTCTTCGCGTTTTTTTTTTTGCATGATTTAGAGCCGAATTTGTGTCAATTGAAAATTGGCACTTGTAAAGCGTGTCACGTTTAATTTCACTTTTTGTTTTACAGTTACGCACTAAGCTTTTGTTCGTACAGTTAGAAAAAGTAATGTGACCATGTTTTAAGTGTAACACGGACAACCCATTTTTATTTTGGACAATTTATTAATATATTTTTATATTTTGTGTCTGTTTACGATGCAAAAATTAAAATGGCTGGTTCGTTCAGATTAAATAAAAACGCGATACGAAAAAATACTCACAATAATTTACAAGTAATTAATAACAGCACGCATAAACTACTTCCTGACCTCTAACCTATAATGCGTATACAAACCTCGACGCAAATGCAAAACTTATTTTTGATTGCATTACCCCCGCCATTGATGCGTAATAGCAATCGCAGATAATAATTAGTCAAAGGAAGCTCTTGTCGAATCGAGTAAACACGAGATAAGTTTTATTGGAAACTGACAATTATTTGATTTATATTTTTGATATATGGTACGAGTACGACCCATATTTTAGATAGACGTTCGTTTGGTCCGATGTAAAGTCTAATGAGTGAGTGACAGTGAGTATTCGATCGATTCTTGACGTCACCGAGATCGTTATAATAATTTATACGTACTTGTATAATTTGTGTATACATTAGCAGTAATACCTTTCCTTAATTCTTATGTAAAACAATGTTGAACCACAGATATTATAATACTACGGTTGAACGTATATGCTGTAGGTATGTTAAATAAATAATTATGCAAAGCTGTTGTTTGATTGGGTGATTATAATTAAAAATAATAGCGTACTACGTCAAACTTTTGTGTATAACCAAACAAAATAATGTACATCTCTTTTGAGACAATTACAGTACCTATTAATAGGTACTGTACTTGTCTTTTCAAAACTCAAAGCATTTATTTAAATTAAACCATGGGAGAACAAAAGGATAACAAAAAAAAACGATTTACAGGCACTTTTTAACTGTCAAGGAGTCGGTCGGTCAAAAACAAAAATATTCTGTTTTTAAGTAAAGCAAATTGTTCACACTTAACAGCTAAGGATAAACAAACATTTCCTCAAAAGTAATTATGTTGACGATAAACAGTTT
The DNA here is from genome assembly GCA_947363905.1 of Lithophane semibrunnea. Lineage (NCBI taxonomy): Eukaryota > Metazoa > Arthropoda > Insecta > Lepidoptera > Noctuidae > Lithophane > Lithophane semibrunnea. The sequence continues at coordinate 2,528,604 of OX376203.1, read as the reverse complement.
ATTGTTTTTATTATTACGTCGTCGTACCTATGTTCCGTGTGAACATTTTATCTAATTATACCTATAGCTACCACACAAGGAAATGCATTAAGTACCTACATGTTTTGTAACCAAGGTTGCGGTAACCATGAATTAGTAAGCAGATAAATGTAATTGCGCTTTTGATCAGAATCTAAGTCACGCTGGCGTAATTTCAGTATTTCTGCAAAATAGAAATATAATTCTAAAGCGGAACAAAGCAATTCCCACATTAAAATTATAAAGACAAGTATACTATTTGCCATCTGAAAAACATCCTGTTCGGAACTGACATGGGTAGGTACAGTCACGGACTTTAATTGATGAGCAACCTGGCACTGTTCGTATTTTAGCCGTGTAATGCAAATCGGGTGTATTCGGTTCCCGACACGCAAAGTCATATGTCTTCGTATTAGAAGAAGAAAATTATATTTCATATCTTTACCGGTTGGCTAACCTGAGAGCCAGAACTACAAACTTGACAGCAGAGTGACTGCCCAAAGTCAACCAATTGCAGGTCTAGCAACAATAACCTAGCAACGATAAACAATCGTTGCTAGGTTACTGTTGCGATAGTAACGTTAGCGTACGGAGAAATAATAATAGTCATTTCGACAAGTTCGAAATTAACTCTGACATTGATATTTCGACTATAACTGTCTTCAGTTAAGTTATCAGAAATAACGAGTTAATGAGCTATGATTCAAAGGAGGTCGGTATCAAATAGATTTGACAATCTTTAATTTTTAATCATTGAGAACTTATTAGTCAACCTCTATGGATAAGACTATTTCTGATTAAAAGTAATTTATTTGTCATCTTGTTTACGAGCGCGCGATTTGAGTTAGTGTTTAATCGTGTAATCTCGTGAATGTATGAAACTGCAAAATTGAAAAGTTTGAAGGTGGCTCATCAATTAAAGTCCGTTACATCAAAGTACAATGTCATCTTAATAGACTCCGACGCACATTCCTAACCTTGCCTACTATCATAGTCGCCATAACCACCACGTGACCACACGTCCCGTACTAAAATAATACTAAGCCGCGCTTCTCGGAACTGGTTAACTGCAGCATGGCAACGGTTGCGCAAGGTTAAATCGCGCGGTCAACTTATAACAGCCAATCAGAGGGCGCCAATGCTGTGACGTCAGCGACCACGCCTGCGCGCGCCTCCGCCGCCATATTGTCGCTTTCAAATACACGCATCACTGCGAAATGTTTGCGCGGCGACACGGAGCGATAACAATTCGAGCCCTCTTTACGTGTACGTTATATTTGTGATATCGATATCTGGCAAACGTCAGATGACGGGGGCAAACGGGGGCCGGTCAAGGCGGGCTAGTGGTCCGTGGCACGCTGTTATATAGATTTATGGCGCCCTCTTTGGACTCTACAATTCGCGAACGTCATCCAGCACTCATTGCAACAAACGATAATTATGTGTCATCTTCACGAGACTATTATTCAAGCAAGACATTTAGTACGAATCAATTATAGTTTCTTAGAACACCTACTTCAGTTTACATTTCAATATTGTTTATAGAATTATTTTAAGAACACTTACCCATCATATTTGACATGAATTTCGATCTGTCCATTGGTGGGATCCATTTGGATGCCATAGGGAGGATCGCTGGCCATGTCGCTCCGAGTAGGAATCCTAGTAAGACTCTAACAGCTACTATCCACCCGAAGCCGATGGCTGCGGAGCCAGGAGTGAGGAGGGTAAGGATACTGGCTAGCAGAGTACTGTAGCCGAACACCCGCCTGGTGACGAAACAAAAAAAAACCATTAGATACTTTGATGAAGATATGAAATTAAACATCAGCTCGATAAGGTAATATTCGACAAACAAATTCGTTTAAATCTAAAACATGAAGACTCGACAATAAATCCAATTCCGAGTATAAATCATAATCATCATTAAAAGCTGCGTGTCGATACGACAGGCAATTCAATACGAGGCATGTCAAAAATTCGCCGCCCGTATCGACGCGACGTCTCAAAAACTGACACGCGAACATTTCACGAATGATCACACAACGCTCAGTTACACGATAACGTTCATAAATCATGGCGCAAGCCCGCATACATTGCGAGAATGTTCCGCGTGAATCATTTCCCGACATTTCTTTTTTTAAGGCATGATTGTATGTCATTAGTAATTCGCTGACTTCTTAATTTTTTCGCTGATTCCGTATATAAGTACCCAATGCTGGGACTCAGTCCTCTTTTCTGTGAGTAGAGAGGAATGAGGGGGCCGTTATCCACCACGTGGCCCTAAAGTCCAAAGAAGGTGTGTCACAGAATTTACTTCAATACAATTTCTGCGTTGGAAATTTCTCGACTCGTAAACAAAACCACGTTGGGATAACGACTTCAATCAAAATAAAACAGTCAAAAAACTTGATAAACTTGATTTCATATAGTGCGTCCTCAATATAGTGTTATTCACACAATTAGTCACTAACCGGTTCCAAAAGCCCGATAGAGTCGGCGAGCGCCGGCGCACCAGCAAATTAATTCAATAAGTAATATTTTTCATTGCATTAATTGTCGGTAATAGAGTTGCTATTTTTATTTGTCTCGATTGGAATCGCAAAACCCGTTACGGTTGCTGTCGCGACATTAACCCGCTTTTTTATGAGAGCATTTATTTATAGGAACTGTATATCGATTGCACACACTGCTACCGACATGTTTGTATTTAATTCTACTGAAAGTAATTAATGTGCGAGTCATACATTGTTATGAAATCATAGCTGTCATAATAATTGTTATTAATATAATGGCACCGTGGCCAACTGCTCTATTATTATGAGTGATTATCATAGTTCAAATCGATGGCAAGGACCAAAAGTTTCAGGCCAATCAGCATCGTTGACTCTTCCTGATCCCTTAATTATCAGCGTCTAGAAAGTTCAACGCTAAATTATTCGGACACACAAATTACCAGACGTGTATAATTTAAAATGAAATAACGCCTGTACGCTTGATTGTATCGCGAAAAAAATACTAACGTCGAACTTATATTATTGAGCAAAATAAAACGCCGGAACCGGTCCTGATAAATGAGAATTGCATGGTCACTAATATTTCAAATTCGAAATGCAAAAGTGAATGACGATAATTTTCGTGTGGCAGCTTTCGGTCGCCGCCCTCTGCAATGACTGCAATGCGAGACTTTTTTTTTAATTTACCGTCCCTCGCCAGTCACCAGTGTACATTAGTGTTGCCAACAATGAATGCATAGCATAGTATCGAAAAAAAATGTTGTTTACCATTCAGGGGCCAAGTTTTTGTAGCGAACTGACACAATAGCAGCTATTATTTGCAAATTGGTCGGCATTCCGCCGGAGATGAGCCGGGGATTGGCTGGAACGATGCAGTTATAGTTTACAAATGCTCTTTATAATTCGGTCTGGAATATGGATGGTCGCCTCGTATGAAAAACTTCTTTCTCACGAGACCGTTATTTTTAGGACTAGACGAAATAAAATCGTGACAACCGCGCATAAGAGTTTTTAGTATTTTTATTCGTTCAAACATGTCTGGGACTCTGAACTGGAATAGACTCATACAAAAATGATTGAGTATTTTACTATGACCTTCATTACAATGGAATAATGTTATGTTCTTTGCACATCATCAGCTGACAAACTCATTATATCCTTATTAGTCGACATCAAACATGGAAAAAGTACTTTTAAAGAACTTGGCCTACTTATTCTAGGTAGTGTGAAAAACCTGTTGGTAAGGAAACTTAGATAACATGTTGTTTGAGGGCTTTGTGGTAATCGATCCGCGAGGTTAAGCAACATTGCTGTAGTACTAACCAGTTCTCAATATGTTCGAATCCGGAGGGATCTTAGAAGAGCAGTTGAAGCCATCGGAAAATCGATCGACGGAATACCTCACAAGCAAGGCCAAAACTCTGACTGCTTATGCCATGTCAGCCTTTACAGAATACGGGTAGAATACTGATCACAACTGGCATCTCCTAAAATTGGTAATGCAAAATCCTTGCAAAATGGATGGTGGTCCTTACCTAGCGCCAATGACTTCTGCTAGTCTGCCGCCTGGCAGTTCTGTGAGCACATATCCCCAGAAGAAGCAACCCAGCAGGTGGTTCTTCTGTTTAGTGTCCCAGTGGTAACGAGTTTGCTCAATATGCTCTGGGTGCTGCAAAAGAAAAACCTATATTTCAGATTTCAAACTGAACTTTATTCCCTTTAAAACTACTGGTGGACTTATGTATGAAGACAATTCTATTCTTGACCAATTCTTTTAAAGTCATCATGATTTGTGGGCCTAAAACGGCCACATTAGCAATTCCTTTAAAAGCGATTCATTTCCTAAATTTCCAGCTGTCATTAGCAATTCATAATGTGTGGACCATTTTACGAATCTCCATAGAAAACTGTCATACAGATGAATTATTTCGTAATATGAATCGCACGCTGATCATATTATGAATTGTCAATTTATGACGTTTTACGATGATTCATAATATTTTCCTATTATGATTCTGCCAAAGTGACTGTTTTAAGCCCCCTGTTTCTATAAATATGCTGAATCTATTGTTTCAATGTGTGGTAAAAAACAAAGGAAGTGACTATCAGTTTTGCGGTAATACGGGAATAACCCGGGCCTCGAACCACGGCGTATTGGTTTCTATTAAGTTTTTACTTTACAACCATGAGTTTAACTTTAAGCTAACAATAAAAGTAGCAGAAAAACAATATAATTGAATCAAGAAACCCAAGATATCATAACTAAGATTTTCTGCGAAATCACTGAATCGAAGATAATCGGTGCCAAGAAGTTGAACGCACCAATCATTTAATTAAAACATAATTGTTTTAATAATATTCTTAGTTCGTACTGCTTCTACAAACTTCTTACGATCACCTTATTTATAGAAACAACCAAGATTTGTTCAGCAATTCTAGATAGTTCGACTAAATACGTTCCCTTATTCTCTCAGGTCTACCCATACCATGACAGTTTCAATGATTCCAAAGCAATAAATATTGAAGAAAGCAGTAAATCTTACCTCAGTAACGTTGTGGGGCCCGTGGGTGATGTTCATGGCACTGGTGAGGTTGTCATTGTCATCGTAAATCATCTCCACAATTGCGATCGTGAGGTTCACTCGGAGGGCGTAGTTCAACATGAAGCCTAGGAGGACCATGATGTTTAGCACTTGGACGCATGTTAGACAACCTGGGACAAAAAGGATAGAATTAACAAGTGATTTTTGAGTACAGATTCTACCAATGAGATTAACTGGTTTTTCGACCAGGGGGCCAAGTCTACTAATTTACAAACGTGTCAATGGTCTCGAAATGATGAGTTTTTGACAGATATGCCATACAAAATCTGACAAAAACTCATCATTGCGAGACAACTGACACGTTTGTAAATTAGTAGACTTGGCCCCCAGATAGGCTCGCCTTTGACTTAACAATATCTCGACTGATTGTTAAAATTCTTTGCGCTTCGCACATTTTTCCTTCAAAAATCTACGGAATTCGCGACGTTTTTAATTACCAAGGTACGGTCAACATGTAAAGATAATTATTAATGTTATTTATGTGTATCGCAGCTTCGTAAATGACAAATATTTTCGATTTATAACCTCCTCCTTTGTTGAAGCCGGTTGAAAAAGAGTTGCCATCAGACTTGATATAATAGCAGTGAAACTAGAAATATTGCCCACTAGCCCCTGCTCTTCGCTCCTGCTTCGCAGTTTCTACGACTAGACAAAACATTGAGATTTCTTAGTTATATGTATCTTTATTATGTATTAATGTATTACACACATAAACCTTCCGGAATAAATTCTCTAAACGATGGTGAAAACCTCATCAAAATCTGTCGCGTTTTTTACGCGAAAAGCGACTTTAATTTATAATATGTATAGATTCCATAGAAAAGCGAAGGTTTTATGGCAATAACATTAATGATTCAGTACATTCGTTACTCCGTGATAATTACTAATTGGTGTGAATAACATTACTTACTTGTTCGTTCTTGTAAATGCGGGCGTGTTAAATTATGACCGACATTTGACTCCATTTTACTTCGTGGAAAAATACCTTGAACACGCATCTTGTTTTATGAATATTTATTTAATTCGGAGTAGATAATACCTAAATATTGGAACAAGTCATCATTCTCCCAATTTATTTGCGGTCGGCGCAACATGTCTGTTTCTTCCATACTTCTCTATTAGCCGTCATCTCGGTAGTCACCCCCTTTCGAGCCATATCATCTTTCACACAGTCCATCCATCGTTTCTTTGCTCTATACATAAATCTAAGTATCCATACAAGTCTGTTATCACAATGAATCATATCTATGAGATAAAGATCTAGGCAGTTAATGCCAGATTAACTTCATTAAAATTGTGTATAGTACTTAGTCGTTATCAGAGTAACATGAATTTACATGAATCATGGTGACTAAAGTTGCCCAGTTGGGTTAAATCATCGACTACCTACAAGCCATTTTAAGTAACTAAAGTACCTACTTTAATTTAAGGGGGAAAACATTTTATCATAAGTTTACATTTTATTATTGGCTTTCAATATGAACGTATTAAGAATATTTATAATACAATTTTTCCTTCATCACAAGCTATAAAATTATCGGGAAATGTCCTAAAAAAAAAAATTGATGGTCACACTAGCGACTAATAGAAACAAGACTTATTTATATTCAAAATTCAATACTAACTAATTTTTTTATTAAACCGACAGTCTTTCGTTAAAGGTTAAGTGAAAATTACTACACTGCTGGACATAGGCCTCTCCAATTGCGCGCCATTAGGCTCGATTCTCGGCAACTCTCATCCGGCTGCTACCAGCCACCTTGCGAAGATCATCGCTCCACGTGAGGGCGTCCTACCTTATGTTTGCCGGTCTCCACTCAGAACACGTCTACCCCAACGATAATCGGTTCTACGGCTAATATGAGGGCCGGCCATATTGTCACTTCAGCTTCCTTAATATCATTCATGTCTAATCATATTATAATCTTTTTTTTTTCTTTTATATTTCGATACCCATCACGTCTGCGGAGTTTTACGAAGTAGTTTTTGACCCGGTATGTGCCTGAAACATCGTGAGTCAGTGCCCACGATCCAACTTTGTAGCAGAGCTGCCCGGTGGCTGCCCTGCTATCAAAACTAACTGACTATTTTTTTTTATCTCGCCGTACCTACAATTCTCGTATTATCTCCGTTACAGAAGATCGCAAAAACTATTTATACATTTTTACGAGCAGTTTTCACAATACAGGAAGATGAAACACAAAATCACGTTCACACGGTTCTGAAATCAAATCCAATGTTGAATCGAAATTATTCGAAATACGATGTTTTCATAATAAGAGTAGGTACTATGTCCGGTTTTTATTCAAACACATTAACGTACAAACTGATTGTTAGCATATTATTAAATGAACTATGAATATGATCGCTGTGGGAAATTATATTTTTAGTCTATTACATTGTAAGGTTTGGTGAATCACGTTAATGTAAATGTAACAGTAGAACATGCAAGTTACAAAACAGTTATAGGACCATACTGTGTACATAGTGAAGGACTTGAGGGGAGATTTTATTAGTATGATCGTATTATTTTCTAATAATTACAAGATTTTTGTGTAGTCGTGTATTACTAGTAGTACAGTGACTACAAAAAAATATGACTACTAATCCTAGAGCGATTCAGCAAGTACCGACTTATAGGTATATCATGTATCAGGTCTTTTTTTTTCACCCCTTTTTGTCCAACTGCTGAGCAAAGGTCTCCCCCACAGCTGACACTTTACCACTTTCTAGTGCTTCAGCTGGGAAGAAGAAGTGGCGCAACAAATTCCCCCCCAGTTGGAAATAACTTTACGTTATATTCGCAAAACAACCAGCTGTATTATTATCACCCCATTAATCTGTCATTGGCACCGTATATACCGTTAATCGGTAATCTAAACACCGAAATAGGTGTAGACGTAGAGTCAAGGTTAATGCATCTAACCAACCCACTTGTGGACCGGTCTAAGCATTACCATATTTATCATACATTATGAATATTGTTCACATTACGCAAGCCCCGGCTAATAGATGACGAACTTTAATATCTGATACAAGGACGATATAATTATATCGGTATTTTTTATCATCTGTGTGTTTTGGACTTTCGGGTTTAACTGTACCTGTTATTGGTTGGTAAGGATGGCAGAATATTGATTACCCTGCATGCATAAGCCAGAATTAATTGCATTTTTTGCAGTACAAGCAATGGTGATTGGTAAAACCCAAGGCCCTCAGGCGAATTTTATGAGTTTTTATTAATCCAACGTCATTTCCGAAGTACGATTTTGTTTTGCAGATCTCTGACTCAGAATTATATGTATTATGAAGTAACTAACACTTCTATTTTCATACAAATTGTAAAAATAAACACCTACAAAATGCGACACAAGCACACGTTTTCATGTTTCACGTGTTTGACCATCCAACAAGACAGCAATTATCACGACGCCGACGCTTTGAAACGCTGGCGAAAAAACTTGGCAACGCATGCTGAAAACCATGTGCGCATGATACTAAAATAACTGCCGATTAAATGTTAGAAAGCGTTTACTACAACGACAGAGAACAGAAATATGATAGAATAAAAAAAAAAACCTGCACTTTTTTATAACAGCATGGTCACCATTTTGAGATGACGCTTATTTCAGCTATTTGTGACGGTCCAATAATGAAGTTCGATATCAAATTTTGCCAGTAAACGTATCAAATCATACTTTCCGGAATTTTGTTTGATAAACTTCTCGCGTGCTCTACGAGAGATACGAAACCGATACTTTTGAAAACATCGAGAGAGTTTTCTCGAATAGTTCTATTGAATGATGATAAATGGCTTTTACACACTGTTCTCGCATCATTACTCTCAAACTCCTGTAAGACCAAGGTTTCTTCTTCTATTCAACATCTTACTTTCACTAATTTGCAACAAGCCCTGCCAAATACGTTCCTATGATCATACATAACTGGTTTCGACATACCTAGATTATTGAAGCTTGCTTGCCAAACGTAGGTTTAGGCATGAGCATGACACAGGCCCCAGTACCTAATAGGGAAAACTAACAAAAACTGCTGTGTGCCTAATAAAGCTTTGTAGCAGTGCTAGCTAATGCACGCCACTTCGCTGTATTGAAAATTCAATTCCTTGTTTCAAAGTCCAAAGTCATCATTCAAACTAGGCTGAGAATCAGCACTTTTTGAACATCAAAATTACATAACACCGTCCTCCAAAACTCCTGCCCTTCAGCTTCACCACTTTGTAGTGCTTTAGCAGGGAAGAAGTGGCACAACAAACTCCCCAGCAGTTTGTTCCACTGAAGGGTAATCACATAAAAATCTACTTTTATATATCTATGGGTAATCTTCCTGGCCTTGTCCTACGTTACTTCGGGTCGGCGCAACATGGTTTTTTCTTCCATTCTCCCCTGTCAGCCGTCACTCTATTATTCACACCTTTTTCTTTCATATCATCCCTCCCATCCATCTTTTCTCTTGTTCACTTAGGGGTGAACTTGAGAAATATGTTCAACAGCCTCTACAGCCTCCAAGGCACTCGTTTTCTAAACGTCTCGTTTCTGTTCTCAATAGTTTAGGCTTTGCGTAGTCTGTCAGTTGGTCAGTTAGTCACGAAATGTTTTATCCACAAAGGACATAGTATAACCTTCATGAATCCATATTTTGATAACAAACGTTTGCGGTTAGTAATGGACTCAAAATATTGTCGCCTCGCCTACATTTAGTTACATACACAAATTATCCATACTTCCATACCTACTGAATATTATAATGCGAAAGTAACTCTTACTGTCTGTCTCTGTTACCTTTTCACGCCTAAACCCGTGAGCTGATCAAAATAGGTAGCCGGGGACCTGGACATGACCATAAACTACTTTTCATCCTTGATATTTTGACTAAAAAGTGATGAAACACTAAATACACGCAGACGAAGATCCGGGCAACAACTACTAGTAAATGCTTCAGTTTTTTAGTACAATAAAAACTTAGGATCACCTAAAATCGTTGCGTCCGCGCAACCGCTAGTAAATGGATCGATTTTATAAGCACGTGTTATTCTATTATGCACGTATGCAAATGTTGGCATTCAGTCTACCTGCTGGATCATGACCCTGGCTAGCCGGAGCCAGCGTAAACACGGCCATTTAATCGCGACGATCGAATGTTGACGTTCATGCACATTTTCACGGAATAGGTAAGAGGTAAATAAATATTAGGGATAAGATAAAAATATATTAAGTGCTTTTCGCTTTTAGTAAATCCCTATAGAAGCAGTTTAGAAAATTCAAGGAACTATGCGGTTGAATTTTTTTTACAGACAGTCCCGAAAAAATAATATAAAAACTGGTTACCCTTTTTTATCGACGATTTAGCAGCATCTTTTGCTGTAAAACATACTGCAAAATCTGTTTTAAATATACTCAATATCTTTATTGCTTTACAAAAATAAAATTAAATATATTTATAGACTATTTTTTTTTCAAGTTGCGCTGATTTTATAAAGAGGTAAAAGTGCGTTTGTTTGTAGGGGTAGTCTTCGGAACCATGCTCCGACACTAATGGGAAGCTACATTATGTCGAGTGTCATAGGCTACATGCGAATGTCTGCTTTTCACGCGGGCAAAGCCGCGGGCGAAGCGCTAGTACTTTATATAAATGGAATGTAGAGTAAGTAGTTAAGTACCTATATAACTAACGTCACAAACAAACCCGCCATGTCATGACACTGATTTACAAATTAGAAGTGACAAGATAATTACTACGTTACTATGCGACTTAAAAAAGTATGATAGTTAGACGTTTTAACGTATTTAACAGACGTTAAATAAATTGAGGCGTGCGCGTGAGTGATGTAGCTGTCTTCTTCATGATATCATGACATGTGACGTCACAATGATAGTGATGTAACGTATCACAAGTCTGGAGCGGTGACATTACCGGTTATCAAGCTATTATTTACCGTTACAATCAAGCTATTATAAAGCTATTATTATAATAACGTAGATTTCGCTTATTATGTCACGTTTCTCAATCGAAATTGCATGTCATTGTTTAGTTATTACAGCAGTGTCAATGCACTTTAAAATGATATACCGTAAACTGTGCCAGTGTCACTACCAGTTAAGTTTATAAATTAAAAAGATTACTATGTACTTGTTGAATTTTGTTCGTGAAATAAAAATAACCGGTTTTGTATGTGGCTGTCATATTGTCAATCTAGGGTACCGAAATGTTGGGCCATGATAATACCGGCAAAGAACTGGTTAAAGTATGCTTATGTACATAGTATGTAAATCCGTTACAACTGTTTTTACCGACTTCAAAAAAGGAGGAGGTACTACATTCGGATGGTTTTTTTTTTTTTTTTTTTAAGTTCACCGATTACTCCGCCGTTTGTGAACCGATTTTAAAAATTCTTTTTTAGTTCGAAAGGGTATGCTCCCGAGATGGTCCCATATAATTTTTTTTTGAGCTAGCTTCAATATTACGTATTTTTCCCACAGTCTATGTAGACGATATAATTATTAGACTCCTTCACTGTTATTTACATAGCAGGTAGTAACTTGTGTGGAGTAGGTACCACCACTAAAAAGTGAAAAATAAAAACTTTTACATAAAAAAACAACAGACTTCAAAAAAAACACTAAAAAAGTGAAAAATAACTTTAATTTCGGAAGTCGGTGGCAAAAAACGAAAATTAAAAAGCAAAGACACCGACTTCCGAAATTTAAGTTATTTTTTACTTTTTTTGTGATTTTTTTTGAAGTCGGTTGTTTTTTTTTGTAATTAAAACTATCTGAAGCTTTTTCTTTGTATAAGTAACGTGTTCTTAATTTTACTGAAAAAGCAAGCTATACAAAAGAAAGTAAATAAAAAAAATGCATGTCTTTTTCTTCATTTAAATGTAAATAGACGATAGATTTGAAAACATTATCATACTATTTTCTCACACCCTGTATAATGTATCCTATATTTAGGGTTGCCAACCCTACAATATAATATAGTATTATAGTATCCTGCTATATATTAGAGGCCTAAATACAAAATTTCCAACAAAAAAAACATAAGTAGTAAGCGAAACTATATTTTAATTTCAAATTCAATACAAAATGGCGAAATGTGTAATCATTATTATATAAGCTAGACTGCTAGATAGATATTTATAATTTTATATAAGAAAATCCGTTAGTAAACAATAACATACTCGTACGGTACCCACATTTTTTTTTGCCGTCTACTACTTTTATTTTTACAAGCAATGGTTTCAAAATTACTATAAAAATTTGATATTTAAAAAAAATTGGCAACCTCAACTACATTCCATTATCAATTTCACGTTTAACAAAATTATCTTAAAAACCAGTCTCAGTTATTACTTGAACGAAAAGTTGGCAACAGAGGCATTTTTGTGCCAATTTGGCAATTTTCCTATATCAGTTATTATCACCCACATAAAAGGAAATGGTATGTCATTTTATTAAAGGTTAGTAGGTGTAGGTAGATGTTTTTTTAGGAATCCGTTGCCAGATGGCAAAAACGGAAGCCTTATAATTTCATCATGTCCGTCTGTCAACACTATATCGATGAAAATTGGGAAGGTGTAACAATGATGTAGTAAAATTAGGAAAAAATATTTAGAGGTCTCAATCACTCAGCAACATGGTAACAAGTTGAGGGGGGGGGGGGGGAAGATATTGTAGGAACCCATAATAAAAAATAAAGTGACTGCTATTTTTTTGTATTATTTTTATCAAGCTACAAAAACATTGGAAGTAAAATTATAAAAAAAACTAGTTTATTTACGGAAGCTTTGCTGTGACAGCTCAATGATCAAAAATTATAAAAATTGTCTGCCCTTGTCGAAAAAATAAAAGTAATAAACTGCCAGATTTTCTTCTACTTCATACACAAATCCGTAAGAGAAAAAACTTTAATATGATGAGACGGACAGGGTGCCCACACAAACAAATATTCGAGGACATATTTGCCACAACACCGTATTTTCGTTCAACTTTATCGAAAACGTATTAAATGAAAACAAAAGAACTGTGCCACGGTCGATACGCGAAATAAAAGCTATGACATTTGCGAAAATAGCACTGCGCCCACGCAAGTGTCGTAAAACGTATTTGTTGCAGACTTGTGTAAATTGTCAATGGAACATCTACTAGACTCGCGGTCTGGTTGAATGACGACGACGAGTAATTTGATGCTAGTGTGATAACGCCAAACAAGATTTTCATTACAACATTACCATTTTCATTGTAAATATTACCGTATAATTTAACAAACTATGCTAAACACAAACCTCATTGCTTGCCAATAAATTACAGGGGGCCTACCACCAGCACTTACAGCAGTATTATTTTAATCTTACTTCGTGGGGGAAAGAGATGGAGCTATACTTCCTGTAGAGCTTTATCTCTTTCCTACACTGAAGTAATATCAAAGTAATTCTGCTGTAAGCGGTGGTGGTAGGCCCCCAGAAGGAACTAAAGAAACAACTTGCAATGAGAAAGAAGCAAGTTATTCTGCTCACATAGTCATGGACGGCTTAATTGTGCATGCAATTTGGTTATCATTATCGAATGAGTCATGTCATCATTGACGTAAAGATAATAATAATCAAGTTTTACGAGATTCTTGATGATCTGTTCTTATCAACGATCTTCGATTGTTGTGAACAGGATTTCCCCTAATTCAGCCTAGATTTTTTTTAACCAATTATATGCGGTTATTTTCGAAAGGCTTTTTTTCTGCAAAGCACAATTTTGTGTCCGGGTTCACTGGCTAGGATTTACAGCTGTTTGACCTACTTGATACGGTCCTCATCTTAAAAATAGTGAACCGTTCGTTGTTTCGTCATTTACTTTATAAGAGCTGATGACTTAAATCGATCCAAAATAATTTCGTATCTAAGAAAAATAATGACGGGTGAGAGGATGGTCAATTTATTTATTTATACTTTATTTTACACAAAAAAAAACAACAAAAAAATGAACACTACAAAACATATAATAAGTGGCCTCTCTTCCAGGCTACCTTGGAATGGACAGAGATTGCGTGGACATAAAAACGGGGTTGTTAGTGGTGCAAAATAATAATGAATGAATATTCTGCTAATGATGATACTTCATTTTTTATTCATTAAATTTACATTTAATGAATAAAAAAAAAGGAATAATGGTGTCATTCCGTAGTTATTATTGCTAACTCAGAACGAAACGGCCATGATCCTGTAGATAGTATTCTTGGAAAATTTAAAGCTGCCTCAGAAAAACAACGATGCCATACAATTTGCAACACCAACTTATATTGTTTACTTTTTAACTAGAACCAGAGACACGATTTTTCATGCAGTGATTCGTGACGGGCAATGTAATGGCAGTTTCTAATCTACTAGCGTCATAGTAAGATCAGAAGATCGCTTCTCAGACATTACAGCGATTTTCCTGTTTGGAGTTGTCTTAATGACAGAACGTGTTATATGGAAAATAAAAACAAAATGAGTAAAATAAAAACATGCTCTGCATCACTTAAGGAACTCCACATAACATCACACCTGTATACTCGAAGGATTTGGCAGGTACATGACCTTTAGTACTACATTCTGCCAGTTATGTTAAAAATCTATAAAAAAAACTTTAGTCAACAGCCCCACTTGACTTAACTAATGAAGCATGTACTGCCAAATCACATAGAAACTAACTTGATTAATGGAGATTAGTTTGAAAGAGCCTCTTTGGAAAGTTCTGACGAAAGTAAGTGGCGCTGACGCCGGTTTCACGCAGCGTAATTATCTAAATGCGTTTGCAGAAAAGGTACAGGGGTTATTTACGATCAACATATTTTTCCAACGATTACAAAATGAATGGTCAACATCAACATAGTGATTTCGTGATAAACTGTATATCTTTTTTTTACGTTTTGATTTTGACCGGTATGTATGTAAGATGATGATTCATCTGTTCTCATATCTTCAAAACGACTCATCATAAACAAATTAAAAATCCGGAGTCACACGTAATCTGTGCGATTTACACGTGTGATTCCGGATTTTTAATTTGTCTGTCTGTGATGTCTTGTTTATACCTTTTTAGTTGATTGACTTTTTTGTCGTAGTTGGGTTTTAGTTTTATAACTTTATTTTTTTTTATCTAACAAATACCCAATAATATCAAATCTTTTTTTTTTGTATGTAAAGTATCACGATTTTATCTACAACTCCCGATGAAGTAAGAACAATTTCTTCAATGAGTAATTGCACTGAAGTTAGTCAATATCTTACTCAAGCAGCACTGCATGTAATAACCGATCAGCCAGCAGTGGTATACCGTTAGCCACTTCACATGACCACTGCAATTAGCCAGCGCCCATTAGCATGCACTTTGCTTACCGTTGAGTACATAATCGTAACTCATAGTTCGACTGCGGAGACACACAATGTTCCTCGAGAATTTACGGACAAGCTCAGCTACAACAGGCTTTAAATTTTACTAAAACTTTCCTCTAAAAAGTGGGGTTGGATATTATATTTTCCAAACTTGCGTCACTGAGAGCATGCGGTTTTATTCGTTTAAAAAGATAAGAAAAACATTAAAAAAAAAGAATGATTATGATCATGATTTTGCTAATAATTAAATAAATGCATAGCTCAATATAAAATAGTGATAGCGATGGCTAAAACGTTATAGAAAAAAATAAATGTCCACAGAAATCATGCAACATGGTCACCCTAGTCACACCGCTAGTTTTGACAGGAACTATTATTCAACCAACTTTAATGGTGAATCTTAAGCCAGGTGCTAATTTTACATCTAAATAAAATGTGCTTCCGAGTTGGTTTATGATTATAACTAAGCATGGACAACAAGGAAGAAGTTCCGTGAGTATTTATTTTCCTAAGCGACCTTTTTTTTACAGGTTTGAAAATTGCAATCAACCCAAAATACTTCTGCTAATTTCAGTCAGATTTCTAACAAATTCACTGAAAGAAAAGAAAGAAAGAAAGTAAAAGGCACACAATATTTACACAAAAATCAAAGAACACAAAAATAGTATTGCACTGATCCTAGCCGGTAGTAAAAAGCTGAGGATGCCTTCAAGGTTTCTTACCAAGGCAAGGGTTACTTCCGTGGATACACAGTGTATGAAGCTAAACTGGGGTAGTATTATGAAGTATTAATGCCATCATTATTCCACTGCGAAAACGGGATGGTGCTAGCGGCCTTGCCTAGCTCCGTCTCGCTCTCAAACTGGAAAAATGGTGGCATTATTACTTCATAATACGGCACCTGAACTTAATTACTCAGCTTTTAATATGTATGCCAAGGTGCGAATGAATATGGAACAGTGTACGTACAGCTCAACTGGGGGCCTAAACCGGCCACATTAGCAATTCCTCTAAAAGCAGTTCATATCCTGAATCCCAGTTATCATCCTCTAATTTGACAAGCAATTCACAATTTGTGGACCATTTTACGAATCTCCATAGCAAACTGTCGAACAGATGAAATATTTCGTAATATGAATCCCACGCAGATCATTTTATGAATTGTCAGTTTGTGACATTTTACGATGATTCATAATATTTTCCTATTATGATACTGCCAAAGTGGCTGTTTTAAGGCCCTTGATCTCAATCACCTTTTAATTAACCGACTTCTTCAAAAAGGAGGAGGTTCTCAATTCGTCTGTATGTTTTTTTTATGTCAAGCTGGAAGATTCACATCTACCTATATTTCCGGTTCTACGACAAGCTTGTTAACTTTTGACAGCTCCAAATTAGAATCAATAACCGTTATTAGATTCGACGGGCGCGTAATCAGGTTTTTTATTTCAATTAGTGATACACTTGCTAAATCATGCAATACTGGCACACATTCTGTCTAGAACTGAAGCATTAAACATTTTAACTTGGTCAGACACCAATTAGCGTAGACAACTACTTTCTATTGCTTTCATCTATCCTTTTTTAGGGTTCCGCTGTCTGTGTGTCTGTCTGTCCGTCTGTCACCAAGGTGTATCTCATGAACCGTGACAGTTAGACAGTTGAAGTTTTTTTTTGCTCGATATTTGTAACGACAACAGGTAGACGCTTGAAATATTCACAGAATATTAAGTGATATAATTATTCACTTTTAATATAAAGAATTAAATTAAAATAAAACATATTTAAGGGGGGCTCCCGAGCACCAAACGTGATTTTTTTGCCGTTTTTATAGATAATGGTACGGAACCCTTCGTGCGCGAGTCCGTCTCGCACTTGGCTGGTTTTCTTATCCCATTATCATGCTCCTGCCCTTATCCCAATTTATTTGCATCTCTATCAGCCGTCATCTCAATATTCCCCCCTTTTCGAGCCTTGATCATCTTTTAAAACATTAATCCATTCAATTAAATCAATGAATCTTGCTAACCTTTTCCCAGCTATGCTGGGGTCGGCTTTCAGTCTAACCGGATGCTGCTGAATATTTTACATGGAGTGACTGCCTTCACAACCCAGTTACTGGGTAACATGACACCCCTTGGTAAGACTGGTTGTCAGACCTTTCATTCATCATCCATCCATATTATATTATATTATATCCAATATTTCTCTCTATTTACTGCACCAAAGGTCTGCAGTGATGGTGTTGCCAAACTATTGGCGCCTGTCCGCATTTGGCACGTGCTTACGCATCAAAATCTTAACGAAGTGTGAATGAATTGTCCCCATTCTTATGTAGGTGTTAGTACGCATGCGTCTAGTATTCCGTATCTTAAGTTGTCGAATGGCTCTTGTGAAATTCTTGTCTTCTCTTGGAACGAATGGAATTTTGTATCCTATGAGAAATTCAACAAACTTGGCACGATTGTACCAATTCGTCAATGTATTACGATAGTGCATCGCATCTATTTGGTAAAGATCAAATCAGTCTAAGGAGCTGGCCACACAGAAGAGACGTGAGACGAGGACGGGAATAGTATGCAGATAGAAAAGCGACGCGCCTGCGTCTTGTCATTTCTAGACGTTTTGTGCCAGATGAAGTCTGCGTCCCATCTCACGTCTCTTCTGTGTGGCCCGCGCCTAAAGTTCTACTAACGTTATGTCATAAGCCGCGAATAAATTTTGGGATTTTTGACAACATAATCATCCATACAAAAACTGTAAGATGCCAATTTTATTTTCCGGTTATAAGGTACCCGACTTTTATGACTTCACAGATTGAAGGCTCGTGCATACTGGCGCGACAGGTAGCGCCACACTTGTCGCACCCGCGATATCACGCCAGTATGTGAGAGGCTTTAACTTCAAAACAATAATTATTCTTAGGTACCTAAGTTTGCGATTTCTGCTAATTTATGCGGGTTGTATCCGAATGCCAAGACATTTAAATCAGCGATTCGCTAAGGTCTGCAGTTGCTAAGGAAGACCCATTGAATCATCATGAATCATCCGTGATGCGATTAAACTTGCAATGACGACAATTTATTTAGGTACTGTTGTCTGCAGATGGGACAATAAATTGTGCCGCCAAACTTTATTACATCACAGTTGCTGTCTTTTTCAATTCATGTAAGAAGCTTGTCTTGAACTTGATACAGTAGTAATTTGATACAAACTCGTGACAGAATGACTTTCCCGCTCAATAAAATTGTAGACGAATCGATTTCTACCTACCAGTACGGCATTTTAATTATTTGGCATTTTTCGCGCATTCTCTAGCTCAGCTATACTCTAAGTGTGTTCCGCGGAACCCTAGGGTTCCGTGATACCTCTGTCGGGGTTCCGTAAGAATTTAGAAAAAAAAATCAAAACACCTCTCTCTGGTCGCTCCGCGGCTGCGCGGAGACAAAACGCTATGAACGTTATTTATTTGTATTTGTAGAAACATGTGTTACAATAGCTGGTACAATATCTCATAAGTTAGGTATCAACAATTTTATACTTGTACAACCCGTTCGCTCTAAGTTTGCCGTTCTGTAATATAAAAAATATTTTTATATTATGTTTTGCTGACGCTACTTTTCGAACGTCATACCTATCGCCAGCGGCAAACTTAAAACGAGCGGGTAGTATACTTGTGAGCGCGTAGTCTCTTTGATAAAAGCCGCCTCTGAATTAGATGCTATAGTTGTCAACAAGCGACTTTCGACTCTAACTTCAAAGGATAAAGTCGATATTGTTTACAACACAATTTTTTAAATTTCTGTTTTTATTTTTGCTTTTTGTTTATCAATGGTGCCGACTCGAGTATTTTCGAGAATATTTGAGATCGAGTCTAGGACTAAGTATAAAAGCGTCGCCCGTCGTCAGTTGACGATTAGCGTTCGGAGCGATAAGTTACTGCCTACTTACAAGCTCGCTAGCGAGAAACTAGTGTTCATTGTTTTACTGCCTGCTGTATTCTGTTGTCTCAGTTTTGTACATTTCTTCACCGTAGGTACTAAATTTAGTCTCTTATACGCAGTAACGATTGGGATTACTACCCCACTATCCTGACGTGTAACAAATAAAGAAGAATGGAACGTTGGCTTAAAGGTGTTAAACGTGTTGCAACAACATCTTCTAATGACGCTGAATGTTCAAAAGCAGTGCGCGCGGAGAATATAGCAATCACCGATTCAGAAGATGATGCCACGACGTCAAAGATCATGTAACACAAACTATCAACGAAAAGGCCACGGAGGCATCATATTTAGTTAGCTATCGCATTGCACAAGCAGGTGAAGCGCATACTATCGCTGAGAAATTAATAAAACCATGTGTATTAGACATAACAAAATGTATGCTCGATGAAAAATCTGCAAAGCATCTTTCTACTGTTCCGCTATCAAACGATACTGTTTCACAACGAATCCATGATCTGGCAAGCTACGTCAAACAAGAACTAGTTACACGTCTACAAAATACACGATTCGCCTTGCAAATGGACGAGTCGACTGATGTCGCTGGTTTGGCTATCCTGCTGGTTATTGTGAGATATCCATATAAAAGTTCTTTTGAAGAAGACATGCTTATGTGTTCATCGCTGCTTACAAACATTACCGGGGAAGAAATTTTTAATAAAATAAATATATTTTTTGAAGAAAATAATCTCAGTTGGAACAATTGCATTGACATTTGTACAGATGGGGCCAAGGCGATGACAGGTAAAACAGCAGGAGCAGTGTCACGAATTAAAAATAAAGCGCGTAATTGTAGTTCCAGTCATTGTATTCTGCATAGACAAGCACTTACGATGAAGCAAATGCCGTCAAATCTAAAATTAGTTATGGATGAAGCGGTAAAAATAATTAATTTTATCTAATCACGACCACTACAATCCCGATTGTTCTCATTATTGTGTGAAGATTATGGCAGCAAACATAAAACACTGCTGCTCCATACAGAAGTGCGATGGCTGTCTCGGGGTAAAACTTTAACAAGGCTATTTGAACTTAGAGCCGAGTTACAAATGTTTCTTTCAGCAGATACTTCTTTTAATTTGAAGGACCGTTTGTATGATAAAACTTGGTTGTTCCGATTGTCTTTTATGGCGGATATCTTTCAAAAACTTAACGAATTGAATTTATCGTTGCAAGGTAAACAGACAACAGTGTTTCAGGCCTATAATAAAATAACTGCTTTTAAAAGAAAATTAGATTTTTGGATCATTTGCATTGGTAAGAAAGAAATAGAAAGCTTTACGTTACTCAGTGAGTTTGTTAGCGAAAACGACTCAGTAATGTTTGAAGATGATGTGTTTGAATTGGTCCAATATCTCAGTTCGATGCGCGCATCTTTTGAAAAGTATTTTCCCGAAGAACACAATACAAAAATTAAAGTGAATTCATGGATTCATAATCCTTTTTTACCCAACTTGGAAAAGCCTGAAAACATGTCAAACGAGATATATGAATATCTTTTAGAAATGTCATCAGACACAAGTATGGAGTCACTGTTCAAAACGACGCCTCTCAATGATTTTTGGTGCAGAATCCAAGATGAATATGCAATGCTTGGCCAAATGGCTCTGGATATTCTGCTCCCGTTCCCAACTACATATTTGTGCGAAACAGGATTCTCTACCTACGCAGCCACGAAAACAAAATATCGCAATAGACTGGACGCCGAAGCTGATATGAGACTCCAACTTTCTTCCATCAAACCTGATATCAACCAATTGATGAAAAATAAAAAACAGTTTCATACCTCCCACTAGTTAGATTTTTTCTTTTTTAATGTTTTCTATTGTTGTCCTTGCCAAGTGGTGAAGTAAATAATAATTAGTAACTGTACTTTTATTATGCTGATTAATAAAAAATACACTTATAAAAACAATTGTTTTATTGTAGGGTTCCATCAAGTATTTTGCTTCCCAAAAGGGTTCCGTCATTTAAAAAGTTTGAGAACCACTGCTCTAGCTAGTCAATCTAACTTTTTATTACTAACCTTGTAATAGCATTATCTTTGCATGTCGCGATAGATACGGTCCTATGGTGAAACTTTTTTAATTTTGAATCGATACATAGTACATACATAGGTTCGCTTTTCGTGTCTATCCGTGTGACCGCGATGTTCTTTTAAACTACGCAGCGGTTTTGATGCATTTTCATCATCACAAATTTAGAGAATTTAAGTATTCCGGAAGGTTTATGTGTATCATTAAATAATATATTTTTCAACACACTTGCTCGTAAAGTGGCTCTTATTGAACCGTGCTTTTTACTTTACATTACCGCACTAGTGCGATAATGTACGCCACAAATAACTATTTACTAGTCGGAGTAATGACATGGCAGTATAGAATTAGTAAGTACTATCATGGCAGCATGGAATTTGTAGCCAATAGAAATTGGTTTTGGTGAAGCTTTTTACCAAAGACAAGTGCTCAAAAGCAAGTTTGTATTAAGGCCACTGTTATTGCTAAGGTTCTGGACAGTGTGCTTGAGGCTCAGTTAACAGAGTTTATACACCTAAGTGACGCTCAGTTTGGTTTTCGCGCTGGACTTTCCACAGAGAGTGCTATACTGAGCCTAAAGCACACTGTTGAGTATTACACGAGTAGGAACACGCCCATTTATGCTTGTTATTTAGACCTCTCTAAGGCTTTTGACCTTGTTACGTATGATAAACTCTGGGATAAGCTTAAGAAAACCAATTTACCTGGTGAGATAATAGATATCCTAAAGTTTTGGTATCAGGGTCAGGTCAATTATGTAAAGTGGGCTGGCATCTTATCGGATCCATATGGACTACAATGTGGAGTAAGACAGGGTGGATTGTCATCCCCAGTGTTGTTTAATCTGTATATAGATGCACTAATCGTTGAGCTCAGCAGCATGCATGTCGGCTGTCACATTGACACTATTTGTGTAAATAATCTGAGTTATGCAGACGACATGGTGCTGCTGAGCCCAACGATCGGTGGACTTAGGAAGTTAGTTAATGTGTGTGAGACGTACGCGGCAAGTCATGGCCTAAAATATAATGTCACAAAAAGTGAGCTCATGGTATTTAAAGCAGGTACCAAGTCACCAGATCAAGTTCCTCCCGTGACTTTGAATAGAACACCCATGAAAGTTGTTTCCTGTTTTAAATATCTTGGGCACATAGTCACCGATCGCCTACGCGACGATGAGGACATGGACAGGGAGCGCAGGGCGCTGTCGATCAGAGCTAATATGATAGCCCACAGATTTAAACGTTGTAATGCTCAAGTGAAAATAACATTGTTCAGAGCGCACTGTTCAGCATTATACACGTGCTCCTTGTGGGCTCATTATACGCAAAAATCATTCAGCGCACTGCGCGTCCAATATAACAATGCGTTCAGGGCGCTGTTGGGGCTGCCGCGCTGGTGCAGTGCGTCGGGCATGTTCGCGGACGCTCACGTTGATGGCTTCCACGCCGTGCTCCGCAAGCGATGCGCTGCGGCGCTCGGCAGGCTGCGCGCCAGCACCAACAGCATCCTGTCTGTCATTGCGGATAGGCTAGACACGCGTTACGTCCAGCACTGGGTTAATACCCATATTAGGAATTAAGTACTAAATTTTAATGTTTCTATTTTAACTACTAACACTAGTTTCATAAGTTTTAATGTACTAACTAACACTCTATGGATTTAAAAAAAATCTGAAATAAAAAGTTTTTATTTTTTTATTTTATTTTTTTATTATTAAAAAAAAAAGAACCATAAGCAAACCCGTGGCGTTTAGTTATGGTAAAAAAAATCCCATGGGTGTGCATGGGATTTTTTTTTACCATAACTAAGTCAGTGGGATACTTACTATACATTGAATTAGTATGAACTATCCTACTAATAAATGAGCATTCTCTATTTACACCCGAGCAGAGACGAGCAGAGACCGCGCTGGCCTACCCGTGTGCCACTGCGTTCGCGCGGCGTAAAACTATATCTAGGGTTTATATCGTCTGTGGCAATTTCAGTCTATATTGTTCACTACCCTAACCCCATTTGCGTATTATGTATTATTAACATTATTATATTTTTATATAGGCTGTTCAGCGGTTTTGCCAGTGCCTTTATTTACACCTATGGAAAAACAAAACCAGGCAGCGGCCGGCGCGCCATTTTCCATAAATATTTACTATCGTTTTCGTTGTGTGGTTTATTTTACCTATCAAAAATACAAAATCTAAAGTATTGCCAGCAACCGACATAGAAGTTTTGAAAAGAAACTCCGGATAGTCAGTACCTGGCAACAAAGGTCAGTTAAAATTTATAAATCTATCATCTCTATAGTTAGGTACGTTATTGTAGCATAAGTTCTTACAATAAGTCTGTTTTTTTCCTCGCAAGTGTGTTGAAAAACGTCGTATGAAACGCACAATAGCACACTCGTATCACAATGTACTATAGTAAAGAAATCTAACCGTAAAACCGTGATAGAATGCTATGAACCCCTTTGGCGATGGCGATTGCCTTCTTTAACCCCAAAGAACGAAAAGAAAAAAAAAAGAAAATAAATGGGACTGGCTAGTGGATAGCAAGTAATTTTCTGCTATAACAATGTTTATTCAATGAAAAACTTAAACTGCCTACAAGTAAAAACTGGGTGGTTTTTCTGAATAGTACCTACTTGACATTATTTTTCAAGCAATGGTAAATAGTTGAAAAGCCTATTGTAACTACTTATTCATTGTTATAGTTTTTGGCACGTAATCGAATTCGACAGGTCGATAACTTATAGTTTTAAACGTCTAGACATTGTCGCAGACGTACAGACAGTTTTATTACACAAATCTCGAGCTCGAGGTCTTATTACGGAACACCGGAAATACGATTATGCACCGACAGACATGGAGCAGTTTCGCGCGTTTATTTTTAAAGATGGCGCCTTGCCAAAACCCTGGGAGATTCGGTGTACGTCACAGTTATCGCCATAAAATGTTGCCAGCCCAACTGTCCCTTACCCACTTATTATTGGAATTGAGGCTGAAATATTTCTGAAATAACAATTATCAACATCGAATCCAGTACAATACAGAATTTTCTTAGCACGAGTTGCATATACACAAAAACTTATTTAAATATTCAGGTATACCTGAATATCAGGAATACCTAAGTGTTAGGTCACGCCAACGCCACTTACCTGTAAAGTTTCTTGGAAATGACTTCTCTGTTTTGGCCATGGTGCGCGCCTTTGGAATGACTTTCGGATCTGAAATAAAAAGAAATAAATGTTACTAAAAAATCATAATGTTACGGCTACACTTCGCGTTATCGCGAACTTTTCTTCGTGCGCTCTGTGTTGCTCGAGTAATCGAGGAGTGTGCGAGAGAGAGCGCACGAAGAAAAGTTTGCGATAACGTGAAGTGTAGCCGTAGCATGACGGTTCCAATTATTTAAATATTATTTATTTTGCCTAGGAAAGAATGTATAATGAAATCACGGAAGGAAACCTAACTTAACGATTTTTCTCTAATAAGTAAAAAATACTTTGTTGTTTGTAGAGTTGAAAACCTGAATCACAATCATTCAATCAAGCTTATATTTTAATAAAAAAATGCCTTAGTAACCTCGATACAAACTGCCAACATTCCATTCGACATAATGGTGCCGATTCTCTTGTCACAAATTCTCTAAATTAAACTAAAAATCACTAAAATTTAGTTTATTCCTGTCAAAAATGACGATTTCCCATTCTGAAAATAGACTAAAGTGACATAACTATAATTTAGTTTGACAGCACTAAGATGGCACTGAGATTTAATTTAGTGAAGATGCTATTCTGAATTTGACGTTTTAACCAAAATTTTTGTTCTATATCTAAAATCCTCTAACTAACTCTGACTGTGTGGAATAAAATTAGATGTCATGAACTAAAATTCAAACCTCGAATTCAGTTGCAAAACGGTACTGTATCTTTTTTTTTATTTTCTTTTGCTTATATCTCGAAAATGGTGTGTCCTATCGTAAAAATAATGAAAATTTTGACCCCCTTTGTAACCCGCAAACCCGTAATACTCAACATGTTGGTAATTTTTTTTTTTTTTCTCTTCCAAAAAGTGAAAAATTCCATATAAAAATACGTCGAGACGGCCACATTGCGCGCCTCTCCGGCTCAAAAAAAATCACGTGGTAGGCAAACAAGTAGGTACTAAGTGGAGTCGCGATTGTCAAATTCGATTTTAGTTGTGTCAAAATAATTTTTAAATTTAGAGTTTTTTTTCGGCAGAATAGCTCTAAGATTCTCATAGTAAAAACTAAGGAATTTTAGTAATAGTTTAGTTAGTTTAGTTCGGTGTACAAGAGAATCGGCACCAATATTTGGCCTATTCATTAAAAAGTGATGGACACTGACATGCTAAATTAAATTAGCAAACAGTATTTTCCGTTACGTATGTGAAGACATTTTTAACCGACATCTTATATAGTTTAACTCGTCTTCTTTGACACCTCAATTAGATCGACATGTAGGCAAGTGAGGCGAGAAAGTTAAATAAACGATATCTAATTCGCAATAACACACTATCGGGTTTTACTGTGCGAGACCAAGCGTTCAGTATTTGCATACAAGTTTTTTAAACATTCAATAGGTACTTTGTTGAAGCATGCGTTAATACTGCTAATGAACGGATGACGTTGCACTTCGAAGGAAAGTATGCATGTCAAGATACACGAACCAAGAAGTGTTATTGAGCATATTCTTACCATGACACATTTACATAAGTATTAGCAAATAATTTTTGAACGTATTCTTTCTTGTATTGGCTTAATGATGCAAGTACAACTTGAAATTCAAGACAAAAACTCATTTCCGAATAAATTTTGATCTCAAAATGCATGTTTTGAAAACAAATTCGAATTGCAGTACGAAGTCATTGACTCAAGAATAAACGACTAGGAAGGAAAAAAAAGTTTTTTTTTTAAACTAAGAACATATCCAGCTTTGACAATTTACGTTTAAAGAATGTATGGTTTCCTCCTCGCTAGATAATTATGTAAATTATAAAGCAGGCGTCATTGAGTCACCCGTAGACGACAGCAGTTACCACTAAGCGGCCTTAAATAAGGATTCAAATGGATTTAATTGGTAGGAACTACATAAACTTGCAGTTTAGAAACACCTCCGACCGAAGGGAACTTGTTTGCTGTTTAATTGGGATTAAAGTGGTCTCTTAACAGATAATATTGCTATTTGATACCAGTGGGGGTATCAAATTAAACAAGTTACAAGTAATAAAATTCACCGTTAAACGTCAAGTTAGCGCCCGATCACCTGGCGCCAGCCTGTAACGGAGAGTCGACGTCTTTTGCGGTCGGCCAGGCGAAAAATGTTACCTTAATTACCATTGGGCTGTGCAAATTGACAACTGCAAGATGACCACCATGTTTTACCTTTCTTTTTCAGGTGTAATGAAAGAGATGCAGGGATCTTTTGCAGGGTTGCTGCACTTACTTAATTTAGGTCAATAAAGAAATTGCCATTCAAAAGGTTTACGTGTTTTATTGCCATGATCTTCGTTTAGTGCTAACTATGTCGTAAAGCAATAAATGTTTTTATTGCATTTCTGTGTATCATTATCCCTACTTTAGTGTCAAGGATTTTACCGATCTTCCTATCCTACTATAGCTGAACATTTTAAAATCAACTTCTGCAATTCTGCATGTAACTAGTATAATGGTCGTGAACTGATGGTTCATCAAATATTATGCCTAACTATCACTGCAAAAATATCTGTGGGTTTTATAAAAATGCTTTGTGTAGAATTAACTCTACGACCAAAGGAACCTAGAGTCATGAACCTGCTTTTAATATCTATAACCATTATCATTCAGCTTGAAAAGGTCGTAGAACCTTATCGAGGAGAAGTGGCTAGGTAAATTACTCACAGTTTTTGCTACCCTGGAGCTTGACCCGCTAACGACTGAATCTAACGCGAATCTAATTCGCACAAATCTATTTCGATACAGACCATTCAAGGTCGGATCGACCGTATCTTGCGTGTGATCATCGCCCTACAGCTTCTAGTAGGCTAATTGTTAACATTGTCTGATCCCAATTATGTCATTGAAGTAATGATGACAATGCCATCGTCATAAAAATTTGCATTTAATGAGTATTATGAACACTAAGATTAAGTGACTGAACTGGAAACATTCTGTATATTTCTATGAACTGAATATTCAGGATTTTTTCACTATTGGGTGTAACCGCTAGTATAAATAAAACCGCTAGTATAAATGTAACCGCTAGTATAAGTAAAAATAACTGAACCTGAAAAAAATCCTGAATGTTCAATTCAGGATTTTTTTTTATTGTGGCTGTAGTGTAAAGAGTAACAGCCTGGATCAAAATAATAGAGTAAGTATACAGTATACCCAAAACTCTTTTCTCTTTGTACTATGGCTGACCTAATGTTATCTTGGTCAATAAACGAAGAAGAACCATTCAAGAAAGAAGAGCATTAGGATACAGTGCAGCTTGCGCTTTTTGCGCAATGATTGTCTGTTGTCAAAGCGGTAGTAAGAAAAAATAAACAAATACCTAGCTTCTTATCTCAAGTAAACCACTTCCTCATGTCCTTCCGTAATTTGTTTTCTTTCCGCTCTTATGTCGTTTGCTTTAGATACGACATTGAAGGCGCAGGCGCAATAACATTTCATTTCGCTTTTTACATACGTGAGGTTTACAAAGCCGTGTAATTTATTTATAGTAGGAGTGAGGCGTATTTATCGTCACAGATAGAAATCACAGATATTAAAAAATAGCAGATAGCAATTGCTCCTAATGATAAAAAATATCTGTTACTTAAAATCACAGATCATCAAGACTGTTACTGTTAAAACTTCGGATACGATTTTCTACTTTAACGAAAAGAAATAAAGAAGATATTCAATTGAGTTAATACGTATTTATCGTCCGCACAAAAATCACAGGCTGTGATTTAATAACAGATATTTGGATCTGTTATTTTTTTGTCACAGTCACAGTGATCACAGATATCGTGTTTCACCTGTTACAACCCATCTCTAATTTATAGTTTTCTTAGTAGTCTATTTGCATGATCATCACGACTCATTACGTATGAGAAATAAAAGTTGCACACTAACTAACTAATATTGTAAATGCGAAAGTGAGTTTTTTTTGTTTGTTACGCTAAAACGGCTGAACAGATTTAGATGAAATTTAGCACATGGGTAGACCATCACCTGGAATACGACACAGGGTACTTTTTATCCCGATATTCCCACGGGATCGAGACTTACCGAGGGTACAACCGCGGGGCGCAGCTAGTTGCATATTAATAAAACTGTCTACACTTAATTTAGAACCACTCTTCTTAGAAAATGATCAAAATAATGGCAAATTGCTGGGCTATTACACTATTTAGAAAGGTTAATGAACCGTTATGCGGATTATGCTGTCAATCGACGGGTTGTTTTCATAAATATTAGTAACTATATTTAGGTATAGTAATTAGTAAGGAAATAGATTTGTATTTTCATTGAGTCCGGCCGCACCCTATATTAAATTATAATATAATATGCTAATCTACTCATCAACGTTTGTTGTTAAATTTTTTGGAGTATTTCGCATCACTTATTCTTTTCCCTTACCCTATTTTTAGAAACAGATAAAATAGCCTTTAAAAGAAATTGTATGACAGTACGACTCTTTTCATTACATATTTATAATCGACTGCACGTCCACTTATGGCACCGAACAATGTCTCAATAACAAACGTTAATGCTAATCGGATGCAAATAATAAATTGTTACATGTCACCCACCTTTATTGCTTCCTAGAATACTTTAGTGGAAACATTGCGGCTGTTATGACTATGATTATTACAATAGGAAAAAGTTCCACTGTTGCTAGTCTAAAGGAATTTTATTGTTTACTAGCTGCGCTCCGCGCTTTCTCCCGCGTAAGCCTGGAATCTCGATCCCGTGGAAATATCGGGATAAAAAGTATCCTATTCCAGGTTATGGTCTACCCATGTCACACGTGCCAAATTTCATCTAAATCCGTTCAGTCATTTTAGCGTGAAAGTGTAACAAACAAACTCACTTTCGCATTTAGCTAGCTTTTGCCCGCGGCTTGCCCACGTGGATGTCGGATATCGTCTCATGGGAACGTACTGCCGCGGGATACTGGGTTTCCTATACTTACAAACTTCCATCCCCTATATCACCCCCTATAGGTTTATATTTTAAACAAAAAGTTGCCTTTGTCTTTACCCAGGATGCTATCTATCTCCTTGCCAAATTTTGTGGAAATCCCTTCAGTGGTTTAGGCGTGAAAAGGTAACAGACAGACAGACAAAGTTATTTTCGAATTTATAATATTAGTATGGATTACCTAATATTTCTTGCGTACTAATTAGAAATATCCACGAAATAACACAATTATAGTTTTTTTATTCATAAAACTCCATATTATTATTGTTTTTTTTTTCTGCTGGTAATATTTCGAAAGTTTTATTTTTTGACAGAATCACACTCGACATGACAATGACAGCTTTGCTTAGAGCCAATCAATCATTATATTTTGTCATTTGTTTTGTTGCCCTGCAGTGCTTGTCAAATATTTCGCGAGCTCCAGCCAGCAATCTGAATTATTTTCGAATAAGACTTATGATTAATCAACTTGAATCCTAATTAACGATTCAAGATTGTATCAAAATCAAAACTCACAAAATAGTCACAAACCCAGAAAATCTGTTTTTATTTAGTATACTTTTGGGAGATACCTAAATACTTGATACTTACAAAATATGTAGTAAAGGCCATGCTATGCAATGTTTCCCACCACTTACTAAATAAAACATTTCATTTCATTTCAATAAATCACATAAAATAACATGCATAATATTTTTAGGCTATGTTCCAACCTACAACTAAGTTTATTGCAAATTATATACTACTAAGCTAGGATTTATTTATTATTAATTATTGTGGGTACTCCACATTAATAATAAATAACTCATAGCTTGTAAACTGGCACTCGCAAAAAAAACACTGGGAATAAAATTATTGTTCCTCTGTCTGTGTGATTAGATTATCGATCGATTTACTACTCTGAATAAATATATAGGTATTATTTCTTAGTTTTCATTTTTGTTGTGCATAAAAAATGCATGCGTCCAATACAATTATTTGGTAACCAAAAGCCGTTGTCGTGTTGCAGTTGTTACCCTTGTTGCCTTGTTCGGCCGCTTGGCTGGCGAACAGCTGTTCGTCTCCGACCAATACAACGGCTATTTTGTATTCTTCGCTTCATCGAAATACATTAAAAGTTTTATTTAGAGAGTAGAGTGGACAGTTACATAAAATAAATTAACAATTTGATACTCACCGTCTTATTTTTAAGCACTAAAATAATAAATAGAGGTTAACACACTTGACGTAAGATGAACACACTTATTAAAGATTCCACTATGTCCTTAAATAAATTTAAATACAGTTATAGCTATTTTAATTTATAAATAAGAGATTTAAATTAACTATGACACGAATTCTAGAGTCGAGGAGGACGCACACCCAACACCGGCAAGCGCAGAAACCCGACTGGCGCGACCTCACGCGGCGTGCGTTCAAAATAATGTTTATGGAACGTTCCGTTTCATAATGATTCGGTTTCATTCATTCACAGAAAAGATATTGGATTGTGATTTATTTCCCTATTTTGTAATAAAAAGTCCAACTACATCCTATAAATATATTAATTAATTGCATAATTCGAATTGTCTCAATAATCTAATATATTTAATGCTTATTTTTTGTCTCTTGATGAAAAAGTAACTTATAAAAAAAAGAAATGCATGAAAGACAGGCAAAAAGTAAAATAAATAAAAGAAAAAAGAATTGAACTAAACTTTTAATAAGTCTGTACCTGGCTAGATTTTTTAATCTAGGTGCAATTTATAAAGTCCGCGCGAGTTGGCGCCGTCTCGACGCGCGGCGGGAGTAATTCTTATTGGTTGTTTCAAGACGGGCCTCCATGTTGCAAACGATGTATGTTTACTGCGCGTAAAAGTTTTTATCTTCTGAGTACCTAGCTACATTTTGTTTTTTTTTTTTAAATAAATAAGTATGTATGTATATGTTAAATATTGTAAGTCGAGTCCTGAGTCGGGACGGGACATACATAGCTTTTATCGTTACTTTATGGTATAGAGTGATAAACAAAATGTAAGTAACAATATTTGGGGGTAGCTAACTTTAACGTTACTAGATATTCAAGTTACCTAATACTTACCCTCATTTTACTGAATGTGTTTCGAATTCCTCTAGAAATATTAAAAGTACAGTTCACTCGGTACCGGTCAAGCAATACGCGAAGTAGTTCTGGTATACAAAACCACGGTATAATTTTAAGTATTGCAATAATTATTACTTATGTTCATTAGACAATTTATTTAATTAATTCATTAATTGATATATTTATATTCTAATTGACTGCAATTATATTGTTAATAATATAAATCTGTTGCGCAATTAGCCATGGCATCGACCAACTTTTTAACCGTGAAAACGCATTTATCGGAGTTTAAACATAATTCAGACAAAGATACGTTAAGTGAAGTAAGTTTTAACTACTTATTGTTACTATAACGACAAAAAATTAATAAACCTCATTATACAATCTCCGCCATTTTGAAAATTCCAGCCCTTTTGCAGCCCTTTGTTACACCATTGACCAACTTAAGTACCTACTAAATTAGAAAAACTCCCCAAACTGTGTAAATAATCATCAAGAGTCCTACTTTTGTCTTACAACCCCTTTACAAATAACCGTTATAGGCTTCCGAAAGTGGAACGAGTAATTCTGTGACGTCAGCAGAAGACCTACAGAAATTAGCAGTGATTCTTGGGCTAAACAGTGCTGAAGATGTATACCAGGAAAGATTCCGTGTTGACCGACGTCGTCTGGAAGCTATGCTTGCTGGTAAGTTAATATTTTCATAAAGATTAGAAAAAAAATAGAATTTCAATTAATTAACTTTTGCAGATAACTTGGATGAAACTCAGACAGCCCAAGCATTCTTCCACCGGGTAAGAAACATTTTAATTGTATTTCTACAACAAACATTCCTAGTCACTAAATAGAAAGTTAAAAATAATTATATTTCAGGTAATGACTGAAACCAATACTTTAATAAATTGGCCCGCTCGTCTCAAAATTGGAGCTCGTTCTAAAAAAGGTATAAGTATAGCAACTCTAAATCGAACCGTAAAAATAATTTCCATAAAAAAAATGAACGCACATTTTTTTTAATTTTTTTGAAAATAAACGGAACACCTGCATTATTCGTCGTAATTTTGGCGGGCCGGCGCCAGATAGACTAGCGGAGTGGCGCCAGCCTGGCGCGCTCCTTTAAAATTTTATTTCATAATGTATTCGCGCGTGTGTCTGATACAATGAACTAACATATTTAGCAATCAATTAGTTATTTTAATTATATTTAATGAAGTAACAATGATTTTTGACGATTATAGTGACGATTTAGTTTATGATGTTATTAGAAAACTACGTGATAATAAATTTATCGATCTTTTGGAAGTTGGTAAGCGACGAGGACTAAGTGACTAGTTTGCTGGTTTTAAACGAATTTAATGTGTGTTATTGTATTTAGACCCACATGTGCGAGTCGCTGGTCGACCTGATGATGTGAAGCTGGCTCGAGAGAAAATAATTCAGTTATTGGACACAAGGGTACGTAAATTATTTAAAGTATAATCTAAAGTGCTAACAATTCATTCAATTCGTGGTTGTGTGATCAAATACTGCTCTCTATTCATTTCACGGCTCCTTATCTTCACGCTGATTTTTATAAAGGGACTCAGCAGTCTAGCAGCACGCAGTAAGATATAACCAAAGGCAAATTGTGTTTATGATAATTTATTGAAGTTTAATTAGGGCGTGCAGGTAGTAGAACTGCTTTTCTGGTACCTACTACTTGTCACCATCACCACCTACCTATATGCATGAGGATTTCTTAACTTATCTTCAAGTGAAATCTGTTGAGTCCCTACTGGTGACGAGTGTGATGGACGCCCAATCATTTCAGAGGCGGCATATAAACCTCTCAGAGAGGATGTTATATGGTAGAAGGAGCTCGTGGCTAAGTAATAACAGCTGCACGGGTCGATCTGTCAGGTTAAGCTACGCTTGCCGGGGTTGGTCCGTGGATGGGTTACCATCTTTACATACCGAGACTCTTCCGTGCCTCGGACAGCACGTTAAGCCATTGGTCCCGGCTGTCATGCGTGGATCTTTGGCAGTCGTTACCGGTTGTCAGAAGCCCGAAAGTCTGACTACCAGTCTTACCAAGGGGTATTGTATTACCCAGTTACTGGATTGTGGAGGTCAGATAGGCAGTCGCTCCATGTAAAATACTGGTATTCAGCTGCATCCGATTAGACTGGAAGCCGACCCCAACATAGTTGGGAAAAGGCTAGGCAGATTGAGAGAGGACGTTTTAAAATGATATAGATGCAGCTGCTGCCTATCTAACCTCCACAACCCAGTAACTGGGTAATACGATACCCCATAGTAAGACTGGTTGTCAGACTTGGGTTTTTGATCACCATGTAACGAATGCCAAAGATCTGCGAATGACAGTCGAGAACAGCGACTTAACGTGCTTTCCGAGGCACGGAAGGGCTCGATACGTAATGGATGGTCACCCATCCACGACCCGACCGCGGCAAGTGTTGCTTAACCTTACCTAGCTTAGCCTGTTATCATTTAGCCACGAGCCCCTAGTTACTAGAGAAGGTTACCTTTTTTCTCGTGTGTTTAATTTTGTAGGTAATTGTTTATGCATTGTCGCAAATAGCAAGCTTAGAGAGCCGGTCATTCGCTAATAGCCGCGTACTGACTGAGCGAGCTGCCTCGTGAGGACCGTCTTGAGTGCGCGCGGCAAAGTTACTGAGGCGCTTTTTAGAGCATGGACAAAAACCGACAATGTTTGGCTCGGGCCGCGGCACGCTCGGGCGAGGCAGTAGGTAAGTAAGGCTCAGTCAGTACGCGGCTAATAGGTAATTAGGGTATACTTGTCTCATCAGCTCATCACACCTACACAAGTGATATTAATTTTAAAAATTACG
The DNA here is from genome assembly GCA_947363905.1 of Lithophane semibrunnea. Taxonomy (NCBI): domain Eukaryota; kingdom Metazoa; phylum Arthropoda; class Insecta; order Lepidoptera; family Noctuidae; genus Lithophane; species Lithophane semibrunnea. The sequence goes on along the minus strand of OX376203.1, from coordinate 2,493,921 downwards.
AATCATAATTGAACTAATTGGTGATGTTTTTTTCAGAATAACCGGGTTACAATGAAGATCGATGTCAGCTACACAGATCATTCGCATATCATCGGAAAGGTGAGCTGATTTATAATTATTTTTAGGGTTCCGTAAACATTCCAGTCTAATTTTTCAAACGTATGAAGCAATTGATAATGCTTCCACTTTAAAATGAAGGGGATTGTGGGTTTGTGAGTGTGTTACTCAATTGGTGTACATTATGATTACTTACTCCTTACACATTTGTAGTTTGCACGATCCCTACATATTTTCAGGCGACAAATGATGATCTGATTTAGCCGTAACGTCCCCCAGCGACGCCATAAGTAAGCCGAGGTTCGTACCCCACAAGGGGTGCGCTTAGCGTATAGTCGCTTAGTTTAAAGTATTATGCCCTGTCTCGAGGCCTTAATTTATTAAGGCGTCCTCAGGATAGCCCGGTAAAACAACCGACAGCAGCCTCATAGGTTGACCTGCAAGAAGGACTTTCAGTTGAGTTCAGCAAGATTAGCGGCTCTAACTGGACCTGTTCTTATTATTTCAATAATTGACGACTACGGAATCCTACTTTACACGTAGGTCGCACTTGGCAGATTAACTCTAAATCCGTCAAAGGCATCATTCGACAAGACCGTTTTGTTATGTTAATGTTTTAATCAGAAATTATAATGAACTATTCGCGCATGCGCGTTTGTATGCCCTCGATTTGATTTTTTTTCGCTTCTTTCAACTTCAAGTTTAGACATTACTTACTTAGTTGTTTATTAATAGCTTAGCTAGCATGCGAATACATCTATAGGTAAGTAGGTACTAATAATAGGTCTTTACCTATGAAATTGCCGTTCTGCAGTACTGGCCATTTCAAATCAAAATAATTTTTGTTTGGCTTAAAATTCTAATTTCAAATTAATTTTATTTTAAAAACATGGAATTCTTCTTTCAAAAGAAGTCATTTGTTTAATGATTAGTGTTACATTTTCATCGCATTTCAATGTTTTTCGTCATCATGGATACGTTAAAAATTCGAGTAATTATGGAATATGAGTACCGTCGTGGCAGCAACGCGGCACAAGCGGCACGCAACATCAACGACGTTTACGGAGCTAACACTACAAACCAACGCACCACGTTATTGGTTTGCTCGCTTCCGTTCTGGAAATTTCGACCTGAAAAATGAACCTCGCGGTCGTCCGAAGACTTTGGTCGACAATGACGAATTAAAGGCGATTGTGGAAGCTGATGATACACAATGTACGACTGAATTAGCAGCAGCTTTCGATGTTAGCGTCAACACAATATTGGTCCATTTGCGTCAAATTGGCAAGGTAAAAAAGCTTGACAAATGGGTGCCCCACGAACTCAATGATCGCCAGCGCGAAGTACGCGTCGAGCCGTGCCTTGCACTGCTCAACAGACACACAAATGAAGGAATTTTGAACCGCATTGTTACCTGCGATGAAAAATGGATTCTGTTTGATAACCGCAAGCGCTCAGCAAGTTGGTTGGATCCTGGTTCAGTACCTAAACAATGCTCTAAACGAAAACTTACCCCTAGAAAAGTGATGGTCACTGTTTGGTGGTCTAGCGCCGGTGTGATTCATCACAGCTTCTTACCAAACGGGGTGAGCATTACTGCAGATGTGTACTGTGAAGAACTGAACACAATGATGGAGAAGCTGGCACATCTCCAACCAGCATTGGTCAATCGCTCGTCTCCGCTGCTCCTGCACGACAACGCGCGACCTCATACTGCACAGCAGACGGTCTCAAAGTTGCAAGAACTGGGGTTGGAAGCTCTCCGTCATCCGCCCTACTCACCAGACCTTGCGCCTACAGACGACTACTTTTTCCAGAATTTGGATAACTTCTTGGCGGGAAAAAAATTCAATACCCGAGAGGCAGTACAAAATGCCTTTGAAGAATTTGTTGCCTCCCGTCCAGCTGATTTCTTTAAGAAGGGCATCAATAAACTGCCACTGCGTTGGCAAAGATGCATTGATTGCATGGGTGATTACTTCGATTAATACAAATAAAAATTACATGAAAAAAATTCGTTTAAATTTTTTCATTCAAAACGGCATTTTCATAGGTAAAGACCTAATATTATACAGAGGTAAAAAAGTGAATTTGTATGTAAGTAGGAATCTTCGAAACTACTGCAGTACTGATCCGATTCCGAAAATTCCATCGGACACTACAGTAATGCCGAGCCTAGTGTCATAGGATAAAGAAGCTAGTGTACATAAAGGCTACTTACTAGTCTACACACAGTGCCGGTGGCATGAACGGCCACGCTGGCTTTTGTCGAGCGGTGCCTACTTTGTTTGGCGGCTCTTTTGTACGGCAAGCCAGGCACACCGCGGCTTGCCCGGCGGCAAAGCCATCACCATCTCGCCCGACTTCACCCACTGCTCACTGCTAGACCTCTTTTTAACCGACTTCCCAAAAGGAGGAGGTCCTATGTTCGTCTGTATATGTTTTTTTTTTCTTGTGCCAATACCCACGCCCACGCTTCTGTGACAGCCTTATTCAAAAAATGTGTAGGGTAGGTAAATAAATATAATTAAGTACCTATTTACTGGTTTTGGTACTTAAATCTCTTGCTCCGATAAAAATAGAGTAGCCTGGGGTAGTATAGTATTATGAAGTATTAACGCCATCATTATTCCACTGCGAACTAATTGAACCTCATCATTACGATATTGTTATCCAGACGTATGACAAGCCGATCCTGCCTGTTTTTGCGTTCACGTGATCGCCTGTTTTCAATTAGAATCATAAAAGCAATCGTATTTCATAATAATTGGGGTGTTCCCAAATGCTAGCAACATGAGAACGGTGAGAAAAAAAAAACCATCGCGTAAAAAATCTGTTGTAATTACTACTTACTTATCGCACCTTCGGTGCAGCAAAGTCACTAATAGTAAAATTAAAAAATGAGCTGTTGTGACTTTGTTGCACCGAAAGGTACGTTATACAGGGTGTTAGGGTTAACACCGTTATCCTTGCAACCAGTGGTTTGGTTTCATTTATAGAACGTAAAATCAATGGAAAATGACAACTTTATTTTTTATTTATTTAAATGTACATTTTACCACAAGAGACCCAAGTTCCCGCAAGTGCCCTATGCGCTAGGGCAACGAACTTGCGTCTCAACACGGGCGAGATGTGACCTGACCGGCCGCGAGCGCGACACCTCCCTCAGTCAGTCAGCTGTTTCGCTAGCGAGCACGGTGTCGGATAGAAACTTTTAAAAATCTTTTAATGAAAATAACGTTTTTTTTTTGGTGTGTTCGGTAATTTATTTTTATATTTAAGTCAACTACCCATGGTTTGAATGACAAGAGTGTTTACCCTAACACCCTGTATTATGACTGGGAAATTCCGTTGAAGTCAGAAAAACCTGGGCGTAATCTAAAGAATAATAACAATATTGATTGGAACTTAACCTAAGTAGGTATGCTTAGATATATTGTGTTAAAACTGACAAACAGGCGCGACATCGCGGGTGCGACAAGGGTAGCGGTGCCTGTTCGCGCCTGCGATAACGCGCCAGTTTGCACGAGGCTTTACTCATTCTAGACTCCACCTACCATTACTAACAAATCGCACAAATAAAAAAAATCCAAATAGAAACACTGCCCGACCCGAGAATCGAACGCAGGACCTCATACTCAGCTACTGCTGAGCATGAGTTCCTGGGTCCTAGTACTGGTTCCTGGAATGTGGAATATCAAATAAATCTTGTCTACATCATAAAGGGAAACCTTTATGAAAAATGTCAGCTTTCTAGGTCCAAAGGCTGGGCGTTGATGAGAAGAGATTCAAGGCTATTCTTATTACGTTATACTAGAGTCTGAGTGCCCACTTAGTTTTTCGAGACACGCCACGCGGTTGATAGCCCAGAGGGCTGGCCTATGTTTTGGCGAAACAAGAATCACCATCACCATTGCCATGCGTGGTATGCTATCCTATTGACAGCAATGCGGACGAATTATTTTATCTTGTGAGTTATGCATAGGTATTTGTAACTTAGCAACTTGGACGATAAAATCTTGATTCAATAGTTCCATTAGCGAATCAAAAACAAGTAGGCTAATCGTGCAGTCGTGCTAAGTAATCAAATAAATAAGTATTTACTGGTATCAGGGACGCAAGCTAAATGTTTGCTGAGTGCTCAAATATCTCAGGGTGACAGCGAAACTGGTCGCGTCGAGAACCTAGGTTACCTAGGTATTTACTAGAACCTTACACTAAAACCTATTTATTTAAAGACACTAATGATTTCACATAAATTACTTGTAAGCACGAGAAATATAGATTAAGTTCTCGTGTTTCGTTCTTGGTTCCAGCACAGTATAATAAAGTAACAGTATTATGTATCGGCTACTTTAAATAATTATCTGCGGCCGCTGAGTAGATAAAGTACCTGCTACGGTCTGACTGTAGCAGGTACTTTACTTTACGCGGTTGGGGACCGTGTAGCAGCTACACGGTCCCCAACCGCGTCTCGACAGAGGTGATCTTGGTGGTTTAAAACCGTGTTGATGGTGGTTTATGATCAAATTTCGTTTGACCTGCCAACGACCAGCGACCAAGGGCGAATAGAGGAGGCCGCGGCGGCCGACCGTGTAGAGAGCGGTAGTAAAGTCTTCATAGGTATCAGTTTTTAGTGCGTTAGTAACGAGCATGAAACTCTCGTTCCTTAGCGAATTCTGTAAGGATGATTGGACGGTAATCTTTCATTGCACGTAGTGGTAAATATTACTTACCAACTCATTTCCAATAATGTCCAAAATAAAGTTCTAATAGATGAACTGTCACTGAATTTCTCATTTATGTACATAAGTTGAAATTACTTAGCAGTGGTGGCCCAAATGGTAACGGCCGCGACTTACGAGTTGTAGGTCGTGGGTTTGAAGTTCGAACGTACACAGGCGCTTTACTTTGTGTAAATTATTTCATCACCACTGCTCTCAACACGGGCAAGGAAAACATCGGGAGAAAACCAGCATGTCCTAGAATAAAAAAATCGAAGACATGTGACATCCAACAACCCACACTCAGCCCGCGTGGTGGATTACAGCCTACTCCCTCTCATCGAGAGGAGGCCTGTGTCCCAGCAGTGGGAACATTATAGGCTGATTACGTACTTATCTATTTTCAGAAGTTATAATGAAGTCGGTGTAGCGATGTTTTGGAGCATTGAACACGCCATGTTTACAAACACATTAACGGTTTATACTTTTTAGCTGAACCAAGTTTACGTTTGGGACCAATTTCGAGCATTCTCACAGAATTTGTCGCTCTCACAAGAAGTAGTAAAAAAGAACCCTCTTAGAAAATACTAGCCGTTCCCCGCGGCTTCACCCGCGTGGTTGTCAGAACTCAGAATATATCCCACGGAACGTACTACCGGGATTAATGCCGGTAGCACACCTCTGCCACGAAATGCCGCCGCTGTCAAATCAATTAAAGATAATAAGTTATGGCTCGTGCGTCAGTATACCTTGATTTTTTATGGTATACGGGTATCCAAAGAGTAATTACAATTATCTTTGAAAAAATAAGTCCGCTAATTATCCGCTATAAGGTTTCTAGGTAATAAAATACATAGGTACGTACATACTTACATGTTTAAAAATAGCTTTGATTCTTGCATCTTTTTATTGATATGGGTGTACTAAAATAGCATACACGAGGCGATACCTACTTAAAACTGTACTACGTTACTACGGTAAGGCTCTATTTACATCGTCACGGAACTCGGTAGGGAATAGAAGCGAATTTTTGTAACGAAATTGTGTACAGCATAATGAACATTATGTCAATTATGTAAAGTTCGGTAAATTTCAACCCATCGTAATGCTGGGGCGACACAATACGGCACCGGTTGACCGAGACCGTTGGTGTGGCCCCAACATCACAGCTACCCCACGAACGTCAGATTTACTAATCAGGTTTTGAGTACCAATTACAGGGTTGAGCTCACTCCTTGCTGACTACCTATATTACTTCTAACCATGGCTTGACTTGAGCTGTTCTCATAGATGGGTACTTTTGCGTACCTACTTGACAAAGAAGAAGCACTGCACTTTGTCTTATTTTGTTAATGTTATTTCTTTATATGCTGTACCGATTAACGTCATGACCTCAACGCCGGCTGTCACTGAAAACCAGCACTGGGTCTCTGTCTCGCTTATGGTCGCAGTATAAAGGGCCATTTAGATGGAGAGAGTTTCTCGACTCGAAGATACGATTATCGAAAGAACATTGAAAAAGTCTCTTCGTGTAAACATTCACGATTGTCGCCCTGCCCCTTGGGCGACCATTGCCTCGCAATAGAATAATCTGTCTTTATACTGAACGATGGCCGTTTTGCGTGGATATGACGCATATTTTCCACCAACTCGTTATTTTCATGTATTTTTCCTTTTTAACGTCATGTTTGCCGCAAATGAACGTATTTTCTTTCTTCGTCTTTCACTGGGTTATTCTTAACAGCGCCTTCTCTTTGTCATCCAGGGTGGGCTTACAATAAAGCGCGTGATGGAAGAGACTGGGTGTCACATCCACTTTCCGGACTCGAACCGCACCAGTACCGTGGAGAAGAGCAACCAGGTGTCCATCGCAGGAGACATGGAGAGGGTGGAGCGGGCCAGGGCACGAGTTAGGGTAAGTACCCATTGGGATTCATTATTAAAATTTTAGTTTAAGAGAACGTGTGCTAAACATGACGTAATAGATCTATTTATGCATCTATGTAGTACCTGTCATCCATAGGGCGTCTTATCTATACATAATATTATAAACTAGATTCCGCCCGCGGCTTCGCCCGCGTGGTACCTATGTCGATAAAAAGTAGCCTATGTCCTTTCTCAGGCTCTAGACTATCTGTGTACACACGGCTACACATCAAGCTATACATTTCCGGTATAAGCTGACCTCGCATTGTACGGAAATCCTATACAATGCGAGATCAGGATAAACTGGAAATGTATAGCTTGATGTGTAGCCGTGTGTACCAAATTTCATTTAAATCGGTTCAGTAGTTTTGGCGTGAAAGCGGGACGGATTAAAGTCGCTTTTCGTGTTCGTCTCTATATCCACGTTGTTCTTCTAAACCACGCAACAGGTTTTGATGAGGTTTTCACCATAGAGAAATTATTCCGGAAGGTTTATGTGTATAATACGTTAATATGAAAGTCACATAGAAGACTAAGTAATCTCGATGTTTTGTCAAGTCGTAAAAAACGTGCGAAGCTGGAGCGCGTCGCTCTCGCTAGTATTTAGTTACCTAGTGAACAAGATACTCGCATTTGCATTGCGCCTGCTAAAATTGTGATATACAGAGTCTAGACACATTCTAACGAAATTGCAGCAAGTATTAGCAATTTGAGAATTCATCTTGGTGAAATTATTATTATTGTCACGATTTGATATCGTTGGCGCTAAAGACAGATAGTATTAAATTCCTATGGATAAGTTTAAATGTACTTGACGCTTTATAAGCCTCTGTTTAAGTTTCATCAGAGTAGGACAAGATCGCAGACAGACTCGATACGAATGTCTCTGAGATCGATTTCTTCTTGTCACGAATATTATTTTTGATATCGTTGGCGCTAAAGACAGATATAATTAAATTCCTATGGATAAAACCTCTGTTTATGTTTAATCAGAGTAGTACAAGATCTCACAGAGAGACTCGATACGATTCGAATGTCTCTGAGATCGATTTCTGATGATAAATGATTTGAAATGTGACTGAGTGTGACGCCTTCAAAATCAAACATACATTTTCGATGTTAATAACTACACGGTTACAGTCCTTTCACAGTTGTTTAATCATAAGACTCAGCAATATATGTAAAATTTCTAACTTATGTCTGTAATTTTTATGGTGTACATACATAATAAAGAGTATTCTATCTATCTATACAATTCTCTAAGTTCATTAGGTGTATTGAATGACTATTTAATGAAATCATGACATTTGGCACATATACGAACTTTTTTTTTTGAGGTTGGGCAATCATCAAATGACGTCTTCCGCTCTGGGCAGTGCGGGAGGGCGTGTCAGACTTTTACTGACTAAAACCCACCCGTGTTCCTTCAGTTCCTGTTGCCAAGGGTCCCGGTATCCCTTTCGGACTTTCCCGCAACCCTGGCAGGACTTATATGAACTTAAGGAGTTGTATTGCTGATTCTAATGATTATAATTCTGTAAAGCTATATTTGTTACGGCCGCGAATCATATTTTAATTAACATCAGCCCATTTCTACAGCCCTTAATATTCTCGATGGGTGTTTCGATCCTGTCAGAGGTACATAAAATAGCTGTGAAAGGACTGTAGAAATCGTTACTACATTCAAAGACCATCACTTGACTTTACTCCTGCGACAGGCCCTGACTCCCTTGGTGTTCTGCTTTGAACTGCCGATAGTCCCGAGCTCACAGCCGCTACCGGACATCACTTCGCCGTACGTGCAAAATATCCAGGACCAGTATAACGTTCAGGTTAGTGTCTACATAACAAATATAACTTAAATAGTTGTTGCACGCGACTTCGTCTGCGATCTAGGATGAAATGTAGCCTATGTCCTTCTCCAGGTCATGGTCTACCCATGTGCCAAATTTCATCGAAATCCGTTCTGCCGTTTTAGCGTGAAAGCTAAAAAACAAACAAGCTCATGTATATTACTAGCTGCACCCCGCGGTTTCACCATGCTCGATTCTGTGGGAACCTCGTGATAAAAAGCATCCTATGTCCTATTCCAGGTTATGGTCTACCCATGTGCCAAATTTATGATATTAGTTACGATAATAATGATGAACGTTGGGGTTCCTTTCTCTTGAGTGGACACCGGGAATAAGCAAACGTAAGGTAGGACGCCCTCAGGCTAGGTGGAGCGACGATCTTCGCAGGGTGGCTGGTAGCAGCCGGAGGAGAGTTGCCGAGAATCGAGCTGAATGGCGTGCAATTAGAAAGGCCAATGTCCAGCAGTACACAGTAGACTGCTATAGGTTGATGAAGAAAAATGATATTCTTAAAAAAAAATCCTAGGTTCGATTCCCGGGTCCGCTAAACTGTTATTGGGTTTTTCTATCGAGAATTTCTCAGTAGCAGTCTGGATTTGTGCATTATTGATAGACTCGCCCCCTATTATTCTCTACATGGGACCTAAACCTAACTGGCGAAATGTAGGTGTACTATAAACGTGCATCTCTGCCTAACCCATCGGGGAATAAAGCGTGATGTTTCGATATCAAAAGAGGGTATTCATTCAGGGCTCGCGATACTTCATTTGTGACATCATTGTGTTCTAAAAAGTTCCGATTCCCAGGTGATGCTGCGCAACCGTCCGAAGCTGCACGCCAACCTGTTGGTGGTGAAGGGGGTGCAGTGGGAAGTCAAGGCCACCATGGAGGCCACCAATCTGCTCATGAACTACATGTGCGGACCATTAGCCGTGAGTAATCTTCTTCTTTCCGTGTGGTAGGGCCTAGACAAGTGACAATCGCTTCGAAAGCGTTTCGTATTTCTACAACGACTTTCAACAGAATTGACATAAGCTTTTCGATAGCTTATGTCAGTCCTATACATTTTTGCCTTTTCCATCATCGTTATCGCTGATAGAATATCACTTTTTCTAGGGCCTCTGACAGTATTAATAGTACATCGAATTTCCACAGTCCTCCATTGCTCTAAGGTTCCAAGATAGTTGAATCATTTCTCAGAGATTCTTCGACCTGCCAGGGCTGCGGGAAAGTCCGAAAGGGATACCGGGGCCCTTGGGAACAGGCAACTGAAGGAACACGGGTGTGTTTAGCCAGTAAAGTCTGACACGCCCTCCTGCTCTGCCCAGAGTGGGAGAAGTCATTTGACGAATTCCAAACCTCGAAAAAAAAAAAAGGGGATTCTTCGAACTTCATTATTGCGTCACGTCAGTAGCAGTGGTTATGGGACAGTCCCATATTAAAAGGGCCACTGAGGACTCCAAAGTAGGAGATAAGATTTTCACAAGAGATTTACTGATTTTAATAACACCTGTCGCTTTTCGAAGAGCAACAAAACACGTTTAGTTGAACATGAGGCTGTTGCCTACTCCACTAATTCGTATTTAAAATGTTTATTTTATTTTATAAAGAATTTCTTGGTATTTATGGAATTTTCCTTTGCCTTTTTAGGGTTCCGTCCCTATAAAGTAAAGCCATTTTTTAAAATAAAACCTAACATCTCAAATCCGGCGCACGGGTCGATCCATCAGGTTAAGCTATGCTTGCCAGGGTTGGTCCGTGGATGGTCGACCATCTTTACATACCGAGACTCCTCCGTGCCTCGGAAAGTACGTTAAGCCGTTGGTCCCGGCTGTCTTTTGTGGATCCTTGACAGTCGTTACGGGTCGTCAGAAGCCCGAAAGTCTGACAACCAGTCTTACCAAGGGGTATCGTATTACTCAGATAATGGGCTGTGGAGGTCAGATACGCAGTCGCTCCATGTAAAATGCCGCTTCCAGTTAGATTTGAAGCCGACCTCTACATAGTTGGGAAAAGGCTATGCAGATGATAATGATCTAAAATCCCTTTCAGAGTCAAACCCAAGTGCAGATGTCACTCGAGATATCCCCGATGCACCACAGCGTCGTGGTAGGGCGTGGAGCTGAACAGTTGAAGATCATCATGAAGGGAACCAACACTCAGATCATGTTCCCCGATGCTGATGACCCGAACATACCTGTGATCAAGAAGTCTTGCGTCACTATTACTGGGAATATCAAGGATGTGTATGCGGCAAGGCAGCAGTTAGTGGTGAGTGGTACTGGATTCAGAGTTCAGTCTTGGAGGAGCCCTTTCTCAGATCCGCCACAAAATAAAAACTTTTTTACAAAAAAAAAAACAACCGAGACGTCCAGAAACAACACTAAAAAAGTGAAAAATAACTTTAATTTCGGAAGTCGTTGTCTTTGGTTTTCAATTTTCGTTTTTGCCACCGCCTGCCGAATAAAAAATAAAAATATTAAGAACCTCCTCCTTTTAGAATTCGGTTAAAAATAGCGATTCATGTTTTTTGACGAACGCGTCATTTAAGACGTATCCGTAATTTTTCATGATTCGTGATGATTTATTCCATTCTAATACCAAAAACGACTATATACTGACTGTACCTTAAATCTTTGAACTTGTTTTGGTATTAGTTTACACAGTGGTGTCCGATTGGAATAGAAAATAATTATGAGTTGAAACCAATACCAGTGGTATTCGTTTTTGGTATTAGAATGAAATTTAAATCTCCGTGAATTTATTCCATTGTAATACCAAAAAGAGATATTCGAGTGAATACGGCCATTTATGCCGCCGTCAAAAAATAACACGTATTGTGAAAAATTACGATACGGAACCGAAAAACACGAATCGTCCTCGTGTGAATGAGCTGTAAAGCTGTAATCCATTCATTCATCCATATTATTATTCATTTTTTTTAGGTAATAAATTAGATTATTAAATTTTGTCATTATTTCAAGACTTCTATTGTTAAGAATTTTATTGTCCTTATAACTACCATAAAGTGTGAACCAAAGAGTATTAAACCACTTGAGAGCTGATAGACCGATTTCGCCTAGACACACGACTCACCACTGTGGGCCGGGGGACGCAAAAATTACAGCGGTTGTGATTGGCCGATGCAACAATGTCAGGACGAAAGTCCCAAAAATAGTGATGCACAAGTCAGTTTTGCAACAATAATATCGATATCGATAAAATCGACGTCGATTCGACGATTTCCTAATTGAACAATAATTAATTTAAATTCCACTTATGAGAATTTATTGTTCTATCCGAAAGGAAATGCTATTACTTATTTTTAATCTGCTGTGAAATGCCTTGAACAAACAACGCTATATTTGGAATTAAATTTTCTCTGTTAACTGCATTAATCCACTTTTCTTTAAGTTACAGAATATTTTGATCTAAAATGTAAACATTAAGTACTTAATTTTACTTTTAACTAAATATAAGGAAACATCGTAATTTTTATCGTCAATAATTTAAACTTAAGTTATCACAACACTCTAACTCTACAGTATAAGTGCAGATAGAAAGGGACAGACGTATTGCAATACCCTAGTAAGAGAAAGGGACTTTTCAAAAAGACATCAACGCGGTGTACATTTTTTTGCCATTTTACGTAAACAACCAGTTTAGCTTGATTGAGCCCTGCAATTATTCTTAATAAAATATTTATTTTACTTACCGATGAAAAGATATGCAATATTTTTATAGCTGTATTTTCTAGACGATTGCCCACACCTTTTAAGTGAACAGGAACTCATAATTGTTTTTATTTATGCAGAAATGGTTTAAAAGGTATCAAAATAACCGCGTGTGCAGAGATCCAATAACTGGTCAAAACTAAAATGGCCACTCATATTTCCATCTACTATCAGTGCAATTGTACTGATGTGTCGTGAGTCCGAGTCGCCCGCATGAGTAGTCAAGAGGCTTTATAGTCATTGGGGTGAACTCATGCCGCCTGCGATACAGGTTTATCCTAGTACAGGCATCTAACATTAAAATACCTTTGTATTCCAATTTTATACTGAATTATACTGAATAAATATATAGGTATATTCTATTCTATCCCAACAGGGCAGCCTCCCCCTCGTAGTAATATTCGACGTATCAGACGAAGGTTGTCGCATTGACAGCGAACATGCAACCAAACTGATGCAGAAGTACAACGTGTACATCAACATACGACGCAAGCCGAAGCAGGGTATCACCTCCATCGTCGTCAAGGGCATCGAGAGATGTGCAGGTCAGAGGAAAATGATCTATACTCCATTTGAAATAAGATTAGACAATTGATTAAACCTTTTTAAGGTCCCGTAAATACCCAAAGGGTAAAACGGGACCCTATTACTAAGGCTCCGCTGTCTGTCTGTCTGTTTGTCCGTCCGTCTGTCACCAGGATGTATCTCATGAACCGTGATAGCTAGACAGTTGAAATTTTCACAGATGATGTATATCTTTTGCCGCTATAACAAAAAATACTAAAAAATTGAATAAAATGAATATATGGGCTTCCATACAACAAACGTGATTTTTTTGCCGTTTTTATAGTTATTGGTACGGAACCCTTCGTGCGCGAGTCCAACTCGCACTTGGCCGGTTTTTTACAGTCCGTTAAAAATAGCATGAAAAATGCCAGTTGCAGGAAACAGTTGATATTGTAACCACTTTTTTTGCTCTTAATGCCATTTTACGAAAGTCATGACAGTCGATATTTTGGAAGGCAACCCTCAATTACTCATTGTTCGTCCAATCTCTATGCTGAAAATGCTTGCATATTATTAAAAAAAGTCCTCCGCCGCGTCTGTCTGTCGTCCTGTTCGCGATAAACTCAAAAACTACTGCACCGATTTTCATGCTGTTTTCACCAAGGGATAGTGTGGTTCTCGTATAATAACCGACATCCACACGGGCGAAGCCGCGGGTGGAAGCAAGTATTATTATAAATCAGATTTTAGTAAACATTGATCTCCACAGGCGACATCTATGAAGCCCGTCGCGAGCTCCTAGCCGACAAGGAACCTTCCATCACTGCGGAAATCCCCGAAACCTACAACATTCCCGCTTTATCCGCCAACAATATGCCCAACTTTGGCGTATTCAACCCGTTCTCGCCAACACATGCCACCAACATGGGAAATTCTCCTTGCTCTCCATACAACTTGCAGCTTTCAGAGTTGGCGTCTTTCGCCAACCTTGGCTCGCCAATGTATGGGCATAACCCGCCAACACCCGGTGGATACCCAAGTCCGTTGTCACCCGTAGCCTTGACCCCGCCTGTGTATCCTACCTCCTGGATGGTGCCATCTCCTCAGCCCAGGAGTGGGCAGTTCCATTACCCCAATTTGCTGCCGAACCCGAATTCGGTTATGTACAAGAATCAAGGTGGATCTTGGAACCGTAAGTATTCGAAAACATACTAGGTATTTGAAAATGCTGTCTGTGTATCTCTACTGACTTCAAATTCACAAAAGTCAACATTTTCAAATTCAAATTCAAATATTTTTATTTGTAGAACATAGGTAAATACAGATGTCAATATTAATAAAAGTGAACACTATGTCTTGCCGTCAACGGCGCACAAATATCTATTATTATTATCTTACAACTTTGTAAGTTGTAAGATAATAATAATAGATATTTAATAATAGTAGATTCCCTACATATTCAAAATTGATGTCGCTTTTCGTATCTGTTTGTGTGACCGCGTTGTTCTTCTTAACTCCGCAACGGATTTTGATGCGGTGTTCACCATTATTTAGACAATAGGGAATATGCATGTATTTTTTAAATATTTTTATTCGATAATTTACATCGTCAAATAATAGTTTTAAAAAAATCGACGGTAAAAAAACAATTTAAAGTACTTAAAAAAAGTTTAAAAATATCCAACCGATCCGGGCTATTTAAACGCCCTCCATTTGGCGCGCTTGGTGTGGTGACGTCACAGACCGTGAAAACAAACAAGCAACTGTCAAGTCAACGTCAAACACTCCTTTTTGTATGAGCGTTTGACATTGACTTGACACTTGTTGATTTACTTGACATTGACATTTTGATTGTTATCCCGGATTGTTACGTCACATCCGCTCTTAGCTTTTCAAGTATTTGAATTATCCACGGTTTTTTGGGACTTTTTAAAAATTAATTTCACGCTCAAAAAGAAATTTTATTCAAAAATATTGATGGAGGCATAATTCTGAAGTAATATAGTTTATAAAAAAAAATATTTGACCCATATTTGAATCACATGCATATTCCCTATTTATTATGAAAGGAATACTCGTACATTCATCTATTGAAGAAATCTAGATTTTTTTGTGAAGTCCTAACCTGCTACAGAGGTAGGTAGCTTAGGAACACTGAAGTCTACCGAAATACATCAGTCATTATAATAGGATGACACAAATAACAATTAATTATTAGGTAGTTATTTTTACTTCTTGTCTAGTTCTCGTAAAACAACCAACAGGTTTGACATAATTATGTTCAATAGAATATGTTCCAAACACAATGTTGCACAAATAACATGACTGTGTGTTCATCATAGCCATGACGAACGGCGCAGAGATGGTCGGGCTCCCTCAGCCTATGATGATGCAGCCTCCGTACCAGCAGATGCCTGCTGAAGGCAGACACGTAAGTATCTTCTATAATAATAATACTTAGTTTAAAAGAAATAGGAATATTTCTATTTGTGACGACGTTGAATGTCAGCTTAATGGTGCTCCCACACTGCTGTTAAAATAATAATAATAAAATGTTTACAAACATTAGTAAACATTTTTTATACAAACATTTTGATCACTTGACTGATTTGACGTACCTATTAGTGTTAGAAAATGTTTGTAAATATTTCTAGCATTTGTGTGGGAGCACTCTTATAACAGCATACAGGGTTTTATGCAATTAATAATCATCACACTTCATAACGGGATGATCAACCAAATGTATTCTAAGACCATAAGTTCTGGCTTTTGGGGGTAAAATAATGTACTTACTTATACCTACGTTTGTGATACAGTAGTTATACCACACATTAGTGGTTGTGGTACACACGGCTACACATCAAGCTATACATTTCCAGTTTATGCTGATCTGCGCATTATAAAGGATTTCTGTACAATGCGAGGTCAGCTTATACTGGAAATATATAGCTTGTTTGTAGCCGTGTGTACTTAACAATTTAATCTCAGACCAAATAAAAAACCAAGACATAGCGCTGCGAACAATACAGAAGCATGCAAAAACTACACCTCTGCACTGTGCATACACGCTCACGCACACATTTACAATCAAACTACACCTCATTAAGTTCACACACATAATATGTTTATGAAACCTGCCTCACGTCACTGTTGACAGCGCTCTGTTTTGGTTTTTTATTTGGTCCGAGAATTTAACATTGACAGTGTCTTTATGTCGTAGCAGAAAGGGTTAGGTTAGGTCTAAGTGCTGCAAGTTCTACCACTGTTAACTGTGTAAACAGGTTGTAAAAAGATGGTGTTTAATAAAAATGTGTTTACTTTTGACAGACAACGCTGAGTCAGATACTGAATTCAAGCTCTCAAGCAAGCAGCGGATACCAGAGCAACTTCACCGGCAGCTCGGTGTCGCTGGACACGCAGAACATTTCTGGTAAACTATGTTTGTGTTCAATACCAACTACCTAAGTATTCACATTTATTTTCTTTACAAAAGGCCTGTTTATGAACAATGGAGTGCAGCATAATAGGAAAGTGTCAAGCGAACAGATCGCGTTAGAAACACCACCCTTTTTTTGTTTTTTGGAGGGTGCGAAATCATCAAATGACTTCTCCCGCTCTGGGCGGAGCGGGAGGGCGTGTCAGACTTTTACCGACTAAAACCCACCCGTGTTCCTTCAGTTGCCTGTTGCCAAGGGTCCCGGTATCCCTTTAGGACTGTCCCGCAACCCTGGCAGAAACATCACCTTGGAGTTCATATCTCAAGTAGCGGATGTTGGAGAAAACACAGCCCGGCTGACGTGGAGTGTGGGAGTGTGGGAGTGTGGGAGTGTGGGAGTGTGGGAGTGTGGGAGTGTGGGAGTGGGCCCGACACGCGAGCCCTCGCGGGGTCGCGGGCGCCGGCGGGGCCGCGAGGGAGACCGCGGCGCCGGGGCTGCCACATCCTAAGCAATGTTGCGGGGCAACATGGCCAGAGGTCGCACTGTTATTACTTAGCCACAAGCCTCTCCCTTAGCCACGAACCCCTCCTTTAACCTTTTCTTTGATAAGATAATCCTATCCTAACTACTATAAAATGCGAAAGTGATTGTGTTTATTTATTTGTTTGTACCTACGCTTTCACGCTAAAACGGCTGACTGGATTTGGATGAAATTTGGAACATAGGTAGACCATGACCTGGAGAAGGACATAGGCTCCTTTTTATCCTGGATCGCAGACAAAATCGTGAACAGCTAGTTAAATAATATTGTATGAACAGGTGGTGGCGACGGCAGCAACATGGTGTCTCCGTCGGTGTCTCCCATCAGCAAGCACCACAGCAGTCACAGCCCCGCCACGTCCACTGACGCTGAGCGCTCACACCAAGGTACTCATCATTGTCTCCCATCAGCAAGCACCACAGCAGTCACAGCCCCGCCACGTCCACTGACGCTGAGCGCTCACACCAAGGTACTCATCATTGTCTCCCATCAGCAAGCACCACAGCAGTCACAGCCCCGCCACGTCCACTGACGCTGAGCGCTCACACCAAGGTACTCATCATTGTCTCCCATCAGCAAGCACCACAGCAGTCACAGCCCCGCCACGTCCACTGACGCTGAGCGCTCACACCAAGGTACTCATCATTGTCTCCCATCAGCAAGCACCACAGCAGTCACAGCCCCGCCACGTCCACTGACGCTGAGCGCTCACACCAAGGTACTCATCATTGTCTCCCATCAGCAAGCACCACAGCAGTCACAGCCCCGCCACGTCCACTGACGCTGAGCGCTCACACCAAGGTACTCATCATTGTCTCCCATCAGCAAGCACCACAGCAGTCACAGCCCCGCCACGTCCACTGACGCTGAGCGCTCACACCAAGGTACTCATCATTGTCTCCCATCAGCAAGCACCACAGCAGTCACAGCCCCGCCACGTCCACTGACGCTGAGCGCTCACACCAAGGTACTCATCATTGTCTCCCATCAGCAAGCACCACAGCAGTCACAGCCCCGCCACGTCCACTGACGCTGAGCGCTCACACCAAGGTACTCATCATTGTCTCCCATCAGCAAGCACCACAGCAGTCACAGCCCCGCCACGTCCACTGACGCTGAGCGCTCACACCAAGGTACTCATCATTGTCTCCCATCAGCAAGCACCACAGCAGTCACAGCCCCGCCACGTCCACTGACGCTGAGCGCTCACACCAAGGTACTCATCATTGTCTCCCATCAGCAAGCACCACAGCAGTCACAGCCCCGCCACGTCCACTGACGCTGAGCGCTCACACCAAGGTACTCATCATTGTCTCCCATCAGCAAGCACCACAGCAGTCACAGCCCCGCCACGTCCACTGACGCTGAGCGCTCACACCAAGGTACTCATCATTGTCTCCCATCAGCAAGCACCACAGCAGTCACAGCCCCGCCACGTCCACTGACGCTGAGCGCTCACACCAAGGTACTCATCATTGTCTCCCATCAGCAAGCACCACAGCAGTCACAGCCCCGCCACGTCCACTGACGCTGAGCGCTCACACCAAGGTACTCATCATTGTCTCCCATCAGCAAGCACCACAGCAGTCACAGCCCCGCCACGTCCACTGACGCTGAGCGCTCACACCAAGGTACTCATCATTGTCTCCCATCAGCAAGCACCACAGCAGTCACAGCCCCGCCACGTCCACTGACGCTGAGCGCTCACACCAAGGTACTCATCATTGTCTCCCATCAGCAAGCACCACAGCAGTCACAGCCCCGCCACGTCCACTGACGCTGAGCGCTCACACCAAGGTACTCATCATTGTCTCCCATCAGCAAGCACCACAGCAGTCACAGCCCCGCCACGTCCACTGACGCTGAGCGCTCACACCAAGGTACTCATCATTGTCTCCCATCAGCAAGCACCACAGCAGTCACAGCCCCGCCACGTCCACTGACGCTGAGCGCTCACACCAAGGTACTCATCATTGTCTCCCATCAGCAAGCACCACAGCAGTCACAGCCCCGCCACGTCCACTGACGCTGAGCGCTCACACCAAGGTACTCATCATTGTCTCCCATCAGCAAGCACCACAGCAGTCACAGCCCCGCCACGTCCACTGACGCTGAGCGCTCACACCAAGGTACTCATCATTGTCTCCCATCAGCAAGCACCACAGCAGTCACAGCCCCGCCACGTCCACTGACGCTGAGCGCTCACACCAAGGTACTCATCATTGTCTCCCATCAGCAAGCACCACAGCAGTCACAGCCCCGCCACGTCCACTGACGCTGAGCGCTCACACCAAGGTACTCATCATTGTCTCCCATCAGCAAGCACCACAGCAGTCACAGCCCCGCCACGTCCACTGACGCTGAGCGCTCACACCAAGGTACTCATCATTGTCTCCCATCAGCAAGCACCACAGCAGTCACAGCCCCGCCACGTCCACTGACGCTGAGCGCTCACACCAAGGTACTCATCATTGTCTCCCATCAGCAAGCACCACAGCAGTCACAGCCCCGCCACGTCCACTGACGCTGAGCGCTCACCCCAAGGTTCTCATCATTGGTCTAGTGCAGCAGTTCTCAAACTTTTTTGGCGACGGAACCCTTTTGGAATACAAAATTTTTGACGGAACCTTAGAATAATCAAAACCGTTCGTCGTTTTTTCAGATGTTGCAAAACTAGTTTTTTTAGACGTAGGAGCAGTATCGCGTATAAAAAGTAAAGCGTCTGCTTGTAGTTTCATTGTATCCTGCATAGACACGTGATTAAGCAAATGCCGCCAAATCTAAAATTAGTTCTTGAGGAAACTGAGCTCTTCAAAGGCTCTGTGGAAAAACCGAAAATACCGCGAAAATACCGTTTTGTGAGCAGTAATTTCGCGGCGCCCAGGGTCTTTGTGAAGCCCAGGGCCTCCGCGGTTGTGTAACACTGGTCTAATGATCCCGCTAAGAACCGTAGATTTACTGAGATTTTTAATAATTTAAGAAGGTAAAGTTTCATTCAACAATCACCCTTGATGATATGTTCCAGCTATAAAAGTAGACTTTATTATAAAATTATGTTTTTTTTTTCTCTTTGTTTGATGCAAGCTGTCCACTATTGACATTCAGCATCTTTTGTGTTGTTATCCTAACTATTATGATTGAATTTTGAACATGAATAATACAGAGTCAAATAAAATTAGTTAGCGAGACTCCGCAGACGTAGATCAATATCTAAATTCGATGATTTTTGTATCTATTTTTATTTAATTTAAAAGAGTGTCCGTGGAGTTTCTTGCCTGTTCTTCTCCATAGGTACCTACTACGCTTTGGAATGGGCAACTAGCTTCATATTTCTGACTGACCGACTCCTTGACAATTCAAAAGTGCCTGTAAATGGTTTAATTGAAATAAATGCTTTGAGTTTGATGAAAAACAAAATGATGTTTTTTTTTTGGGGTCGTCGCCGAGATCTTGGTCTTTTGTTATGTCCAGCTGTGGACTCTGATAAGCTGAGTTGATCGATTGTTTGACCTATCAAGCGAGTCCTTATTTAAATTTGTCACAGCTTACAACTTTAACCGTTTCCCAGAATTAGCGAGCATAATATCAGACCTGCCAATATCTGATCGGCGCGCCGTGGGCTGTGAGAAGAAGACTTTGGAGACACTAAACAAACTGTCGCCGCTGTCCGAGTACCGGAAGATGAAGGTTGAAGCTGGCAAGGTAAGATAACTGTCATACAGCGGTACTACTCGAGTGACTTGATGAAAGGAGTTTGTTTGTGTTAGTTATGAGAGGAGTTTCTGTTTTATGAAATCGCTCGCGAACGCACCTACTATCACCAGCTTACCTTTATTTTGTGTCACTAAGCAGAATTGCAGTGGTGGCCCAGTGGTAACGGCCACGACTTACGAGTTGTAGGTCGTAGGTTCGAACCCTGACAGGGGCGAGATTCATCGCCACTGCTCTCAAATCTGTGGAAAACATCGTGAGGAAACCGACATGTCCTAGAACCAAAAAAATCGAAGACATGTGACATCTACCAACCCGCACTGGGCCCGCGTGCTTCTCACAGAGAGGAGGCCTGTGTCCCAGCAGTGGGAATATTATAGGCTGATTTGATTATGATTGGGCTAAGCAGAATTGTGTACATATTCTGTTCTTAGCGTGTCGATGGCAATTTTTATAGAGTCAGCCTAGAATTTGGCTACGAGTTTAGTACCTTCAGTAGCGTTCATCAGCTCCTGCATCGTGCAGGCAATAGGATACGCTGGCAACGATATTCAGTGCGCCATTGTTTGTGGGATTGCACGGCATTCTGGTTTGAATGGTGGTAAAGTTATAAGTAGGCAATTAAAAATAATATCCTAACTTTAGGGGTATGAGGAACAGGGCGTAAAGTTCACTCATCCCCCATAGAAAAGGGAGGATCCTCCTACCAGACGGGTGTTGTGTCTGGCGGGCAACTGCCCAGTGATTGATATTGGGTTTTTGTATATATGTTCACTGCACGGTAAACTCTAATTGCGCGATGCAGGATTTATGTGACGTCAGGTCTTCGATGCGTAGTTCGCATGTGGCGATGTAGATACCGCCACATAACTATTCTTTAGACAATGCGAAAGTGAGTTTGTTTGTTTGATACGCCTTCACGCTAAAACGGCTAAACGGATATGGATGGATGAAATTTGGCACATACCCATGTGCCAAATTTCATCGATATCCGTTTGACCTTGATCTGCAGGCGTAGCATGAGCACCGTTTTGTCGACCGAAGAGTAGACAAAAATGACGTTTCCTGTAGACAGTACGAGACGGCAGCAAAGTAGAAAGAGTCAACTGCACTTTTTACGAAATTCACTCTTTTATATAATTCGACTCAAAATTCTTTGTTTTATCATAGGATTTATCGGTTGTCAGTGTGATTTTGACAGTAAGGATAGAAAACTTTCTTCCGAAATAGTCTACATACAAAAAGACCTAGACAAAGATCGTTAGAAATGAAAGACAAAATGACAGATTGTAGAAAGATTTCTAAGGTGGATGTCAAAAATGAAGAAACGAAGTGTCACTTTGTATAGAAAAAGCTATGTCTATTCTTCGTAGAGATAGAAAGCGCCATGCTACGCCTGCTGGAGAAGGACATAGGCTACTTTTCATCGTGGATCGCAGACAAAACCGCGGGCAACAAACAGCTAGTTGTTTATAAAGTTGAAAGAAGTCAAATTCTGCAAACGTTTTACGACACAGACCACTTTTCATAGAGTGGGTTGTAGATACGTTGACCTATTTCCAAAGATAATCTTTATAGAGTTATAGTCATTGCCTATTTCCCAACTCGTTTCATAACAGAACATAGTAACTAAACTTTATCTCACGTATCCTCATTTCAACAAAGGAAAACCTTGCTTTTTGGCAAGTGTAGTTAGTTACCCTACGATGATTTTGGCAAGACTTCAGGGAAAAAAAAAACTTCGTGTATGGCCCTTCCAAATAATGATTACAAAGTCCTTTACCTCCAAGGTTGGCTAATGAATCAAATGAATGCATGCCATGTCAACCAATGGTGTTAAGGTTACAACAAACATTTTACCTTAACTTACACATGCATGCATAATGCATTTTAGGTAGGTACTATCAGGTAACTGTCAATATCAAGGTCTTAAAGTGTTCGGAATAAAGAATTTGAGAGTTCAGGCCCTACCCTATCTCAAATAGCTTAGCATGATCCTCCGTTATACCGAAAATACTGCAGCATTAATTTTGAAATAAATATATTAAGTTGAGCATTGATGCTCGGTCCTATGTTTGGCGAAAACACGATTACATAAAATTTTCTCTATAGAAAAAAAAACCAAAGCTACCTCTAAACAGAACTATAAACCGCTGTTACTTCAATTTAGATGATGAAACTTTGCATAATAACTGAACTAAATAAAGCAATTCTTATGTTTTTTTTTTTTTTAATTACCATTATTTTCACCGTAAAAAGCAATTACCTCAACTTTTCGAGGCTTGAGAGCCGCTAGCGCCCCACTCCGTCTCGCTCTCACTGAGGTCGCGAGTAGTATGGTGCGAGCGAGATAAAATCTGAGGTAGGGTACAAGCCTTAATAATAATAATAATGTCTCGAAATCAGTAATGTAGGACCTAACCTCATCCCGCGCTATCTGGTGTTGATAACGGGAAGTCATGTTACCTTTATGATCGAACCGTTGTTCGCAGGCGATGCGCGAGAGTGTGGGCAGCGGATACCGCGTGCCGAACACGCGCTGGGCCGGGTACTACTTCAGCCACACTTCGCCCGGACCCATCCAACTGAATGATAACAACGGGAATGATGCTGTTACTGTAAGTTTTTATCGAAGTTTCTACATAAATACGCCGTAATAATTTCTTGGTAAAGACGACTAATTTCGTAACACACGATCAATCACTTGATTGATGATTGATAGTACCGTTTTAAATAACTTAGTTATAAGATTAAGTGCTCCATCCCGACGGACTAGGCACACGCAGTTATTCGATGTACCGCACAGTGGTACAAACTACGCCCAAAACTCAACCATTGGTAGGACGCTAAGTCATTTTAACAAAAGATTCTCTCACCTTGATCTTTTTAATACCAAAAAAGGTACATTCAAGAAACAATTAATAACATCGGTAGGTGATGAACTGCCTAATAAACCTAAAAAAAAAAAAAAAAAAAAAAAAAAACACAACACACACACCTTTCACCACTCCTCATGCACACTCCCACACACTCACTCTCACTGTACACTTAGCAATGCTTAGATGGTGCTAGCATTTCACTACTCACTTTGTATGTTTGTTTCTGCTGCATATTGTATGGTTATTAAATTGTAAATCCGTAATTGGCTGTAAGACTAGTTTATATATTCTAAGTTATTATCTCAAAGAGCTGTGGATTTTGTAATAATAAATAAATAAATAAATAAATAAATAAATAAATAAATAAATAAATAAATAAATAAATAAATAAATAAATAAATAAATAAATAAATAAATAAATAAATAAATAAATAAATAAATAAATAAATCACAATCTGAATGATTTTGAAGGCTTTTTATGTTCGAAAAATTTGCGCAATGAATGTTGTTGAACTGTCAAATGAAACAGATTGAGACTGATCGTGTGCTAATTAGGGGGCTGGACTCCGCGCGTGTAGAATTTCTTTTGAACATTTTCTATTTTTTATTAACTACCTACCTGAAACTTTTTGAAAGACTGTCCTCCCATAACTATTAACACTGTAATTCGAAAATATTGTAAAAGCCAATTATCTTTTAAAAGAGTAACCGTGGAGTTTCTTGCCGGCTCTTCTCCATAGGAAACGACCAATTGGAACCGTGCACCTACCTTGGGCACTTATGAAACGTCAGAAGGCCTTCTGACGTTTCATAAGTGCCCATGTAGGTTTATGTGAAATAAAATATTTTGATTATGACCCCAGTCTTTAAATTTTATGGATCATCAACCGTCTACCTATTACGGTTCATGAGATACAGCAAGCTGACAGATAAACGGACGGACAGCGGACGCTTAGTAATAGGGTTCCGTTTGTCATCTTGCGGGTACGGAACCATGAAAAAGGAGATTGTAGCAGTTACTTTGTCGGTATAAAATCGTTTTAATTATGATTTATCCCTTCCTCAGCCGGAAAAAGGCTGGAACCGTTCCGAGCTGGTACGCCCGAATATCGCCGAGCCCGTAGTGTCTCCGCCGCAGGCGCAGGTTCAGACTCCTCCCAACAACAACTGTCGCTACCAGCAGCTGATCGCTCTACTTAGGGACGTTGGACTGCACAAGTATATTGGTAAGTTGTCAACATAGAAATATACAGGGTTATTGGTAAAACACCAACAACCTCTTAAGGAGTCATTGTACTCATATAAACAACTAAACTATGGGAACAAATATGAAATCGCGAAAAAAAGGTGTTTCGTACATTTTGACGAGTTATGCGAACATAAATGTACGGAACAGCTGTTTTTTTTTCGCGATTTCATATTTGTTCCGATAGTAAAAGTTGTTCATAATGATGAGTACAATGACTCCTTAAGAGGTTGTTGGTGTTTCAATTAACAATAAACCTGTAAACATAACATCTATCTATGGTTATCAATCTTATACAATCACAACACACAGTATGTTATCTAACGAAGGGCGTTCCCGTTAACCTGCAATAGTATAGCGTCTATAAATGCTAAAAAAAAATATTACCAATAAAAAAAAAAAGTTTTTTTTTTAATTTTATAGTAAAACTATCTTGCGCCCGCGGCTTCGCCCGCGTGGTATGTTGATAAAAAGTAGCCTATGTCCTTCCCCGGGATGCAGTACTTAACATACAGACAGACAGACAGACAGAGTTACTTTCGAATTTATAATATTAGTATGGATATTCACAAAAAATACTACCTACCGGGAAAGAAACACTGTACACGTACACGCACATACAAGTGTGCGCAGTTTACGTATCAATTTAATAGTTTTGACAATATTTCAATAATTACTCATTTCTTTTTTTTTGTGTTAATATTATTTTTACCATGTATGGACCCGATAGAATTGCGGGTTAACGGGAACGCCTTTTGTTAGTTAACATACTGTATAGAGGCGAGGTGTGATTTTCCCAGTAACTAGATTGTGGACGTCAAGGCTGAGGCAGTCGTATTGCATGTCTGGGTTCGAACCTACGACCCACAACTCGTAAGCCGCGCCTATTACCACTGGGCCACCATTGCTTAGCTACCCACTTTTTTTTTTTTTTTTGAGCATGGGTACCTAGTCAATAATTACCCACACTAAAAAAAAAAATACTAATCATCCATTGACTTCTCCCGCTCTGGGCGGAGCGGAAGGGCGTGTCAGAATTTTACTGACTAAAACCCACCCGTGTTCCTTCAGTTGCCTGTTGCCAAGGTCTCGGTATCCCTTTTGGACTTTCCCGCAACCCTGGCACTGCTTAGAATAGAATAGAATAGAATAGAAATATTTTATTTCAGACCGGAGTCCATAGGGTTAGTAACAATTTTACTTAATTTCTAGTGTTAGTAGGTTACATACACAATCACAAATAAAAATATACAATTATAGCTCAGCGTGGAGCCGCATCCACCTCTGCAACATCCGGGAATCCCACCGATCTGCGAATATACTAGCTTAGCTACCCACTAACATACAATACTGTATATTCCAGATTTGTTCAAGAAACACGAGTTAGACATGTCAACGTTTACATCGCTCAACGAGGCTGATCTCATTGAAATCGGAGTCACCGCCTTCGGAGCTCGCAGGAAGATGCTGTTACTGATAGCAGGTACCTAACTAACCTGTTTACTGCTGCAGGCGTAGCATGAGCACCGCTTTGTCGACGGAAGAGTAGACAAAAATGACGTTTCCTGTAGACAGTAAACAGTACGAGACGGCAGCAAAATAGAAAGAGTCAACTGCACTTTTTACGAAATTCACTCTTTTACATAATTCGACTCAGAATTCTTTGTTTTATCATAGGATTTATCGGTTGTCAGTGTGATTTTGACAGTAAGGATAGAAAACTTTCTTCCGAAATAGTCTACATATAAAAAGACCTAGACAAAGATCGTTAGAAATGAAAGACAAAATGACAGATTGTAGAAAGATTTCTACGGTGGATGTCAAAAATGAAGAAACAAACTGTCACTTTATATAGAAAAAGCTATGTCTATTCTTCGTAGAGAAAGAAAGCGCCATGCTACGCCTGCTGGGTTATGGCCTGCCACAAATTATTTTTTTATGTACACGCGGCTACACAGCAAGCTATACATTTCCAGTTTATGCTGATCTCACATTGTATAGGATTTCCGTACAATGCGAGGTCACCATATACTGGAAATGTATAGCTTGATGTGTAGCCGTGTCTACACATAGTAAAATACCTAGAGATACGACATAATTATAATATGAGTACAAAGGTATTGCTTATTTCATAAGAAATTTCTTCCAGCAGACCTGCGAAAGGAGAAATGAGAAAGAAATGTAGGTAGACAATATAGTGTGTGAGAACAAGAAGTGAAAAACATGATTATTTCCCATAACTTCAACTAAAAATATTAAATATAGTTAAATATAGTACCTACACGTATACGCAGGAAAATTAACAGAAAACATTAAATAAACATTAAATTATAGGAGCTCGTGGCTAAGTAATAACAGCCGCACGGGTCGATCCAACAGGTTGAGCTACACTTGCCAGGGTTGGTCCGGAGGTGACCATCTTTACATATCGAGACTCCTCCGTGCCTCGGAAAGCACGTTAAGCCGTTGGTCCCAGTTGTCATTCGTAGATCTTTGACAGTCGTTACGGGTCGTCAGGAGCCCGAAAGTCTGACAACCAGTCTTGGGGTATCGTGTTACCCGTTACACGGGGTTGTGGAGGTCAGATACCTGCAGTCCATGTAAAATACTGGTATTTAGCTGTATCCGGTTAGGTTAGAAGCCGACCCCAACATAGTTGGGAAAAGGCTAGGTTTTTTTTTAGGAAACTGCCTTGTCGTGTTTTAGGTTCTACCAAAAATTCGAAGAAATGTGACATCTACCAACACGCACTGTATGGGCGCGCGTGGTGAGTGGCCCACTCCCTCTCAACGAGAGGAGGCCTGTGTCCCAGCAGTGGGCACATTATACGCTGATTCTGCTATACTTACACAATAAAGGCTTGCTTATTGCGTACCTTATCACAAAAAGTACCAACATAACATCACGCCGGGGTCTCCGCCGAATGGAAGTAATTCATCAACTCGTCCTACATGCCTATGGCCCATTTAGGACGTTCTTTTGATTTTGTACAAGTCGACCTAAATGGGCCGTTGGCATGTTGGACGAGTTGACGAATTACTCCCGAATGGGAATGTACGGGAGTACATGTTTAGTACACACATTATATTACTCTTTAATAAACTCAATATGACATTTCCAGATCTGAAAGCTCCCAAGGGTAACTTTAACGGCTCTTCAGGCGGAGCTGAACGCAAGATGGTGGGATCACCTTCTCAATTCGCGACCCTCACTCAAGACAAATGGTAGACAAACTACAATTTAATAAACCTAAAGCTACGTATAAAATGTTAAATTATGAAGCTACAAAAAATAAGGCATATTTCGAATCGCATGTACTATTAAAATATCAATTTAAAAAGTAATGGATTAATGAGTGCATACAAAATTTGCGTGATGTTTTACTAAGTTTTTAAGCTATTGCTCAGTAAATGTATTAATTATGGGATAAGCAGAACTTAATGAGTTATTATTAATATGGTATGCCTGCCTTACCAGAAATATACGTAGCTTGTAAAGGCTGAATCGTAAACTCGTGAGACTGATTCTGGAAGAGTACAAAATGTTAATTAAAGTACAAACATATTAATTAAGTAAGTAATTAATTCTTCAGTCTTATACCTCATTAGAAGGCTGGCAATAATTTGAGAATCTCAATGCAATTTATGAAAGGTAGACTAAATAATAAAAAGACTGATGCACTTATACGGGGTGACATTGAATTCATGGGCATTGTTATAGCATCATTATGAATAACTTTTACTATGGGACCAATATTGAAATCGCGAAAAAAAAAACTGCTGTTGTTCCTAACATTTATGTACGCATAGTTTGTCAAAATGTATGGAAAAATTGATTTTTTTTCGCGATTTTTGATTTTGGTTTCATAGTGAATGCTGTTCATAATGTACAATGACCCCTTAAGAGGATGCCCGTAAATTAAATTTCATCCTGTAGAAAACTAACAATTTTCATAAGTTCCTGTAATTATATGATATTAGAACTACCTTTGTTCTAGAATTGATTGCAATGAGCTTGTTCCTATAACTCGTTGATTTTTAGAGATTTTTATCAAATTTAGATTTGTAAGTTGTTTTTTTTAATAAAGTTTTTTTACGATAGCTAAAAGCGACGACGATTAGATCTCCATAGACAATTGTTGAAGTAAACGGGCCAAGCGCCGTAGAATTATAGTAATAAGTTACATTTTATAGAATGTTTAATCGTAGCGTAAGGAGAGCATGTTTTATTTTTTAACCATCATTTACATAGTTTTAAGTACAGAATATTCAGACTATTTTGATTATCATTCAGCTTTTAACATTTGATTAATTAGTGCTTAGGAAAATGTGTTCGGAATCATGCGTGCGTTCCTTCCAATTCCATATTTTGTGAAATATGATTTTCAAGGACGCTGATAGGGTCCAAATTGAAAAATCTCACTTATGATTTCTTATTTTTTCTTAATTAATATACAGACTACTCTCAAGCCAGTAAGACTGGCCATTCGAAGTGATATTTTTCAGTTTAGATACAAAAATCTATTTTTAATCGTTCATTTTCCGCACGATCGGCTAAAACAATTTGGACAGCTAAAATTGACTTGATTTTAAATAGGTACGACTAATTTGTAAACCATTCAGCGATCAATGATCAAGGTGACTATTTTAGTAAGTATTTTATATCAACGCGCGTCACCCTGCTGCATTTTAATCAGTTAACATTTTAACATTTATCACCCAATCATTATGTGTTTGTGATTATGAATACTTATAAGTTTTTTTTACAGCATTTTTGATTTTAACCATATTAACATTATAATTTAATATGAATGCTTTTTGTTTTAGTCTTTAGATTATGGTTTACATAGTATGGTAACGTTTTGATACATAACCATTGCGTACGTCTACTCCTAAATAAATGCAATGTTCCATTTTAATCTTTTGTCTATGATCTTTCCACCAAGGAGTTATGTATCATTCCGTCTACTCTATGATACTTTTTTTAGATCATAAAATGTACTTTATTGTTTTAATCATGAACTTATGATTACGATCAATCTGTTTTAAAGTATGATTATGAGATTTAATTAATTGTATACGTATGTGTTTAACTTCGTAAGGTTTAGTTTAAGTTACATAAAATATCTCGGTGTCATGTTGTTCAGTTTTGTTTTTTTTTATGTTTAGATTTTATTCCAAGAAGTAAGGAGTTTTTTTTGCACAATTATTTGAAGTTTTGCTTGTCAGATTAAAGTTTGTAGCTAAAAACTGTCTTTTATTTAGAGCTTCCAGCAAAAAGTAAGTGTGGTTGCGTTTGATTTCCGTCTCCGTATTGCTTGGTTCATGTCATTATAATAAAACTGTTGAAAGTGGGACACTACGCCCAAGCGACACCCCTTGCAGGCAATATAACATGCGCCCCTTGAAATCAGCTTACCCATAACAAAAGGTCGCAATTATGTTTACGAATGAGGTCATAAACAAGGACAATGCTGAATGCACGACAGATTTTTCTACAACATTTTTCTAAACATTAGTAGTAAAACCGTTTTTTTAATTTACAGTAATTTATTTTTCAAGTTAAATAAATCCGTGGATAACTTTCTTCCAACTTTTACATTATCGATTGAAACCTGTGATTGAATCTATATTCGTAAACGCACAGAAGGCCAGAAACATTTTGACAAGAACGACCTTCAAATATTATATTTTGACGTCTGTCAATGAAGGTCGAGCGTGCAACCGTGCAACAATAATTGCAACAATTTTGTTATGGGTAAGCTGATTTCAAGGGGCGCACCCCTTGAAATCAGCTTACCCATAACAAAAGGTCGCAATTATGTTAACGAATGAGATCATAAACAAGGACAATGCTGAATGCACGACAGATTTTTCTACAACATATTTCTAAACATTAGTAGTAAAACCGTTTTTTTAATTTACAGTAATTTATTTTTCAAGTTAAATAAATCCGTGGATAACTTTCTTCCAACTTTTACATTATCGATTGAAACCTGTGATTGAATCTATATTCGTAAACACACAGAAGGCCAGAAACATTTTGACAAGAACGACCTTCAAATATTATATTTTGACGTCTGTCAATGAAGGTCGAGCGTGCAACCGTGCAACAATAATTGCATCATACACATTTTCGGTAATTTACAATAAAATGGGTAATGCAAGTGCTAAAGCTGTGGATGTGAAAGTAGCGGAGCCGCCTGCACCGGCCAACGCTGAGAAACCCAAACTGAAACCATGCTGTGCTTGCCCGGAAACCAAGCGAGCGCGAGACGCCTGGTAAGGTTATAACAAATTATTTTTATTACGCAACAGCGGTTTATCTAGAATTTTTTTAATTAGATTCAGGCAATTAATGTATGCTTGATGGTTTAATATATTATTTGGGCCAGAAATTAGGTCAAGTTAGCGTATATGTATATCGTTATTTTCAGAAACAATGTCCATAGATTTTGGGATTTAATCTCTAGGTACCCGGGTACTAACTGACTTGCTATGAAATGGTCAGCCCTGCATGAAGTCACTTATTATGTAAACAATTTTATACTTAGAGACTTATTCAAACACATTTTAAATCTGCTAAACAAATCACTAGGAAACCAGAATGTCATGGAATTTTATATCTAAACTAGCTGCTGGGTTTAAATTTCTCCTTGTGTAAAGGTTTTCTAATGGTCATAACTAGTAGTATCAGCCATTTGTGTCCCAGTACAGCGCAAAGGCATCCTTTCCCTCCTTCCTATCTATTGCAGTCTGTTAAAAAAGATTCGAGTTTATCCCGTCATCTCCTGCCATCTCCTATCCTCCTGGCCCTGCCGCATTGCCGTTTACTGCTGTTTGGGACCTACTGTGTGGTTATTTTAGGCCCCTCTGGCATTCAACAGATGTGGCCAGCCAAGTTCCATTTAAATTAAATTAAATCTTTTTTTTCAGACCTTATAGTCCATTTGGTTAGTATACACACCACTTAGAAACTTTAAGCTTGTCAGGAAAATGATATCGACTTTCCTCATGGTCAAGTTGTTAAACAATACTAGATTCCGTATTCCCATTGAACCTGTTGTATTATCTCTAAAGTATAGTGCTGTTTCTCTTCACAGAAATAACCATTTTCCTTTTCTGAATTCCAGCATTATTGAAAACGGTGAGGAGAACTGTGGCCCCCTTATTGAAGAACACAAAGCCTGCATGAGGAAGATGGGTTTCAACATCTAATCACTGCGCCATGAGAGTGGACGGGATGGTGTACCTAACTAAGATTTCTTTACATAGTTCTATTCAAATTATTCATTTATTTTGTGGTGATATCCTGTAAATTAGGATAAGAAACATGGTGATTCGTTGGGAATATCAAATAGTGGCTTGGATATATTTCATCCACTAATAACTTGTTACAACGCTGCAAGCTGGATGCACACAAGATGCATGGAAAATTTTATTGTATCTATGATAGTGGATTATTATAGGTTGAGCAGAAATGTCATTGTCTTGTGCAATTTGGTCAATCTACAACTAACCTTACTAGCTAATATTGTTGACGCAGTATGAGTTATGCTCTTCTGCCAATCTCGAGGGATAAGAATGGTATATAAACATCTTTCTTTAATGTTTGAGCATCAGTAGCAAAGTAAAACTGCCATTTTCTTAAATGACTTATTAACAAAGCAAAGTGAATGATTTAAATAGAATTTTGTCAGAAATAAAGATGAGTAAAGTCAATAAAATAAATGGTAGAAATAAAGAATGCTTTAACTTTGAAAATATTGTTAGCCATTAACAAAATAGTATTTGGTTAGATTATAATATTGTATGAATGATCATGTGGAACGCATTTTATTTTATTATAATTAAGTTTTCAGTCACTGTACTTAATGACCGGAGAGCTTGTAATTTATTCACCAAAGATAACATTTATCCCTTCTATTTGTTAGAAAATAATCATTCCCTTCAAAAATACAAGCTATCTACTTCAGAATCTGTTGATACTTAATTGATTCAGGCGTGAGTTTGTGGAAATCCATTATAAAATACAATAGACATATATATATATTTAGTAACCTATTCCCAAGAGTCATAAAAATACCTGTAAAAAATCGACACGTGTTTCACCTCTCAACGAGGCATCCTCAGGATGACGATTGACCAGTCGCAAACCAGAACACGGCGTGTTGCCACACCGAGCTCTGGACGCAGAATCTCTGCGTTCAGCGCAAATATATCTATATACGTCTATTATATTTTTTTAAACTGTTGATGTCTATGCTAAAGCCATGTTTTCTAAAAACATTATAATATTTGTAGCAGAAATAAATTATTATACTATTTATTATACCTAACTGTTATATAAAATATCATCCTTAAAGATCTGTGACTGTACTTCATTCGTCTTCTAATTTATTTTAATTAGTAGTAATGTTGTAAATAAAATGTTTGTTATTTTATCATTTGTTTTCTTCCTACTTAGAACTAGCCTAGGACAACAAGGCCTACAGCTCGAAACATGAGGCGACTCGCTGCGCAGTAACAATTTCATGTCAGCAGGTGTGAGGGTACAGTTCGATTCAAACTTAACAGCGGCTCGGAAGTTAGCTACTTGCTGCGCAATACCCCACTATTGCGCAGCAAGTAGCTAACTTCCGAGCCGCTGTTAAGTTTGAATCGAACTGTACCAGCACTCTAATTGCGTAACACACGATCAATCACAATGCGTTCCATTTTGACAGTTCAACAACATTTATTGCGTTATTTACGTTGTTGAGCAGACAAATTTTTCGAACATTTATGAAGCAATTAGTAATACTTATCCTTCAAAATGATTCAGATTGAGATTGATCGTGTGTTTACGCAATTAAGGTTACAGTATGAGATGTGAACAACAATGACGAACATACAAGAAGAATTTCTGTGAATGTAAAAGGGGTAGGGTATGTCGGGGGTTGGTTTTCAACAGAGTAATTGCGAAACACATTTCAACAAGTTCAACAACATTCATTGCATTATCTACGTTGTTGAGTAGGTAAGTAACAGTACAAATCTTATATATTGTGAATACTGTGATAGAAATTGTGCTTCGCAATAGGGGTATGTATATGTACCTACTGTTTACATCATACACGAAGTAGGAATTTGGAAGGTATTTGACATGAGAAGTCACACCACAATTTACGTCACACTGCGGTCACAAGAATAAAAAGCCGAATCGTACAGATCGATTCAAACTTAATGGCGGCTCGGAAGTTAGCTTTTAGCTGCGCAGTACCCCACCCCTCACCCCCGCTGTCACATGAAATTGTTACTGCGCAGCGACTCGCCTCATGTTCCGAGCCGCCATTAAGTTTGAATCGAACTGTACGGCATGACATGCGTTACCTATTGTCATGCATGCATGACCGTTTAGTTGTACTGATTGATTTGAATGACATGCTTAACTACGTGCTGGCTTGATTGACAATTCCATAGAATTTAGTGAATTATTATGATGCATGATGGACCCTCATGCAGGCTCCTTCATGCAGCATGATAATTCACGTAACAATTGCATGACATGCTGCAAGATTGTCTTGTGAAAATCACGCTGCACGTCCACCGTGACCAGCGACCAGTCACGTTGCACCCACCGCGGTCGCAAACTCCAAACACTTTTGCGACTATGTAATGTATGTTTTCAGACAGATTCTATATCTGGGGTCACAAAGTTTATCAGTTGCAAACGTTAATTTCGTGGAATAGGCATTGTTTTTTACATTGTCGTCATAAGTCATTAAGAATTAATTAGCATATTTTAGATTAACTGTTTCTATGAGATGAGGTTATTACCACCTTATGTGACCAGAGATAAGCTGTGTGATATGAATAAGTTTTTATACTGACATGGTGACTTGTCAACTGGTGACCACTTGACTTGATCATCACTAGATACTCGAGTATAGTGCTAGACTTAGGGAACTTTTGGCGCTTGAATGACAAACAAGAGGAAGGTCAAAAACACACACAACATACAATAACAGCGGACAGGACTGGAGGGATACGCTTATTACTATAAAATAGAGGGTAAGTAGATATATCGTATTTTGATTTTGGACTGCTCATAAACGCGGTTACCCGCAAAAACTTCAGTTTATCCGTGAACTTTAAAAATTTTATTTTCTATTTACGTTTTCCTTATTTCTATGCGTCATCATAGAAATAAGAAAAACGTAATATAGAAAATAAAATTAAAAAAAAAACGTGGTAAGTACTAAAGTAGGTACGTAAATCCCGATCCCAAACAAACAAGAACTGCGACAACAGTAATAATAATAACTTAGATTAACATTTAGTATAAATATAATCATTTGTTTGGTCAGTCACTACTGCTGATCAATTCACTTTTTCTTGGCCGTCGTTTTGAGCCCGCCTCGCGCTTCACGCCTGTAAACCTACCCTATATCACCTACTTACATGCTGGAAAGTAAAATCTTTCTACAATTCATAAACTGCATAGGTAATTAAGACAATGAGACGCGGCCGTCGCATACAATCGTCAAAGCTGCACTATCACTGTCTAGCCAGTGATTAATATTTACTATCAGCTGTAACTGTAACCACGAATAAAATAAACAGTGAAATTACTTGACAAATAAACTGTTATCTCCCAATCGTAGTGCGAGCACAGGGCAGAACGCCTGCCTCCTAATCTGAACGTTCAATTATGTATTAAAAAGTTTACTGTAGCGCAATAATTTGAATTTGAATTAAGAATAAGAGAAATAAAAAAAAAAGAAATAGTGATGAGATTCGTGGACAAAATAATGAAGAACGCAAGGGAGCCGGATTCTGCAGCCAGTTCAGTGAGATCTGTTGACAGTTACGAGTGAGTATTGTAGTTATTTGTGATATCGTGAAAATCAGCCTATCATCACAGTCCCACTGCTGGGGCACAGGCTTCCTCTGTGTGAGAGGCCGTGGATCGCGCAAGCCCAGTGCACATTGGTGGATGTCACATGTCTTCAAATGGTTCTAGTGTTTCCTCACGATGTGTTTGAATGTTTTTAGTCTCAGGGTGATCAAATTAAATACCTACACAATGTAAAGAGCCTGCCTATATAGTTTCGAACACACGACGATACCGCCGCCTACAGTTCGTAAGGCTGGGCCGATACTGGACCATCCATACCACTGTGCCACCACTGCAGCAACTTAAAAATTCAATCTTCAATTTTTTTTAGGCGGGGCAAAATCTGATAAAATGCCGCCCCCGCCCACTTATATTTATTTTTACCTATCTTTATAATTTATTTAAGCCTATTTATTTACAGATAAACAGGGTGTTAGGGTAAACACCGTTATCCCTGAAACCAGTGGTTGGTGTCATTTATAGAACGTAAAATCAATGGAAAATTACAACTTTTTTATTTTAATTACATTTTATCACAAGACTATTTTATACTATTACCCTTTCACCCTATGCTCTAAGGCAATGAACTTGCGTCTCAAAACGGGTGGGGGGCGTGGGACGTGACCTGACCGGCTGCGAGCGCGACCCCTCCCTCAGTCATTCAGCTATTTCGCTAGCGAGCACGGTGTCGGATGGAAACTTTTTAAAATCTTGTAATGAAAATAACTTTTTTTTTGTTGTTACTCGGTCATTTATTTTTATATTTAAGTCAACTCCCCATGGTTTGAGTGACAACGGTGTTTACCCTTAGACCCTGTATAGATATGAATGTGTACCTCCTACAGTCGATACACGTTCAAATATAAATATATCCTACATTGTAGGATATATATTTTATAAACAACACAGGATAGGATTTAAAATAAAATTCAAAAATTGCATTTGTGAATTGAATTGAAATTACAATTTTACTCTTCGAGCTTTTTGTTCTGCAAATAAATCTATGACTTTTTCATAATTTTGCTCTTGTTCAATTCGATTTTCTATCGCTATTGCAAAGACTCGATAGGCATTCCTGCCTCATAGAAGATCACAAATAATTTATAATTAGTTTTAGTTTGCTAAAACTTCGCTCATTGCGGATGTAGTAGGAAGCGTAGAGTACACACGGCTACACATCATGCTATCTATACATTTCCAGTTTATGCTGATCTCGCATTGTGTAGGATTTTCGTACAATGCGAGGTCAGCTTATACTGGAAATGTATAGCTTGATGTGTAGCCGTGTGTACCTAAGCCCCTAGGTATCGGTCGAGTCGCGATGGCCCCAGTAAAACAAGAGTGAAATTTCTATACTTGTACTACTATTTATTCTGTGGTCAAAGTTAAGTAAATGATGATAGTTGTCCATTGGTCTGTAAAGTGTGAATTTTGCCGCCCTCTGAACTTGCCGCCCGGGGCATAGACCCCGGCTTGCCCCCCCCCTAGATCCGAGGCTGCACCACTGCCTGTTATCGTGTGCCGCCAAAATCTGTTCGTTATACATATACCATAAAATATAAAACTATAGTTTTGTTAGACTTCGCGGGCACAAACTTTTTTACAACGATTAACCTTTAGCTAGTCGCGCCAAAATAATCACACTGCTAGTCGATGAACATGAAGTCCTGCTGGCTTCGATTCTCCGGTCGAGTAGGTACCTATGTATAGAAATATACATATTATGTCGGTACCTAACTAGGGCAAAATAAACTTACCTCTTTGGTGTTGTGAAGCAACGAGTAGGTCAGGGTAAAATTAAATTAACTAGCAAAACTCGATACATCAAATATCGATTGGCTGTGACTGTTTTTTTTTAACCTTCACAGTGATAATTATCGATATCTCAACACGGTAAAACAGATTTTACTTCAAGTTACAACACTAAAAGTCATTGACCCCAAAAAACATCAGCAATTTTTTTTTTTTTGTCTTGTTTATATAATTATCGATACCCACCACGTTTGTGGCTTAGTTCGCTACTTCAATTGATTTTTTTAATCTCGTAGACTAATTTGACAGGGTCAAATGTCAACCTCCAAATTGAAAAAACAAACAACAATCACTTGATCAATGTCAAATTAGTCTTACAAAATTAAAATACAGACTGTAGTGCAATGATATTAAATTAAACAGATATGTTGTGAGCGCGCAATCGAGAAGACTCGAAAATACCCCAATTGTAATATATTGACTTTAGTCTGCGACACGCAAGGCGCGAGTAATACGCTTAGTTGAAGCAGAAAAATTCAAAAAATGCCATCGTGTGTATTTAGAAAGTGTACCAATTATGATACCAAAGTTAATAAAACACAAGGCATCTCGTATCATAAGTAGGTACGCAATATACTTCGATTTATTATTAAATTTCAATTATTTTCCTAATATTCTGATATTTGGAGGTTAGAAAAAAGAAAGAAATAGAAATACATTTGTTTGTCGTGAGGACGACAAGGACGCATTCACTCCGGACATAGAATAAAAATACAGATGCAAATATCGTAGGCAGTAAAGTCATCGTTACCCCACAGTTCTGTTTTCCTTGTTCTAACCTTGTATTATTTAATCATTTTGTCTTATGAAATCTATACTAATATTATAAAGCTGAAGAGTTTGTTTGTTTGTTTGTTGGTTTGAACGCGCTAATCTCAGGAAATACTGGTTGGAATTGAAAAATTATTTCTGTGTTGGATAGTCCATTTATCGAGGTAGGCTGGCTATAGGCTATATAACATCACGCTACGACCAATAGGAGCGGAGTATAAATGAAAAATGTTGCAAAAACGGGAAAAATTATTCCTTTTTGAGAGCGTTCGTTGCGTGTGGTGCGTAAACGGTTTATGTTACGTAAATATCATGTTTGATGGAATTGTTCCTCTTTAAAGGTTCTAAAAAAAAGTTCGCGACAGCATAAAATATGTCTATCTTTTAAGATTGATTCACTATAACCTTTTTATGGTAATCAAATTTGTTCGAAATTAATGCATTATTTGCGAAGGAGTTTTATCAACATAATATTAATTCTTATTCAAATAAATAGTTTTAACATCAAAGGGTATTTATTTAGCAGTAAAATGTTTTTTAATTCATTCGAATCGGACATTTAATTTCGAAGTTATCACGAGTATAAAAAAAATACAATACGCGAACCGTTCGACGCTGGCGCCGCGACGTTCCCTACTCTAGAGAGGAGAGGATGGGCACACGGGTAGACCATGGCTTGGAATAGGACATAGGATACGTTTTATCCCTATATTCTCACGGGATCGAGACCTACGCGGGTGAAACCGCGGGGCACTGTCATGTGCAGGAAAAGAAAATATAGATAGCTTACCATTTCCTTAATGTCACACGGAGAATACTAAAGTAAAGCTATTTCTATTTTTTATCACCACATTTAGGCTGCCAGCCCACAGCTGATAAACGGTGGCAGATTTTTAGTAGGAGCCAAATGAAACAGTAGAGATCAAACGTTGTAGGTACAAACCGCATGCACAAATTTAGTACGCGCGGTTTTTACCTTCTGTCTCGTTAAATTTGTTAGTCTGTGATACCAACATTCGGTGATTGGTGGCCAGAATAATGTTTTTTTACATTCACGCGCTACTGACAACACTAGCTGTCTCTTTTTTTCTTGTTGTTTTTATCAACCATCTCTTTTATATCATTTTTACTTGTAGTGAAATGTAAAATAAATGAAATGTATGTGTAATGAAGCCGCTGCTGCACGGAACACTTTTTTCTGTTGTTTTGTGAGTGTATAACATATCTGGTAGTTTATAAGTTGCTTGATTTCTGCACACTGTCTGCATCCAAATGGCACAGTGCCTTTTAAGCGGTCGCGGCTGTGCAGTGCGCGGGTTCAGTTCCTGAACGTATCATTATAAAATAACATAATATCCCGCCTGTAATCCCCGAATGGAAAGGCAGAGATACATACTTATAATGCATATACCCACATTTCGCCTTTAAAGTCCCATGTAAAAGGGGCATAGGGGCGATTTAATTTGTATGAAAAATGATTGTGAACTGTGAAGGTATATAATAGGTCTTTAGGTACCTATGAAATTGCCGTTCTGCAGTACTGGCCATTTCAAATCAAAATAATTTTTGTTTGGCTGAGAATTCTAATTTCAAATTAATTTTATTTTAAAAACATGGAATTCTTTTTTCAAAAGAAGTCATTTGTTTAATGATTAGTGTTACATTTTCATCGCATTTCAATCTTTTTCGTCATCATGGATACGTTAAAAATTCGAGTAATTATGGAATATGAGTACCGTCGTGGCAGCAACGCGGCACAAGCGGCACGCAACATACGGAGCTAACACTACAAACCAACGCACCACCTGTTATTGGAAATTTCGACCTGAAAAATGAACCTCGCGGTCGTCCGAAGACTTTGGTCGACAATGACTTTGATCAAGTACAATATTACATTGATTCTATTGTCTTATAATTTAACTTTTGCATATGTGGGTAGGATGCACAGATAAGAAAAGAAAAAAAAAAAAAAAAATCAAAAAAATCTAGTATTGCATAAAGATTACAATTAAAATGTACATAGTTAATGTTGTTGTTGATGTGTACAATATAACAATTATAATAGAATTAAGTACAGTATTTTGATATTTCGCAATAGGTACTAAGTTTCGTTAGCTTTAAACAAAGTGACTTAGACCCAGTGCAGGGTGCCACTACAAACCAACGCACCACCTGTTATTGGTTTGCTCGCTTCCGTTCTGGAAATTTCGACCTGAATAATGAACCTCGCGGTCGTCCGAAGACTTTGGTCGACAATGACGAATTAAAGGCGATTGTGGAAGCTGATGATACACAATCTACGGCTGAATTAGCAGCAGCTTTCGACGTTAGCGTCAAAACAATATTGGTCCATTTGCGTCAAATTGGCAAGGTAAAAAAGCTTGACGAATTGGTGCCCCACGAACCCAATGATCGCCAGCGCGAAGTACGCGTCGAGGCGTGCCTTGCACTGCTCAACAGACACACAAATGAAGGAATTTTGAACCGCATTGTTGTTACCTGCGATGAAAAATGGATTCTGTTTGATAACCGCAAGCGCTCAGCAAGTTGGTTGGATCCTGGTTCAGTACCTAAACAATGCTCTAAACGAAAACTTACCCCTAGAAAAGTGATGGTCACTGTTTGGTGGTCTTGCGCCGGTGTGATTCATCACAGCTTCTTACCAAACGGGGTGAGCATTACTGCAGATGTGTACTGTGAAGAACTGAACACAATGATGGAGAAGCTGGCACATCTCCAACCAACATTGGTCAATGGCTCGTCTCCGCTGCTCCTGCACGACAACGCGCGACCTCATACTGCATAGCAGACGGTCTCCAAGTTGCAAGAACTGGGGTTGGAAGCTCTCCGTCATCCGCCCTACTCACCAGACCTTGCGCCTACAGACTACTACTTTTTCCAGAATTTGGATAACTTCTTGGCGGGAAAAAAATTCAATACCCGAGAGGCAGTACAAAATGCCTTTGAAGAATTTGTTGCCTCCCGTCTAGCTGATTTCTTTAAGAAGGGCATCAATAAACTGCCACTGCGTTGGCAAAGATGCATTGATTGCATGGGTGATTACTTCGATTAATACAAATAAAAAATACATGAAAAAAATTCGTTTAAATTTTTTTATACAAAAAGGCAATTTCATAGGTAAAGATCTAATATATACCTTTCTGTAGGTGTCATCGTTCAATAAGGCTGTTTAAATTATATTGTGTGCTATTATCATAAAATAAATAATGATGCAACAGGTTAGAACGTTGCATTAGGTATTATTATAAGATACAGCTTCCGCCCGCGGCTTCGCCCGCGCGGTATGTCCTTCCCCGGTGCCATCTATCTCCTTGCCAAATTTTGTCGAGATCGGTTCAGTGGTTGAGGCGTGAAAATGTAACATACAGAGAGACAGTGTTACTTTCGAATTCAATACTTAATAAGTTTACTAACATAGGTATTTGCGGGTTAGTCCGAAAGGGATACCGGGACCTTGGCAACAGGCAACTGAAGGAACACGGGTGGGTTTTAGTCAGTAAAAGTCTGACACGCCCTTCCGCTCCACCCAGAGCGGGAGAAGTCATTGGATGATTTCCCAGTCTTTTGTTTACTAACCGATATGGATGTTTCTTATCCGAAATAAAGTATATTTTTTTATACATACACTTACACAGTATTTAATTAAAGTACCTACCTACTTAATGAAGTACTTGAAGTTCCTTCCCGATACCAGTATATCCATACCTACTCGTAGTATTACTATAAATATTTACCATTGTTAACTAAGATGACGAAACTTAGATAATTGTTTCGTCAGCCACGACCCCGGTCAATATGCTATATTTAAACAACTAATAAATCAATATGAAAGCATAAGTGTAAATATTTGTACGTCATAGATTAACAAGTTCTGTGTAAAGACTACCCTTCACTCATCTGCTTCGGTTGCGGATTTATTGAGTCTATGGTAATGTTCGTTGGTGCAGGCTGCCTAGATGAACCTGTCTCAAAGTGGCAATTGGCATTTATTCACAACTATGTTGGCGTCGGCTACCAGTATAACCGGATGCAGCTGAATACGAATAAGTATTTTACAGGGAGCGACTGCCTATCTGACCTCCATAACCCAGTTACTGGGTAACACGATACCCCTTGGTAAGACCTTGGTTGTCAGACTTTCGGGCTTCTGACTTCTCGTAACGACGACTGTCACAAGCGGCAGGCAATCAGCTTATTATGCCTGGCAGTGTCAAGTGCTGCCACAGCCAAAGGAAAAAAACAATAACAACGATTAAAAATAAAATAAAAAAGGAAAATTAAATTAAGTATCGATTTTGGCAAATGATTAATAATTGGAATAATTAATTGGAAAATGATTAATCTATATCAGTGAGTATTTTTATCACCAAACATTGACCCATCCAATACTTTTTATTGTAGTAAGTTCAAGAGAGTTCAAAAGGCTAAAGGAATGCATCAACCCGCCGCGACTGATGAGATCAAGGCAGATCGTCTGTCAGTCCGTGACGAGGACGACTGACAGCGAGGCTTGGAGGTCCTGATAAACTATCGTTACTTTGTTGCAGATCAATCAAGTTACACAAACATTTCGCTTTAATGATTGTGGGTTGATTTATTAGCTTTACTAAGGACGCACTTATGGCTGTTGTTTTTTTTTATTACTTCAAACTAATCCTGTCTTCATTTTGCGTCACAACATCCGACCTTCCGCATCCAGAGTGTGCCCGCAGCTTATACCTTTTTTAATGTTAGGTCCATCTAGCTGGGGGCTATCCATGGAGCCATTCCACAATTTTACTATTCGTTGTGTCCACTAGAGGACTCGTTCAATAGGTATTTTAACGGCTAAGTGGATACGATCAGGGTGGGCGCAGTCGTGGCTCCCAGTCATGCACTTTACTTTGTGTCAATAAGGTTTAGGAAAACATCGTGAATTCCCTCCCGCAGACAGGGGGGCCTGTGTCCCAGCAGTGGGAACATTTAGCCAGCTGATTATGCTAGTAGTTACGGTCACCTGCGAGGCTATATAGTCATTGCCTGCACTGCCTGCAGACTACAGCGCAGCGGCTGCATCTGCAGGCTGCATCTAGATAAACTTGGGTAATGGGTAGTACCTGCATTCACTGCAGGTACCTAAGACTTAGGTAAGTATTAAACTTTTTAGAGGGAGTTAAGTCCTAAGTCCGTTGTAAGTTTTTTTAGCGGAGATAACAAATGTTTCTTGACAAGAGAATATTATGCCGTCTTTTTTTTTCTTAGTAACAAAGTAATTTAGTTAAATATAAAATAATGCTAATTATTTAAGAGTCACGTTACAAGCTCTTATCATTTTTCAGAGAGAAACATCACGTATTGTTACAGCTGTGAATGTGCGTTCGGCGAACTAAAATGAAAAGTTTTGTGTTCCAATTTTTTAGTTGGTCTGCGGTAGGTTGTGTTTACATTCTACATGGAACCAATATATATCGTAATCGCGAAAAATCTATATGACCATGTAAATTAGTGCATGCATTCAAAAACTTTAACAAGATAGCCCAACATTGCAAGCTATTCACTGTAAAATAAATTCACTCTTCCTGTATGTATATTATTTTATTATTAAAACAAATAACCAGCCAGTAATCACCCTGTGACGTGAAAAGATGACGCGATAAAAATTGCGGAGCGACACTGTCATAATAACAAACTGTCAGTCAGTGAATATTGATAATCACTCGACGACAACATACCGACTGGCGCAGTTAAATATCCAAAGTTAATTGAATTTACGACATCTTTTAGAAAAAAGGTTGATTTAATTTTATGTTGGTGTTTATTGAAACGTTATGACGTGGTGATTTAAAAAAAAATGTGGTATTTTTTTATGCAAAAGGTTATTGTTGTGTTTTGTACTTTACAAAAAAAAAAAAGTGTTTTTGGTACATTATACCTACCTAATTTTGAATTACGAAGAAATAACTAAGTAGGTACTAAGTTCAGTGAGTACATAAGCGACTTTATAAATAATTCTTACTTTTTTGTGTTTTTTTTAGAATATTCGGGAGTGCATGTTCCGACATTACTGACTGTGAATATTGTGATGACCGAAGAATAAAACGATACAAGAAACATACATATAATAAGTGAGTGGCTTTGTTAATTTTATTATTTAAATACAAACAATTAATTAGTTTTAAGCAGGTAGTGAGTC
The DNA here is from genome assembly GCA_947363905.1 of Lithophane semibrunnea. NCBI lineage: Eukaryota > Metazoa > Arthropoda > Insecta > Lepidoptera > Noctuidae > Lithophane > Lithophane semibrunnea. The sequence goes on along the minus strand of OX376203.1, from coordinate 2,449,652 downwards.
CGAGAACCCCAGGCAGAAGAAACCGTAATTTTACTCTATTGATAATCAAACCTATCAAAAGACGGATAATTTGAATCCACACGGATCGAAACGACTTGTCTTCATAGAATAGAACGCTTCTTTTTCACTCAATTTCATCTGAGAGTGAGTGCGGTAAACTAACTCGTTTTACGAAACCCCATATAATTAGACGAAACCACCTTTTTACCGAAGCTTCGGCAATGGGATGAAAAGAATCATCGGCACAGGTCCAACATTGGAAAACATATTCTTTGTCTATTTCGAATCGCAATCAGATATTTCTCGCTAATTCATCTAGCCCCGATAACTCCAGACAGACGCGCATTAAAATAATATTATTACTCATCTTGTTAATTTTATTATTGACGCATATCTTTAATGAATTATACTGACCTAGAAGAATAGAAGAATAGCTAAGTACCTATCTAATAACTACCTATCATAATTTTTTTCAAAGATAAATCGCAAATCTGACTGCCTCGTTGGTCACACGGCCTCAAGCAATCAAGAAGTCCCAGGTTTGATTCCTAGGCCAAACAAAGTGTTACCGTTTGGAATCTCTCAGTGACTGCTCGTAGCTGGGAATTTAGCAGTCTTGGCTTTCAAGCAGCACGTAATGTCTTCATCATTGCGCAAGATTTGTCGGCAGTCGTGCCGGATTGTCGTCCCATCTGATTATAAGAAGTAGTGCAGGGTGTTAGTGTAAACACCGTTATCCTTGAAACCAGTGGTGTAAAATCAATGGAAAAATACAACTTTATTTTTTTAAAGAAAATCTACATTTTTCCACAAGAATATTTCACCCTACACGCAAGGGCAACGACCGGCCGCGGCCGGCGGTTGGCGGGGCCGGGCGGGGCACGCGGTACGTTACATGACCGGCCGTCAGCTGTTTCGCAGCTCTTTCGAACGCGTATCCATGTGTATCGGGACAGTGACGGATATTTACTTTTTAAAATCTTTTAATTAAAATAAGGTTTTTTTTTGTTGTTGTTACTGGGTCATTTATTTTTATATTTAAGTCAACTGTCCATGGTTTGAGTGACAACCGTGTTTACCCTTGCATACTGTATGTATGCAGGGTGTTAGTGTAAACACCGTTATCCTTGAAACCAATGGTTTGGTTTCATTTATAGAACGTAAAATCAATGGAAAACTACAACTTTTTTTTTTTAAAGAAAATCTACATTTTTCCACAAGAATATTTAACCCTACACGCAAGGGAAACGAACTTGCGTCTCAACACGGTGGCCGGCGGTTGGCGGGGGCGGACGGGGCGCGCGGGACGTTACATGACCGGCCGTCAGCTGTTTCGTAGTTCTCTCTTACGCGTATCCATGAGTATCGGGACAGTGACGGATATTTACTTGTTATGTTACTTGACAACGGTGTTTACCCTTGCATACTGCATATGTATGTATATACAGAATGTTAGGGTAAACACCGTTATCCTTAAAACCAGTGGTTTGGTGTCATTTATAGAACGTAAAATCATCGTTTTTTTTTTAAATTACATTTTACCTCTAAAGTATTTCACCATTTCACCCTATGCGCTGCGGCAACGAACTTGTGTCTCAACACGGGTGGAGGGCGCGGGACGTGGCCCGACTGGCCGCGAGCGCGACCCCTCCCTCAGTCAGTCAGCTTTCGCTAGCGAGCATAGTTTCGGATAGAAACTTTTTAAAATGTTTTAATGAAAATAACGTTTTTTTTTGTTGTTATTCGGTCATTTATTTTTATATTTAAGTCAACTACCCATGGTTTGAGTGACAACGTTGTTTACCCTTACATATATTATCATTTTTCCTACAGATATCATTCGCCAAGTATCACGAGTCACAGTTACTACAGCGCGATGAGTCGGACAGAGGCTGAGCCGCTGCTGCAGGCGGGAGCTGTCACGCCCACTTACAGGGCTGTCAGCTCCGAAAGTATCGATTCCTTGGTGAGTTTACCTGTCACGTATCTCTTAAAACTCCGAATGATTAGAGATGATGCTGTTTAGATGTCTCTGGCCGAATTGTGTGGATAGCTAGCTATGTAGGGGAAAACCAAAGAAACGGTGGATGGACTGTGTGGTGACCTCAAATACTTAAGGGCCTACCTCAAATTGCATAGCATGATCTTCGGTTATGTATGACGAACATACTACAGCATTAACTTTGAAACAAATATACTTATGTTAAAGTTGAGGATCGATGCTAGGTCCTGTGTTTGACGAAAACACGATTACATGAAATTTTCTCGATGGAAAAAAATCTAAAGTTACCTGTACACTGAACTATAAACCGCTGGTATTCAAAAAATACTTCAAATTAGATCATGAAACGATGCATAATAACTGAACTAACTATGAAGTAGGTCTTATATGTATAAGACCTTATATAAGACCTAAGATATATTTTCTTTAATTTCCTTTATTTTCACCGTAAAAAGAAACTACCTAAACTATTCGAGGCTTGGAGCCGCCAGCACACCACTCCGTCTCGCTCTCACTCAGGCTGCGAGTAGTATGGTGAATTTGAGCTGAGGTCATAATAGGCCCTCAATCATTTTGTATGAATGACGCGTTTTTCCGTCAACTGCAACAATCGTTGGTCCGCAGTTCCGCAGCTTCCAAGTTACATACTTTGAGTAGGTATTGAGTCAATTGTCAAGTCACGAAGTTGTAGCCTTGTGGATTCAGTGACGATACATTGATATAAGAAGCGTGACAAGAGGTCAAATCTCGATTTTCTTATCATCTGACTTTTAAATGCGAAGTTGTAAACTACATAATTCTTTGCCATTTTAAATACAATAGGTAGGACAAAACCGTGTGGTGCCGCGTGCCTAATAAATAAACATCCAATAAAAATTACTGATGTAAATTGTAAACAAACGTTATGTATCGAATATCGGCGTAATTACGAACATTTACGGAGCTAAGTATCATTATCGGCATGGAGCTACCTAAGTACCTATCGCGAATTTGCGATACGTTCGTAGTCATTTTGCGCATCCAAAACCTTTATGTAAGTTAGTGACCACCAAAGCCACTAACTCCTACCTGTTAACATTATCCTAACTAATTATTATAAATGCGAAAGTGAGTTTCTTTGTTTGTTACGCTTTCACGCTAAAACGGCTGAACGGATTTGGATGAAATTTGGCACAGGGGTAGACCATGACCTGGAATAGGACATAGGATACTTTTTATCCCGATATTCCCGCGGGATTGAGTCTTACGCGGGTGAAACCGCGGGGCACAGCTAGTAAAAAATAAAAACAATAAGCCGCCGTTCGATCGCACACGTCACGATAGACTTCCGAAAGCCTTTTGCGCGAATAAATCGTTACGTGTGTGGCTAGCATTAGGTAGTCAGTCAGCAGAGCAAGGTGAGTGATAGTTGGTCTGACTTCATGAAGGATCTCTTTACGAAAGGTAGTTTAACGAACACAAAACTAAGTCTAATAAAAACTTTTTTACAAAAAAAAAACAACCGACTTCCAAAAAAACACTACAAATTGAAAAATAACTTTAATTTCGGAAGTCGGTGGCAAACAACGAAAATTCAAAACCAAAGACACCGACTTCCCAAATGAAAGTTATTTTTTTTCTCGCTTTTTAGTGGGTCAGTTTGTACTTTATCTAAGTTACAATAGCTTAATGTCAACTGCTCATCACATCTTACAAAAGATTGCTTTTCCCGGTGCAGGGACGCTAACCGTTGAGGAGTTCTCCTGGTACCTACTTCACCATCAACCCCACGTCACCATAATATATCATTGTGACGAGCATAAATGGCTTAGCAACCTTAAAGTACCTAATCGAATCACAACCCGTGAAACTGTATTACTGATTAGTTCCGGTGGCCATCTGTGGTCTTCATGATCAGTTCCACTTCACCAAATGGTGCTTTCCGAGAGCAACTGCACGAGTTACTATAAAAAATACCTAAATCGCTATAGGTGTGCCTATAATATTTTAAGAGTTCCTTCGATTTCTCCAGAATCCCATCATCAGATCCTGATTTGATGGCAATGGGACCATCTCGGAAGTATACCCTTTCAAACAAAAAAAGAATTTTCCAAATCCGTGTATAAATTAAGGAGTTATGCCCGGACATACATAAAAAAAAATAGGAACATCCGAATTGACAACCTCCTCCTTTTAGAAGTCGGTTAAAAACAACCATACTTAAATGTTCCCTCTCTTATACCTACTGGGATTCAGGCCTCCTCTATGTGAGGAGGTGTGGGTGTGTACCCATAGAGATATAATAATAGTTTATATCTCTACTAGCTGCGCCCCGCGGTTTCACCCGCGTAAGTCTCGATCCCGTGGGAATATCGGGATAAAAAGTAGCCTATGTGATAATCCAGGTTATAAACTATCTGTTTTCCAAATTTCATCCAAATCCATTCAGTAGATTTTAGGTGAAAGAGTAACAAACATCCATCTATTTCTATCTCGGATCTATTTTGGTTAAAATTGCTGATCTTTTTGTATGCACGTGTTTCTGTGACAAATAAACCTATTTTTCTTTCTTTCTTTCTTTCTTTCATCCATCCATCCATCCATCCATACTTACAAACTTTCGCGTTTATAATATTAAAAGTTAGATTAGATGTGTGTACCCCTTACCTAAATCCTGGACCCTGCAGGCCCAGTGCGGTTTGGTGGATGACACGATGACAAACATACAGAAACAGTTACATCAACAATGATTAGCTTCTAAACTATGATAGGGCGCACGTTCCAAGACCAGTCGTGTTTCCGGATCAAATAAATAAATAAATTAAACTTATCTCCGGCAATATTCTGGACACTAACGATTTTGTTAATTATCGCAATGCCGTCACATTATTAACTAAATGGACCATCTGATCTATATTTAGTCAAGGATATTATGCGCTGATAAAACGATTCAGTTTAATTGTATACGACGCCAGTGTTTTGACTATTTGCGATAAGTACTATTGCAGTCTTAATTAGGTAGGGAGTTATGGAGCTTACTTCAACTGAATGAGACGAAATTCAAAACTTGTATAAAACGCACACTATGCAGGCAGGCATATTATAAGTTGGAGGATTACATCTCTGATAAAAATGCTTGGCTTAATGCTGGTCCTGCTCCACAATCATAACTAACTAATTAACATTCGAACATACAGTTGGAGCTGTTGAAGATTTTAAGATCATCATCATCTTTGCATTGTATAAACTCAATCTCCTTTGTATTGTAATTGCATAGCACAGGTGTGAGTACTATGTACTATTGAGCTACCATTTACCGGGTAATCTGTCTTTCATTGACTTGAATGTGCCCTGGCGGCTGGGAATGTCATGCTCACTTAAATGTCTCGCTGATGGTGGCGCGTGTGTTGGATCATTTAGCTCCCTTCAAAATGGTTGAGCTGAATGGTGCTGATCCATGCGTCATGTTCGTGAACGGGCGCCGTCAGTTGTGACTGGTCATCTCTTAGCTGCCATGGCTTATTTTAATTTTTGAATTGTTTGTATGTCATAATTGCGGACGCTTTTAACGCGCTTTTTACATTGTTCTCACATTTATAATTTTAACATGAATGATGTAACCCATATATTATAACAATATTTTGATTTAAAAGAGTGTCCGTGGAGTTTCTTGCCCGTTCTTCTCCATAGGTACCTACTACGCTTTGGAATGGGCAACTAGCTTCATATTTCTGACTGACCGACTCCTTGACAATTCAAAAGTGCCTGTAAATGGTTTAATTGAAATAAATGCTTTGAGTTTTTTTGAGTTTTTAGAATAGGTAAGTACTATAATGATTATACTATCGTAAAGCACTCCTTACTAGGTAGGCATATCCTGTCTTTGCGCAGCAGCTAACCATGGAGGAAATCTGGACTCGCGGCTAGGAAAAGCGCCCATTTTCCTAGCGCGTTTGAATGCGGTTTTAATTATAGCCCTGCATTTTATCTGCATACGAGTACCTACTACACTTATCAACAAAATGTTGGTAGAAGTTATCTAGAAGAGATTTTAGGGGTATGAGAAACAGGGTGTAAGGTTCACTCATCCCCCATAGAAAAGGGAGGATCCTCCGACCAGACGGGTGTTGTGTCTGGCGGGCAACTGCCCAATGATTGATATTGGATTCTTGTATATATGTATGTCCACTGCTCGGTAAACTCTAATTGCGCGATGCAGGATTTTTGTGACGTCAGGATTTTTGTGTGACGTCAGGTCTTCGATGCGTAGTTCGCATGCGGTGATGTAGATACCGCCACAAGATCATCTAATTAAAACTGCACGCCGCTCCACTGCTTACATGTACACACGGCTACACATCAAGCTATACATTTCCAGTATAAGCTGATCTCGCATTATAAACTATTTCCATACAATGCGAGGTCAGCTTATACTGGAAATGTATAGCTTGATGTGTAGCCGTGTGTACTACATGTCACCGTATAATTATGAAGCTCGTTAGTTTAGAATCTATAGGTATTATTTCCGTTAGATTATAAATTGTCGAAAATGTATTACGTATCATAATTATTTTAACATCTTAATTATATTTACAACAAATATAATTTTTAGGGTACCGTAGTAATAATAATTACAGCTAATTAGCTCTCCGTCATTATACTCAGCAGTTATAAGTAGTAACAAATGATATATAACAAAATATGTTACGTTTCATCATTTATCTTGTACGTAAGTGGTCAAAGGCCTTTGTTATAAGAATTATCAGCTTTTAGCAACAGATTCTGGGGATAGACTGATGTCGCGGGACTTTATAACGTGTGTTACAACGTGATAGTACTAAAATTCACGTTTTCTTATCAAGTAGAGTCAAAGAGCTACTAAATTCTTCTTGATTATATTAGAAGTTTAGAAAAAGAACCTCCATTGAACTACCTGTACAAGGATCTTATGGCGCGTGGCGGAAATCGGAACTAACACCACTGCAGCACTTTAAATTACTATTTGTACATACAAATAATATTATGTAGGTACGAGGAGCTCGTGGCTAAGTAATAACAGCCACGTGGGTCGATCCATCAGGTTAAGCTACGCTTGCCGGGGTTGGTCCGTGGATGGTTGACCATCTTTACATACCGAGACTACCATGCTTCGGAAAGCACCCCGTTGGTCCCGGCTGTCATTCGTGGATCTTTGACAATCGTTACGGGTCGTCAGAAGCCCGAAAGTCTGACAACCAGTCTTACTAAGGAGTATGGTATTGCCCCGTTACTGGGTTGTAGAGCTGTCGCTCCATGTAAAATACTGATATTCAGCTGCATCCGGTTAGACTGGAAGCCGACCCCAACATAGTTGGGAAAAGGCTAGGCAGATTGATTGATGCATTAGGAAAGGCCTTTGACATTTACGGGAAAACTGAGTTTAAAAACTAATAAGTTCTGCTTTTCTCTTAGGGCCCCGCAGAACTATCATCGAGTGCAGTCTTGTCCACATTCAACAAGACATTCGAAAAGACGTTCAAGCCAGAGACAAAGAAACAAAGTTCACTAGTCACAATGTGAGTATTGTCTATGTTTTACAAATGAACAGAGAGCTTGGAACCCACTCCAGGGCAGTTACCTTTTTACCCGATTACGGCGATGCAAAAAGGAGGGTTATGATTTTGACAAGTATACATACTAGTCAGAATCATAAACAAATTAAAAATCCGGAGTCACACGTAATCTGTTCGATTTATACATATATAACACGTGTGACTCCGGATTTTTAATTTGGCTGTCTGTGATGTCTTGTTTATACCTTTTTAGATGGCTTTTTTATCGTAGTTGGGTTTAAATTTTTATAAATTTTATTTTTCATTCATAGAAGGTTGGAACATTGCTTATCTACTTACAGGTGCAGCCATGCTCAGTTTAGGCCATTCCCAATCATTTCTTCTTTGCCATAAGTCAGTAGGTCGTAGGTTCGAAACCAGACAAGCGCTTTACTTTGTGTAAATTATTTCACCACTGCCTGCTCTCAATACGGTGAAAGAAAACATCGTTTGGAAACCGGCATGTCCTAGAACCAAAAATTCGAAGACATGTGACATCTACCAACTCGCACTGGGCCCGCGTGGTGGACTACGGCCCACTCCCTCTCACCGAGAGGAGGCCTGTGTCCCAATACCAGCGGTGGGAACTTTATAGGCTGATTATGGTATGATTATGCATAAGTCAGTGTCGTCCAGAATCAACCATGCCATGGTTTTTTAATAGCTGGTCATCAATTGTTGGGCCTCAGCCCGCTAAGCAAACCCACCAGGTCAATAGAAGATCCTCCGTTGCCTCTCAACTGTTTATTCCTTGGTTTCCGTGTTGGTCGAGTCGTTGAGCTTCTTAAGTTCTGAGTTGAGCTCCTCGGTTACTGACAAATGCTTGCACTGACTGGATAGGTCCACTCAAATCTGTGTGGTTCTGTCCTCAAAAGACCATTTGAGACATTAATCTACATGGTCCTTATAAGGCCTGACCAAGATTATGTCTGGACTATACAAGAGACTGCGACCTCTGAGTTTGTTTCGGCCTTTCTTCTCAGAGTAGTCAGATAGAAAACGCCGACCTCATCTAACTTGTTATTATAATTTAATATGACGTGTAAAAGTGATTCCGATATCCTATTTACAGAATAAACAATTAATTTCATTTCAATATCTGGGCTCCAATCGAGATCGTGACTCCACTTTTTATCTTCTTGAAGCTAACTTTACCCTCGCTCAGTTTCTCAGTATGGAACACAATCATGGGCTCCTCCTTACTCACGATGGCGTGGGGCGTGGAGCGAGCTGGTCTGCCGGCTGCCCTGGTACTGGTCGCGTTCATGGCGGCGCTGTGTCTGTATACCGCCCATGTGCTGCTCAGGGTTAATAAACATCATGGTGAGTTATGTCACGTTATCTAAAATGCGCTGCCTACCTAAATAAAGTTGAAGTTACTCCGGACAATCTTCATCCACTCATTATTAGCATTTTGTAACAAATGTGTGGCGGTTTACATCGCCTCATGCGAACTACGCATCAAAGACCTGGACGTCACACAAAAATCCAGACGTCACATAAATCCTGCATCGCGCAATTAAAAGTTTACCGTGCAATATACAAGAACCCGACATCAATTGTTGGGCAGTTGCCCGCCAGACACAATGACACAGCACCCGTCTGGTCGGAGGATCCTCCCTTTTCTATGGTGGATGAATGAACTTTACACCCTGTTTCTCATACCCCTAAAAATGTCCGCCAACACTTTGTCCTTCCCCGTACACCACATAACCCTACTTTGCCAGTACTAACATCATTGTAAATCGTCTCCCCCACCAGGTAGTGACAGCTGTGAAGTCCCCGCCCTATGCCGCATACTGCTCGGCCAGTGGGCGGAGGTGGTGGCGCATATCTTCAGTGTGCTGGTGTTACTGGGAGCCAACATCGTGTACTGGATACTCATCACCAACTTCCTGTACTTTACTGTGAACTATTTTGTTGGTACGTTACTGAGAATATTGACTTTTTTGGTGCTGTATCGAGAGCGATGGTCTTGAGTTGAAACTTGAAAATGAACGTGCTTTTTTCGCACAAAATACTGTATTATTCATTCCAACCTGACGTCTAAACAGGTTTCTCACAGCGACTTCTGCATGCCGCCGTTTATATAGTTGTAATCGGTTTAAATGTTTCTTCAGCCAACTTACAGCGGCAGTTAGAACTGCAGTTTTAGCTGATATTATATTGTGGCGGTATCTACATCGCCACATGCGAACTACGCATCGAAGACCTGACGTCACACAAAAATCCTGACGTCACAAACATCGTGCATCACGTAATTAGAGTTTACCGTGCAGTGGACATACATACAAGTATCCAATATCAATCATAGGGCAGTTGCCCGCCAGACACAACACCGGTCTGGTCAGAGGATCCTCCCTTTTCTATGGGGGATGAGTGAACTTTACACCCTGTTCCTCATACCCCTAAATTGGTGACCCCGAATATGAACGTCAACGCAGCCTTCGTGCAACTACTCCAGCGTGACGTCATTATCATCACTGCCACAATCGCGCTTATCTTTCAGTGAGGCGAGTCATACGCCTAAAACATAATGGATAACCACAGAATGACAGGATCCATAGGTCCTTACAGCACTATCCACTAGGTTCGGGAAGAAATCCTCAATATCAACTTGTTTGATATTCTGCCCGTCCTAACCTACGGTGCCCAGACCTGGTCGCTCACCGAGTCGCAAAAGTTCCGCCTTGGGGTTTGCCAAAGAGCAATGGAGCGCAGCATTCTGGGCGTAAACCGAACTGACAGAATACGAAACACCACGTTGCGCTCCAAAACGGGGATCCTAGACGTAGGCAAAACACATGCCAAGCTAAAATGGGATTGGGCGGGTCATGTCAGGCACAGGTGGGTGCCTGGGGATGGACAAGCCGCCGAGGCCGGCCCAGGAAGAGGTGGCGAGATGATCTAAACGCGTACTGCAAGGGTTGGATCGAGGTGGCCCTTGAAAAGGATGTTTGGAAGGATTTGGAGGAGGCCTTTACTCAGCAGTGGGACAGTGTAGGTTAACATAAAAAAAATTAAAACTACTCCAATTGAGGACCTTCAGAAAAAATCCTTCTCGTTTCCATAATACCATGTATTTTCTCGTACAGACCTCGGCTCGTCAAACACAACAGTTTACAACTCGTCCGTGCTGTGCCCGCGCCACAACGCGTCGCTGCTGGGCGAGGCGCGCGCGGACCCCGTGTACTGGGGGCTGCACTCGACCGTGCCCATGTACGTGGCGCTTATCGTGTTCCCGCTGCTCAACTTCAGAGATGTCTCATTCTTCACCAAGTTTAACTCCTTGGGTAAGTTATATCATCATCATTTTAGCCGAAGAACTGCGGGCCTAAATCGGCCACATTAGCAATTCCTCTAAAAGCAGTTCATTTCCTAAATCCCAGCTGTCATTAGTAATTTCTCTAATTTGACACAAAAGCAATTCATAATTTGTGGACCATTTTACGAATCACCAAAGAAAACTGTCAAACAGATGAATTATTTCGTAATATGAATCGCATGCAGATCATATTATGAATTGTCAGTTTGTGACATTTTACGATGATTCATAATATTTTCATAATTATGATTCTGCTAAAGTGACCGTTTTATCAGTCAGTTGGTAACTTACTTCACATTTTTGTCAATGAAATCCTTTACACTATAAAAACTATTAACACATAACCATTCGTAAACTTTATTTTAATCTAGTCTTTAAATTGTTGAAATCATTTGGTAACTTATTATAGGTATAAACGTACACACATTGCAAGGCAGCATAAATATAATAAAAGTTGCCGAGGTTAGACTACCTATATCGTTTTGAATAATCTTGGAGTAGGCCCCCGAAGTTCGTGTTCATAGTTGTTATTAAGATGAAGGTGTTGTAGAGTTATGGTGTCCACATGGTGTTAGTTGTCTACCTGTTCAGCATTCTAATTGTGTAATACACGATCAATCACAATCGGAATCATTTTGAAAGAGAGAGCTAATCCATTGCTTCATAAGTTCGAAAAAAAAATCTGCTCTACAACGTAAATAATGCAATGAATGTTGTTGAACTGTCAAATGAAACAAATTAGTTTTAAAAATTCCGATTCTTTGTCTGCTTATCGTGACTGCCCGATCAAAAGTCTTTACCAGATCAGCGAGAACGCAGTACCAATTCTCTTAATAAATGAAATTCTTCTTTTCGTGTGGTTAGTGACTAACCTGGTGTCAGAGTTTTAAAGCCGCCCATGGGCCTCTGGCATGCTGTCGAGAAACATCTCTCTGTCAGTTTCCTCACGATGTTTTCCTTCACTGTTTTTGAAGAAAGTGATAATTATGCAATACGCACATCATCATCTGCCTAGCCTTTTCCCAACTATGTTGGGGTCGGCTTCCCGCCCAACCGGATGCAGCTGAATACCAGTATTTTGCATGGACGCGACTGCGATGATGGCGACTGCCTATCTGCCCTCCAGAACCCAGTAACTGGGTAATACGATACTCCTTGGCAAGATTAGCAATACGCACATGAATCCGAAATATATAGTACCTATTTATGTTTCCAGGAACACTATCAGTAGCATACCTGCTGATCTTCGTGCTGGTCAAGGGCTACGCGTGGGGCATCAACATCGGGACCATCTTCACGGAGACACACGCCATCAAGAACGCGGCCGTGCTCAGCGGCATGTTAGCGCTGTCCTTCTATATACACAACATTATTATTACGATCATGAGCAATAATGCTAGGCAGGACAAGAATGTAAGACTTCTTAGATACTTACCATAGATATTTTCTCTCTTAACTTTTTCTTAGGGAATGCCAAGGAGCGACCCTAGATCCACGATGGACCCAGAGTCGCTCCTGAAAGTTTGATGGTGGATCATCCACCATAGATATCACCTTCTCGCGGGAATGTCCGAAAGGGATACCGTGGCCTCTGGATACACACAGGCAACTGAAGGAACACGGGTGGGTTTCAGTAAGGAGGAGTTTGACACGCCCTCCCGCTCCGATCAGAGACGGCGAAATTATTTGATAATTTCCCAGACAAAAAAAAAAGATATCACCTTCTTCACCTTTGAAGACGATTGTCAATGACCACAGGCTTCTATGAATATAGTCTAGTCACAAGATGGAGGACTGACCACTGGTGTTACACACGGCTACACATCAAGCTATACATTTCCAGTTTATGCTGATCTCGCAATGTATAGGATTGCCGTACAATGCGAGGTCAGCTTATACTAGAAATGTATAGCTTGATTTGTAGCCACGTGTACCTAAGAATAGGATTGGTATTAAAATTGGGCTAGGAGCTAATAAGTAAATGATTTTGATTTCAGGGTAGAGATTTGACGATAGCCTTCCTGCTTGTTACCGTTACGTACACGTTGGTGGGAGCTGTGTTCTACATCTGCTTCCCTCTCGCTAAGTCGTGTATTGAAGATGTGAGTAGAGCAGATAATAATACAGGGTTATTGGTAAAACACCAACAACCTCTTAAGGAGTCATTGTACTCATCATTATGAACCACTTTTACTATGGGAACAAATATGAAAACGCGAAAAAAAAAACAGCTGTTCCGTACATTTTGCCGAGTTATGCGAACATAAATGTACTGAACAGCTGTTTTTTTTTCGCGATTTCATATTTGTTCCCATAGTAAAAGTTGTTCAAAATGATGAGTACAATGACTCCTTAAGAGGTTGTTGGTGTTTTACAAAAACCCTGTATATTGATGTAGATAATAATACAGGGTGTTAGTGTAAACACCGTTATCCTTGAAACCAATGGTTTTGTTTCATCTAAAGAACGTAAAATCAATGGAAAAATACAACTTTATTTTTTTAAAGAAAATCTACATTTTTCCACAAGAATATTTCACCCTACACGCAAGGGCAACGACCGGCCGCGGCCGGCGGTTGGCGGGGCCGGGCGGGGCACGCGGTACGTTACATGACCGGCCGTCAGCTGTTTCGCAGCTCTTTCGAACGCGTATCCATGTGTATCGGGACAGTGACGGATATTTACTTTTTAAAATCTTTTAATTAAAATAAGGTTTTTTTTTGTTGTTAATGGGTCATTTATTTTTATATTTAAGTCAACTATCCATGGTTTGAGTGACAACCGTGTTTACCCTTGCATACTGTATGTATGCAGGGTGTTAGTGTAAACACCGTTATCCTTGAAACCAATGGTTTGGTTTCATTTATAGAACGTAAAATCAATGGAAGACTACAACTTTTTTTTTTTAAAGGAAATCTACATTTTTCCACAAGAATATTTAACCCTACACGCAAGGGAAACGAACTTGCGTCTCAACACGATGGCCGGCGGTTGGCGCGGGCGGGCGGGGCGCGCGGGACGTTACATGACCGGCCGTCAGCTGTTTCGCAGTTCTCTCTTACGCGTATCCATGAGTATCGGGACAGTGACGGATATTTACTTTTTAAAATCTTTTAATGAAAATAAGGTTTTTTTTTGTTGTTAATGGGTCATTTATTTTTATATTTAAGTCAACTACCCATGGTTTGAGTGACAACGGTGTTTACCCTTGCATACTGTATATTTATATTGATCGCGCGGTAAACTCTGTTTGCGCGATGCAGGATTTGTATGACGTCAGGTCTTAGATGTAGTTCGCATGTGGTGATATAGATGCCGCCGCAAACTTATAGGAGCGTTTCATGATTTCTGTCTGTTCCATCAGTTTGGCCGGCTATTATAAGTACTTAAATACGAATTTGATATTTCTTAGCTGCTAGATGTATATGATGGGATTAATAGTAAAAAAGCTTCGATTCATCTTGAAAAGCTGTCATCTGGAACCAGGGTCAGATAAGTACTGAAGGCAGTATTCTTACTTTCATGAACAACAACTTATCTGTTGTATATTTTTTTATATTATAAAATACTAGCTGCGCCCCTCGGTTTCACCCGCGTAATTCTCGATCCCGTGGGAATATCGAGATAAAAAGTATCCTATGTGTTAATCCAGGTTATAAACTATCTGTTTGCCAAATTTCATCCAAATCCATTCAGTAGTTTTTATGTTAAAGAGTAACAAACATCCATCCATCCATTCTTACAAACTTTCGCGTTTATAATATTAGTTAGATATATGTCCTGATATCCTAAATAACCTACCGAATATAAAACTAAGACTGCTTACCACAATTTATGATCCTTATCGGCCATAAAAGAGTCTCAATAGGAGCAATTTGCCATAAAATAAGGTAGTATGAAATTGATATACCTAATATTCAATAATACAATGTATTTTAAGATCATTTTGCATCTAGTAGTGAAACAGTGTCATACATTCGAGATGTATTATATAAGAATTGCATATGAAGTAAGTACCTAATCATGGATATTTTCCTTCCGTTCTCAGAATTTGCTCAATAACTTCGAAATGCACGATGTTATGACTGCAGTGGCTAGAATATTGCTGCTGTTTCAAGTAAGTAATTCTCTCAAAAACGGTGAAGGAAAACATCGTGAGGAAACCGACATGTCCTAGAACCAAAAATTCGAAGACATGTGACATCTACCAACCCGCACTGGGCCCGCGTGGTAGATTACGGCCCACTCCCTCTCACAGGGAGGAGGCCTGTGTCCCAGCAGTGGGAACATTATAGGCTGATTATGCATTATGCAAGTAAGTAATTATACAGGGTGGTCCATTTACTGTGTTTCTTTCTTTTTCGTGTGTATATTGACTAAGGAGGAGCTCGTCGCTAAGTAATAACAGCTGCACGGGTCGATCTATCAGGTTAAGCTACGCTTGCCGGGGTTGGTCCGTGGATTGGTGACCATCTTCACATATCGAGATTCCTCCGTGCCTCGGAAAGCACGTAAAGCTGTTGAACCCGGCTGTCATTCGTGGATCTTTGACAGTCGTTAGCGGGTCGTCAGAAGCCCGAAAGTCTGACAACCAATCTTACCAAGGGGTATCGTGTTATACCCATTTACTGTGTTGTGGAGGTCAGATAGGCAGTCGCTCCATGTAAAATACTGGTATTCAGCTGCATCTGGTTAGACTGGAAGCCGACTCCAACATAGTTGGGAAAAGGCTTGGCAGATTGATTGTAGATTGATCGTGTGGATATTGACTCACCTGGTGTCAGAGTTTTTATGCCGCCCAAGGGCCTTTGACTTGGCTTCACATGCCGTCGAGAAATATCTCTCAGGCATGGCCGGTTTCCTCATGATGTTTTCCTTCACCGTTTTTGAAGCAAGTGATAATTACCTATATAATACGCACATGAATCCGAAAAGTCAGAGGTGCGTGTCTTGGGTCGAACCCAAGACACGCACCTCTGACTTTTCGAGACTCGAGACCTAAGCCTTGGCCATCCCGGGGCAGTGGTCCAACTGCTCTGTACAACTAGTTGGACCATGGGTCTTTACAACGGGCAGTTGTCCAACTTTAAAAATAGTTGGACCACAGCACCTTTTGAGGGTTCCGTGGTCCAATTCATTTAACTGACGGTCACACCCACTAGGGTACTATATTGCAGTACACCAAAATTATTTGAAGCCTCTCTAGAAGAGCTTTCCAAAAAAATCCCGTGTATATGTATGTTGAGCGATTACTTATATTTTAGGAGCTTTTAAAATACTTTTGGGATTTTTTTACTTGACTTCAGTTTTTATCTCTTTCTATATAACATTTCTAGAAATTATTTCAATCGATAATAAGTCCCCCCACGCCCACAGTATGTGCTACCATTTATGAAGCTTTGAAGCAGCTAGCAAATTATGACTGGCGCAGGCCTTCCCGGGCAGGAGCAGTGGTAGCCCAGTGGTAACGCACTGGGCCCGCGTGGTGGATTTCGGCCCGCTCCCTCTCACAGAGAGGAGGCCTGTGTCCCAGCAGTGGGAACATTATAGGCTGATTATGCAGGCCTTCCCACCTATGCTAAGCCGGAGAACAGCTTAAACCTCCTAATACATCAAATGCTAAAAGATTAGTAAAGGACCGCATCGGTTTTAGTTTAATCCTCTGTGGTCAAAAACCATAGACAATGTGAAAAAAGAGATTTAGGAAACAGCCTATGATAATAAGGCTAATGAAAAATCAATCAATCTGCCTAGCCTTTACCAACTATGTTGGGGTCGGCTTCCAGTCTAACCGGATGCAGCTGAATACCAGTATTTTACATGGAGCGACTGCCTATCTGACCTCCACAACCCAGTAACTGGATAATACGATACCCTTAGGTTAAACTGGTTGCTAATGAAAAATAATGTGCAACAATTTTTAACCACAAATCTTCCATTTCCTCTCAGGTGGTGACAGTGTTCCCGCTGGTCGCGTTCATGCTCCGTTCAGAAGCCATCCTGCTGCTGCCCTTCAAGGAGACGCGCCTGAACACGATCCTCATCAACCTCACCATCATGCTCATGTGCATACTGGTCGCCTGCTTCTGTCCCAGCATTGGGAACATTATAAGGTAAGAGTCTTCTGTCCCAGCATTGGGAACATTATAAGGTAAGAGTCTTCTGTCCCAGCACTGGGAACATTATAAGGTAAGGGTTCTCTCTAGAAGGCTCATAAATATCTGCACTGTAGAAAATTGTTGTTAAGTAAAGTAAAATCGTTTATTTCAACATTTAAAATTACAATATTGAGGTACCGTTTGTCCAAAGTTTATAAGTAATGGTGCCTAAGATACAGGCTGTCTTGGGCACTATTACTTATAAACTTGCACCATTACTTTAAATTGTGCTTTAAAACGTTTTGATAATAGGGAATATGCATGTATTTTTTAAATCTTTTTATTCGATAGTTTACATCGTCAAATAATAGTTTTAAAAAAATCGACGGCAGAAAAGCAATTTAAAGTTGTTAAATAAATGTTTAAAAATATCCAACCGATCCGGGCTATTTAAACGCCCTCCATTTGGCGCGCTTGGTGTAGTGACGTCACCGTCTGTGAAAACAGACAAGCAACTGTCAAGTCAACGTCAAACACTTCTTTTTCTATGAGCGTTTGACATTGACTTGACACTTGTTGATTGACTTGACATTGACATTTTGATTGTTATCCCGGATTGTTACGTCACATCCGCTCTTAGCCTTTTCAAGTATTTGAATTACCCACAGTTATTTGGGACTTTTTAAAAATTAATTTATCGCTCAAAAAGAAATTTTATTCAAAAATATTGATGAGAGGCATAATTCTGAAGTAACATAGTTTAAAAAAAAAATATTTGACCAATATTTGAATCACATGCATATTCCCTATTATTTTTACAGAAATTCTCTCATTTCCAGTTTATGCTGGTTTCGCATTGTGTAGGATTTCCGTACAATGCGAAGTCAGCTTATAGTGGAAATGTATAACTTGATGTGTAGCCGTGTGTACATAGACAGTTTTACCGAAAATTAAATATAACTTCGTCCTTGATAAATATGATATTAATATTTAATTTCGACTAAATCTTGCAAATCACATTTTAAAAGAAAAAATACTTAATACTTCATTAATCTCTTTCCCAGATACACGGGCGCAATAAGCGGCCTTGTCCACATCTTCGCGCTCCCCTCGTTCCTCCAGATCCGTTCCCTGCAGATCCGAGGGAAGCTAACGTGGTGGAAGACTTTGTTCTACTGCTGCATAGTACTGTTAGGATTTGTCAACTTACTCATGCAGTTCTACATTACTGAGTAGATATGAGTGTGGATTTGAAAGAGTTGTAGAGTAGAGTTGTTGTAAAAGGGGTTTCAAAGGGCGATGACAGCTGTTGGTAAAGGATTTTTAACAAAAAAATCCCGCTTTTCCAATTTTTGTTATAGTCAATCAGTGTTTTGTTTTGTAGTTACTAAGAATGACAGTGACGCTTTACGAAACACCCTGTACATTATAGACTGTGTATAATATTCTGACTAGTTTATGGTCGTGAAAGTTGACAATGTTTGTGTTTACATTAACTTTAACGTTTTGACGTGCGTTTGATAAAAACCTAAGCTACAGTGTGTTCATTATTTCTTGCTCCGTGACGCGATTGGTAAGACTAAATATTGCAGTCATGTAATTGGTAGTACTTTTCTGTCAGTTGCCATTTTGAACTCTATTATTATTGCAACTAAGACTAGAATTCAGTACTACCAATCGCGTCACAGGTTAAGGTACATTACGAGTATTGCAGTCGTACTAAACTGTATTGAAACTGCAAGAATGTGATCCGTCTGATGGCTGCCTAACTACACAAATAAGTGAACACCTAATCTTACCTATTCAGGGGATGCGCTAAGGTAGCCCGAAAATTCAAATATTCTTACGTTTTTTGAAATTTGCAGGTCAGTTTTAGGTTGTATCTTGATTTAAATACGTTTTGCGACCGTAACAAATATAGCTTTACAGAATTATAATCATTAAAATCCTAAATATAACACTGTATGTTAGAATAGTCCGCAAATGTCATGATTTCATGGTCAGTCATTGAATAGGATTATATGAACTTACAGAGTTGTACTGATGATTTTTATGATTATGTAATACGGTTGCGAATCATATTTCAATCAACATACAACTTGATACTGGCGTGCAAATTGCAAAAAACGTAAGAAAATTTGGATTTCGCGAGCTACCCTGACGCTTTCGCCTTGAATCTTATACCGCATTGTATCAAAAGCAATCTATAGGTAAATACCAAAGTGTAAAATATCTAGTCATAGTTATTATTATAAGTGAAACTAGGTTAAATTAATTTAAACAACATTTATTTTTAAATAGTTTTCATAATATATTAATTTATCAACATATAAGTTTAAACACCAATTGTTTTATACAAAATGTCTTTGGCCAATTGTACTTTTATGAATAGAAATAAAAATCTCAATTTGTACAATTTTGTATACAGGATGTAAGGGTAAACAGTCTTGTCATTCAAACCATGGGTAGTTGACTTAAATATAAAAATAAATGACCGAACACAACAAAAAAAAAACGCAATTTTCATTAAAAGATTTTAAAAAGTTTCTATCTGACACCGTGCTTGCTACTGAAACAGCTGACTGACTAAGGGAGGGACCGCGCTCGCGGCCGGTCAGGTCACATCCCGTACCCCCGGCCCGTGTTGAGACGCAAGT